>JAGIQG010000022.1:31020588-32220588 GCA_024679065.1 Sphyrna mokarran | reverse complement strand
AAATAGCCAGAGTTAGGGTCCAAACACAATGTCACATTTCTGATCCTAAAAATATAAAGGTTTTAAAATTCTCAGGAGACTGAAATACTCAGATAAGTTTGAAGAGGCAAGTACATCTTTGCAAAATTTATGTCAAAAAGGTTTGAATGAAAAGATTAATCACTATATATCGAACTTTATCTTCTTACAATATAAAAGGAGGCCATTCAATCCAAATTGCTAGTGCCAGCTCTTTAAAAAAGGCACCTAATTAATCGCAATCATTCTTAGTTCTCCAGATCTCTACAACTTTCTCTCCTTTAGATACTTGTCTAAAACTCTTCTGAAAATTTTTATTGCATCTATTTCAACAGTCTTTCAAGCAATGCATTTCAGATTGTAATAAGTCTTGCTGTCAAAATCATGCTTGTCTCATCTCTGGATCTAAATCTGAAGGCTGTGGTGATAGATTTTTCTATCACGAGGAACAGTTGCTTTATTTGTTCTGTCAAACCTTCTTGGATTTTGAACACCCCTATTAAACCTTCTTTTACTCTAACCAGAGCATCTCAGCTCTTCCAGTCTTTCTGTGGAATTGAAAGCTTGCATTCTTTTTACCATTTTAGTAAATCTTTTCTGCTTCCTGTCCAAGAATTTGTCATCCTTCCTAACATTGGATGCCAAATTGGTCACATCTGAGCAAAGCAGCTATAATTCTATAATCCTCATCATTCAGTGTTGCTGGTTCACATCAGTTCCTGACAAAGAAACATCTCATTGTTAAAATTTTTATCCTTGTTTTCAGAACCCTACAGGTCTCCTCCCTTCCCTATCACTGTAATCTCCTCCAGTATTACCATCCCTCTGAGATATCCATGTTCCTCCAATCCTGTCCTCTTTTTGATCTTAATCATTCCACCATAGCTGGCTATGGCTGTAATTGTCAAGGCTCTAGAATCATCCTCCCTAAACTTTTCCTCATTTCTTGAAGATAATCCTTGATATCAATCTCTGTAAGGTGTTTGGCATAGCTTGATCGGTCTTATTAAGTTATTAATAGCCTTAGATAGTAGGTGCAATAAAAATTCAAGCTAGGAGCTGCCTCCATGTTTGATTCGACACATGACTCAGTCCAACACTACACTGTCACCCAGATATAGGTCATGTGCTTGCTTGCATCAATGTGTGGGTAGTAGTACATTTGGCCCATATTAAACATTTATGTGTCAGACCATTATACTACACTGCCTCTTCAACCAATTTTTTGGATATCTATGCTAACATCTCCAAATACTTTTTTTAAATGCACTTACAGGCTCTGGCCATCATTGGCTAGCCAGCATTTATTGCCCATCCCTAATTGCCCTTGAGAAGGTGGTGCTGAGCTTTTTTCTTGAACTGCTGCAATCCTTGCATCCACAGTGCTGTTGGAGAGGGAGTTTCAGGATTTTGACCCAGCAACAGTGAAGGAACAGGATTATATTTCTGAGTCAGGATGGTGTGTGGCTTGGAGTGGACTTCCAGAGAGTGGTGTCCCCAGGTATCTGCTGCCCTTAATGATTTAAATGGAAATGGTCATGAGTTTGGAAGGTGCTGCCTAAGGAGCCTTGGTGAGTTTCTGCCATGCATCTTTTAGATGGCACTTACTACTGCCACTGTGTCGGTGGTGAAGGGAATGTTTGTGATATGGTGCCAATCAAGTGGACTGCTTTACCCTAGATGATGTCAAGTTTCTTGAGTGTTATTGGAGCTCTACTTTTCCAGGCAAGTGGAGAATATTCCACTACATTCTTGGCTTATGCCTTGTAGACAATGGGCAGGTTTTGGGAAGAACAGGCAGTAAGGTACTCACTGCAGGATTCCTAGCCTCTGACTTGTTCTTGCAGCCACAGTATTTATATAGCTAGTCCAGTTGATTTTCTAGTCAATGGTAAGCCCCCAGGATGTTGATTGTGGGGGCGTTCAGTGATGGTAATGCCATTGAATGTCAATGGTTAGATTTTCTTCTATTGGAGATGATCATTATCTCCAATAGATCTGACACTTGTGTGGTTCAAATGTGGCTTGTCAGTTGGCAGCACAAGCCTGAATATTGACCAGGTCTTGCTGCATTTGGACATGGACTGCTTCAGTATCTGAGGAGTCACGAATGGTGCTGAATATTAAGCAGTCATCAGCAAACACTCCCACTTCTGACCTTAGAGTGGAGGGACAGTCTTGTGGCTTGGCATGAAATTTTGATTGGTAATGCATCTGTGAAACACCTTGGGGGAGTTTAGAAAGTTAAAGGCGCTATAATAATATGCGCTGTTGTTGTAGCACAACACGAAGCTCACAGGTTAAAAACAATTAATATCTAATTTCAACAGGGTGATGGGTGGGGATGAGCTGTATTACGTTGAAGTGGAAATGCCAGCATTGGACTGGGGTAAAACAGAAAGAAATCCCACAACACCAGCTTAAAGTCCAACAAGTTTATTTGTATTAAATGCCCCAAGATTTTGGAACAGGCTGTCCCTTCGTCAGATGGCTGGGAAGTTGTGGCTGAGAATTCCCAGCCACCTGATGAAGGGACAGCCTATTTCAAAAACTTGGGGCTTTTGCTACAAATAAACATGTTGGACTTTAAGCTGGTGTTGTGGGATTTCTTTCTGTTTTATGTCAAAGCACATGGAAATAGATTTAAACTGTCAGACAGCTGACCAGCAGAGAGTGCTGCCTAGTCACTCCCCCCTCCCCACACTCTCCCTGTCAGTGTGTGAGAAGAGGGTTCTCTAACCCCTCCCTCACACTTATTTTTGCAGCTCAGCATCACTCAGTACAGATTAAACCAAGAGAAACATGACTCTATCCCAGGATACCATACCTTCCGTCTTCTCTTTCCAGGCACTCAGGTCTACCTGTGGAATGTGAGTGCACCTGACGTATCCTTCCGGATACGGTCTAAACCCAAATGCATCCCGAGGGACTTCTTCAATTCTGGTGTTATCACAGATTATTCTGGAGAGTGAGACTTGCTGCAGAGCCTGCTGCTGGCTGGCCGTAAAAACGCCTTTGTTTTCCCACCAGAATCTGAAAGGAAGAACAGGGAGGGGGGGAGGTCAGAATGGAATGTTAGGCAATTCAGGGACTCTGTGACCGCGGTCCAACTGCTCCTGGCAAGCTACCATTTTCTGAGTCAGAGATGCATCAGAAAGCTGTTGATGCTGTTTCTGTCATATGGCTTCTAATTATTCGAATGTTTTTTTTCCCTATTGATATCCTGTTGTAAAAATCATCCCACATGGACACAGTGATGGGCTGCCTGAGTAGCCTTCCTCCACCTCTGTGGACTACAACATTGAAATTAGACTTGTTCACTCACCATGACCCCATGAATAAGATTGGGTACATTGAATGCATACTAAATATTTTTCAAGGAGTTAGAGAAAATGCTTAAGGCATTTATATATTAATAAAACTGTCATTAAATGGTAAAAACCAAATAAATATTTATGCTTAGATTGGAGGCAGAGGGAATGCATGGCTCTCACAGTCAATGCACAAACATCATGTGCCTTTGCTTTACGACCACATCACTTTAGTCAAAACAGTAGGAAAAAAAGCTATGTGGGTGAAAACCAATGTGGCAACTCTGCATGTGGGCATCAATCAATGAAATGTCTTGTGGGACTGCACCCAGAACCCTGAGGGCTGCACTCAAAATCCTCATGGACCACACCCAGACCACTGAGGGGCTGCATTCAGAATCCTCATGGACCACACTTGACCCCTGATGGACCACACCTAGATCCCTGATGGACCACATCCAGACCCCTGATGGACCGCACCCACATCCTGACAGGCCGCACCCACACCCTGACGGCCCACACCCACACCCTGAGGGGCCACACCCACACCCTGAGGGGCTGCATGTGGTTCCCATTCAGAGATTGCCCACCACTGATGGAAGACATGATGAAGAAAAGATCCCAGTCTCTTCAGATTTCAGTCAGGAAAGCAAACAACCTCATCTAGTTTTGTTTTGCAGAGAGGAGAATTAGCCAAGGTTTGTGGTCTTGATCGGAATCCAGTGACCCGTGTTGGTAAGGAGCCATGTGCAGACCTCAACTGAGGACAGGACTGGGTTCTCCTGACCCACAGTAATGAAGCTTCAGGAGAGAAGCAAACATTCTCTTGAAGAAATCGCTGTATTTTTCACAGCTATGGGTTTTATCCAATAATGTTATTTTGCTTGTATCTTTTCACAGAAATCATAAAATCCCTATGATGTAGAATGAAGCCATTCAGCCCATCAGGTTTGCACCAACTTTCCAGAAGAGCATCCCACCCAGACCCTTCCCCATACCCTACACCCCACACACTTATCCCCTAACTTACACATATTTGGACCCTAAGGGGCAATTTAGCATGGCCAGTCCACCTACGTGCACATCTTTGGAGTGTGGGAGGAAACCGGAGTACTCAGAGAAACCACGCAGACACAGGGAGAATGTGCAAACTGCAAACAGACAGTGACTCAAGGCCAGAATTGAACCTGGGTCCCTGGAGCTGTGAGGCAGCAGTACTAACCACTGTGCCACCTGTGTTAATAGAAGCTGCTGGAAGCCGGCTGCTTTCTCATTCAAGGTCAATTATTGTCATTAATAAACAACTCAAGACCAGGTTAAGATCAGCCAAAGCAGGGGCTCAGAATGGTCAGGAAGTCAGCAGGTCCTTCTCCTGTGCTTTCAATTTAATTGAGCTAAGAATTGCCAAAGTGGGAGACCTTTAACATGGCTCTTAGATTCAGAACTAAGCCTTTGACTTCAAGCCATCATTCCTCTATCTAAGGGCATGAGTTGTCCAACATTTAAAACAAATCCTTTGGATTTTCATGCCTATAACAGCAGTCGCCTCTTACCTGTCTCCATCCCGCAGGTTTTTGAACTGTTGTCCTGCCAAGCAGGCAAACAGTGGGCCCAGCTTCCCACCGTTCACAGCTGGCTCAGACACTCCCGCAAGCCACGGCTCAATGTTGTCAGGAGTTCCATACAGCTCCAACAAACTCCTTGCCAGACTTGCATTTTGAAGGACTGCCGTGAACTGCCTCACGTTCTTGGGCTCAGGAAGACCACAGAACCTCCTCCAAGCATTGTAACCTTTGTGCAGATTAGAGAGAAGAGAAATAATTCAATCTGATCTCTTGCTCTCTTGGTTTTCGCTCCCAATTCCTGCTCCCATGCCAAGGCTCATCCTTGTACTCAGCCAGGGAGACAGTCAGCCAGAAAGGGTTGAATGCCGTCTTTGCCCAATGACCAGATAGTACTTGCCCCCCAGTCAGAAACAGGGAGCCCACTTCATTCCCCCTCCCTCACTCAGGAACCAATTACTGCTTCTCCTCCAGCCCATTAACTGAAGCCAAGGGATAGAGCACAGGCCATAGGTGGGTTCTGGGATCTCCTTCATTTATATCACTGCACCACATGATGAAATATTCACTAAGATGTTGGACGTTATCTCAAGTTATTTGGTGATTGTGTATTAATCTAAAGTCAACAGGTTTATTTGGTAGCACAAGCTGTCGGAGCGCTGTTCCTTCATCAGATGAGTGCAGGGTTTGTTTCACAGGCAGGGCATATATAGACATAAACTCAATTACAAGATAATGGTTGGAATGCGAGTCTTAACAGGTAATCAAATCTTTACAGGTGAGTGGAGACAATATGAGTGAACAGGTTAAAGAGGTGTGAATTGTTTTAAGTCAGGACTGTTAGTAGGATTTTGCAAGCCCAGGCCAGATGGGATTAAACATAGTGTGACATGAACTCAAGATTCTGATTAAGGCCATCCTCATGCATGCAGAACTTTGCCATCAGTTTCTGTTTGTTTTGTGAGAGTTCTTACAGTGCCCACCCCAGTCCGACACCGGTATCTCCACATCATTACTCTAAAGGTTACAGGATGTCAGTGATAGTAAAGGACTGGGTTAAAGCAAATTGACCTATTCACTGCTTTCCTCAATTCATTTGTACCAACACAAACAGCTGAGCAATGGCCAAGTACTTCTTCAGCCAAGGTCAGGGCTGTCAATTTTTGTAATGGTGAATTCTTGCCAACTGGAAATGTACATTGGAAACCTGGGACAATGGACTTGGCGGTTTCAGGAAAGAGTAACAGAACTTCACTAAGTTGGAAGTCTTATTCCAAAACTGATGATAAAATTCATCAGTTGGAAGTATACAAGGCATTGAATTCCGGAAGTGGGTTTATGCCCACAACAATGATACTCAGCCTTTTTTTTTAAGAAAGTGACCCTCTCCTAGTGTAATTGAATATTTTGTGATGGCTTTTTCAGAATTGAAGCCCTTTTTTAGTACCTGGATCCAAATTTTCACAGAGTTATGGAGGCTGTACAAATGGCAGATGGGAACCTGATGTCGGAATCTATAACAATTTTAATCAGGTGACTGAGTTTGGCCTGCTTGCATATGAACTCCCTAATTAAGGACCAAATTGATGGTCCAATCAGAGAACCTGGTGCTTTGTACCTAAAGAGGAGTGTCAGTTCCTCTGGCACTCCTAGATGTGAAGCACACAGGCGTGAATTATAAATCAGTTGGATCATTTTAACTCAGTTCATGAGACAAGCAGACATGATTTTTGCTCTGACTCTTGTGGTTACCTCCTGTCTGCTTCTGGAGCCTGATGATTCCATCTTGCATCCCAAGGGCCAAAATCATGCCAATTAGGGCAGTTTCTCCTGAGGCGGACACACCAAACTGGGAAATTTCCTGACTCGAATTTGAAAATCCAGTCCCTGATCTCGGGAATGTAATGGTGTGTCCAGAACTCAGTTTTGCCAAAGTGGGAATTACGTTTGATGACGCGACTTGTCATCGAACAGAATTTGCCAGAAGAAAGAGGGATGGAGAAGAAACAGATCAGGGAGTTTGGCCAACCAGTTTGTGGTGAATTTCCTGCTCGCATTCACCAGTGGTGTCAAAGGTCAAAGGATACTAAATGTTCCTGTGATTGTGTTTTGGTGTCTGGTTTGATTGGCATTTTAGGCTTAAAGATCTTTTATCGAGTGTGGGGAACATAAGAAGTCCCTCATTTTTAAGCTGCTGCCCTTTGTCCACATCACAACAATGTGGCTGTTACGTTGCAATACTATTTGTAAAGAACTACAAACTCATTGTTCTGAGAATATACATCGGAGGAACACTTACTGCACTGCAGTCAGGTGCCAAGCAACAGTATATCAGTCACATGGAGAGCTGTAAGAAATACGCTCAATAAATCCCCAGTATTTTGAGTTTTAAAGTGTGATTATTTTGAAGTTCTAGGAATAAGTGGAGGAATCCAGGCAGATCATTCTCCCCATGAGACCAGAGTCTGAACCTTAACATCTGCAGAGCTCCAAACTAACTCATGTTAATGGACCTCATTGGTGGAGGCTTCACTCTGACTCTGCACTGGGAAAGTGGGTGGCATCATAATAACCTGTCTAATCGTTATATCAGAGGCTTTCTCAGAAGCAGATCCATCACCATGGCGTGTCATACTTTATATTGCAGGAAAGTAGACATGCCAGAGTGTTTGGGAACCAGCCTGACCTGTATAAATCTGTATACGTGTCTGTATATGCTTGCATAAAGTGTGTGTGAATCTGTATATGTGCCTATACATGTGTATGTGTGGGTGTGTGGGTGTGTGTGTGGGTGTGTGTGTGGGTGTGTGAATCTGCATGTGTCTGTGTATGC
Organism: Sphyrna mokarran; assembly: GCA_024679065.1. Taxonomy (NCBI): domain Eukaryota; kingdom Metazoa; phylum Chordata; class Chondrichthyes; order Carcharhiniformes; family Carcharhinidae; genus Sphyrna; species Sphyrna mokarran. The sequence goes on along the minus strand of JAGIQG010000022.1, from coordinate 32,212,864 downwards.
ACGTGTGTGTGAATCTGTATGTGAGTCTGTATATGCATGCATAAAATGTGTGTGAATCTGTACGTTTGTATCACATGCGAGTGAATCTGTATGTGTCTATACGTGCATGTGTGAATCTGTATGTGTGTCTGTATATACATGTGTGTGTGTGAAACTGTATGTGTATCTATACATGTGTGTGTGTGTGTGAATCTGTATGTATGTTTGTGTCTGTGTATATGTGTGTGTGTGTGTGTGTGTGTGCGCGAGAGAGAGATAGAGAGAGTCTGTATATGAGTGTCTGGGCTTTTATCTAAGTGTATTTGTCTATATGTATATGAGAATGTTTGTGCACTTTAGCCTATGAGCATTTACCTGGGAGACCATGATCCCGAGAGCGTTGCAAATTTAATGAAGCCAGATCCAGTGGTAGGCGACTTGTCAACTGAAACAAATGTTGCCGCAGTTCATCCACAATCATCCGATTTTGTGTTTGCCGTTTAGCTGGATTAGCCAGTAGCCCACGAAGAATTGGTTCAATACCACCTGAGAGATTAAAACATGATTCAGCTGATATTCTTCCCGTTTCTTCCCTCAGTATTTTACATACAGTTGGTTTCCTTACCTTCAGTTTCCATCAACTGGGAAAGCCAGGAAGTCAAAAACAGTAATTGGCAGCTTGCTTTAGATAAAAAGAGCCTCAAATAGAACATAGAACATAAGACATAGAACAATACAGCACAAACAGACCCTTCGGCCCACGAGTTGCACCGATCACATCTATATCTACCAATCCACAGACCTATCTATAACCCCTTATCCCATTAGTTCCCATATACTCATCCAGAAGTCTTTTAAAAGACCCCAGCGAGTTTGCCTCAACCACCTCCGACAGCAGCCGATTCCATTCACTCATCACCCTCTGAGTGAAAAACTTACCCCTAACATCCCCATGTGTGGATTAGGTTGATTGCCAATGCTAAAATTAGTGTCCTGAGATGCATAGATTAGAGGGATTAGTGGGCAAAGTGTGTAGGGATATGGAGGTAGGGCCTCGGTGAGTGCAGACTCGATGGGCCGAATGGCCTCTTTCTGGACTGTAGGGTTTCTATGATTCTAAGCACTTTTACTTTTATTACCTGGGACCGTCTCCTTTCAAAGCCACTTTCTTGTTAAATAAAGAGCTGCAACTATTCAGTGTCAAATTGGCATCTATATCTCAAAGAATTACTTCAAGGGTATGGAACCCTGTCAGTATAAATTGGGAAATGCAGGTTGGTTGCTTTCTCTCAAGCCCAAAATGACAGATATTTATGCATGGTACCTGCGTGTCCATAAATGCATGGTGCCTAATGTCTGCTGGGAAATGGTCACACATACCTGAGTGCACAAACACTCTCAGATATAGACAAGCACACACTTAAAATGAACCACATTCTCTCTCATTTATAAACTTGCAGGGTGGGATTTTTCCCCCACTCCGTGGCGTGTTTGGTGGAGTTGGTATGAATCGCTGGTGGCGGGATGTTATGGTCCCATATCGTTCACTGTTGGAAAACCCGCAGCGGGGAGTGCCTAGCTGGCAGGACTATAAGATCCCATCTACGTGAATGGGAGTAAGATTTTGCTGACAGATACATACCTTTCATACTTTCACACACACACACACACACACACACACACACACCTTTTACGATACCCTGCCAATATACTTGAAGGAAGCAAGTACATATAATAAAGTGGGAAATAAACACTGACCACCCCTAAACTGCCCCTCATATTACAGGGGAGATGGGGAAGGTGTCAGGTAGTCCACTCAGCCCTATTGAGGCCTAACTGGCAATTAATTACCAGTTAAGCATTCCATTCTGTCTCCACTGCAATTTTTTAGTCTGCAGTGTGAAGTCTTAACATCAGGAGTGACTGATGTTGATGTGGCTATGATACTCTGTCACATGACTAAGAGACTGCAGATATATAACCTGATGTAAAGTACTAAGGTGTGTATGTAAATCTGTAAATATACAAGAAAGTTTCTATCAAATAACTGTGTGTGGTAGCATTCTTAGAGTAACAAGAAAATCCAAAAGAAATACCATCTCGACCCCGAACTGAAGGCAAAACATGGTGGTAGCTGGTGGAACCTCTTAACTGTTCACATGCACTCTCCGAAACATAGCGGCAACAGAGAGAAAGACTCAGAAAATCACACAGGTATGCGGCTTGGAAAAGGACAAAGATTAAAGATTCAACTGAGAATGGAGAACCATAGGTGCTGCAGATGCAAACAGACATACAGACTCCGAGTGGAAACAGCAGGGGGTTTGGATTAGAGACAGCAGTGGGTGCAGAGTACAGTCAAACAGCCAACAGAGTTTAAAGCTCAGAGTAACCAGAGCCAGCACTGCCTCTCCCAGAACCATTCCAAAATGCAGAATTATCACAGCAAGCTCAATACCAGGAGAAAGCAATTCTCCAAGTGCAGAACAGCTTCGGGTTTACATAACAGGGACGTAAAGGAGCAGGTTAGTATTTTGCACTATGCAGTACAGGCCATTAGAACAACAGGAAAACCCTAACAAAACCCTATCTAGATTCCAAATTGAAGACAAATCTCTGGGGGAAGGGAGAAACAAGGCAGGCAGCCCAGGAACTTTGACATCATGGCAACTGTGGAGCAGGAAGTATCTCCAATGGAGGAGTGGATGGGCTCCCTTCTATTCAGCTCAATCAACTACCCTCCTGCAGGATAGTCCACCCACTTTATTCCTCTCCTTTGGGCTTTCGAAACTGATTCCCCAGTCCCCTCCATCCCATCCCCACCTCCACCTTCTCACCTGAGGGTCTCAGGGCCACGTCCAGAGCACAAAATCCCCAGAAGGATTACCAGAAGTCCGAGTGGGGTTTTACACTGCACCTTTCACAGTGGTGGAGGTAGCCCGCCATTGGCTAGCAGTGGAGTTCTTCTGGTCTCACCATTGTCAATGGGATTTCCTGTTGAATGCGCCCCTCACCAATGGGAAACCATAGCGAGGGTATGCTATCGGCCAGTCTGGAAATCCCACCTGCGTGAATGACAATGAAATTCCAGGCAAGTTCTCTGCTTCATAGAGATTGGTTGTAGTCCCAAGAATGGCCATGACTATTTTGTGGCATTGCTGGGATGACAGTGCTGCTTGCAAATCAGATTGACTGGCAGCTCTCTGCGGTGGGACCTGCTGATCCTGCGCGGTAGATGTTCCACTTTACCCGAATGAAGGCCACCCCCAATGTACTATAGCTGCAGGGTATAGATTTCACATAGATGAGGTGCTGACTGACTTTTAGGTGGAGGTGGGACAGGTAATGCACCTTCTTAAACTTCACCCCACACATAGTCACAAACATATGCAAAGCTTCACCTAACTTGGCAGTGTTGAATTTGACAGTGTAGAAGGAACTTTATTAATATATACAGTACCTAATTTACAAATGTTTGATACCTTTGGATATTCTATGTATTTGTATTGACATCCTATGCACAAAATCTCACAGAACCAGACACAACAGATTGTTCTGTAAAGGTGAGCAACATTCTGTAATTGTATGTTATTGAGAATTATTCAGTAATAAATAAACTCACTCAATATTATGAAGGAAATTTCAAATAACACTGAGAAATAAAACTGATAGTAAAAAATGTTTGTATAGTTATGTGGAAGGTAAAGGGGCCATCAGAACTACTTTTACACTGATGGATTGGGAGTGAATGAATTGCAATTCACAGGGGTACATGAAGAACTATGATCCTTTACATTGTCTCATCAAACATTCTCAGCTTAGTTATATGAGTCAGAAGAGTTAGAATAAAGCTCTCTCTAACTTTTATTCCTACCTCAACTGAATCAGAATTATACCTCCGTGAGCCTAATGAACGAGTTGTCGTAGATTGATACCTATCGGAGCTGCAAGAGGGCCACTCAAATTCAATTTGCTTGGACCCTTGGAGCTCTTGATATCTGTCTGAACTGGAGTTAGTGTCAGACTCACCAAGGGCAATACATCAAATTACTACATACTCTCTTCCATCTTCTTCCGTTGGGAAAAAGATACAGAAGTCTGAAAACATTATCAACTGACTGAAGAGCAGCTTCTTCCCTGTTGCCATCAGAGGTTTGAATGGTCTATCACATATTAAACTCGTCATCGTATTGGTAATTGGAAGACAGGGGTTAACCCTGATGCCTCACCGCGCCAGAGACCCGGGTTCAATTCCAGCCTTGGGTGATTGTGTAGAGTTTGCATATTCTCCTTGTATCTATGTGGATTTCCTCACGATGATCCGGCTTCCTCCCACAGTCCAAAAATGTGTAAATTAGATGGACTGGCCATGCTAAATTACCTTAGCGTCAGGAGGATTAGCAGGGTTATGGGATTAGGGCATGAGTGGAATTGTTGTCGGTACAAGCTCAAAGGACTGAGTGGCCTTCTTCTGCACTGTAGGGATTCTATCCTTTTCATCTCCCCTATGTGCTCTATGAATGGTATGTTTTGTCTGTAAGAGCTTGCAAGAAACATAGAAACAAGAAACGGGAGTGGGCCTTTCGGAGTAGGCCATTCATTTTGATCATGGTTGATGATCGAATTCAATATCCTGATTCCTCCTCCCCCCCCATATCCTTTGATCACTTTGGCCCAAGAGCTATATCTAATTTCTCCTTGAAATTAGACAACATTTTGGCCTCAATTACATTCTGTGGTAGTGAATTCCACAGTCTGGGTGAAGGAATTTTTTCCCGCTTTAATTTTAAAAGATTTAAGCCTCATCCTCAATTATGATTTCTCCCACCATTGGGAACATTCTTTCTGAATCTCTCCTGTTAGAATTTTATAAGTTTCTATGACATCTTGAAAGAATACTTTTCACTGAATCCCAATACATGTAAAAATAATAAATCAATTGAATTCAATAATGGAAAATGTTTGTAGTCATATTGTGGTTACCACATCTCTCAGAAACTTCTTCAAGTGCTTCATAAAGATTGATTATTCTCTGGTGTTAAGTAATTGTTGATAATATAGGTGTGCAGTTTGAATGGCAACCTAAGGCAGCTTGTTCTTACACTAATGCCTCTTTGGTAGCATGTGGCTAGTTTATGGCAACACTGAGATTTATTACTTACCCTGATCCACAATTCTCCAGGGAGAGAAGAAAGAATTGTGCAGGAGAAGGTTTGGATAAAGTGGGTGTTCTTGATAGCTTGCATTGAAACGATGGACGATTGGTTGAATGGTGACATGTCCGTGCCGGAAACAAGCCGTGGCAAAAACATTGGCAATTCTGGGATCAATGGATTCATTGTAACCCTTGTAGGGAGGAAGATATTTCTGCATTGCAGCTGAGCCAATTAGTCGAGGAACATAATCTCGGTAGGTTATTATCTGTCAGGAAGGAATCAGGGAGAGGAATGGATAAGTATATTGCCTTCCGAGGATAATGAAATCCAGAGTCGTCTGGGTTTCCGGCTATAGCAGAGCAGTAGCCTTTCACTCAATGGTTAATTGAGAATCGTTTGCGGGTTGAATTCAGGTTTTTTTCTCTTGATGGAAACTGTTTGGAGTTCAATTCCAATACAGAATTAATATTCCAATTAATCAATACAGAAAGAACCAACAGTATCAATAATGACAAAAAGGCAAATGGTAAAATACTTGTCAGGGAAAGCAAAATTGTTGAAAATCAGTTACAAGAGGTTAGGATTCTGAAAAGATTTAAAACATTTGATTTTGGTCATTAAATTAACTGCTGTCTTTTCCTCAAAGCCTGGTTAGCAATGCCTCGCTCACCTCTATATTAGGAGATCGTGGATTCAAGTCTTATGATAGGGCTTTGTGCTTAAAAATCTAGGCTGCACCTCCTTCCAGTATGAGGGAGTGCTGCACTATTGGAAATGCCATCTTTTGGGCGAGATATTCAGATCCCAACTGCATCCTATGGGACTGTCAAAGATTGCAAGACAGTATTTCAAAGGGGAGCAGGGGAGTTATCCGCAGTGCCTTGCCCAATATTTAATCGTCAATCAACATTTCTATCTGGTCATTCACCACAGTGCTATTTGTGGGAGCTTGCTCTGTGCAACTTGGCTGCCCCTTTTCTTGCATTACAACAGCGATTACACTTCAAAATTATTTAATTGGCTGGAAAGTGTTTTGAGATGTCCTGAGGTCATAAACTGTGCTACATAAATGCAAATCCATTTTTAATCTGGAAACTCTTCGTCTGAAATTTTTGCCATTGTGGCAGGAGTGGAATGAGGCCGGTGTTCTGATTTGAGGAGATCATAGAACATTTTAATCATTAGCTATCTCCATTGAAGTGGAAATCTGGTCGGGCAGAAATATGATATATAGAGTCTGCATTTAGACTGGATAAGGTCTAGGTTTGGATAGCCAGGATATCCCCTCTGGAATGTAAACTATCCCTTTGTGACAAAAAAGACACCTTTTGGGATTGTTAAAAATGAACATGATTGTGTATTTTTCACACACAAATTCATTTGAACTGGCAAACTATCAAAGAATTGTTTAACCCTGTTACCTGCTATCAAAGCTGTCAAGGAAATGTCCAAGGATACTAGATATTTTACCTGGTGAAATGCGCCCATGATTTTCCTGGCCTCCTGGTAGATCGTTTCTCCGCTCCAGTGTGGGTTCAGTTTCTTCAACTCTCTCGCTAAGCGATTATGTTCCCGTAGAAACAATACATGCAAGGATAAGATCCCCAGATGCTCATTTACACGTCCATCCCCTGTGAAGGTGAACAGCATATTGACAATAATTTTGTACAATTTAATATAATTAGAAAAATGTACCAAAATCTCCCCAACAAGAACATTTCCAATTGGAAATTATTTCTTTCTTTAACTTTACACAATTTTTAATTCCAGTTTTGCAATTCCTCTGCATCTAATGTGGACCATCATAATGTTCATTAAGGTGACTCTAAACCTTGGGCAACAATAATACCTTTTCGACCATTCCCTGCTTTCTCCTGTGATAGAAGGCCACCAGACAAATTGCCAGAATAGTACTGGATTAGCTTCATTATTGAAGGATAACAGTGCCCAAACCAAATGAGGAAGGATTTCCACCCAAAAACTCAACTTGTATGATAATTGAGCCATTTTCAACACACAGAACTGAAGGAGGAGCCAGAGATTAATGTTTTGCCTTCCCATGGGAAACTGTAGAATTATAGGATCTCTATTGTGCAGAAGGGAGCCATTTGGCCCATCAAGCCTGCACTAACAACAATCCCACCCATATCCCATCCTCATAATCCCACAAATTTACCCTGCTAATCCCCTGACATTCAGGGACAATTTAAAGTAGCCAATCCATCTAATCCATACATCTTTGGGCTGTGGGAGGAAACTGGAGCACTTGGTGGAAACCCTCTCAGATACAGGGAGAACATATATACCAAGCCTGGATCTGAAACTGGGTCCACGCTGTGAGGCAGCAGTGCTATTACTGTGCCACCCAAATCAGTTTATAGGAGTCAGTTTATCTCTGAACTATTAAGTGGCATCACAAGGGCTTGACATTTTGAGCCAATGGGTCTATTCCCACCTGGACTAGGCATGAAGTGGATGAGAATGGCACGTGGATGGGTCAGGCATAATGGTACAGTAATTAGCACTGCTGCCTCACAGTGCCAGGGACCCGAGTTCAATTCCAGCCTAGGGTCACTGTCTGTGTGGAGTTTGCACATTCTCCCCATGTGTGATGGATTTCCTCCAGGTGCTCTGGCTTCTTCCCACACTCCAAAGATGTGCAGGTTAGGGTGAATGGCCATGCTAAGTTGATCCTTGGGGATTAGCAGAGTAAATATGTGGGGTTACGGAAATAGAACCTAGGTAGGATTGCAGTCAGTGCAAACACATTAGGCCAAATGGCCTCCTTCTGCGCTATAGAGATTTTATGAACTGCCTTCTTTCAAATCATCATTACTTTTGCTATTTATATGTTTAATAAAGATTTTGGACTTTTTTTTACGATATCCAGTGATCTACTTTTGTGAACTCTCTTTGTGTCTCTTAATTTCTTTCTCAGTTGTTTACTCAATATGCCTCAGGGAACAGTCCCCTCTTTGTCACAGTAATTAGTAATTCGGTGACAAGTGGTGTACCTCAGGGGTCTGTTTTGGGGCCCCTGCTGTTTGTAATTTTTATAAATGATCTGGATGAGGGTATTGAAGGATGGATTAGTAAATTTGCAGATGACACTAAAGTCGGTGGAGTGGTAGATAGTGAAGAGGGGTGTTATAGTTTGCAGAGGGACTTGGACAAGTTGCAGAGCTGGGCCGAGAGGTGGCAAATGGAGTTTAATGTGGAAAAGTGTGAGGTAATGCACTATGGCAGAAATAATAAATGTGTAGAGTATAGGGCAAATGGTAGGATTCTTAGTAGTCTAGATGAACAGAGGGATCTTGGTGTGTATGTGCATAGATCCCTGAAAGTAGGCAGTCAGGTCGAGAAGGTTGTTAGGAAGGCATATGGAGTCTTGGCTTTTATTGGTAGAGGGATTGAATTTCGGAGCCGCAACGTCATGTTGCAACTGTACAAAACTCTAGTGCGGCCGCACTTGGAGTATTGTGTGCAGTTCTGGTCCCCACATTATAAGAAAGATGTGGAGGCATTGGAGAGGGTACAGAGGAGGTTTACCAGGATGTTGCCTGGTATGGAGGGCAGGTCTTATGAAGAGAGGCTGAGGGATTTGAGGTTGTTTTCGTTAGAAAGGAGGCGGCTAAGAGGGGACCTTATCGAAACATATAAGATGATTAGAGGTTTAGATAGGGTGGACAGTGATAGCCTTTTTCCTAGGATGGAGAAAGCTAGCACGAGGGGACACAGCTTTAAATTAAGGGGTGATAGTTATAGGACGGATATCAGAGGTAGGTTCTTTACCCAAAGGGTGGTTCGGGAGTGGAATGCCCTGCCTGCAGCAGTTGTAGATGCGCCAAGTTTGGTGGCGTTTAAGAGGTTAGTTGATAAGTATATGGAAGAGAAGGGAATGGTTTAGTTTGGAGGGGCATTGTTTTTTATATTGGTCGGCGCAACATGGAAGGCCGAAGGGCCTGTTCTGTGCTGTAATGTTCTATGTTCTATTACATCCTGTGTTAGGTAAGGAGACCAAAACTCCAAGTCTCACCAAGGCCCAATATAGTTATTTGTAAGACTTGCTTAGTTTTAGACCAGAATGTTATGGCCCGTTGGGGACTGACTGGCAGGAAGGATGCAGAGAAGAGAAAGGGATAAAATTTGACACCATGGCAATGGTGTCATACCCTCTGCCAACCCATTCTCTGGCGACAGAGATCTAGTCTCAAGTCAATTAAAGGTCTAATTGCCACTAAATTACTGCAGGGTGATCCGGTCATGCAGAGGTGAGCAGGCCCTCAGCTTTTACAGCAGAATGTGGCTCCGGCATTACATTTGTCAAATATTGGCACCCTCTTGGAATAAAGGCTAACATGGTTAATTATTTGCCAATCCAGTTGAATACGATTACCTCCTGGTCTTTCAGCTTTTAAAAGATATTTTTCCTTTCTATCTTTCCTACCGAAGTGGATAGCTTTACATTTCCCCATATGTTCCATCCATTACATTCTTGACGATTAACTTAACCCATCTACAACTCTTTGTAACTGCCTGACAGCTCGCCTTTCCATCTAACTTTGTATCATCAGTAAAACTTGGGTATATAATAGACTTGGTTCCTTCATCTAAGCCATTGATAAAAAAACTGAAGTCCAAGCATTCAATCTTGCGGTATCCTCTAGTTCAGCCTAATTAAGCCATGAAGTTAGCCCATATATTCCTATTCTTTGTTTTCTGCCCTTTATCTATTCTCCAAAACATACCAATATATTATCCCAACATACGAGTCTTAGTTTTGTGGAATAGCCTCCAGGTGTGGCACCTGATTGAATTCTCTTTGTAATCGCAATTCTGGTTCCCCTTTATCTATGCTTCTTATTCTGCATTAGTGATAATTAGCCTTCCATGCTTCGTTTTAAATTTCCGTACCTAAGGGTCTATGAAATTTTGTGGTCAGACCCCTTCCAATTTCCCCTCCATGTTCCTTCAGCATCCTAGAAATCATATACATTGCGTTCTACTAAGTTTCTAAGTACCTCTTCCCTATCTATATTTATCCTATATTTTTCTCCTTCTCCTGTACCTATAATCTCCATCTGTGCACTTTTCTGTAACAAAATACTCATTTAGTATCTCTACCAATCCTTCACTGGAAGAGTATTTTCTTTTTTGACTCTATTGTTCTCAATACAATTTCACTTTCATTTACGAAATCCTTTACAATTCTCCTTTCTGCTTGCTGATAGTCTTTAGTTCACATCCCCTCTTGAACTTGCAATTTTTTCTGCTTTCTTTCTCTCTCTATTCCATAACTTTATTTTGTTTTATTAGCCCGAGAGTTGTCATGTCTTCCTTAAACCTAATTTTAATCGTAATTTCCTATCCAATAAAATCCATCTCTTATTAAAACAAAATGCTGCGGATGCTGGAAATATGGAAAAAGAACAGAAAATGCTAGGTAAACAATGTTCTACAGACTGAGATGAAATGAGTTTCCTTAAGCTCAGGGGGCTTTCATTCATTAGTTGAAGTGACAAGAATCATTCATGTCTAGGCTTCATCCAAGGAGATCTTTGCTGATCATTCCGGGGGGGGCATGCAGTGAGCCAGCAATGAAAAGTATTTTATGGGTACATTTATTTGTTCTTTCATGGGATGCGGGCATTGCTGGCAAGGACAGTATTTTCTATCTATTTCTAATTGCCTTTGAACTGAGTGGCTTGCTTGGCCACTTCAGAAGCGTGTAAGAATCAGCTATGTTGCTGTAGGTCAAACAAGGTAGGTGTCACGTTATGCGTTTAGATGTCTCAACCTTGCAGCTTGTATGTTTAAACAGGAAACTGCTTCTAATGATTACTAACTGCCACCAGTTGCTTTAGATTGTTTTCTCTGCAACTCTATAAAGCATAACATGGACAAGTTATAACATAACTTGTTATAACAAGTTATAACATAACATGGATAGTGATAGCCTTTTTCCTAGGATGGAAAAAGCTAGCACAAGGGGACACAGCTTTAAATTAAGGGGTGATAGTTATAGGACGGATATCAGAGGTAGGTTCTTTACCCAAAGGGTGGTTCGGGAGTGGAATGCCCTGCCTGCAGCAGTTGTAGATGCGCCAAGTTTGGTGGCGTTTAAGAGGTTAGTTGATAAGTATATGGAAGAGAAGGGAATGGTTTAGTTTGGAGGGGCATTGCTTTTTATATTGGTCGGCGCAACATCGAAGGCCGAAGGGCCTGTTCTGTGCTGTAATGTTCTATGTTCTATGTTCTAAGTGCGTTTATATAACAATGATATGCAGATACACATAATATCATACAAGAGGAAAGACAGCAGATTGCCTTCCTTACAGGGCATTAGTGAACCAGATGAGTTTTTTAAACAATCAACAATGGTCACCATTACTGAGACTCGCTGTTAGTTCCAAATTTTATTAATTGAACTTAAATTGGTGTGATTTGAACTCTTACTTCCAAGCCACTAGCCTGGACTTCTGAGATTACTAATCCAGTTAAATTACCACTAAGTCACCATCTCCCTCTTCCCTTATATCTTGTACTGGAATTCTCACCTGCTAAGAAACAAGGAACTCCAGTGCCATTGGAATTCATAATACAGGGGCTTCCTGAATGGTTGCTGCTAAATGGTAAGTGCTCCAACCCGTTGTCAGAATAGTTCTGGTTAATTGCCAGCAATCCTAGGTCATTCGTATAGTTCCGGATACGATCGGCAATAGATTTTCCATTACCGTACACCATACTGGAATCGATAAAGGCTGTCACTGCATTTAGCTGTTCCCGAATATAAACACGTCCAAAGAGTGAGCCCAGCTCACCAGTGTTGCATACAGGAGCGGATCGGAAAAAGGGCATACAACCAATGCTCTTATTAAACGTGAAGTCATTTGGAGGAATCTGACAATGAAAGACATGAACAACAATAAAACTAATTTCAGACTTCGATGCATACATAAGTTAACTATGAAGATAAAAATCAACATTTTGTTTAATAAAGCTTGCCTTCTCAGAAATGTTTGTGCAAATGTACACCGAACACAAATTTTCCTGACAAAGTTATAAACCTTTGTTATTTGGTGAAGATCTACCCAAAAATCATTAGAATCTTTAGCACTTTATGATTGATCTCCAGTCTCTAGGAATTGAAGATTACTGGTAATCTCCTGGACACTGCTAAAGACAATTTAGGAAAAAAACCAAAGCAGTATCTTTTCTTCATTCAACTCTTTCATTTATTAACTGTAAAAAAGATGGTGAAAAATTGGCTTTCGAACTAAATGAAGCAGTTGAGGTCAGAAGTAATGTGATGAAATCTCAAATAATACCACTAATCAATGCTAGCAAATGTAATTGCTGATGCGGATATTTGGGGGAAAATTCAGGATAATGCCTAAAGTTAGAAAGCTCGCTATCATGAAGTCCTTATGTAAAATGCTATTTGTGGCAGCTCCACTGTCAATCATCATTGAAGAACTGACAGGGAACTAGGAAGCATGAACTTAAATTCTCCCAGTTGCCGCAGTAGGATTTTCCCTTATCTCCAAGCCATTATCCTGGGGTTTCTGAAATTACTAGTCCAGTGACATTACCAGTTCATTATCATCTCCTTCTTCCCATATTCTCACCTGTGTATGTGCAGGACATTAGACTGGCATTGAGTGATTGCCAATATCAGTAACATTTCAGTTATTATAGTAGAGTGATTTCAATTAGCTCAGATGTAAACCTCACACCATATCTGGATATATGTATATGTTTGATCTGTGTATCAGCATAGTTAAATGTGGATTGATGATTTAGAATCTTCAGCTTGATTCTGCTGCATATATCCAACACAGAGCAATGATATCATAGCAAAGAATCCAAGCTAAACTTCTCCATCAACATTAGTGGCTGATATAATCTTAGAGCGTCACTGTCTGTACTATCCATAGTTACTCGGAGGGTTCGGAAACATCGGAAGTTCTACTGATTTCGAACCTATCCATTGATCAAAACCATTGATCTCGGGACTACATGTATGTAGGTGTATAGCAGGTGCAAAGCCATTACAAATTGTGAGTGATCCTTTGAGTGAATGTCAGGGGCAATTGCAGTGGGCATATATCAACAATAACAACTTACATTTATATAAAATCATTAATATGGAAAAATATCCATGTTATTTCAGTTGAACAATCAATTAAGGAAGTAGATAGGTTTTCAAAAGGAAATTAAAGAATTGAGGAAAGTGGAAGATAGTTGAGTTTTGGCTGAGAATTCCAGTACATAGAATTGGCTTGGATATCAACAGTGGAATGAAGGAATGTACTAGAACTATGGGCAGAGAAATCCAGAGTTCAGGAAAATGGGTAATGAAGAAGTTGTTTGTAAGAATAGGTAAGTTAGAGTGACAGTGAAGGATTTAAAGATAGGAATCAGAATTTTAACTTGAATTCGCTGTAGAACCTGAACGTGGATCACTAAGAACATGAATGATGAATGAATGGACAGGAGAGTTTCGTATGAGCTAATGAGTTTTTTTTAGTTCATTTCATTCAAGCTGTGGGCATTGCTGGCTAGGCCAGCATTCATTAACCATCCATTATTACCCTCGAAGAGTTGGCAGTAAGCTATCATCTTGAACCACTGCAGTCCGTATCATGTAGGTGTAGCCACATTGCTGTTGGGAAAGGATTTTGACCCAGTGACAGTAAAGAAATGCTGATATACTTCCAAGTCAGGATGGCAAATGACTAGGAGGGATACATCCAGGTGGTAGTATTCCCATGTATCTGCTATCATTCTAGGTGTTAGTGATTATGGGTTTGAGAGGTGCTACCTAAGGAGCCTTGGTGAGTTCCTGCAGTGCATCTTGTAGATGGGACACACTGCTACTACTGTTCATCGGTGGTGGAAGAATTGCATGTTTGTGGAAAAGGTGCCGATCAAGTGGGTTGCTTTGTCCTAAATGGTGCTGAGCTTCTTGTTGGAGCTGCACTCATTCAGGCAAGTGGAGAGTATTCCATCACACTCGTGACTTGTGCCTTGTAGATAGTGGACAGGCTTGTGTTTTCCACTACAAAATTCCTAGTCTCTGATCTGCTTTTGTAGTCAAGTTTCTGCTTCTGGTTAACAGTAACCTTGAGGATATTGATAGTGGGGGAATTCAGTAATTGTAATATCAGTGACTGTCAAAGGGCGATGTTAGCTGGTCATTGCCTGGCACTTATATGGTTTGAATGTTATTTGCCACTTGTCAGCCCAAGCTTAGATATTGACCAAGTCTTGCAGCATTTGGACATGGACAGCTTCAGTATCTGAGCAGATGGGAATGATGCTGAATATTTTGCAGTCATTAACGAACATCCCCACTTCTGACCTTATGATGGAAGGAAGGTCATTGATGAAACAGCTAAAGATGGTTGGGTGTAGGACATTTCCCTGAGAAATTCCTGCAATAATGTTCTGGAACTGAGATAAGCCAACAAACACAATCATTTTCTTTTGTGCCAGGTATGAGATGTTCCAGCAAAATGTTTTCCCCCGGATTCCCATTGACTCCAGTTTTACTAGTGCTCCTTAATGCCACACTCGGTTCAACACGATAAGCATTTTATCAAGGGCAGTCAGAACCATCTCACCTCCGGAGTTCAGTTTTTGTCCATGTGTGAACCAAGGCTGTAGGAAGGTCAGGAACTGAGTGGCTCTGGAAAAACTCAAACCGAGCTTCAGTATGGAGATTATTGCAAAGCAAGTTCCACTTGATTCCACTGTTGATGATCCCTTCCACCTCTTCGATGATGATCGCGAGTAAGTAAATGGATGGGGTAGTAATTGGCTGGGTTGAATTTGTTTTGTTTCTTATGTGCAGGACAACATTGGACAATTTTCCTATTGCCAGATAGATGCCAGAGTTGTAGCTGTATTGGGACAGCTTGACTAAGGGCGCAGTATGTTCTGGAGCACAAGTCTTTAGTAGTATTGCTAGAATTTTGTCAGGGCCCATAATCTTTTTAGTGCCTTTAGTCATTTCTTAAAGTGAATTGAATTGGCTGAAAACTGACACCAACGATGCTGGGAATGTCCAGAGGAGGCCGAAAGCAATCATCCACTCAACACTACTTAGCACTTCTGGTTGAAGATTGTTGCGGATGCATCAGTCTTATCTTTTGCATTGATGAGTAGAGGGTGTTAGACTCTCCAGAGTGCTAAAATTCTCAAGTCTGGAGGGGAGAATGGGTTGAAGTAGGGAGAGGGTCAGAAGATGTTGCAGATATGGAAACAGGTGGTCTTTGAGATGAGATGAATATGAGCTCAGAAGACAAGCTTGGGGGCAAATAGGATATCAAGTTTGTAAAAAGTTGAGTTCAGCCTGAGACAGAGGTCAGAAGGGGGATGGAATCAGTGAAACTTGAGTTGGAGACTGAAGATGATGGTTCCCAATATTTCTGGAAGATGTTGAAGCTCCTTAAAGACTGGATGTTGGGCAAGTAATGGAGGGTTTGAGAGAGATGGCAAAGAGGGATAGGTGGGTGGTATCATTGATTCGTGGAAGCTGTCAGGCATGTCTGAAAGGGCTGTTGCACATCGCTGAAGGAGGGAAGGGAGCGAAGAGTAAATTCTTGAGATTTTGTAAAGTGAGCAGAAAGTAAAACCATTCACGGAGATGCTCTGGCTACAATCAAATAGAAAGAAGTCGACAAAGCATGTGTCAAGGTAAACAAGCAACAGCAATCACACTAAATGGCGCAACAGAAAAGCATTGCAGGAGAATGCAACAATACCCAAACATGTGCTGGAGTGCTGTGACTAGGGGAATTTCACAGTGACTTCATTGCAGTGTTAATGTAAACCTACTTGTAACACTAGTAAATTTTTTTTAAATACCGAAAGAGGAGAGATAACTTGCCAGAGTCAAAGTTCATCAGGATGTCAATTTGCACTTTAAAATCTGATTGGATTTGCAGAAAAGATGAACATAGATTTGGGAAGTGACATGTTAAAGGACTGAAGAGGAAAGATAGGTTGGAGATGAAGCAGTGGTTTTCAAGGACACAGGAGTGGAGGGTGCATTTTTGGTGGAGGGCAGTGACAATTGTGATTCTGAAATCGGAGGTGGGACACAATGATTGGGGACAGCACAGTGGCAAAATGGTTAGCACTGCTGCCTCACAGCACCAGGGACCTGGGTTCAATTCCCCGCTTAGGTGACTAAGCAGAGTCTGCATGTTCTCTCCATATCTGATTGGGTTCCTCTAGATGCTCAAGTTTCCTCCCACAGTCCAAAAAACTTGCTGGTTAGGTGCATTGGCCATGCTAAATTCTCCCTCAGTGTACCCAAACAGGTGCCAGAGCGTGGCGACTTGGGGATTTTCACAGTAACTTCATCATCTTGTTAATGTAAGTCTTACTTGAGATACTGATGAATAAATTTAAGCTTAAAAACTTAAAACTTAATAATTCTCAAATAAATTTGAGATGTGAACTACACAGAATGACTATTAGAAATCAACTGTTTTAGTGATGGAAATTGGGCTGCTTTTCCCTTGCTTTGTGAAATCCTCCTGGCTGCCCAGTGATAATGTCACTGCATGAAGTACAAAGTGTCCTTACCCTGATGGGAAAACATGGACTTCTCCTTGTACATGTTTGATCACAGTTAATGCCATTGTTGAATGTTTGGGTGCTGCCTGATTGAGGGGCCAGATCCAGGTCATGATCAAGCCATTGGCCCCATTGTACAAAGATGTGAGCATGCTCCTGATCCAACGGGATAAGCTGGTTGGCCACCTGTAGGATCTGGTTCGATACTTTGCGGACCTGAGAAAGGAAGAGAAATAAATGAAAATGAAAAACCCACTTGAGTCATTTCCTTGTGAGTGCAATGCCTGTCTCCGTAAACCTATAGGGTACAATTCTTGCAAAAGTGCCAGGACTCGCCAACTGGAAAATTAAACCTATCACTTCACTGAAGTACCTGGGATTAGAAGCTTCTGGTGTTAATGTTTAGTTGACAGTAACTGAAGAATAAAGAGGCAGGGGTATGAGGGTAATGGCACCATTCAGCCAAGGTCAATCATGGCAGCACCAGTCAAACTTGGAAATTTCAAACAAAAACAGAAAATGCTGGTGAATCTCAGCAGGTCGAACAGCATCTGTGGAGAGAGAATGGAGCCAATGTTTCAAGTCTGGATAACCATTCATCAGAGTTGATTTCAATGCTCCCCTCAGCCAGCTTGTAAAGAAAGCTAAGTGGATTTGAAACTGAGTAGTCCAGGTCTATGTACAAGGGCAGCATAGTGTTTAACACTGCTGCCTTACAGCACCAGGGACCTGGGGTTGGTTCCCAGCTTAGGTCACTGTCTATGTGGAGTTCACAGAGTTGTACACATTCTCCCTGTATGTGCATGGGTTTCCTCCGGGAACTCCTGTTTTCACTCACAGCCGGAAAGACATGCTGGTTAGATACATTGGCTATGCTAGATACCCCTTTAGTATACCCAAACAGGCGCTGGAGTGTGACGAATAGGGGATTTTCACTGTAACTTCATTGCAACGTTAATGTAAGCCTACTTTTGACACTAAGAAATAAACTTTAAAGATATTAGCCACACTCTGGGTGGAAGGTAGATGTACTTCTCTCTGCCTGAATGACCTGTTAGGTAGGACCTAAGCTGTGGTCAAGGAAAGTGCTGGACCACGCTACCTCCGATAGAAGAAATCATGTTTGACATGGCTGAAGAATCTGCCCCAAAATAGCCTCTTGTAGAGTCATTAAAAACTGGGATTGGGATTTGTTTGTACCCCAGCCTAAGGTGTGGACCTTTGTTCACACTTCTGTCCAAACAATGGCCAGAATGTTGGAGGACATCCAAGGCCTTTTTGAGAAACTCTTGTTCCACACTGGGGTGTAGATTTTCCACCTCACAGATGTTAGGAGTGTGAGTGTGTACCAGAAGCACAACCATGGAAAATGGATATGGGGCAAAAAAATGAGCTACCTGGTATTGGTTGGGTAAGACTGTGTGAAACTCAATTCGCTGATTCATATCAGCCCTGCACGTAACTATGTATCTGCATTAACCAGATAAAATTGCAACCTAATTCCCTAACCTATAGTATCAAGGCTATTCAGGTGTATTACAAGGGCGTCATACTTCAAGTATGTGTATGTGGGTCCCCAAACCATGAATGACTCATTCATGAGATGACAGCAAAGATATATCTTTAACATCAACTGTTGACTAATTCGTATTCTTCAGACTGAGAAATCTCCATAGAAAAATGATTTAGAGATGACAGAAGTTGAACGGTCACATTAAAGAAAAATAAGCACAACGTATACATCAGACTGGATGTTAATAAATAGCTCTGCATCATGAAGCTAGACTGTTTTGTAAGTTAATCTGCTGTGGGATATCCTGTGGTGCAGTGGAGGCGTTCCTGCTGCTAAGTCAGAAACTCTGGATTCGACCCCAAGGAAAATGCATTCATAACTTGGCCAAGCAACTGAACTGCCAACCTGCAAATCCTTCCAATATACCTACGGCAGGCAGCAAGACCAGGAGTCTTCTGGTTAGCCAGAATACAGAGAAGGCAATAGTGAACCACTGGCAAGTATAACCATGGACTAAAACATCAAAGTCCATGCTGGCCAATGCTCTCTTAGGACATGGTACCTGAAGAGAGAGAGAATACTCTGTGGCTTTGGAAGATGAAGGCATTGAGATTTTCAATTGAATCTTGAAGGTTGTATGGGTAGGAAGAAGATTATTTCAAGTGATTGATCTGGGCAAACAGTAACTGTAGAACCACTAGACAGGCAACTTTTTCATGCACTCAATTTTCAGCCATCCACTTGACTCTTGGTGCTGATAGGTGTTGCTTTCTGGATAGGTTTCTTCAAGTAAGCATCCATTTCCCAGGTGATGGACAAAGTCATGGAAAAATCAGCCCTATAGTTCCCACTCTAACAGTTTTCCAAGACTAATATTCACTACAGGAGGGTGATTTAGAGGATGATCTACAGCCTGGGAAATAAGGTATATTGTCTATAGGAACCTTTGCTTTCACTAATTGTTTAGTTTAATTTTCTGCCTCTATTTCATATTATAATTGTTGTTTCTTACACCTGGGCTCACTGATAGGAGGTCATTTGGAAATGGGAAGGTTTTTTTTCTTTTAAGGGATGAATATATTGAGCTAATCATTTGCTTAGAGAGTATTGAACTTACCAGTGGCAAAGGAAACCCTGAATATAATCGGTTCCTGGTCCATCCCTTTGGAAGTGAATATCCATCCTCATATTCAGCTGGGAGCCAGCGGGCAAATGCATGATTGGCTGCTCCCAGATGAGGATTCTTTCTGGAAATAAATAAAAGACAGGTCAGTTTATTTCAACTCTTACTGATTCAAAGACCAATGCGGGACTGTCCTTTGTACTAACCCAAAGACCAATGCGGGATTGCCTTTGAACCCTCGACTTACTACAAGATCTGACAAGGTTTCCCTTCGAATCTCCATTGATTCAAGAATCTGGCAGGGCTTCCCTCTGTTTAACCTGCACAGATGTGGTCTTCCACTCTTTAATAACTCCAATCTATTATGCAAGAATACTTTCCTAATCTCTACGAGACCCCGTGATCTGGATAAGACAAAACTCCTACTTACGACAACAGACAGAATGAAACAGTAGGCCCTGATTTTTTTTTAACACAGCAGGCAGGTTTTTTCAAATATTTGAAGGATGGGTGCCACCTAAAAGAGTTTTTCCTCATGTCACCATTGCTTTGTTTGTCATTCACTTTGTCTGTGCCCCCTAGTTCACCATCCTTCCATCAGCGGAAAAATTTCTCCCTGTCTATTCTGTCAGCCATCTAGCCCAGCTTTGATTGTGTAGGCAGGCTTAATATTGACCCTAAAGAACCACTGTTGAATCTATGCACAGACTTCATCTGAAATCTCTTTTTTCATTTAAATCATTTTCTGAAAAATTTTGCCTTAGTTTGCTATATCTTGTAAAGTGGTTTGTAGCAAATATTCCATCTAGTTGCAACTTGATTTTGAACACCTCTATCAAATCCCCTTTCAACCTTCCCTAGTTCAAGGAGAACAACCTCAGCTTCTACTGTCTGTGCTGAATTTCCTCAATCCTGAACTATTCTTGGGAATCTTCTCTGCCTTCACATCCTTCCTATACCGTACTGCCCAGAATTGAATGCAATAATCCAATCGAGACCAGACCAGTCTTTTATCCAGGTTTATCATTATATATCTGCTTTTGTATTTTATGCCCATATTGATAAAGCTTAGGATGCCATATGTCTTATTAATCCTGCTCTCAACTTGCGTCCATCATCGTTGACTCTGCCTACTCTTCCCACTGCATCAGAAAAGCAGCCAGTATAATCAAGGATCCCACAGACCCTGGACATATTCTCTCTCACTTTCTTCTGTCAAGAAAATGATACAGAAATCTGAGGACATGCACCAACTGGCACAAGAGCAGTTTCTTTCCTACTGCTATCAGACTATTGAATGGACCTACCTCTTAACAAATTGACCTTTCTCTACACCTAGTTATGACTGAAACAGTATATTCTGCACTTTCTCCTTTGCTTCTCTATGAATAGTATGTTTTGTCTGTGCACATGAAACAATACTTTTCAATGTATACCAATGTATGTAACACTAATAAATCAAATCAAATGAACTCATTCTGCAATCTTCAATAATATATGCACAGAAATTCCTCAGTCTTCTCCTTCACCTTCTTTAGTTTTGTATCTATTATTTTATATTGTCTCTCCACGTTCTTTCACCAAAATGAATCATTTCATACTTGTCTTAAATTTCATCTGGAATTTGCTCACACATTGCACCAAGCTATTCCTTCAGAAATTCTACACTATCCTCCTCGTGGTTCACCATGCTTCTGAATTTTGTGCTATCTACAAATATTGCAATTGTGTCCAAAGTCTAGACATTAATGTATGTCTCACACTGACCTCTGGAGAACTCCACTATAAACTTCCTCCAATCCAAAGGTTCACCACTACTCTTTGTTTCCTGTCATTCAGTCAATCTCATATCAACTTTTCTACTTTTCCTTTTATTCCATGATCTCTAACTTCACCCACAAATCAGTTGTGCATCAAAAATCTTTTGGAAATCAATATAGACGACATTAACCACATTATACTCGTGCTCTCTCTGTTAACTAATCAAAAAACTGAAGCAAATTAGTTAAAGATGATTTTCCCTTGACACGTCCATGCTGGATTTTCTTAATTAACCCACATTTGCCCACATGACTGTTAACTTTATCCCGAATTATCATTTCTAACAGCTTTCCCATCACTGGGATTGAAGTGACTGGCCTATAATTGCTAAGCCTAGCCTACACCATTTTTATGAACAAGAGTATAAAATTTGCGATCCTCCCGTCCTCTGGCACTGTCTCTGTATCTAAGGAGGAATGGAAAATAATGACAGTCTCTCTGTAATTTCCACACTTATTCACTTTAGTATCATTGGATGCAACTGCTTTGGTGACTTATCAACTTTAAGTAGAGGAAGCCTGTCCAAAATCTCCTCCTGAGTCTAAAAGATTGCCAAGATTTTCACATCCACTACTCTTTCTGGAAGTTTACTTCCTAAGTATAAAGAAGAATTCCTTGATGACAGTACTAAATTTACTCTTGACTGACTTAAATCAGTGTCTCCTTGCCCAACTCTCACAATTTAGTTTCAAGTTTTATTATCCTATAATTATTTGGAAGCTATTTTTCCATTGCCTTGATCATCTTATTTGATTTTATAAGGTCATTTCTCAATGCCTCCTTCAAAAGCCAAGCAGCCCAGGTCTCGCCAATCCTTTATTATAAATCAGAGCTCTGGCACAAAACATAAATCTCTTTTCTGCACTGCTTCCAGTACTTAAAATCTCCCCTGACCCTTGACAATTAAGTTCTCCAGAAGTGCACAGCTTGAGCAGCATTTCATTGACGGGAACTCTGTTGTTTGGCTATTTGATTGAAACAGTGGCATGGTGGCTCAGTGGTTGGCACTGCTGCCTCACAGCACCAGGGATCCAAGTTAGATACTATCCTTGGATGATTGTGTGGAGTTTGATCGTTCTCCCTATGTCTGTGTGGGTTTTCTCCAGATGCTCTGATTTCCTCTCATAGTCCAAAGAAGTGCAGGTTAGATTGATTGGCCAAGCCCCTTAGTGTTCCAAAGATGTGTAGGTTAGGACAATTAGCAGGATAATGGGGTTACAGAGATAGGGCTTGGATATGATTCTTTACTGATGAGTTAGTGCAGATTGAGAGGCTAAATGGCCTCCTTCTACACTGGAGGGACTCTGATATTCTACTAACCTTGTTGATCATTGCTCTGCCTTGAGTAGACATGTTAAACATTCATGTTCAAGGTTTCCTTTCTGGTTTCACCTCGGACTATTCCAATACTATTCATGGAGTACATTTCATTCAATGTTCAATAATTCACATTTATTCGCATCAGATTTTATCTGCTTTTGTTCTGCCCACTGAAGTATTTGACTACTTCATTTGGTAATTTCTAAGATGCACTCCTGTGATTCCAAAGTCTGGTATCTTCTGCAAGTGGATCCAGGCACTGAGACACATATTGAAGTCAAGCTTCGATATAAATGAGGTGATAATCAGGATTAAAGGGTGAAAAACAAGTAAAGATTGCGTCATTAAACTTAAAGCTCTAAAGATTCTGAATAAGGAATTATTTGGAGTAGGATGCACTGAGAAAGGATTATGTCATTCTGAGCTGTTGAGGGAGAATTGTTGTTTTTGATTGACATTAAACTTTGATTCAGATTCCGGATGACATTAATCTGAATCAAAGTTCACTGTGAATTAGAAACAACACTTCTCCCATCAGCAAACTCTCAAACAACTCACACTTCAATAAGCACTCACTGCATTTTACTCCAACTAATTTCTTACCCATTCAAAGGGTTTATACAGAATCCCTACAGCCTTAAGTTCTATTAAGTTGCCTTTATTTGCTTTCAACCGTATTTCCACATCCACGAATACCATCCCATTTACCTTGATGTCTGATGAACTATCTGGTAGGATGTGATCTTGTGCCTGGTCAGTAGTGTACGACGCGTATAGTTCAATTCCATAATCACATGTTGTACTTTCCTACTCCTGAAAGTCCAAATTTTGTTTTCGAAATCAATCCTGATGGTAAAGTTTTTGCTTTGAATAAAACCACATTTCATCAGAGTTTTGATGTTTGATGAATTAACTCAAGCCTGTGCTTCAGGAAGCTGAATCCGATTTGAACTTGTCAGTTTAATCAGATTGTACCTGTTGTTGCAATCAGAGGTGATGGTCCTGTATCGATTTGACCAACAGTTGTCCTCACATATTCTGGGCAGGGATGTCACTGAGCAACCTGAGATCTGCCATATAGTGAGAAGGTCTCTCTCTGTTAATAAATCTGCAAGATACACATGGTCATAAGAAAATTGTAATCTCTGGAGCTTCTCACCAACATTCCTGTAGTAAATCAAACTCCAAATTGAATGTGACTATTCTACCCCATGTTGATTATTGTACATGTTATACATTGTTTAATTGATGCAAGTTGGTAAATTTATCAGTTAATAACAGTTCTATTATGATTCATGCTCCCATCACTGAATATATTGCTCCTAGAATCAAAGAATCATTACAGTACAGAAGGAGGCCATTCAGCCCATCAAGTCTGCACCAGTCTCACCCAAGCCTTATTCCTGTAACACCACATCTTTGCCTTGCTAATCCCCTGACACTAGGGTCAATTTAACATGGGCAATCAACCTAACCTGCACATCTTTGGACTGTGGGAGGAAATCAGAGCACCCGGAGGAAACCCATGTAGACATGGGGAGAACATGCAAACTCCAAACAGGCAGTGATCTGAGGTCAGAACTGAATCCAGGTCCCTGGCACTGTGAGGCAGCAGTACCGCCCTATTGAGAACATTCAGTTGCACTGGAACTGGGTTTGTCTTGTCTATGTTCGGAAATAATATTTCAATCTTTCAGTTTCTGGATTGTCAGAGACAAACCCAACGAAGTGTGCAAACGGAAAATTTCAGAATCCCAACACAATGAGTCTGTGGGAATTGTGTGGGAAGTTTGAATGTCTAATGGGCAATTCCCCTACAGCCCAGAAAACATTAGGCAGAAAAATCCTAGTCTAACTCTCAGATAACTGTTCAGTAGAACTCCACTCACCAAATATCATCGCCGCTCCTCCCTCCCCCTCCAACCTTACCATCTTGGCCTGACTTGTTGCAAGCATCCAATTTCTTCCTGACTCTATTCCGCCCTTGACTCCCTGCCATCTTTCTGACCCAACCTTACCACCCTGCCCAGCTGCCACCTTGCTCCTTTGCCCTACCCCTGTACTCACTTACCTTACCTATCCTATATCCCCTTTTCCAATCCACCTTAGCCCCATATCCACGTACCTTCCCTACCTTACCCCTTTACTCACTTACCTTCTTTCTTTAGCTATTCGAAGAAGCTTTGGGATACTTAAACTCTTTACTTAGCAGAATATGGGCAACCACTGATGCAAAAAAGGGGTGCCCTATGCACTCTATATCTCTGGCGTTTCCTGCACTGAGTAAGGTTGGAAGGGTCTCCCTCAGAATGCCCAGAAAAATCAGAGGAAGGCAAATGGATATTTTTTGTCTGATCATGCATGAAAAGTGGGGATCTTGATCCCAAACGGAAGCTTGAAGCCTGTGTGTTTTCAGTGAAGGAAATACCCTACCAAAAAAAGCAAGGAACAGACTATCCCTGGGCAGGGAATATTTGCCTATGCAGGTAGCACTACCATCTTATACCCAGCAGCCAGCTGATGAGGGCAACAATGGCAGCCCCTCTCAATTCATTACCCTGTCAGATCAGAATATCACAATGGGAAGAATCATGTGCAAAATTAGGCTCTGCTGCCAAGTCTCTTATCAAACTGACCTGTTGCATTGAATAAGCATCTGTGGGTTTTACTGACATTGCGTTGGATGAGTGTCAGTGCAGTTTCCAAGTACTCTGCTGATCTCACTGCAGTTCTGGTCTCCGCCATGGGCTGCTTGAAATAGGCTAGGAGGTCAGTTGAGGTAAAGGATCTTTTAGAGAGCTTCAGTTTGTGACTGCAATGAAGAGGGCAACACATTTCAATTGGCAAAAAACTGTTCTCAGACAAAACAACAGATAATAAACTCCATATAGCAGATAACCTCAGTTCTTTCATAAAGATAATATTCCAAGGTGCATATACAGATATAAAGAATGAAATAAAGATGCCACAACAAATATTAGTCAACAGATAACAACAGACCTTGAAGTACTTATGAAAAGGGGTGCTTTTGTCAAAGCTTTTCATCTTACAGTCATCAGGACATTCACAAGAATACAATGCAAGGGACATCAGCAAATATATACTGTAATGAGAAGAGAGAGCTGATTGTTTGACATGCAGTCTCTGATTGTTTGAGACATTGCCATGGAAAATGTACCAGTTAATGGTGACTGACTGTTAACTGCCAAGAATTGCTTGAAATTTAAACAAAGCAATTTGACTCTGATTGGTCAAGATGTTGCCCTGAGGAATGAGCCAATGAATGGCTATCCCTTATTTTGTTTCGTTGAAACAGGCACAAATGTGTGTAAATGTACCTTCTGCCTGCAAAGAACAGGGCGCTGTGTTTTGATGCATGTAGCTTCCAGTACGTGCAAACATACCACACTGCATGCCTGACTAGTAATAAATTGGTTGTCAGCACAATCATTCACACACTGAGGATTAATTAGCAAATGTTCTTCTGCCACACCTAATGTTGCAGATAGTGTTTTAAGTTTTGCAAGAATGGAATGGTTGGATACATTCTGTACCTTGTCCATTGCAGGAAGTGGAAGGGACAGGGTGTTTGATACGATTCATCAGTCTTTAATAACAGCTCACAAGATATAGTAATTATCAAGGAGGAATGTCCTTTGGCCCATCTTGGCTAATCCATGCAGAATGATTTAGAAGCTCCCCCTTTGCTTTACAATATTCATTTGATTATCAAGTGATCACAGGCTTTCATCACTACCTTACTGCGCAATGCACTGCATGGGTTGATTTTTTTTGTCAGACGAATATCAGTCCTAAATTTATTTCTTATAAGTTTAAGTCTTGTGAGACCTACTGTCACAAGTTAATTTCACATAAGATCCTAGATCTAAATTTCTTGCAAATAATTTAAGGCATCTCTATAAGATCATGCCTCTGATGTCTCAGTTCAAGATTAGACAGTCCAAATATCTTCAGTCTTTCCTCACAGGATCCTAACATTGAGGAGGTATCCCTTGGCTCCCCTGTGTCTCAGTGACCAGCAATGAACACAATACCTACAGTTAGCAAAGCTAACCAGATCGTGACTTTGACTTGCGTTCTATTTTGACTAGATAGTTTCACATTCCAATTACTTTGTAGATTATCTTTATTGATTGTCCCTTGGCTGATTTTTATTCTGCTAACTCTCCAAAGTGTTCTTTTTGGAGTGCAAATAATATAAATTAACTAAAAAAAAACATTCCCAACACCAATCCTTGGGTGTCCTGTTGAGTACAGAAAGTGATAATTAATAATACATCATTCATCAAATTACAGAGAGCAAAAAGCACATCAGGCCAATCAGTAGATAATCGATGTCAGATAATGCAATAGATGGCAGATAAAGATACAGATGCAGGTAGATAACAGATCATAAATTGCAGATGATATATTACATAACAGATAGAAATTCACAGATAATTTAACAGAACAAATATCAGAAACCAAATAAGATAACAGATCACAGACATTAGATTACATAGCAGATAGTTTGACTCATTCTTATGAACCAGGTAATCATGGATTCCAGTTGTCAGGCTTGATAATTCACTACATCACTGAAGGATTATTACATTGTTGGGAGATCCATCTCCTACTTCAAGAATGGTCCAGGCCTTAAACTTCCTAAATGCATGCTGGCACTTGGCCAGAAGACCAATTATAAACTGCCCAGTTCTTTCTAAATCCCCACCTATTGTAATCCAGCCAAAATATCTCCACATTCCTTCCCAGTCTCCAGCTCCCTACCAAATTTAAGCTCTGTTGATTGCTGCCAATGGATAACGAGGTCAGACTGACAATTCTGACTAATATTGGGCGGCACAGTAGCACAGTGGTTAGCACTGCTGCTTCATAGCTCCAGGAATCTGGGTTCAATTCCCGGCTTGGGTCACTGTCTGTGTGGAGTTTGCACATTCTCCTCATGTCTGCATGGGTTTCCTCCACGTGCTCCGGTTTCCTCCCACAGTCCAAAAATGTGCGGTCTAGGTTAATTGGCCATGCTAAAATTGTCTCTTAGTGTCCTAAGATGCATAGGTTAGAGGGATACATGGGATTGTGATCAGTGCAGACTCAATAGGCCAAATGGCCTCTTTCTGCACTGTAGGGATTCTATGATTCTATCAAATAATGGAATAGATCTCAAAACATAGTAACACAGCTAAAGGCAGTATATCTTCAAAGCAGCACACCCCCATAAAGCAACTTAAAACACCTTATGAGGAGAAACTGGGTAGACTGGAGCTATACTCATTGGAATTCAGGGGAATGAGAGAAGATCTTGTAGAAACATAAAATTAAGAAGGGAATAGATAACATAGAAGCCAGTTTCTGCTGGCTGCTGAAACTAAAACTACGGGGCACAGCCTCAAAGTAAGGGGGAGCAGATTTAGGATTGAGTTGAGGAGGAACTTCTTCACTCAAAGAGTTATGAATCTGTGGAATTCCCTGCCCAGTGAAACAGTTGAGGTTTTCTCTTTGAATGGTTTTAAGGCAAAGATAAATAGATTTTTGAACGGTAAAGAAATTAAGAATTATGGTGAGTGCGCAGGTAAGTAGAGCTGAGTCCACAGAAAGATCAGTCATGATCTTATTGAATGGCGGGACTGAACCGGCTCTAGGGGTCAGATAGCCTACTCTTTCTCCTAGTTCTTATGTTTTTATGTAAAGAGAAATATACTAGAAAGTTTTGAACCCTCAGTTCTACGGCTCCTCTTCGTCTGTGAGCAACACTATTGAATTTAACTAATGTACTTAAATACTAATATTAGTTTGCTTAGTGCAACTGAGTCCAGTTTGTTACTAATTACTCACCCATTTCTGGTCCTTTTATATGCTCTGTCCACCATTTTGATAGCTGTTTCTACCGAGCTGTATACAAATTGACTGCCCAGGGCTTCCTCTGAATCTGTACACACAGCCACACAGTCAATTGGGAAACACAAGTATCAAAAAACTCCAATAGCAGATGAATAGGAAATGGAATTCTGGGGGAAAGTGGTTTGGCGAGCTGCAATAGCATAGAGAAGGGTATAACCTTGAGGCTGAAGCAGGATTTATTTTCTGACAACTGGGAGTGACATGTCACCCCAGGAGTAAAACCATTCCTGGAGCAAATACTGGGAAAGATGCTGTGTGTAGAGCAGAGACCGGATTGGGATTGTTCCTGGAGCTGAGGACAGAAGTGAAACTATTTTTGGAGCAGAGGCCATGAGTGAGCTGGTGTGGTGGCATAAAGGGTTAGCACTGCTGCCTCACAGCACCAGGGTTCAACTCCTGGCGTGGGTCACTGCTTGTGTGGAATCTGCATGTTCTCCCCGTGTCTGTGTGGGTTTCTTCCGTGTTCTCCGGTTTCCTCCCACACTCCAAAGATGTGCAGGTTAGATTGATTGGCCATACTAAATTGTTCATTATGTATTAATGGTGTAAATATGTGGGATTATGGGGATAGGGCCTGGGTGGGATTGTTGTCGATGTAGGCTTGATGGACCGGATTGCCTCCTTTTACATTGTAGGATTCTATGATTGCTGTTGTTGCGACTCTGTTTAATTGCAAACAAACGAAACCACAATGATAAATGATTTTCCTTATGTCCTTTACAATAGCTAGATGGGGGAGCAGAGAGGCTGCACCGTTTGCATGCAAATCTGGAAATACTCAGCAGGCAATGCAGCATCTGTGGAAAGAGAAACAGAGCAATGATTTAATGTAGATGACCTTTGATTAGAAATATAACTCTTTAAATGAAGACAATGGCAGGGAAAGGGGAGTGGGGAGGAAAGAAGGAAATGGAAGGTCTATGATAAGGCAGAAAAGACGAAGTGACAAAAGGATGATGGTGCAAGACAAAATCAAATGATGATGGTACAAGGAAAATGATGTGTGTAGAGGAGATGCACATGAAAAAAGCAGAATTATTACCAACTGTAACTGTCAAAAAAAGATAACAGAAATGATTCGGCTTTGAAATTGTTCGGCTGAATGTTGAATCTGAAAGGCTGCCTAATTAGAAGAGACAATGCTGTTTACTCGAGCTGACACTCTGCTTAATTTATTAACAAAGCAAGACAGTATTCAAAAGAATTTTTTTAAAAAGTAATTTGAGGGGGTTATTTAGTTCATTTCTTTTCTTTTATTGGTAGCTGGTCTTCACAGCAATTTTGTGCCAAATGTTCTTCCCCAACTCTTTCCATTTAATCCTATCAGCATAACCTAATTTTTTTTCCCTCTTATGTGCTTGTCTTGTTCCCCTTAAATATCACTAGATTGATTGAGGTTCACTAGACTGATTCCAGAGTAGAGGGGTTTGTCATACAAAGAGACAAAGTTTAGGCCCGTAATCTCTGGAATTTAGAAGAATGAGGGGTGATCAAACTGAGGTATACAAGGTGATAAAAGGTATGGATAAAGTAGAGTGGTTGCTTCCTCTTTTGGGCATTCCAAGATGAGAGATTATAATTTTAAGATAAGGGGCAGCAAATTTTAAAGAATTGATGAAAATCTATTTCGCCCAAAGGGTTGTAAATCTGTGGAATTCACCACCTCAAAGTGCAGTGGATGTTGGGATGGTGAGTAAATTTTAGGAGGAGTTAGGCAGATTTTAATTAGTAATGGATTGAAAGGTTATGGGAAGAAGGCAGGAAAATGGGGATGTGGAGCAGATCAGCCATGATCGAATGAGGGAGCAGATTCGATGGGCCAAATAGCCTAATTCTACTCTTATATCTAATGAACTTATGAACTGCTCTTATGACAGCAACTACCACATCACTGAATAAAAACATCTCTCCTGAATTCATAGCATTATTGATGACCATGTAATATTTATACAAACTTTGTCCCCCTGAAAAGTGGAAGTTTCTTCTCCACTTTTAGCTTATTAAACTCCATCATAATTTTAAAGACTTCTATTCGATCACACCTCAGTCTTCTCTTTTCTAGAGAAAAGTATCCCAGCCTGTTCATCTTTTCTTGGTAAGTATATCCTCAGTCTGTGGTTATCCTTGTGAAATACTTTGGCCTCTGCCATTGTCTCTGTATCCAATTTATAATATGGTGATCAGAAATTTGTAAAGTATCCCAAGTTGAACCAAACATTGATGCAAGTTGTTGAATGTTGTATTCATCAGTCAGTATAGTTTCTTTCTCTGGTCTGATTGACCAGAGCATCAGTTTAAGGCTAGTGTTTATTCAGTCTGATTGAACTTGCTTCATCACTCTCAAGCCCTCAGATATGACATGTTGGAAATTTCTGCATCTTACCTGCATGAACTCTGCCAGTCCAAAGGATGAAAATCCCAGTAAGGAACACAATCCAGAACCACATAGGTGCCATTCTGAAAGAAAGACATTATCTGTAACACAGGCTAACAATGTAGAGATAAGTTTACATCCTGCTGCATATATCACCACATAGAGGGACAGCTACAGCAGCAGCACCAACCAATCATTGAATTACATCAATTTCAAACCCAGTCACACAGAGGGTCAGAGAGTGATCAGTACCTTCGTGTAAAGCAGGTTCACTTGGACTGAGTCTAACTGAAAAAACACTAGCCTGAAACTGATGCTCTGCTCAATCAGACCAAAGGAAGCAACTATATTGACTGATCAATACAACATTCATCAACTTGCATCAACCCAGCAATCAAACACATCATCAAACCTCTCCCCATTCACCGACACGTCAACACAGCACCCAAATACATCACCAAACCTCTTCCCATTCAGCCTGACATATCACCAAACCTCTTCCCATTCAGCCTGACACATCACCAAACACCCAAACACATTACAAAATTTCTCCCCATTCACCCAAACATCAATCCAGCATCAAACACATCATCTAACATTTCTCCAATCACTGAAACATCAACCCAGCACCCAAACATATCACCAAATCTCTCCCCATTCATCCAAATACCAACCAGTGCCCAAACCATCACCAAACCTCTCCCCATTCACTAAAACATCAACCTAGCAACCAAATACATCACCAAACCTGTTCCTATTCACTGACACATGCCCAGCACCCAAATCCATCACCAAATCTGTCCTCATTCACTGAAACATCAACCCAACATCCAAATGCATCGCCAAATCTCTCCCCATTTACTGACACATTACCAAAACCCATCAACAAACCTTTTGCCATTCACTGGAACATCTACCAGCACCCAAACACATCACCAAACCTCTCCCATTCACTGAAATATCAACCAAGCACCCAAACCTATCACCAATCCTCTCCCCATTCACCAAAGTACCAGCCCAGCACCCAAACACCTCACCAAACATCTCTCCACTCACCAATACATCACACAATACCCAAACCAGTTAATAAACCTCTCTCCATTCACCCTGGCACATCATTCAGCATCCAATCACATTACCAAACATCTTCCTATTCACCAATACATCACACAACATCCAAACCCATCACCAAACCTCTCCCCATTCACTAAAATATCAACCCACCATCCAAACCCATCATCAAACCTTTCCCCATTCACTAAAATATCAACCCAGTATCCTAACACATCACCAAACCTCTCCCCATTCACTAAAATATCAACCCACCATCCAAACCCATCACCAAACCTTTCCCCATTCACTAAAATATCAACCCAGTATCCTAACACATCACCAAACCTCTCCCCATTCACTAAAATATCAACCCACCATCCAAACCCATCACCAAACCTCTCCCCATTCACTAAAATATCAACCCACCATCCAAACCCATCACCAAACCTCTCCCCATTCACTAAAATATCAACACACCATCCAAACCCATCACCAAACCTCTCCCCATTCACTAAAATATCAACCCACCATCCAAACCCATCACCAAACCTCTCCCCATTCACTAAAATATCAACACACCATCCAAACCCATCACCAAACCTCTCCCCATTCACTAAAATATCAACCCACCATCCAAACCCATCACCAAACCTCTCCCCATTCACTAAAATATCAACCACCATCCAAACCCATCACCAAACCTCTCCCCATCACTAAAATATCAACCCAGTATCCTAACACATCACCAAACCTCTCCCCATTCACTAAAATATCAACACACCATCCAAACCCATCACCAAACCTCTCCCCATTCACTAAAATATCAACACACCATCCAAACCCATCACCAAACCTCTCCCATTCACTAAAATATCAACACACCATCCAAACCCATCACCAAACCTCTCCCCATTCACTAAAATATCAACCCATCCAAACCCATCACCAAACCTCTCCCCATTCACTAAAATATCAACCCAGTATCCAAACATCACCAAACCCTCCCCATTCACTAAAATATCAACACCCATCCAAACCCATCACCAAACCTCTCCCCATTCACTAAAATATCAACCCAGTATCCTAACACATCACCAAACCTCTCCCCATTCACTGAAACATCAACACACCATCCAAACCCATCACCAAACCTCTCCCCATTCACTAAAGTATCAACACACCATCCAAACCCATCACCAAACCTCTCCCCATTCACTAAAATATCAACCCAGTATCCTAACACATCACCAAACCTCTCCCCATTCACTAAAATATCAACACACCATCCAAACCCATCACCAAACCTCTCCCCATTCACTAAAGCATCAACCCAATATCCTAACACATCACCAAACCTCTCCCCATTCAATGAAAAATCAACCTGGCACCCAAACACATCATCAAACCTCTCCCCATACATCATCCAGCATCCAAACACATCACCAAACCTGTTCCTATTCACTGACACACATCCAACACCCAAATCCATCACCAAACTTGTCCTTATTCACCGAAATATCAACTCAGCACCCTAACACATCACCAAAGCTTTCCCCATTTAATGAAAGATCAGCCCAGCACCTAAGCACATCATCAAACCTCTCATACATCCTGACACATCATCCAGCATCCAAACACATCACCAAACCTCTCTTCATTCACCCTATTGCACCACCCAACACCCAATCAAAACACTCACACCTAGCCTCAGTATCAGTATAGCTGGTGTATGAAGCATTAGTGATTTTGAATGAAATATCTATGATGAGCATGACAGGTGTGTCCTTTCTCAATCATATTATCAAGTCCACGTAGATACAAAGCTACCAGTATACATCAAAAACAGAAAATGCTGGAAAACTTCAGCAGGTCTAACACCATCTATGGGGACATATTAGAGCTAATGCTTTGAGTCTAGGTGACCCTTTGTCAAAGCTTTGTCTGGCAATAATGTATATCTGTCACTTGAGGAAACTGTGCCAATGAATGCAGAAGCTCAGTCAATAGTTTCTGAGGCATTCTAAGCTAGACAATGAAATGGAATTAAGTAAGGGACAATATTGAGCCTGGCAACTTTAACCAGTGAGACAACATGTGCAGAGCTCACTGACACTCCTCCCTGTCACCTAGCACTCACTGTAATACCTTCCACAGCTTCAGGATCATCACACTGTGGAATAGTGGGAAGAGATAAACCCAACCTTTTCCTTTTACAGATTGAGCCCATCTGTGGGACTCCAGCTCTCTCCCTCCATTTAATGATACCAAACAGAATTCAATATCTGTGCTATCTTTCTCTGAACAAAGGAAAAATGGATTTTCTCCTATGCTAACCCTAAAATAGATGGACTTCAATCTAAAATGCAGGTATTATTACATTATCCTAATATGTGAATGTCAGACTCACTGCAGTAAATGATTCTAGGGCGGAGAGATTAACACTCACCTCCTCCAAGTTTCTGATCTGAATCTGTTACTGACACTCATGCTATTTAACTACGCAGCCGCTCCCAGTGACTGACACCCTTTGTGCCTCCTCATGTTACAAGTATCGCAGCTGTTTAACCAGGTCTAAAGCTGCCTGTAAATCATAAGATTGACAACACCGAGGGGATGCTCACCAATCATCTGTTTTATTTATAAAGTGGGGTCTAAGTAACAGCAGGCTCTGTAACTAGTGATTGTAGACTGAATCCCACCTTCCCTCAGTATTTGAAATGCCCTACACCCTCCAGCAGTCGCAGTCCAGTCTGGGTTTGGCTAGATTTACTGTAGTTTAAAGTGGGCCGTTTCTATTCAATCATATTATCAAAGAATCATAGAATTCTACACTGCAGAAAGAGGCCACTGGGCCCATTGAGTCTGCACCACCACAATCCCACCCAGGCCCTATCCCCATAATCCCATGTATTTATCCTAGCTAGTTCCTCTGACACAATGGGGCAATTTATCATGGCCAATCCACCTAACCCGCTGGACTGAGGGAGGAAACCAGAGGACCTGGAGGAAACACACACAGACACAGGGAGAGCATGCAAACTCCACACAGACAGTGACCCAAGCCAGGAATCGAACACAGATCACTAGTGCTGTGCCATTGTGCTGCCCCAGTGACTTCAAACAGGGGATCCATTTGCCATCAACTAATGCGCAAAGTCAACATCTAACATCTCTGTCACATTCTTTTCTGATGTGGAGATGCTGGTGCTGGACTGAAGTAAACACAATAAGAAATCTCACAACACCAGGCTGAAGCCCAACAGGTTTATTTGGTAGCAAAAGCCACTAGCTTTCGGAGTGCTGCTCCTTCATCAGATGTGTGGGATTTCAGTTCACAACAGGGCGTATAAAGACACAAACTCAAACTCTTTATATGCCCTATTTGTGAACTGAAATCCCACTCACCTGATGAAGGAGCAGTGCTCCGAAAGCTAGTGGCTTTTGCTATCAAATAAACCTTTGGAATTTAGCCTGGTGTTGTGAGACTATATTCTTTTCTCGCAGAGTTGTTGCAAAGTAAAATGATTGTTCAAAAGATCATGAGCAGTATAGTGAAGCCCCTAGGAAATATTGGTTTCCTGCTGTGTATAAAATATCCATTAATATAACAAATGAAAATAGAATTGAAACTGCAAGGATCTGGTGGAATCCAATCCTGCAACAATTTAGCCACTCATTCAGACTATGGACTACTATAATTGCAAATGTCCAGGCTTTGTCTTAAAGATGTTTTCTCATTGGTAACTCATTTCATTTTTTGCTGCCTTAGCAATATTATCAGATAGACATTTAAACAGCTAAAAGTTTCCGAGCTCTATCTCCACTGCTGTGTACCCATTGAGCAACATTCCCCACAATGAGACAAAAAATATAGAAAAAACAAGAAATAAACCAGACAAGAATATATCAGAAAAATAGGAAAGATATCCCTCAAGCCGTTTCCCCTTTTAAACCATAGTTTTCAGAGTCTACGAGCAATGGGATAATATGGGGCATGCTGGCATAGGCAAACACAGTTCTCATTTTCAAGAAGGATGAGAGATAGAAATCAGTCAACGATCCATCGGTTGAGCATTACCAGGACTCAAGAGGTTCTTGTAGCACACTGATAGCATCTTTATCTCTGACTAGAAACTCTGAGTTCAAGTCCAACACCAGGCCTCGGTGGCCATGGTAGGAACATTCACAATCTGGGTCAATGGGCTGACCCAGCCCAGCATTCTCTCCATCCCTTCAAGGAAAAAAGTGTGTGTGAAGATACAGTTAACAAAAAACTCAGCTGGACTGCCAAATCTTCAACTACAGAACCATCAGTACAGACAGGCTGTAACACAAGCCAAACCTGCAACTTTAAACTCAGTGGCAGAATTCTTTGCGTATAGATTAATCTTGTTGGATAATTGCTTAAGAGTTATTATTCTTCTGTCAGTTAACGTAAAATAATTTATCAGAGATGCCATTGCAACAGGGCTAGAGGCCTGGAGAACATCCCGAAAGTGCTTTCACCTCCCCCCAGTGAATTTCCTGCCGTGACTGAGCAGAACGATAGCTTCGGAAAGAGATCAATTATCCTCACTGACTCACGGGAGCCCTTGGATTTGTAATTGAGCAACATGGAGAAAGTTCATTGAAGAAGACACTGAATGCATTGAGAGGTTTTGTTGGGAACGCACGGAGGCAAACTGGACAGAGGGCACAAACCTCCAAATACATCGCCTCCCAGACCCTTCAGGCAGCACAAGTGACAGAGTCTACAAATTGAACATTGGATTTAGCAGCCATCTCAGAACACACCAAAGCAAGTCATCCTCCCTCTGAGAGACTGTCTCAGAAGGAAATGAAGACTAGAAGACATCGGGTTCAGGTTAAGGACAGGTTTAAACAAAATATCTGGAGATATTTCTTTAACAGAGAGAGAGAGATCAGCAATTGGAACAGGTTCACAGAATGGATGAGTGAGGCTAGGACAATGGGTTCCTTCAAGAAAGTCAGATGCTATAATTGCTATTCTGATTAAATGGTCTGAAAGACCTGTTTCATGTGAAGTTCCCTTATGATATAAGATGAAGGTAGCATAAACAGGAACAGAATCTTATCTGATATATTTAGTTATCCAACACATCCATCAAAGTATCATCTAGGTTGCTTAGTGGAATAGTGGTTAGCATTGCTATCTTACAGTGCCAGAGACACAAGTTCTCGATTTGGGTCACTGTCTGTGTTGGAGTCTGCACATTCTCCCCGTGTCTGTGAGGTTTTCCTCTGGATGCTCTGGTTTTCTCCCACAGTCTGAAAGACTGATTAGATGCACTGGCCATGCTAAATTCACCCTCTGTTCACTTGCACAAGTGCTGGAGAGTGGCGACTAGGGGATTTTCACAGTAACTTCATTGCAGTATTAATGTAAGCCTACAAGTGACACTAAAAAATAAACTTTAATCTAAATTTGTATTGATTAGTACAGACACTAATCCTTGGTCTTTTCATGTGGAATTGTCTCCATGCCCTGCCCATTTCTAACAGCTCTTTGTTATTTCAGCATTTACTAAATTTTTAGTGAGTTTGCTGCTTGGAGTTTGCTTATGTTCTTATAATAAAAGTCTAAACTGCTGCTTGAAAATTATGTGACCCCCAAACGATTGCATTTTTGTCTCATCTCCTCTTTTCTTGCTGCTAATCTTCCTGAACCAGTTTTCAAGTGACCAACCTTGCATACATAGAATCATACACAGAAAATAGAACAGGAGTAGGCCATTCAGCCCTTTCAGCCTGCTGTACCATTCATTTTGATCAGGATTGATCATCAAATTCAATGCCCTGATCTCGTCTTCCCCATATCCCTTGATTATTTTAGGCCCAAGAGCTCCAACTAATTTCTTCTTGAAATCAGACAATGTCTTCAAAGGATTCCAGTAGATTTGTCGAGCATGATTTCTATTTTGTAATCCGCGCTGATTTTGATTATACCACTGCTTTCCAAATGCTGTGCAATGAAATCTTTGACAATGAACCCTAGCAACTTCCCTCATACCAACGTTAAGCTCACTGGTCTATAGGTTTCTGTCTTCTCTCTATCTCCCTTTCTGAATAACATTAGCTACTCTCCAATCTGTAGGAACCAGTCCAGAGTCCAAAGAGTTTTGGAAAATGACCACCAAAGGATCTATTATTTCTAGGGCCACTTCCTTAAGTACTCTGGGCCATGGAGACTTATCTGCCTTCAATCCCATTAATTTCTTTAAAATCATTTCTGTGCTAATACTGATTTCCTTCAGCTTCTCACTAAAATATTTGTTTCTCAGAGCTTCTAGAACATTATTTATGTTTTCTTTTGTGAAGACAGAAGCAAAATATGAATTTAGTTCCTCAGCTATTTCTTTGTTCTGCATTACTAATGCCCGTTGTGCTTCCTTTCAGTAACGTTCAGTGATCCCACTTCCATCTTCTGAAAGTCGCACAATCCTCTCAGAGAAAAAGATTCTCCTTATCTCTGTTCTGTAAGGGTGAGCTCTAATTTCAAGGCAATGTCCCCTTGTTCTGGACTCTCCACAAGAACAAACATCCTTTCAACATCCACCTTATTAATACCATTCAGGATCTTATATACTACAATAAGTCATCCCTCATTCTTCTAAACTGTAGCAGAAAGAAGCCCAGCCTGTTCAACCTTACCTAATAAAACAACTTGCTCATTCCAGATATCAATCTAGTAAATCTCCTCTAAACTACTCCAATGCATTTATATTCTTCTTAAATAAGGAGAACAAAACTGCACACAGTATTCACCTTACTGAAAGGAAGCACAGCGGGCATTAATAATGGAGAACAAAGAAATAGCTGAGGAATGAAATTCACCAATGTCCTCTATAACTGAAGCAAAATTTTCTTACTTTTATATTCAATTCCCCTCGTAATAAAGGATTGTTTTCCATTAAGTCATCTTGAATATATGCTGCAATGACAAACTACTTTTCATGACACACACGAGAATACCTATATTCCTCTGTACCTTAGCATTCTCTACTCATGCTTCATTTATGTAATAGTCTGCTTTTTGATTTTTCCTGTCAAAGTGGACAAGTTCAAACTTTGCCACATTATACTCCATCTACCAGTTTTGTCCACTCACTCAATCTATTTATATCCAACTACAAACTTTGTATGTCTTTACAACATATTTTCCTATACTTTTCACACTTTTTTCACATGGTATTGTGTGCAAATTTAACAACCATCCTCCCATCCAAATCCTTGATACAAATTACAAAAATTTGAGCCACCAGCATAGATACATGTAGGATTCCACTTGTCAGATCCTGTCAATCAGAAAAAGATAACCATTGAGGAGACAGATTGAGAATATTCACTGTAGATAACCACTGAGGATTATCCAATAAGGATATGCTCTGAGGATCCTCACTGAAGGTATGCATTAAAGATACGCACTGCCAGTGCCCACTAACATAAAACCTTTACTTATCAAACCATAATTTTTGTCTGTTTTTTCCAAACCATGGAGAATTTTTCTTTCCCCAGCTGATGAACACTCAATAGGTAGCAGGAAACTAAAGTGAATTGAATCAGGTGGGTTTCTTAGAGAAAAGTCATGCTTCATCAAGATGAGTGTCTGGTGTTGTCAGTTTGGTGTGGGCTAAGAACACAATTGTCACCACATATTCCAGGACAATTTAACACAGTGCCTAGTATATCCCAGTTTGTGCATTAAACAAAAATTCACTTGGCTATGATGATGCCACTGTTGACTAGCCTCTGCTGGCATTCAGTGTTTAGGTTCACCCAATGAAAAATGGCCATGAGGGTAAGATGCATTTTTATTTATACACAAGGCCTTTCTAACAGGGCTTCCAGATTATGAATCAGGATTGGGAACTGAAGCTAATTTTCCCACTCCCTTCCTGAAATTAAGCATCCCAAATAGGAGAGTCTATTGACTGCTTGATTCATTTTTTTTCCCATTTGTTGAGCAATCCTTTAATCTATCGTTGCATCATTTTGGTTTTTATTTTCCCCCAATAGACTTTACCACAGCTTGTGTGTTCATCAACTTCAAATGAAGAGATAGACTTTAAAATGAAGCTTCAAAACGTCAGGCACTGAAGTGTCATTGGGAAGGGCCTGAAGCTGTTATATTGACAGGGTATCCTTGCTGAAGCTAATGTCATTGCTTCAGTGCCTGAACAAATAATCCATGTTGTGTAATGTCGCTGGCTAGACCAGCATTTATTTCCCATCCTTTATTGCCCCTGAGAAGGTGGTGATGAGCTGCCTTCTTAAATCACTGCAGCAGTCGACATAGTGCAAATAGATTTTTGCTGACACGGAACTCTAAAATTACAAAATTTCAGTGTCCTTC
This sequence comes from Sphyrna mokarran, assembly GCA_024679065.1. Taxonomy (NCBI): domain Eukaryota; kingdom Metazoa; phylum Chordata; class Chondrichthyes; order Carcharhiniformes; family Carcharhinidae; genus Sphyrna; species Sphyrna mokarran. The sequence continues at coordinate 32,172,643 of JAGIQG010000022.1, read as the reverse complement.
ATTTGCATCATTTAAACAGTTAGGACCGATTTTATCATTACATTGCGCTTGTTTTCGGGCACGAAAAGGTGGTAAAGTCAGGCATGAGGCCATTAATACGAACCACCCCCAGATTCACACAGATACTCACCATACTGAGGCTCAGAAATGGCTGCGATCTGATTCACACTCCAAATGGGTGCAAAGGCCATTTACAGGCATTCAAATTGAATTTATGAACTGCAAGCCCAATTTCACCAGCATTTCCCCCTTTACCATCATGCTCATGGGAGATGGGAGGCCCGATCACTCTTTGTGTGTGTGTGTGTGTGTGTGTGTGTGTGGGGGGGGGGGGGGGGGGGGGGTGGTTCAGATATATCTCTGGTGGGGTTATACAGGGAGGAGGGAGGATAATCATTGTCTGGTTGGGGAGGAGGAGGGGGGACTGCTGCCACTCAGTGGGAGGGCAAAGGGGGCAGGGGGTTGCATTCGGTCTGGTAGCAGGGAGTGTGGCTGGATAAGGGGGAAGTTATGCTGTGGGGTGGGGGCGATGTCTGTGATGTTCTGGGCCACTTTATCTTCTTTTTGCTCCCGGACCGATGTGACAGGGACACGATTTTCAATTTTTTTTTCTAACTGCACATGTGTAGTTCAGGGCTCCGATCGTTTCGGGCACACCTAAGCCTTCCTTACCTCTTGACTCCCCAAAGTTTGTCCATCAACTAGAAGCCACATTCCGAAGAATGATTGAAAATGAAATATTCCCCATTTGCCTGGGTGAGTACAGCTTCAAAACACTCAGCAAGTTTAATACCACCTAGGACAAAGTAGCCAGCTTGTTTGGCATCCGATCCATACCTTCAAACTCTCTCCAATTCCTCGACAAACAATGCACAGCGGCAGCAATATGTACCATCTACAAAATGTGCTTCAGAAACCCTTTCGGCAGCACCTTCCAAAACTGCAAGCTCTATCATCCAGAAGGACAAGGGTAGCAGATACATGGGATCACCACCACCCTCTAAGCCACTCACTATTCTGACTTGGAAGCACATTGTCATTCCTCCGCTGTCACTGAGTCAAAATACTGGGACTCCCTCCCTCTTATCAATACTATGGTGTACCTACACCACACGGATTGCAGTGGTTCAAGAAGGCGGCTCATCATCACCTTCTTAACAGCAACTAGGGATAGATAATGAAAGCTGGCCTAGCCAGTGACATCCTATGAATAATTAAGAGTTGAATGGTCTGAAAATAAATGCTGGTAAATGTTAATCAGACAATTGGGGAAGACAATCTAAAAGACAAAACAAACTTGAAATGTAATCCAATAGAGGAAAAACATATTGATTGCAACCTTTTTTGAGTTTTGGCTTTAATTCATGTCAGACAGGAGGAAATTGTGTCAGCTAAACAGCCAACAATGCATGCTTTGTCTTAGAGAAATCCTCCTAACTTTCAGGAATGCGGATAATTGAAGTATTTGAATGTAGGTAGAGCACCAAAGACTGGGAATCCAGAGTCAATAGCATGACAAGATGGTCACAAGACGGAACAGTGGTACCGCCTTGATTTCTATAATGGTAGAGCAGAGTGCTGTTAATACCAAGCTGAATTCTGCAGCAGTGGCCAGCATTAGAGTGAGAAGTTTGAGGAGGGACAAGGACAGTAGTGAAGGAAAAGCTGAATATGGTCCTACAATGTCAGGATCAGACTGGTTTTGCTTGCAGCCTGTGGTCCCTAATCTATGTGAATGACCTGGATACTGAAACTAGTTACAAACCATATTTGCAGATGACACAGAAATAGTTATAACAGCAGAGGAGGAAATGCAGTTAATTATTTACAGAAAGATTTAGATCAATTGTGCTAACAATTGGAATTAGCAGCAAACATTTTACAGACTGGGTGATAAAATGAGCACTAATTGTGCAGTGTTTCAGTGTCTAGATAATTCCCGTAATAAAGCTCATTGAAAGCCTGTACATATAGCCACAACAAAGTTATGGTTTTGCTGAAGCTTTACATTGCCTGGTCTGACCTACAGTCACCAATTCTCACAGATCATCAGGGGGTCTCCCGGAATGGAAGCTATATTTCAAGGGCAGTGCTGCGAACAACTTGATGAAAAGTAGAGATCTGGTCTTGCAAATCTATTTTGCATGCGGAGGTAGCATTTTGGTCCTCAAATTCAGCTCTCAAATCAATTACTTCTTCGAGCTGGAAGGGCAACAGTGCAATGTCACACCATCATCTTCAGTTCCCCTTCAAATCACACACCATCCTCATCTGAACATGTCACCATTTCATCATTGTTGCTGGGTCAAAATCCAGGAATTCCCTAGCTCACAACACTGTGGGAGTATCACACAGACTGCCATGTTTCAAAATGCTCGCATACCACCACCTTCTAAAAGGCAAGTGATGTGAAATAAATGCCAACTGTACTGGTGATACACCCAACCCAAAAATTGGTTTTTAAACAGATGTTTAAAACTTCTCACACAACAGTTGTGGGCACAAGACTACAAAGCAAAGATTACAGGGAACCCAACCTTTATGAGGTAAATGCAAAACATTATCAAACTGTGAGAAAGAGACATGTTATCAGACATCATCGAAACATAGAAACTAGAAGCAGGAGTAGGCCTTCGAGCCTGCTCCACGATTCACTTTGATCATGGTTGATCAGCGAATTCATTGTCCTAGTTCCCCCCTTCTCCCCATATCTCCTGATCCTTTTAGCCCCAAGAGCTATATGAGTTTTGAAATCAGACAACATTTTGGCCTCAACTACTTTTTGTGGTAGTGAATTCCACACATTCATTCACCCTTTGGGTGAAGAAATTCCTCCTCACCTCAATTCTTTATCCTCAAACTATGACTCCTAGTTCTGGACTCCCCCACCATTGGGAACATTCATTCTGAATCTCCCCTGTCTAATCCTGTTGGAATTTTATAAATTTCTATAAGATCCCTCTCACTCTTCCAAACTCTAGTGAATTTAATCCTAACTGACTTAGTCTCTCTTCAAATGACAGACCTGCCATCTCAGGAATCAGCCTGGTAAACTTTCACTGTACTCTCTCTATGCCAAGGACAGATAAGGACATCAAAACTGCACACAATATCCAAGTGTAGCCTCACCAATGGCCTATACAATTGCAGCAAAATGTCCCTATCTCTACACTCCAATCCTCTCGCTATGAAGGCTAACATACTATTTGGCTTCTTTACTGCCTATTGCACCTGTACGCTTAATTTCAGCAACTGATGTATGAGGGCTCCAAGATCTCGTTGAGTGTCCACCTCTTCCAATTTAAAAAGTAATAAAGTAATCAGAATCAAAAAGTCAGATGCGACACGATCAAACCCCCTGCATGAGAGTTAACGATCTTTTTCTGACCTGATTTGGAGAATTGTATCAAATATTGGTTAAATTAAGAGAACACAAAATGGAACACAAAGAACAAAAATAAAACTGATCTCAATTTACATGGGAAGATTTGAGATGATACTTGGTACAGATAGCATCTTCTCATTGCATTTTATCATTCATTCTTTGGATCTGAGTTTTTATTACCTATCCCTAATTATCCTTGAAAATTTTTACTCCAAAATGGAATACTGCAAAATCTCAATTTTCACCCTAGTTTACGGACAGGGTGGGATTTTCTGCCCACGCTCTGCTCAAAGCTGGAAAATCCCACCGAGGTCAACAAATTTTGGTCCGTGTCCCACCGTCACAATTCCCGTGGCGGGCAGGGCAGGAAATTCCATCCGTGGTCTGAGATGGCAGTGAGAAAAGCTGAGCAGGAGTGCATCCATTCAATGAACACTTACTGTAGAATCATAGAATCTCTACCACGCAGAATGAGGCCATTCGGCCCATCGAGTATGCACCAACCACCATTCCTCCTTGGCTCTATTTCCCTAACCCCGCAACTTTACTCTGCTAATCCACCTGACACTAGGGACAATTTAGCATGGCCAATCCACCTAAGCTGCACATCTTTGGAGTGTGGGAGAAACCAGAACACTTGAAGGAAATCCACACAGACACGAGGAGAATGTGCAAACTCCACACAGACAGTGACCCAAGCTGGGAATCAAGCACAGGTCTCTGGTGCTGTGAGGCAGCAATGCTAATCAATGCTAATCACTGTACCACCGTGCCATCCCATGCAGATACCTCAGTTTGTTTTCTGCATCCTCTCCCCACCCCTTCCATTGTATCCAAGGAATATGTTGCATATTTCTCTTTGATTGACAATGTTCTATTACGGCCATTTCTTACAAACATTCTAAAAAGTAATTAAAGACTTGCTGGTTTGTAATTACTGAGTTACCAACAGGACAGGAAGCAGAAAGGGGGAATTCTGAGGTACATCAATAACAATAGTACTCTTGTCAATGTGCTTCAATCATATAATGAGGACTTTTACGTTTGACTTACAGTTATTACTAGACACTCTCATCATTGTGCAAACTCCCAGTCATCCCAATAAACTTTGGTAACTGGGTAATTAGGGGCATGGAAAGACTGTTAAAACATGGGCAAGTTCAATGTTTCACGGGCTTATTGCTTCACAACTGCCCAAAATGATAACGGTTTCAATCTCAGCTGTCAAAGGGTTATTTGCGATGCTTCTACATGTGAATCAGTGCTAGGGAGTTAACAGCACTCGGGGTAATCAAAAACTGTGACTATTGCCCCCTCATTTAATCAAATCACATTGACACTGTCATCTCTTACTTGGACTGTATTGCTAACTCCAATATCCATAAAACTTGCAATCTCCATCTGATGCCATCCAATATCCACATTAGCTCAAAGATGTGTGGGTTAGGTGGATTGGCCATGCTAAATTGCTCTGTAGTGACAGGAGGATTAGTCAGGTAAATGAATGAGGTTACGGGCTAAGGCCTGTATGGGATTGTGGTCAGTGCAGACTCAATGGGCTGAATAGACTCCTTCTGCACTGTAAGGTTTCTATGGTTCTATAATGATTAGAGCATATCAGCTGGCAGCGTAATGACATGTCAACTCATCTCACAGGAGCCTGCAAATTTCTACAGCCAGTTCCGTAAACTGGCTGGAACTCCGTGCCAAAGAGGGACAGAAATGACCACAGCCACCCTGAAAAGTGCTGGCATTAGCAATAACCTAGCAAGTTATTCCCCTGTGGGAAGGGATGCAATTGTCACATTGAAGATCCCAAACAAAGGCAATGGCAGTGCAGCATGTGAAAGCTCAGTCTAGAAAAGGAGTCACTGTCCTTATTGCCTTTCCCAGCTCATGTTTCCCACTTTGCTTCTGGTCAACAGATTTTTAAACCAGGATCACCAAATCCTCCTCTGAACAGCCACTAAATACCCAAACTCACAACTTTTGATTCCATCTAAAGTGATGTAAATCATTCCTAAAGCCAGTTAGGTTCAAATGGCAGGTAGCCTTGATGTTCTATGTTCTATGTTCTATGTTTTTAACTGCATTCCTAGATATATTACCTCTAAGCCTCCGGTGGTCCAGATCAGATGTATCACTCTGTATCTGTTCCTGCTGTCAGTGCATTTGCTGCAGTTAATTTCTCTAACACTGTACTCTCATCACCAATGCCTCTGGATTTTCTATGGTCTTGCCTTACTGCCACTGCATGCTATGCGCTCTCATCCCAGCTCTCTTGTCCTTCACATATTTTTAAAATTATTATTCTTTCACGGCTCGTGTGTGCTGCTGTTTTGGTCGGCGTTTATTTCCCACACCTAATTACCCTTGAGAAGGCAATGGGGAGCTGTCTTCTTTAGCCGTTGCAGTCCATGTGGTGTGTGTATATACATAGTGCTGTGTGTATATACATAGTGCTGTTAGGAAGGGAGTTCCAGGATTTTAACCTAGTAACAGCAAAGGAATGGTGATAGGTTTTAAAATCCTAATGGTGAATGGCTTGGAGGCAAACTTGCAGGAGGTGGTATTCCCATGTATCTGCTGTCCTTTTCCTTCCAGGTGATGAGAGTTTATATAGGAGCCTTGGTGAAATGCTGCAGTGCATCTTGCAGATGGTACACACTGCTGGCACTATGTGTCAGTATGGAGGAAGCGGAAATTGAAGGCAGTGAATGGGGTACCAGTAAAATGGGGCTGCTTTGTCCTGGACGGTGTCAAACTTCTTCAATGTTGTGGCAGCTATGCTCATCCAGATAAGTGGAGAGTATTACAGAATGTGCCTTGTAGATGATGGACAGGTTTTGGGGAGTTAAGATGCAAGTTACTTACAGCAGCCTCTGACCTGCTCTTGTAACCATGGCATTTATATGGCTACATCTGGTCAATGGTAACCCTAGGATGTTGATTGTGGGTTCTCAGCAATGGTAATGCCATTGAATGTCAGGGAATGTGGTTGGAGATTGCCATTGCCTGGAACATGTATGGCATAAATATTATGTGTCACTTTTCAGCCCAAGCTTGAATATTGTCCAGGTATTTCTGTATACGAGTACAAACTGCTCAGTATTTGAGGAGTTGTGAATAGTGAACACAGTGCAATCATCAGCAAACATTCCCATTCTGACCTTACAATGGAGGAAATGTCATCAATAAAAATGATTGGATCTCAGATACTATTCTGAAGGACTCCTGCAGTAGTTTCCTGTGACTGAGATAATTGAGTTCCAATCAATCACAACCATCTTTCATTGTACTATGTATGATTCTGACTAGTGGAGTACTTTCCCCATGATTCCCGTTGACTCCAATTTTGCTACATTTCTTGATACTACACATAGTCAAATGCTGCCTTGATATCAAGGGAAATCACTCTTATCCCGCCTTGTGAGTTTAGCACCCATGTTTGGGTTAAGATTGTCATGACTCAGGAGCTGAATGGCCCTTGCTGGACTCAATCTGACCATCAGTAAGCAGGTTATTGCTCAGTAAGTACTGCTTGGTAGCACTGTTGGTGACACTTTCCATCACTTTGCTGATGATCGAGAATACACAGATGGAGCGGTAATTGGCTGGGTTGGATTTGTCCTTCCTCTTACTGATATTGTATTGTTACAGTCTCCCCCAAAACTATCAAATTTCTCCCCAAGGACTTGCTTACATTGTCCCTGTATTCCTGGAGGTCATGCCCCATTGTGTTTGACATTTCATCCATATTGTCTACATTCTTCCTCCTCATGGCATGGCCTCCCCACCCCCCTCATCTTTCTCCTCCTGGCCTACGCTTCCCCATCCCACTATTCCTGCATTTCCAGCCCACCTGATCCTCAACAATTCAAAATAATTACAGAAAGGCACTGGCAGTTTCTGTGAAAATAGACTTTATTTCAGTAAAAACATTTCTATGTAGAAACAAAGGAAAAGCATTTGACAGTGAGGGCTTGGGCCCTGTTCACAATTGCACTCCATGCAGAGCACAGCCGGATTCAATCCCAATGATGCATGCAAAACAAGAGGTGAAAATATTTATAAATGTCACAAACAATCATATAAACTCTTCTGTACAAAATCTTGACCATATATTACAAAGTGGCGTGCTAGAATTTAAACATGATGGCAATTTTTTTAAGGTATGAAAATAAGTTATGTTTTAAGATTGACAGCTGCTCAGGAGCCTGGAACACAGAGTATGTATGTGCACAAACTCAGGGTGTCAGCTGAAAACTGGCAGGGCATTGTGGCTTGGCATCTGAAAATCTGTTTTCATGTTTAGAAATCCATTAAGCTGTCTTTTTTGAATAAGGCAGAGGACAAACCTTACCATTACTCGCCTTTAGCAATGCAATGGATCGGATCTCAAAGCAAGTGGACATTTTCCACATTAGTGGTTTCAGACGAAGTTGTCACCTTCTAGTTTTGCACATAGTTGGCTAGATTTTGGACAGATTGTTTGGAAGTTTCCAACATGCAAACAGGACACCAGAAGTCTGACGTCTGACACAGAACAACATGTTTCCATTTGCTTTTATATCTCATGACATAGAGACATTTATTTTATACTATTAAATAAATTTTCATCAGTAACAATGCAAATATTAGAACACCAGCCCTGATCGTAAATCCCTGCCTTGCACCCGTGCCATTTTGGACTTGGCAAATGGTGACAACCCTAGATACAAACTGACTGCTGATACAAGTCAACAGAACTCACCAATGTACAACCCCAGAAAGACACTAAGCAGTGAGACAAAATCTGATAACAAACTGGTAGTCACCAGTTAGTTACATCACAATTCCATGGTCATTCAGGTTTCTATTCAGCATAATGGGTCAGTGAGATCCTGACGTATCTCTGGCCATAGAGCCACTACCTGTTTGAGATGCAGAGATTTATAACTCTGCACAATTTAAATAATATTGCCATGTCGTTACTTGAAGAGAACAGCTTTCTGCTGTTAAGCAGTCACTGGAGGATCAATGCATGAACAATATTAGCCACATGTCTTCTGACAGTTACAGATGAGGTGAGCTGAAGCTAGATATTTCCAGCAGGCTGAACATTTATGGACTGTATCTATTATCATTTGTATAAAGGCATTCTCTTCTGATGGTTTATAGGATTAGTGCTCATTGCAGATTAAAGTTTCTGGCCAAACTTTCTTTCAACTGCAATATTACAAACACTGGTGATTTGAGGAAAAGATCTCAGAAGGCAAAGGGACAGTGGAAGTTTCTTTTAGGTTTTTCAGCAGGAAGGATTCTGCATTGGTGGATGTGATTCCCGTTTGGTGTTAACAATTCCTCTCAGTTTCAAATTATTTCCAAGGTCCACCATTAACTCAAGTGACTTACTGGATTCAAGGTGGATGATGCTCTCCATTCCTCCTAGTTGAATGGGAGTTGATCTCTGTTACTGGATTCCAGATGGGAGTTACTCCATTACTGGATCCTGGGTGAGAGTTACTCTCCATATTGGATTCCAGATGGGAGTTACTCTCTGTATTGGATTCCAGGCTGGAGTTATTTGTTGCTACTAGATCCCAGGTCCAAGTTATTCTCTTTTACTGGATCCCAGTCTTTTGAACAGCTTCTTTCCTTTGGAAAAAAAACCCTTTTTCTTCTTGTTACTGGGGATGTTTTCACTGCATCCCTGATTGTCCAAACTTGGTCCAGTGGCAGCAGGACAATTGGTTGCTGGCAAAACAGGACTCAAAACATCTGCTTCATCTGAGCCCAGCTGATGGAAGAAAATCAGAACAAAAGTTATTGACATAATACAGGAGAGAGTAAGAAACACACTCCACGTTACACATTCACTGCCACATCAACACACAGACTGCAAACAGAAGACAAACCATATCGCCTCTAAACTCTGCTAATTGTGCCCTTATGCCAAGGATTAGTTATGCTATTTGGTGAACCTCATCACAATCATGCTCATGTCATCCATTATCCCTCTTCCGAAACAGTCTCAATTCCTGTTGAAAAACTGATAGACTTGTTTATTGATACAGCAATTTATACCCTTCTCCTAAATGTATCAGAGTTATTTGATCTTTTATACACAGCCACACCCCATGTCCAGCAATGAGATGAAAAATCAGCAGTTCTTCATGTAATAATATCAATTAAAGAAATATTGGATAGAATATTAGAAGAATTCTGTTCTTCTTTGAATGGTGCTATGGTGTTTTTAATATTGACCTGAGCCATGAAGTAATTCGATACCATCTGTCATCAAGATTGTCTTCGGTCTTTTAATAATCCTGTATCCCACAATTCACCTGCCACAATTTCCTCCACTATGGCCAATTAGTATTGGCCTTTCATTCCTAGGTTTGGTTCAAGGTCATAGGACAAAATTGATAGCCTGTCAATTTTCTGTGGTTCTTCTGAACCATTTGTGCCAGCAAACAGTAATTGTGCTTCTGATGTTTGTTCACATCTTTCACACACACACACAGGTTAAAGCTTCAGTCCTCCCTTTGCTGATCATTTATGTTTCCAGAAAAATCAATTTATTTCTCATCCTGAGGTCTCATCCTTAATTGGACAGCACGTACAGTGGTTAGCACAGCTGCTTCACAGCGCCAGGGACCCAGGTTCAATTCTGGCCTCAGTTCTTTGTGAGGAATTTGCACATTCTCCCCATGTCTACATGGGTTTCCTCCCACACTCCAAAGCTGTGCAGCTTAGATTGATTGGTCACGCTAAATTGATCATTACTGTCAGATTATGGATTTATGGATTATGGGGGATTAGCAGGCAAGGTGACAGGGACAGGGCCTGGATGGAATTGTGCAGGCTCCATGGGCCCATTGGCCTCTTTCTACACTCTTGGGATTATATGATTCTACGATTCTAATTGAGTTGCCTCGTAAAGCTAATGCTACAGTGCAGAGCAAAGGCAAAGCTCTTACGAATGTATGCATATGTATGTATGCATTGTGGGCTTCACTGCAGCTGATTCACATGCCCTCCTACATTCAGATTTTTAAATTATATAATTGGCAAGGTGTTGACAAGTGGAACCAAAAACACAATTTAATATTAATTTTATTTGACTGCTTTGAAGAATTTAATTTAACGATATTTACATTTTAATATTAATTGTTTTGATTTTAACTAATTTAAGAGAGATGTTCACATCAATGATTATAGAATAGGAGTACATCAATTCTCAATAGGATACTGTCTCTCTTCCATGTTGGTCTTGCTGAGTCTGACTCTGTTAGTCACTTGCTGCCTCTGTGCAGTGAAGACTGTTTTGCATCGTGCCAACTGCTAGTGCAATTTATGTAACTGAGATGCATACATGTGAGCAAACAGAAAAAGATTTGCTAACATTAAGAATTGAAATTAACATGATTTAAAAGCTGCCACTGAAGGCATGAATATATGGAACTTGTAATTTTACCATTAATCTGAAGATAATGGAGCTGCACATTTACTCGTCAGTCTCACCTTCTCAGTACTTTACCTTTTGTCAATGCCACTCTGTACCACATATTGCCACAAATCCAGTGGGACCAGGTTGCCCTATGAAGAGCTGATCAGAAGTTCCAGTTGCCTCAGATAGACACTGCCAATCAATTGACTGGCATCTCAGATGATACGAGATTGATTGTTGGAACAGTGAATAACACCATTACTGCTGCATCACGTGACAAACAGGATTACAGAGGTGAGCTAAATGAACCTTGGTCATTTTTTGTCCAACAATTCCCATTCTCTATATCAAGACATTGGGCATCACCGTGTATTCTGTGATAATATTGTTGTTCTGAAAAAAACCTTTATCATTTTGCTTGATTTTACAGATAACCAACATGTGCAATGCTGAATCACAAACTCAGTGTTTTTCTCATGGGTCTTGATAACAGTGAGCTGATGTATTTATCAGTGCTTATAAAAAGCAATGGACTGAACAGTGTTAGCCAGTCACAAAATGTCCATGCAAAGCAAGCAAGAAACTGTTGTTAGCCATGACCCAGGATAAATCACCATCCTATCTAACCAATAGGAGTCACATAACACTGTCAACAACTTATACTACTGAAGATACGTCTGCTGTCAGATCTGTGCCTCACATTCCAGCTACTGCCTCAGCATAATCATCTCAGCATCATCCAACATCCTTCTTGTTCTCCAGGTGATGCACCAGTAGAGAAGGAAAATACTAGTAAACCAGGTTTGAAGGCTCATTTCATGTGACTGGATTACTCCCTTACCTGTTAAATTCTTTCACATTGGGACCATCAACCATCAAATTTCAATTAACTTCAACTGTTTTCTCTTGCGATCTTTCAAACTAATGGGTAATGCAAATCTGTCTTTCTAGTCAGTAAAATAGTGGAGGCAATGCCAGGATGAATGACAATCCAGATGGGAGCCAGCTATTTGGGGTGAAAAACCTAACTAGAATTCAATTCGAGTGTGAGAAATAAAAACAGAAAATGCTAAAAATGATACAGCATACCAGGCAATATCTGTGAGAGGGGAACTGAATTACGGTTTGGGGTTGATGATCTTTTGTCGGCGTTGAGTATTTCCAGCATTTTCTGTTTTTATTTCAGATTTCTGCATCCATAGTATTTTACACTAAGCGTGATGCGCCCTATTCGAGGTAACCTGAGTGTGAGTGATACAGCCAAGCACATCTAGTAGTCTATTACTGTTATCTAGCATTACTGCAGGTGGAGTGCACACATGAAGTTCTACTTTGCAGCCAGTACAAAGGACAGAGCCAAAAGAGCACAATACAGGCAAACTTGCCTAATCCGATACAAGTGATTTGGTTACATTTTTAATTTTGTTTTTGTGAATCACAGAGAGAATCCCCAACTTTTAAGGCCACGCTCCAGGATTTTGAAGCTGCTCTTTATTGAAAGAATTGTCTGAACTTGGCGTACCTTATACTCATACTTGCTCACAATCTGCTTTGAGAGCCACAGACATCTGGCAGCTCACATATAGGCTGAGCAGCGCCGTCTCCCAATGGGTAAATCTCCAGCTTATGTACCGCTGTGGGGAAATTCATAATAGGGCGTTGTTGGAAGTGGAAACTGGAGCTGCACTACTCCAGCTTAGAGCTATCCTACCACATCTTAGCTACCTCAAGAATTTAAGTATATTTCTGGAAACTTATTAATCTGAGCACACCTGGAAATCTGCACACATTTCCAGGATTTAACCACATCAACAATATCTACAGCCAGATAGTTAACTATTTTTCACAATGGTGGACCTAACTGCATCCCTATCTTCTAATGGGGCCCATTTTCAGGTTTATCCTGGCACTATACCATTGCCAAGAGGTCAAGTGTCCAATGTAGTTGCATATTTTGATCTGTGCCTTTGTTGATCTGTTGATGATAGCTACGGGCAATGGTCTTGGGAAAGGCCATGCATAGTATACCCTCTCACCCTATGAGGAAGAATTATCTTCTGGCTTTTCTGTGATTTAGCCGCTGCCTCTTAGCCCAGATCAACAAATTGCTGATTGGGCAACCAGAGGCAGGCTTTGTGCAGCTATAGGTCATTCTAATGTGTCAGTGCAGACTCCATGGGCTATATGGCTTCTTCTGCACTGTATGATTCTGTAATTCAGTCTACTGGATACTCCCATTACTCTGAAGTGGAGATCCATTTAGGGACATGCTGGCAGATCAGAAAGGAGCATTGGAAGTTGTTAGATTTTGATTGAAGTTGCAAAGGACATTGTTCTATTTAGAAATGTTTCCCCAGATTGGGATGGTTCCTGTAACTCTGTTCCTTGGACTGGTGCTGTGCTTACTGCAGAAATGCAGCTCCTTCTGGTGTGCATGCTGCAATGCATATGACAGTGTCTGAAAGCTGCAGCAGTATCTTCAGTAACATAAACTTACAAGCCTCCTGGGTGCTAATTACCGCTTGAAATGAACAGTCTTCCTCTGTTGCCATGGAAAAAGGTAGAGAAACAGAAATATTATAATAAAAGAAAGTGAAACAACTAATACAAGCGAGTAAATGAACAAAAAGGCTTTAATAAGACCAAACTGCTCCAATCAGTATCACTCAGCAAGGGTCATTAGTTGCTGGCAACACAACTCAGCCAGTTCATTATCTGCCACAATGAACTGAATACCTGCAGAGTTTGAACATTTGGATAAAGGATGTAGAATTCTTGAACCAAGGTCTATAATTGATTGCTCTCCAATAAAAAAGCTTAAATGACAAATGAAAAGGATTGAGAAAAAACAAAATATGCACCATTTATCTATTATCTCATAAAAATGGAGCATGACTGCACCTTTCCAAAGGTGCTGTCCTTGTGGATGATAATACTGAAATAATGCTGTGCGATTTAACATAATAAGCAACCTAATGCATAAAGTAAGAAACTCATCTTTAAAATTGTACAAAGGGAAAACAACAGTTTTCAAAGAAAAGGTCAGCATTAAAAAGCTCAAAATCTGTAGTAAATATCAGGAACTGTTGTGTATCGTAAATAAACATTCAAATGGTTGACTTAGGAAAGATGGAAAGGTTAGTTTACACACCTACTTAAAAGATAGTCAAAGCTTGCAGATAGATATCAAATTACAGCTGAGTTCACCAAGTCTTTTTTTGGAAGCACAAAGCCTCACTGATTCAACCGAGCCAAACGAAAATCCATTTACCACGCCAATGGCCTTGCTACTCCTTTCCATTCTCCATCCCCTCCTCTCCAGTGTATCTAATCCTCTCACTCCTTCTGTCCTCTCTGCAACCCATCCAACCCATCTCTTCACCTCATCTCAACTCCCACTTTCCTTGTGTTCTGTCCTGCTTTCATTGCCTCTTCTCAATCCCTTTCTCCTCTGTCTCCTCCCTTACATTGGTTGAAGTACCTCTGCACTGCTAATCCTTCTTCATCTGTAAAATACCCTTGGTCTTGACTTCCTATGTGCAGAGCCTCGTAGAAATGTTATTCAGGCAGTCCAGCATTTCACTATAGGAGGGCACAGTTTGTATTTTACACAACACAGCATCTTTTAGTCTTACCGGTTTTTCTTTGTGTGCTGAAGTTGGAGGAGGTCTTGACATGGTATTCCCAGCAGCTCCCTCCACTGCCTCCTCCACAGTAATCTGCTCCAGGAAGTTGGATGGTGCAAGCCCATGTAGTCCATTTAGGTCACCCTAACATGGCAAAACAGAGTAAGCTGTTATATATGGCTCAACCTACTGTGTGAACTAGGTAACTGAACGGAGGGAACTTTGGGATGAAAGCAACCAATCTAAAAAAAACAATTGGGCAGGATTTTACGGCCACACTTGGGTGAAACTGGAAATTCCCACCTGAGATCAACGGAGATTTTCACTGTTGGACCCTTGCCTGCACCAATGACAGGCGAAGTGTTAGAGTTCCGGCCATTATGTCTAAACTGCTCTCAAGTCTCGGCAAGCCCAGATTTATTTACATTTTTGTTGTTTGCTCTGGTTTGCTGTGTCAAATTTTTGTGGTCCTGATTTTTGGAAACAGCTGCTTTTAACTCTTATTTCAATGTCGGATTGAGAGGACTAGAATCCAAAGTAGACATGTCTTGCTGAGGCTTTATAAGGCTCTGGTCAGATCACATTTGGAATATGGTGAACAATTGTAGGCCTCTGAATGTAAGGAAAGATGCACTAGCTCTGGACAGGGTTCAGAGGAGATTCATGATCGCGGGAATGAAAAGCTTAATATATGAGGAGTGTTTGAGGATTCTGGGTCTGTGCTTGAGGCAATTTAGAAGGATAAGGAGGCAATCTTATTGAAATTTATAGAATTCTGAAAGATCTGGATAAAGTGAACATTGGGAAGATGTTTCCATTAGTGGGAAGAGACTAGGATCTGAGGGCACAGCCTCACAGTAAAGGGATACCCTTTAGAACCAAGATGAGGAGGAATTTCTTTAGCCAGAAGATGGTAAATCTACACAATTCATTGCCACAGAACGCCGTGGAGGCAGGTCATTGCATGTATTTAAGACAGAAATAGATAGGTTCTTTATTGGTAAGGGGATCAAGGGTTATTGGGAAAAGGTAGGAGAATGGGGTTGAGAAATTTATCAGCCAGTGGGCTGACGAATGGCAGATAGAGTTTAATTTAGACAAATGCAAGGTGATGTATTTTGGTAGATTGAACCAGGCAGCACTTACTCAGTAGGATGCTGGGGAGAATTACAGAACAAAGAGATCTAGGGGTACATGTTCATAGCTCCTTGAAAGTGGAGTCACAAGTAGATAGAGTGGTGAAGAAGGCTTTCGACATGTTTGATTTCATCGGTCAGAACACTGAATACAGGAATTGGAACATATTGTTAAAATTGTATAAGATATTGGTAAGACAATACTTGGAATACTGCGTGCAATAGAAAGGATATTATTATTCATTTAGAAAGAGTGCAAAAAAAGATTTACTAGGAGGCTACCGGGACTTGATGGAATGAGTTACAAAGAGAGGCTGAATAGACTGGGACTTTTTCCTGTGGCGCATAGGAGGCTGAGGGGTGACCTTTTAGAGGTCTATAAAATAATGAGGGGCACAGACACAGTAGATAGTCAATATCTTTTCCCAAGGGTAAGGGAGTCTAAAACTAGAGGGCATAGGTTTAAGGTGAGGGGGAAGAGATACAAAAGTGTCCAGAGGGGCAATTTTTTCCACTCAGAGGATGGTGAGTGTTTGGAACAAGCTGCCAGAGATAGTAGTAGAGGAGGGTACAATTTTATCTTTTAAAAATTATTTAGATAGTTACATGGATATGATGGGTATAGAGGGATATGGGCCAAGTGCAAATAGAAATTAAAATTCTCTGTGCAGCATGCAAGGCACTGTAGTTGGAACTAACTGGTCCAAAAAGACAAAAAAAAGTATTAAAAATTGCTTTGATCATTCCTTTCCCAAGACCTCTTTCATTTACCCAAGCTAGTTCCTCCTGACACTAAGGGGTAATTTAGCATGGCCAATCCACGTACCCAAACATTTCTGGCTTACTGAACTCCAACCTGAGAATCACTACTTCCTGTTTGTTAATTTAACTCAATGTTAAATTTATCTATCTCCACAGGTGCTGCCAGATTTGCTGTGTTTTTTGAGCATTTCCTGTTTTTATTTCAATGATTTGCCGTCCAAAATACTATAATGAACAAGAGCAGCTATTATGCAATAATCTCAGCAGATAGTGGTATTGGCCTTAGTGACGTACTCCATAGAAAGGCTTGTGTTATTGATTTACCCACTTCAAATAAAGAACAGGACGCAATTCATAGGAAATATTCCCCAGACTAGGAATACCTTCAATAACAAAAAAAAACAAGAAATCCTACAAATACTTAGCAGGTCAGGCATCATCAATGGAAAGAAACAAAAACAATGTTTGAGCCTTATGACGAGAACTGAAAGGAAAGATAGAAACATATCTATGTCCTAGTGGTATTATCGCTAGACTACTAATTCAGAAGCTCAGCTAATTTTCTGGGGACTCGGTTTCGAAGCCTGCCATGGTAGAATTCAGTTAAAAAAAATCTGGAATTAAGAATCTACTGATGATCTTGAAACCATTGTTGGAAAAACTAATCGGGTTCACTGATGTCCTTTAGGAAAGGAAATCTGCTGTTCTTACCTGGTCTGGACTACATATGACTCCAGAGCTGCAGCAATGTGGTTGACTCTCAACTACTATCTGAACAAGGGTAACTAGGGATGGGCAATAAATGCTGGCTAGCCAGCGACGCCCATGTCCCATGAATGAGTTAAAAAAAATAAGCCAAAGTGAAGAGAAAGAACACTTGCATCAGGTGGAGGGCAGGAGAGATTAAATGACAAAAGATTTCCTGGTACAAAAGCCAAGGAAAGTGGGAAGAGGTAAGGTGAAGAAATAAAATAAAAAATGTGTCCAGGTGCTGTGTGAATGACACCTATCAAGTGTCTGAATGCAAAGTGAAGGAAATAAAGAAAGAAAGAAGAGAAAAAAACTGAACTAGCAAAAATGAGACAGAGGTTATGATATCAATTTGTTGAACTCAGTGTTTAGTCCAGAAAGACATACACTGCAGAATTGAAGGATGGGGTGTTATTCCTTGAACTTGCATTGAGTTTCATTGGAACACTGCAGCAAGCCAATATTAGAAAAGTCAGAGTGTGAACAAGATGGAGTACTAAAATGGCAACAACAGAAGTTTCAGGGTTATGTTTGCAGATTGAAGGCAGCTCACCTGGTCTGTATTTGGTGTCGTAAGTATAGAGAGGACCATGTTCTAAACAGTGAATACAATGTGTTAAATTGAAAGAAGTACAATTATACTGCTATTTATTTCTGGAAACTGTTACAGTCTATGTTTGTACATCCAAAGTGCTGTTGGGACTGAATGGAATAATTAATATATTTCCGAGTCAGAAAAATGTGTGATGTGGAGAGGAACTTCAAGGTGAGGCTCATGCACCTACTGCCTTTGTCTTTCTAGGTGGTAGAGGTCACAGATTTGGCAGTCTTGGTGAGTTGTTGCTGTGCGTCTTGTGAATTGTACACAGTATGACCATGGTGAGCCTATAGTAAAGGGAGTGGAATGTTTAAGATGGTGGATGGGGTGCCAGTCAAGACAGTGGTTTTGGCCTGAATGGTGTTGAACTTCTCAAGTGTTATTGGAACTGCACATATCCAAGTCAGTGATAAATATTCCATCACACCCTTGAGATGCAGTTTGTAGATGGCAAAGACTTTGGGAAGACAGAAGGAGTGTTACTTCCAAAAGAAGGTCTGCAAATTGTGCAGCTAGCATGAAGAAATAGTTTGGGTCTGAATTTTTTGAACTGACACTCCAATGCAGTAATAAAGTGTAAGATACATTTACACATACTCACATAATAGAAACCATCCTCATCCATTTCCCCGTAAACATTAATTACGTCACCAGCACTGAATGTCAGCTCAGCCTGTTTGAATAAAAGATATAGATTCAGGTTAGCATTTGCCCTCTATTGGCTCTTTCCACTTAAGACTGTTACAGTCTTTCCAACAAATTTTGGCCTCTTTTAGGTCAAACTGAATAAACAAACTCAAGTTAAATCAGGATAAAGTAAAGGGGGCAGCTCTCCAAAAGGAGGGAGAACAGCCCACACAAAATCAAAGTACAAACGAAACTTGAAAACATCAAATTTTAATTGGTTGCATGTCTGCAAATGTGAATAGATTCAATTGGCTTCTACTTACTGACTGCAACAAAATTTTCATTCGCTGATTTTGAATGAAATGTTAAAAGCCCTTCTCTTGGCTGATCAACCCAAGTGACTGGCAAATACAATCTAGAAGCCACTCTACTGACCACATATTGACATCATCATTAAAATCCCTTACTGCCATCTTCTTAACATTGCCCGACTCTTATCAAAACATTAATCAATGCCTTTTTTACTTTGAGACTTAACTATTCCAACACACTATTGATTAGCTTTCCAGGTTCTACACTTAGTGAATTTCAGATACTACTGCCCATGTCTGAATTCAAACCCATTGCCCCTATCCTCACCGACCTACACTAGTCCCTGATTAAGCAATGTCTTGATTTTAAAATTCTCATCCTCGTTTTCAAGTCTTGCTGTAACATTGCCTCTCCCTATCTCTGTAATCTTCTGCAGTCCCATTCTGCAGTCTCTGAGATATCTGTACATGTCTAATTCTGATCTTTTGAGCATGACAGATTTTACTGAATCCACTAATGGTGACCACATCTTCAAGTGCCTTGGATTTAGGCTCTAGAATTTTCTGCCTGCACATCTCCATTGCCTCCACACTCCAAACATTTTGTTATCCTCAACAGAAAACAGAAACTAAAGAGACTTTGAGCAAGCATTCTGTGTTGGTTTTCATAGTAGAAAACCCCAAAAGCATCCTAAGAATATGTGAAAATTATGGGGAAAAATGGAGGGAGGAACTTAAAGCAGTCACTTTCACTAGAGAAAAATGTGAAAATTAATGAGACAAATAGCTCATAAGTCTCCTGGGTCTGATGCCTGCATCCTAGAATCTTAAAAGAAGTGGCTGCAAGATTGTGGATAGAAGATTATAATCTTCCAAAATTCCCTAGCTCTGAAAAGGCCCTCTTGGACTAGGAATCTTCAAGAGAGGAGGGAGACAGAAAGCAGGCCAGTTGGGCTTGACATTTGAAAAATGCTGGAATCATTATTAAGGAAGTAGTAGAGGGACATTAAGAAAATCAGTGACATATTTATTTGAGGATGCAACAAGCACGACAGATAAAGGGGAACAAGTGGATATACTATATTTTGGATTTCCAAGAAGCATTTCATACAGTGCACATGAAGGATTACTACACGAGACAAGAGTTCATAGTATTGGGGTGACATATTTGCATTTATTGAGGATTGGCTAAGTATAAAAGGAGAGTTGTAAAAAATTCATCTTGGCAAACTGAAACTAGTAGAATGCTACTTTCAGAAACAAGTGTAGAATACAAGGAAAGTAGAAAGAAATTTAAGCAAGGAGTAAGAAGTGCTAAAAGGGGTCACAAAAAAGCATTGGCCAGTAGAATTAAGGAAAATCCCAAGGCTTTTTATACATATGTAAAGAGGGTTAGCCCATTCAAGGACAAGAGAGGCTCTGGAGCCCGAAGAAATGGGTGAGGTATTAAATGAGTACTTTGCATCAGTGTTCACCAAAGAGAAGGACTTGGTGGAGATGAGTCTAGGAAAGGATGCGTAGATAGTTTGAGCCATGTTCAGATCAAAAAGAAGGAGGTATTGGGGTTCTTGAGAAACATTAAGGTAGACAAGTCCCCAGAACATGATGGGATATATCCCAAAATACTGAGAAGCAAGGAAGGAAATTGTTGGGACCTTGAGAGAAATCTTTGTATCCTTACTGGCTACAGGAAGATCCCAGAGGACTAGAGAATAGCCAATATTGTTGCTTTGTTTAAGCAAAAATAATCCAGGTAATTACAGGTCGGTGAGCCTTACATCAGTGGTAGGGAAATTATTAGAGAGGGTTCTTCAACACAGGATTTACTCCCACTTGGATGTATTAGTGAAAGGCAACATGGTTTTGTGAAGGCAAGGTCATGAACTTGATCAAGTTTTTTGAGAAAGTGACAAAGATGATTGATGAGAGGAGGGCGGTGGATGCTGTCTACATGGACTTCACTAAGGTCTTTGGCAAGGTCCTTTATAGCAAACTAGTGCAGAAGGTGAAGTTGCATGGGCTCAGAAGTGAGCTGGCAAGGTGAACACAAAGCTGGCTCGGTCAAAGAAGACAGAGGATAGCAGTGGAAGAATGCATTTCTGAATGGAGAGCTGTGACAAATAGTGTTCTTCAGGATCAGTGCAGGGACCTTTGCTGTTTGTAATATATACAAATGATTTGGAGGAAAATGGAACTGGAATGATTAGTAATTTTGCAGATGACACAAAGGTTGGTGGATTTATGGATAACGATGAGGACCATCACAGGATACAGATCAGTTGGCGATTTGGGTGGAGAGATGGCAGATGAGTTTAACGCAGACAAAGTGAGGTAATGCATTTTGGAAAGTCGAACACAGATAGGAAATATACAGTAAATGGCAGAACTCTTAAGAGTATTGATAGGCAAAGGGATCTGGGTGTACAGGTACACAGATCACTGAAAGTGGCAATGCATGTGAAGAAAGCATACAACATGCTTGCCTTCAACGGCCGGAGCACTGAGTTTAAAAATTGGCAAGTCATGTTGCAGCTTTATAGAACCTTAGTTTGGTCATACTTGGAATACAGTGTTAATTCTGGTCGCCACACTATCAGAACAACATGGAGGCTTTGGAGAGGATACAGAAAAAATTTATAGGATATTGCCTGGAATGAAGGGCATCAGCTATGAGGAGAACTGGAATGACGGAGATTGAGGGGCCACCTGATAAAAGTCTATAAGATTATGAGAGACATAAAAGTGGAGATAATCTTGTTGGAACGTATAACATTCTGAGGTTGATTGACAGGATAGATCCTGAGAGGATGATCCTGAAAGGGGTAAACAGTGCTAAAGAGGACTAAATCCAAAATTTTCAGAGATAAGAGACTTATTGAAAGATAGGGCTGGATTTTCTGATCTCACTCACAGCTGGAATTCTCCAGTCCTGCTGCAGTGAGCAGAGATTTCGCTGAATGCCAAATTCTCTGTTCCTGCTGGCACTGGCAGTGGGGCATTAATGGCCGGAGAATTTTGGCCATAATTTTGAGTAGATGGCCCCAATAGGTCACAGCAGGGGGAGATGAAAATCTGCTGGCATCCAATGTATTTACAGCTCAGGAAGAGAAAAAGGTGGCTTCAAGAAATCCAAAGTGAAATGACGTGCAGCATCTTAATATTACTCCCTGATACAAACTGCACACAGATATCTCACTCTAGGGAAACTCATGGGATGGCTGCAGAGGAATATAAATTACATTTTGGTGAAAACTTCTCTGTTAGAAATTGAAGTGCGTTAGATAATATGGCACTTGGGGGGTAATGACACTATTAGAATTGTGATGAGATATTTATTTACATCTACTTTCCATGGCCGTCCGTAACTGGCCACTAGGAAGTACACACTAAGATCCCAGGTAATTTTTCACATACAGAACTAACCTCTGTTCAGTAACTCCTCACAGAAGATCATAATCTGAAGTTCACTATGCAAAGATTACTGGGTTAACTTGCACCTTTTAGTGTTGGTAGTGTTTTACGTTTCTCCTGCCTATATCACCTCTTTTTATCAATACAATGTTTGATTTCACTTATGTATTGAACACCACACAGCAAACTACATGGAGTTTTACCATTGGCCAAAAATCCCAGCCATTCATGTCCTGGAAATAATTAAATCAGGTTGTTTGACAGCAGTGGGGAGCAAGCAACAGAGGCCAAAATTGCTCTAACAGGTCTTAAGATGCTGGCTTTGATAAGTCAGCTGCCAATGTGAGTCGAGCAATTGCACCACACCTCAATATCCACATTAGGAGAGCTTTCTCTGGGATCATAGTCAAACACAGCCACCATCTTCTTCATTGGCATTTTCTGCAGTCTGCTGCCAGGCTGACTCCACTCTGCAACAGAAAGGGAGCAGGTAGTGAATATCATGGGGGGTATATCTGCTATATGGTGCAATTGTGGAAGTCATGAACAAACAAACTAAACAAAGGGGGCAGGGACTCATTACAACTTCTATAATGATAATATATGTTATACAGAGGGAGTTCTTTATACATTTCTCATGCTGTGGATGTCCATTATAACTTGTACACTCATTTGAGTGAGAGTCCTTTTGGTCTCCCCCGCTGACAACGCACATTTTTGAGCGTGAGCTTATTATACCATCTCCACAGCTGATTTATAAGATGTCAGAGTCAGGTTCCATGATAGTGACAGTGAACCCACTATAATTACTTTTTCAACAATACTAAAACCCCTACAGTGCCAAAAAAGGTCACTTCACTCATCAAGTCTTCACTGACTCTCCAAAAGAGCATCTTACCGAGGTCTAAACCATCCTATCCCTATAACCATCGTTAATCCACCTAACCTGCAATCTTTGGCCAATAAGGGGCAATTTACTGTTGCCAATTCACCTAACCCGCACATCTTTGACTGTGGGAAGAAACTAGAGCACCAGAAGAAACCCAAGCAGACATGGGGAGAACATACAAACGCCACACAGAACGGTCACCCAAGGCTGGAATTGAACCTGGCTCCCTGGTGTTGTGAGGCAGCAATGCTCACCACTGTGCCACTATTTTATAAACAGTTTAGAAACTTGTTTAACAAACAGGTTTTAGAAACAGAAAGAGCTTGGATAAATGAGATAATTAACTATAGTTGGGCACTGGCACTAAAGATTGTTAATAAAACATATGGCCCTCTGATTATTTATTGTGTATAAAAATATTGTCACACGTCCTGAGGGTTGCTAAATTTAATAGACTGTATAAGCTTATTAATATATATCCTGTCAGATTCTTCTATATAATTGAAATATGAGTGCTGTACTTGTATGAAAGAGCTGTTTACATTGAAATTAACTGCCACACATTTCAGTGACTGTGTTACTGTTACATATTCAGTGTAATTATCAATGGAGAAATAAGGAGAAGCTGAGGGTAAGTTTTGCTAACCTTGCTGCCGAGTGTCCTTCCACTTGTCGGATTGCACTGCAAGATGAGGGATTATTTGGTTAGACTTTTGCTTTCATATAGGACTGGTGCCTTACACAATTTCACACATTCAGTACCATGCTGTTAGACAGTGGTGGGAAGCAGCAAGTCAAACACTGACACAGAAATGTTTTTAATGACAAAAAAAAAAGCAACAAAAAAAAAAGTAAGCGTGAAGTGAGACAGACCTTTCTTGGATCGCCTTGGTTTCGGAGGAGGTGCAGTGCGGCGAGGCGGCTGAGAGAGCGTGCGGCTGCCTTCTTACAGCAAAAGACGAGAGAAAAAAAGAGGAAATAAAGCAGCACACAGGAAGCTGAGACAGACAGAGCAGAATCATGTCAGGTTAGCAAAATTAGTGGCTAGTGGCTCTGCCAGCTCTCGGACATTAGCAACAATTGAATTGAGCCTAGTCGAATGATGATAGCTGTATACCTACCTGACTGTTGAAGCCTGTGGAAATAAACAAAGAAAGCGGAGCATAGAGGTGTTTAGGCAACCCTGAGGTTCTAAGACCCATGAGCTCCACCTCTAGTGCCATGAGTTGTTTAGCTTTTTTCCAAACAGCAACGCACTGTGCCCATATAATCCACTCACATTACGGGACATCGCATTCCATTGTCCAAATCCTCAAAGGGACATCCACAAACTTCAGAAAAGGCAAGCCACATATTCAAAGTCTTCTTCCAAATAGGGACATTGGAATTAGGTGCAGAAGTAAGCAAATTCAGCTCTTCGAGCCTGCTCCACATTCAATCAGATCATGGCTGATCTCTCCCCGATCTCAAATCCACCTCCCCACCTGTTCCCCATATTTCTCATTCCCTTTTTTTGTTAGAAATATGTCTGTCTCCTCTCAAAACCATTCAATGATTCAGATTCCGCTGCAATACAGTTCCATAAATTCATTCACTTTTAAATCTATCACCTCTCAACCAAAACCTGTGACCTTTTGTTCTAGATTGCCCCATACAAGGAAAATTGGTCTACACTTACTATATCAATCCTTTTAAAATTTTACATATGTCAATCAAATCCCCTCTCATCCTTCTAAACACAAATAAAACTCTTAATTTTTCTATTTGCTTTGCTTTGGTCTCATGACATGAAGGCATTCATTAGTTAAATTGTTGTTAAATATTCAGGTTTTCCATTAATTTTCATCCGATTAATGCCAGCTGCAAAATTCCGGTCCTAGTCTGATCCTTTGCCTATCCTGTCATCTCTCTTACCCCAATCCTAATTCTGCCTCCCGCTTTATCTCCAGTCTCATTAACAATTATATAAAATCTACAGCATTCAATCAGGCCATTGTATCCAATTAGCTATGCCTCCTACTTTAATTGTCTCTTTGTACCCAAATCCCATATCCTTCTATTCCTCTCTTCCACATTTAATTGCAGGATAGTCACCTTTAACTAATTTGAAACTGCTCTTTTGCTCAATTTTTATGTATAAAACAACAAACTAACTGGTACAGTGTGTGTGTTTGTGTATCACGAATGGACGCTTGCACAGATATTAAAAAAACAGGGTAGTGGGATGGAGGAAATAATGCATTTGCACAGCCTGCAATTTATAGGTTTCTTTTCAAAATACACAAATTTAAAACAGCGACTATGTAGCTAAGGTGCAATGGGCACAGGCCTTTCATCCAATGTGCATTGAGGGGCTAATAACCATGTAAAATTGTTTGGACTGTAAGCTTTATCTTGATTTTATTATTAAATGTAACTGTGTTGAAGCACTTCAGAATGAATCATAACCAATGTATATAATTTAAATAGCATTGCATTTGTTTCAATGGAAATTTTGAAATGCGTGTGAATTACTGTATTGAAGTCTTCCAAAGGGCATCTTGATCTCTGTAGAAAATGTGAGTATCATCGCATTTTCCTATTAGGACAAGTCAAAGTGTTTCGTGATTTCTTTTTCAGATATTTTATGAATAAAGTATATTTTTGAAAATAAAAAAGTGACCGCGTAGTGCCAGCCAATTCATTCGTGACTGTAACCTCAGCCTGGAGATTGCGTCCAGCCCCAACATGGACTGGGCTGTAGCTCGGATCAACCCCACTTCCCTTCTATTGAAGTGTTTTTTTTGCAGGATAGTGGTTACTATTGAGTGACAAGGACGCAGGAAGCAACAATTCCAAAGCTATCAAGCTCTCCGCCAAACACGACACTGTGTGTAAGTTCCAGTACAGATTCTCACGAAGGGTGAAAATAATTAGAGCATTTCCAGCTGTGACTTGATACCTCATGATCGGACTGGCCACAGGCCAGCTTGTTTTAGGGAACTCTAGACCAAGCCGTCTGTGTTAAGATACACACTTTGCTCCGATATCAAGTTCTCACTTCATCTACACAGATTAGCACATGTCAAGGTTTGAGCATCTGTTACTGCAAGCAGTTATTCAGTGAGCTGGTCATGATTCAGCTCTTGGTTATTATCGATGATGGATGTCTCTAACATCCTCACACCAGAGCACTAAGCAATATTAGACTGCATGACAGCACTAATGGGTATTGTCACGGGGCTATCCTTTACTTCTGAAAATATGACTTTTCAGCTTTGAACTGACAGGAAATTTTGCAATTTCAAATGAGACAGAACAAATGACTTAAAAATAGAAGGCACTTTCCAAGGTGAAGGTGAAAAAGCAAACAAGACAATCACAGAGAGTGCAATTCAAAGGCCCATCAAAACTCTTCATCATCTAAGCAAAGGACATTGAAATGCAAAATGGTTAGGTGGCGCGCACAGCGCCTATGGAATTTCAAAATATTGAAACAATATCTGTCACAGACAGAGCCATCCACAAATCCCTTGAAAATACACAACGGGTGAAATATAACAGGTCAAGCTTCAGTAAGTATCAGGAGATAGCAAGAAATACTTGAGCGCAAGAAACAGGCTGAAAATTTTCTCCCATTTGAAATGAGTGTTTTACTTGGCTTGGAAAACAACTTTACAAGAAATTTATTAGCGAACTGATACATAAAATAATTTTAAAAAATCATTAATGGGATGTGGGCATAACTGGCTAGACTAGCATTTACTGCCCATTACCCTTAAGAAGGTGCTGCTGAGCAGTCTTATTTAATTCAGTCCCTGAGGGGTAGGATACACACATAGGGGCTTTAGGTAGGGAGGGACAGGTACATACACAGGGGCTTTAGGTAGGGAACTGCAATATTTTGACTTAGTGACAGTGAAGGAACA
Organism: Sphyrna mokarran; assembly: GCA_024679065.1. Classification (NCBI taxonomy): domain Eukaryota; kingdom Metazoa; phylum Chordata; class Chondrichthyes; order Carcharhiniformes; family Carcharhinidae; genus Sphyrna; species Sphyrna mokarran. The sequence continues at coordinate 32,145,808 of JAGIQG010000022.1, read as the reverse complement.
CTGATATAGTTCCAAGTCAGGATGATGAGTGACTTGGAGAGGAACCTCCAGGTGTTAGGATTGATACTGAATGAGATTGAACATTGTTCTTCTAGATGGTAGTGGTTGTGGTTTTGGAAGGTGTTGACAAAAGAACCTTGGTGAGTTCATGCACTGTATGTTGTAGACAGTACACATGGTTGCAACTGTTTAGCAGTGATGGAAGAAGTGAATGTTTGTGGAAGGGATAACAAATCAAACAATCCACTTTGTCCTGGATGATGTCAAGTTTTTTTTGAGTGTTGTTGAAGCTGCACTCACCCAAGTGAACAGTATTCCATTACATTTCCGCTTGTGCCTTGTAAATTGTGGATGGGCTTTGGGGAATTAGAAGGTGAGTTACTTGTCACTGTTGGTTGTGGGGGACTCAGCGATGGTGATATCATTGAATGCCAAGGGGCAATGATTAAATCCTCCCTTTTTGGAGAAGGTCATTGCTTGGCGCTTGTGTAGTGTGAATGTTAAATGTCACTAATAAGCCCAAGATTGGATATTGTTTAGATTTTGCTGCATTTGGAAATGGATTGCTTCAGTATCTGAGAAGTCACAAATGATGCTGAAAATTGTGCAATCATCACTGAACATTGCCAGTTCTGACCTTATGATGGAGGGAAAGTCATTGATGAGCAGCTGAAGATTGTTGGGTCTAGGACACTAACCTGAAGAACTCCTGCAGTGATCTCCTGAAGCTGAAATGATTGACCTCCAGTCATCACAGTCATCTTCCTTTGTGCCAGGTACGACTCCAACTAGTGGAGAATTTTCCCACGATTTTCATTGACTCCAGTTTTGCTGGAGCTCCTTGATGCTGTACTCAGTCAAAGCTACCTTAATATCAAGAGCTGTCATTCTCACCTCACATCACCTCTGGCATTCAGCTCTTTTGTCCATGTTTGAATCAGGAGGTCAGGAGCTGAATGACTTTGGCAGAACCCAACTGAGCACCAGTAAGCTGATTATTGTGAACTGATGCTGCTTGATAGCACGGTTGATGATCCCTTCCATCACTTTCCTGATGATTGAGAGTCAACTGAAGAGGCAGTAGTTGGTCAGGTTGGATTTGTCCTGTGTACAGGATATATCTGGGCAATTTTACACATTGCTGGATAATGCCAATGTTGTAAATGCTCTGGAAGAGCTTGACAAGGGGGTAGCAAGTTCTGGAGCACCAGTCTTCAGTATTATTGCTGGATTAGCTGGAATGGGCCCATAGCTTTGCGGTATCCAGTGCCTTCAGCCGTTTCTTGCTATCACATGGAGTGAATCAAATTAGCTGAAGACTGACATCTGTGATTTTCGGATCTCCAAAGGAGACAGAGATAGATCATCCATTCTTTAACTCAAGAAAATCTTGCTTGATTAGCTCTTTTTCGAACATTGCATAAATATATTCAGAAATGGGATATCATTGCAAAAAAAAAAACTTAAACTTCTGTTGTGTCCAACCGAGGACACTGAATAGAGGAAGTGACAGTTCATGCCTTCTCACCATGTCGTAAGAATATAATCTGACAAAGCATTAGTGCCCTATTAAGGCACACTAGCCATTACACACTAATGGCTCAGTTTATTTAAAAGCCGCATGTAAAGCTGGATTTTATAGCCTTCTTGATGGTGTGTTTCAAAATAGGGAGCTAGTAAAATTCCATGGATGCTGTACACATTGTGTAGCTACGCACCCTTACCCTGCTGTGAATTTATCAGCAACCCACCTTCCAATTAACACCCTCTTATCCTGCCAATGTTGTCATTTAGCCTGCAATGGAAAAGTCTCATGCCAGCACCAGCCTGGAAACTTATCCTGTCCTGGAGTTTGGAGAGGAAGAGAGGCAATAATTGCATTCTTAACAGGTCCGCTGGACCCATTGGCGATTGCACCACAAGTCTTTCCCCCAATTCTCTCCATCCCCAGTTTGTCCAGCCCAATACTCCCACCCTATTCCCCTTGATCCACTTACTCGGCTTCTTGACATTGGAGCACTTGTAGTCCCAACAGTTCCCACTATTCCTGGTGGCACTGCAGGGACTGGAGAGATGTCAGCACTTGATTGGTTGACAGCTCTCAAGAAGTAGGACATTCTGCCTGGTGGAGAGGGTGGGGGAAACAGATATCTGACTTCAAGGCAATTAAACCACTCCCAAACGTTAAAGGATTGTGGAGCAATCCCCTGCAATAGAGTACTCACCTCTAATTTTTTTTTTATTTGGGAAGTGGGATTGTTGCATTCTGTTAAATCCAACTTGTAATTTTAAGAATCTTCAGGAAACTTGTTCTGTGCTTGGAAATTTGAGATGGTAGCTTGAGCATTGGCACGTGTTCTGAGAGCATTGGTATACGGTGTCACATTTAATGGTGTCATGTGTTTCAGTGTTTAGATATATTCAGCTATTTTGACAGTTTACTTATTGCTAGCATTTCTTACCTGTCACATTCAAATGCCTCCCCATTCAAAATAATGTCAATATCCATCTACCTCACTCCTAACTTAGATACACCTATCTCCTCTCTTTTCTCTAACGCCATGAAACCATTTTTTTCTTCTCTTGTAGGCCAGGCTTAACTTCCCTGTCACTCCTGTTTTTTTATCCCAGTATTAGAAAAGCATCTAGCAAATATCCCTGCATGCTCACTGTGACCCAGCCAATTACTCAATACTTTACAATTTATCTCAAATGTATTCAACCTGAAAATATAATGCAATAGTCTCGGTTAGACAGTGCTATCAATGTAATGCACACTCACCCAGCTTCTCCATGGATGTATTGGGAGCCAAATAACCCCGCTGTAACAGCTGTTCCATTACTCCATCATCATCCACCTGGATTTCGGAGACCATGTTACATGGTACAAAGCCAGTCTGACCATTGCCTTCTCCACGATAAAACCCATCGGCATCCTTATCACCAAATACCTGCAATGACATTGTTCAGAAGGGAGACCCCCTCCCTTACTTTCAGTTTCAGTTTACTCCAAAGTCACACACTTCCCCAGCTAAGCCCCACTCTTAAGTGATGGCCCTACACATCCAGGCACTTTCTCTGTGGGAGAGAGGTAGCCAGGTAAGAAACTCCCATGATCAGCACTGGTTTCATTAAAGAGGCAGTTAAAAATAGGCTTATACATACTGGTGAATGTTCATGCATCTGTTCTCTTGAGTGACCTCAGAGAGATAGTGTCAGAATGCTTATAACAAGTGACTCATGGATCTTATGGATATGGGAGGCTGAAATGCAATCAGCTGAGAGCATTTCATACATTGGAAAGGATGCAGAGTTGAAATATTTTCACACTGCAACTTGACAAATCATTTCTTTAGCTTGTAGGAAAATTTCCCCATCAATGCATTAACAGAGGTCAATCACTCAGTCACGCAACACACAGAGAACTGGACTATTCTCAGACCATAATGGGTGTGATCTTATCTGCTGTTCACACCACACAACTGCTGCAGCAAGGTCAGAGAATTTGGCAGTTGGCCAAATCTTCATTCACTGCAGCGGGACTGGAAAATCCCACCAGCGTGAACAGTGATAAAATTCCGACCAAGTGGAAGCAAATAGTCTTACAAAAAGATAATGGCACAAAAATTGAGCAAATCCACAGATTTCATCACAGAGCTTTAAAATTATTGGGGACATCACAGTTTTTTTTAATCATAATCTTCTACCCCTGTCTCAATTCAGGAAGTGTTTTATCATATTGCAAAACTGAAATCCAATTGTGTAAGAATTCTGAAACAAGGAGAAACAAGGAAATTATGAGCCTATTAACCTTACACCAATTGTAGGGAAGTGACTGGATTCTATAGGTGGGGACAAAGTGACTGAACACTTAGGAGAAATTTGAGCTAATTAAAGTCAACCAACATGGATTAGTGAGGGCAAAATCGTGCCAAACAAATGTAATTGGATTTTCTGAAGAAGGAACTAAAGTATTATTCATGGAAATACCTATGGATGTAGTCTACCAAAAGGCATCTGATGATGTTCCACATGAGATGCTGTTAGTTAAAATTAAAACTACTGAACTGAAGACAAATTATTGACCTGGTTAAATTAGCTAAACCGTGGAAGACAGAGAGTAAGTATAATGGGCATGCACTTAAATTGGAAGAAAGTGACTAGTGGTATCCCATAAGGATCTCAATTATTCACTATATTTATTAATCACTTACATAACACAATTGAACGCTCTTTATCCAAGTTTGTCAGTGACACAAAAATTGGTGGCATAAGTATAAACATGAGCATAAAATTACAAAGGAGACTGATGGATTAAGAGGACGAGAAACATGTGGCAGATGGATTTCAAAGCAGGTTAAGTGTTTTCATTTCATTCAAAGCAGCTATTCATTTTGGTTCCGAACATTATTTAAATGGTGAAAAGCTAGGAATAGTCGAGGTCCAAAGAAATAATGGAGTCCGCGTATGAAGATCACTAAAATATTGTTGCCAGGTAAAAATTAACCAAAAAGGCTAACTGGCAGATGAGGATATAAAGGTAAAGAGGTTTAACTCAGTTGCACAAAGCTTTGGTTAGACCTCAATTAGACTACTGGGGTTGTTTTTTGCAATTTCAGAAGGATATATTGATCTTAGGAGCAGAGCAACTCACAGTTATTCACAGTTGCACCAGATTGTTACCAGGACTCCAGCAGTTAAATTTTGAGTTGAGACTGCATATGTTAGGTTTTTAATCCCTGGAATATTGAAGATTAAGAGGCCATTTAATGTCTTTGATTTTGAAAAGAATTGATAATGAGTTACTTTGTTCTGGATGCTGATAAGTTTCTTGTATGTTGTTGGAGGCTATGCTCATCTAGGCAAGTTGGGAGCATTCCATCAGATTCCTGACCTGTGCCTTGTAAAAAGTGGACAGGCTCTGGGGAGTCCAAAACAAGTTACTTGCTGAAGAATGCCCAGCCTTTGATTTGCTCTTGAAGTTATAGTATTTATGTAGCTGTTTCAGTTCAGTTGTAATATTCTATAAAGATTCTAAGAGAATGTTACTACATGCATCATGTTATTATGGACTACAGTCACTATCAAGGGGCAGACATTAAAATGTATTTAAATGTTCAATGTATGTCACGCAGGTCCGCATAAACACTGCAATCACAGCCTGAACAAACTGCACCCCTGTGGAAAGTTGTATTATTGCTCCTTAGCCCACAGTGCAAAACATTCACACATTCCTGTAAAACCCTAGAGGGCGCTTGTGTCAAGCCGTTCAGATAACACTGATATTAGCAAGGATAGTTGGTTAGGAGTTGGATCCCCCTATCCCCTGTACAGTGTCTGTCACGCTAGCCTGATGTGTATTTCTAACACATTGCTTTACAGTTTTCTATCCCACTGTTCATTACATTCTCAATCATTTCATGCTTCACTGCACTTGAATATGAACACACTGCCTCTGACAGCGATAACTTTCAGAAGCAGTTTATGAACAACCACAGCTTCTCAATGCCACCTACGGCAGCCTCTGTCAGCCCTGGAAGCTTAAAACCTTAAGCTTGCAGCAGTATGTGAAATTTGCTTTTCAAGTCTGAAAATTCCTGCCTCATTTGTATCTATAATTTAAACAGGAACTTTACTTTAAAGAGTTGAAAAAAGTGGAACTTCCCTCACCAGAAACACAGTTTGCCCGGTTGGGGCACATCAAACAGAATCCTGCTCACAGCAAGTGAAATACCTGTTGTACTAAGACCGATTATTTACAGAACCAAAGAAAAGTTACTGCAGAGAAAGAAACCATTCAACCCATTGTATCTGCACCAGCTGAAAGAAACTAGCTGCCTGTTTTAATCCCACCTTCCAGCAGCCACTTCAAGTGTAGATCCTTTAAATGAATTGAGAGTTTCTCCTGCAAACACCAATCCGGGCAACGAATTCCAAAAACCCACCACCCCTCTAATGCTTCTGCCAATCACCTTAAAGCTGTGCCACCAGGTGAAACAGGTCTTTACTGTCTAACCCATCTAGGCCCCTCATTGTTTTCCACAATTCAATCAAGTCACCCCTTCAGTCTCCTCTGTTCCAGGGAAAACAACCCTAGCCTACCCAATCTTTCCTCATAGCAGCAATTTCCAAACCCTGGCAACATCTTGCAAATCTCCTGTGCTCTCTCTCCACAGTAATTATGTACTTCCTGTAATATGATGACCAGAATTGTCAAAATTCCAGCTGTGACCTAATCATCATTTTATTCAGTTCCAATATCACATCCCTGTCCTTGTATTCAATCTCTCATCCAAAGAAAGAAAGCATTCCATGTTTACTCTCCTGCTTTGTTCTCTCAAAATGCATTACCTCACACTTTCCTGGATTGAATTCCATTTACCACTTCTCTGTCCACTCAACCAAACCATAGTTATCATTCTGGAGTTGACAGCTATCTTCTTCACTGTCAACTACACAGCCAATTATTGTGTCATCAGCAAATTTCCCAATCACTCCTCACACATTTTAGTTAATATGTACGACAAAGAGCAGGGGCCCAAACACTGAGCCCTGTGGAATACCGCTAGAAACCACTTTCCTTTCGCAAGAACATCTAATTTATGATTGAATGACAGGCCTACTGACTCTCCCACATAAAGGCTGACGTGATAATGTGATGTGTTTTCTCGGGACCACAATTTTCCACATATCTGGAATATACCAAATATTCCGAATATGATTCTTCCTTCCTCTAGAGACAGGCAGCTTTCTAAATAATGTTAACTATGAATGCTATGCTCCTACCTTCAGGATCTGGCCCTCCTTAAATGCCAACTCCTCCTCTGCAGCATCTGGGTTCGGTGACATTGTTGCTGGATCGTAATCAAACAAAGCCACGAAAATGCGAATCAGACCACCATCTGCCGCTCCCTTTGCACCAATTTCCTTGTATCCATCCATAAGTGGAGTCTCCCGACTTCTAGAACTCTCTGCAAATGAAGCTGGAATCAAAAGATTAGTACATGAGGACTAAAGTAAGTTCATTCGCAATATTTCAAGATACAAAACAAAAATACATAAGCAATTTATCTGCAGCAAACATTGTACACACACAACTGACAGTTGTATAGCTGATTACATTGCCAATACTTTTGTTTTACTCCTCACTATCATCCCCACCATCAACTTAAGGTAATACAATGCCTTCTCTTGATCTATACCTTCAGGGATATTTCCGTCCATAACTATCCTTCATTGCCTCAAACTCTAGATTTCTCCTTCATATACTGTTCATTCAGAGAGCCAATACAGACACGGTGAACCAAATGACATGCTGTTGACACAATTCTGTGATATATTTGTGCATATGAAAACTAAGCTAATATCATATGGACAGTGAACTGAATATAAAAGTAGTCCCATGAACAATGCTATGCAGTAACAGTTGACCCACAGCCACCAGGACTAGATACAGTGCTGTAACATACAAGTATTTTCATCACTGCCTGCGCAGCTAGAGATGGCATCTCTAGAGATGGTACCATTAAGACCATTTTCACAGCCCTTGCCAATGAGAAGGATATAAGCAGTTATGTTGATGGAGCACCATCATTACTGGTCCACACAGCACTTTGATTTACGTCTCTGATTTCATCCCACTATTGTTCATAGAATCCCCACAGTGTAGAAGGAGGCTTTTCGCCTATCGCATCTGCATTGTCTCTCCAATAATGCATCTTACCAAGGCCCTAAGCCCGTAATCCCATGTATTAATCAACACATCTTCAGACACTAAGGACAATCTAGCATGGCCAATCAATCTACCCAGTGGGAGGAAACAAGAGAACCCAGAGGAAACCTATACAGACAAGGGGAAAACTTGCAAACTCCCCAGACACCCAAGGCTAGAATTGAACAGTTGCCTTGCGCAATGAGGCAGCAATGCGAACCACTGTGCCAACTTGCCACCCTGTTGCAAGACATTATCCTGGAATTCTCAACAGGAAGTGCCATTAATAAAAAGTATACCCACCATATTTTCTCAGATTTCAGGCTAACTAAGAATACACAAGATATTTAGTGTTGCCTGAAAACAAACAGGAATAACTAAAACAATCTGTTTCTATCTACCCTGTGCCATCTGTTCATAAATTTAAAGATTAATCATTCTGTAATCTCCTCTGTTCCATCAAATACAAGCAAAATTTATTTTCAAGTCATTTGTTGTATTTGTACTTCCTCATATAAGAGGCACCTTACTGAAAAAAATACAGAAAAAGCTGCAAATATTCAGCAGGCAGGTCAGCATCTGTGGAGAAACTGAGTTAACTTTTCAAGTGTGCAACCTTGTCAGAATAAAGAAAACAGCTAAGTGTTAACATTGTTTCTCTCTCAGATGCTGCAAGATCTGCTAACCATTTCTAACAAGTCCTGTTTAGGGGACAAATTTCCAGTTAATGCAGCACTTCAGTTTTGTTTCAGCATCATACTGAATATGTGCTGTACACTCTCTGGTGCCTCAGCCAAGTGAATGTGTGCTGTATCCTCTCTACCGCTTCATCTCAGTAATACACATCTCAGAATGTGTGCTGTATCCTCTCCATTGCAATATCAAGTGAATATGTACTGTACTCCCTCTATTGCGATATCCCAGTGCATATGTGCTGTACCCTCTCTACTGAATATCCAAGTGAATGTATGCTGTGCTCTCTCTACTGCCTCATCCTAGTAAACGTGTGCTGTACTCTCCCTACTGTAACATCCAAGTGAACGTATGCTGTACCTCTCCACTGCAACATCCTAGTGAATGTATGCTGCGCCCACTCTATTGCCTCATCCTCGTGAACGTGTGCTGTACTCTCCTACCGTAATACTCTAGTGAATGTGTGCTGTACCCTCTCCACTGCCTGATTCTAGTGAGTGTTTGCTCTACCCTTTCTATTGCCTTTGTGTCTTTCTGAGAGTGGAACCTAAAGAAGCGCAATGTACATCGTCTAATCAACAGTTTGAAATTATATTTTGATTGACATAAGATTCTGAATTTTATATTCAAAGCCTTTCATTAATAAAATTCAGGAATGTATTTGTTTTATTAATAGATGATATATTGAGCGTGTGAGCAATTGTGGGGATGGAATGGCTGGACTGATTTTAATCAGCATGATAACTGCAATGTGGATAATTCCACCATCTGTCCTATAATAAAAAGCACCAGACACTATGGCAGCAGCAAAGACTGGTTCACTTGGTAAGAAATTTCAACACTGGGATTTTGCTGTTTAATTTGGAGATCTACAAAACTACACTGAAGGAGGGTTGATACTGACCTTTGGGTGAGAGCATTTCACCTCTGCGGATCATGAGAGATGGGCTGTTCTTGGGGTTTAAAACGCGCATTGCAGGAGAGTCATTTAGACAGTGCGATATTGGATTCGTGTTCATAGCAAAGCCCTGAAAAACAGACAACACAGAAAGATCGAAGCAAAGGGATCCAAGAAATAATATATTCAAGCATATACATAACTTTTCCAGTTATAGTTCATCCTCAGATTTTCAAACACCTGCAAATCCGTATACTTACCACATTTTCCTGTGCATTGGCTACAGTATCACACAGACTGCCCTCATTCCAATCTCATCACAGACTCTTGCATACCATAAGTTCACTATTATCTATTGTGCATTGTCGCCCAGACATGAGAAAACTCCCAGTTTTTCGCACACTAGCAAACTCAACGCAGTCCTTGGCAGCTTGTGGCTTGATGCTGCACAGAAAGACTTTTCTCTGTGCACACATCTAATAAACGTTATCTGCCTTTAGTGCTTGATCTATCATGATTTTCACACATACTCCACACTTTCAATGTGGTGCTGTCATGTGTATCATGCCTCACAGTGTTACAAAACTGCCAGGCATTGTGCTTAGTGAATTATTTGTCAGTGATGTAAGGTGTGGAATGTGTCCAAGTTTGGGGAGATTTCTGAGTGGGATCGGATGTTGGTGTCCTACAGGGAGCCAGGTTTGATTTTGGGTAACGCGTATTTCTGATGGAATTGGATTTTTTCCATATACTGACTAGTCAATTGAAAATCCATCCTTTCCAAGCTACATAATATTAAAATAATGGTTTTTTTTCAAATAAAGATTGAGTTCAATGGACAGACCTGTCTCCTAGAGGGGACAGCAAAGATATTCAAACAATAGAGCAACATATAGATTAGGCAAGTAGCAATGATAAACTATAGCAACTTCTAACTCTGAATCTACAGAGCATTCCATATGGAACAGCCTGATAGCCAATCCTTCTTGCTTTTACCTTATCCTGTGACTCAATGCACCTTCACTATTAAAAGGAGCTGGCATATCAACCTCCTGCGTGATCATAGGTCCTACATAGTCACTTTTCCTCATGCTCATAAATCATTCTTTATTCTGGTCAGCAATTTCTAAATCTCCATTTTAACTACATTCTTTGTTAAAGCTTACACATTAAGCACTATTATATAGCGATAAAGTACAGGAACAAGACGGTAAACTGCAGCTGAATTGACATTATAAATACTGATGGGATAGCTTGTGCATCCAAATGAGTCTCAGATTTTGTAAAAACAGCTAATTTTTTTTTCAATGAAATGAAGTACAGGCTTATTTTTGTGCATGCCTCCAAACACCCAGGGGTCTGGTCCATTAACAATCTATTGATATTGTCCAAATTACAGAATTGTGTCTATTTCTGTCTTGTGGACATTCAAAAACTGGAAAGACAAATGTACCTAACATAGATATCTGCTTTGTTCCCAGGCATTAAGCTTTTAGATACTTAGGAGCTAGAACCCAAGCATCTATAGGGACTGACAGGTTTGCCCTAACAGAATCCATCACACAGACACAGCAGGAATAACAACTGTATAAAGAAAGTAGGCAAAGGTGCAAGGCTTGGCAACAAGTAAATCAATACTGACATCAGAGTTAAAGACAATTGGCCCTGCTTGTGTAAAGATAGGAGATATTGGAGGACATGTTGTATGTCCACGTTGAATGAGAATCAATGGCTTGGGAGTAGGAGAGTTGCCTATTCTGATCCTCAGAATCTGAGGACAGAAAACAGGAAATGTGAAATTCTTTGAATATATAACTCAAAATTGTTCCACGTTTATCCGTTGTTGAGATTTTCTACTTCTGAAAAAGCTTTTACACTTCAGTGGGTAAGTCACTATGCAAATTCCTTTGAAACAAACAGCAAAGGTTGAACGCTACCTGAAGGAATACTCTGCTAGAAAGATCAATGATCAATGTCCAGCCAACAAACAGACCTTACACTCCTGAATGATAAATAGAAAGAGACTACTTTTCATGCGTAAACAGGACTTGATCTGAAATAGTTTGCCCTTTTTAGAAAGGTAAACTCCATTCTGCAGTCAATGAGACATCCGACATGTGGTCCCAGGACCAGGGTAGAGTCCAGAGGTGGGGGATCGAGCAGCAGCGAGGCATGGACTATACTGTGGCACTGACTTGCTCCTCAGTATCATTTTTTGATATTGATTCACCTTTGGTTTGTGGTTCTATAACATCCAATTTCTAGAGAGATTCCAAAATAGTCAGTTATTCCTAATTTTCAAGGGAATCCTTGAAAAATGCCTCAAGCCAACAAAGGATCAGAGATCTTTCAAGCATCCTTTGAGTGGACTTCAAAATGGGTAGAATGAGATAGATCTCATTGAGTCTGAAGGAGATCACATTATTAAATTGGCAATTTCTAGATGTGAGAACATCAAATTAATTCAAAAGTGCAGCCTGATTATAATAAGAGCTTATTTGTATTCAGATCATTAAGAAACAGACAGCATGTAACTTCCTGCTAATACGTATCTGCGAGTATCGTTATTGCCTATGCTTGCAGATATGTACAGGCACTTCTTGTTATTTGATGCATTTGACTGGGGAACCAGAGAAGCCGTTTCTGTGAAGCTAATGTCAAAATGGTGGATCTCTGAGCACCAACATTACAATTTCTGCATTTAACTGTGCTTCTGTCCTCGCCTGAAGTAGTTATGCATTTTGAACATAAATAATGGGAGATGCTGTTAGCCTCATGTTCCTCTGACGTGATTTTTGGGCCATTGTCATTAGTGATGTCGTCTAGACTAGCTTGAGTGGCCACTTGTGCACTCTCTATCAGAATCTGCTCTTGTCCATTTGGCAAACCTCACCACACGATGGATTAAATGAAAAGTTACCACAAAAACATTTTTAAAAATCTCAAAGACTGACAAATGGATTATTCCTCCAAAGCTGTTCTATTTAAGACCATTAGTGTCTGAAGAAAGAAAAACCACTTTGGTTTATTGATCTCCTTCCATATTGACTTTATTTGATTATTCTGAAATGAATTACCTCATAACTTTTAAGCTCTTTCCACTATCTTCACTGGGGAATAAAACAGTGTTTCTATTAATATGCTCAGCCTAATATCCCCAATCTTCCTCTCAATATTATTAATCCAGCTTTCTCAAGATCAGGTGCCTTCTCTGGGAGTGTGCTCTATGTATACACTATTTACCAGGAATCTCAAAATAAAGGCACAGTAATCACTATTCCTCCTGCATTCCTTGAGATTTGTGTATTTCTGTATTCATTCTAGTCAGTGTACTTCATATATGTATTGTAACCTATCCTTCTGATGATAGCGTATGTTTTCCAATCAAATCAGTTTTGGGAATGAATTCTGGAGGTTTTCCAGGAGATATGGGCAAGATTTCCAATGAGTCTTGAGACTCCATGGACCTTGAAAATTGATGGAAAGGACCCATATCTGGAAGTCCATTTCAGACAGAATCTATTTTCACCAGAGTGGAAAAGGGAGAGAGGTATGAGTCACACAGGAGGGAAACCACTGGAATTCATTGCTGAGTAAACTCTGTTTTGGGACGAGCAAGGAGCTTATCCTGCAGTGTGAGAGTGATGGATTTTCAGAGTAGATCTAAAAACTTGTGAAGAGCTGATAAGATCTGTCAAACCACCAAATTACTTAAATAGCCTTCCATTTAAAACTTTTAAAGACCTACCTGTGTTTGTGAGTTGAAAAGAATCTGCGCTAGCTATTTTAACAGTTGTTTGTAGGCATGATCTAAAGTGATATTGTTATAGCATTATTACTGCTTTCCACAACCTATCATAATCATATTGGAGTCTGTAAATTCAGTTTGATTACATAATGGACTAGCTGCTTTGATGTAGGTTATGAATACAAACGTTTGTTTTATATGAGATGAAGTAATTGAAGGGTTTTAAGTGCATTGAATACACTTTCTTTTAATATAGGGAAATCTATAATAGACATTTAGAAGCTTATTTTAGTTCATCTCAGCATGGCTCCTGAGGTGCACCTATGGTGGTTATTGGGTGGGGGTTAGCATGTATGGGAAAGTAGTGTTGAGTGGGGAACATAAGTTGGCATAAGGGCTGTAAAGCGCTATGAGGGTTATTGAGGGGCATGTGTTGGTATGAATTGGGTGGTAGCATGAGGGGGTGAGGCCTAATATTCAACAAAACAACTGGGATGAAGTTCCAGAGAAACAAGGCACTTGGTAGTCTCTGTAGCCACTGCTGATCTGCAGATGTGAGTAGTTGGCCAGCCTCCATCACCAGAACAAAGATCCTGCCATTTGGAGCACTTTTTCCCATGGCAGATGCCTGAAAGCCAGGAAATGTCCCGGCTTGGTACACCTTCTTTGGGAATGAGAACCTATGCCTATGTCTCTCATTCACTGTGCAGCAGCAGTCACTTCTTCCAAGGGTTAAACACTCCTAAAGAAGGAAAAACAGTTAGAGGGAGAAAATCATGGAGATGGCTTTCATCCACCTCTACGCGATTACCTCCAAGTTATTGGGACAGAATACTGGGGCAGAATCCCAGGAAAAGAAAATAACCTTAAATTGCTTCTTAATCAAAGAAATGAAATGCAGAACAGCATTCCATTTTTTTGTCATTTCACAAGCTATATTGAACCCAAATCAGAAATTATAAAATCACTAAGTTCTCAATCACTACAAAAACACAAGCAGTTTTGTCACGAGGTTGGTTTGGTGTGCTAGAGTCAAAATTCCACTTACACCAATACACATCTTATATGGCATGCTTAATTTACCTGCCAAATTATTCCTATCACCATCTGCAATCAGCATCCTGGTGTTATATAGTCCTCGCCTGATGCAAATTATATGTTTTGAAGACAGAATCTATTATTGCAGTAATGGGTGATTAACGTTGATGAAATCCTAGTGACAGTACTGCTTTGCATCCTCACCATGGTCTCCTAGCATGAAAACTTGCATTAACATAATGGGTTTGCTCCCTGTTCTGTCAAATGCACCCAGTGCTGCTATCAAACTACACCAAAGGGTTAACTAATGGGTGATAATTATTATGTTACAGAGAGCCTGGCAGATATTTTTAATTTTAGTTCAGTTGGTTATCAATGGGCTGAAAGACATTGATGCTAGGAAAGCATGGACTACTGCTTCACACTACTCACTGATAATGAAGGACATGTGTACAACAGACACATGGCAGAAAGCACACACAGCATTGAAACAGACAGACAGCCACAAAAAAACAAAACTATGGGAAGAATGGAGGACGTGAACAATGAGATAAACACACACCCGTGAACATGCTGAATCCTGTGCCCTTGTCCTTCTCCTGCCCAATTCATAAGGCTCCAACGTCCAAGCCTCGAATGCTTTCTCCTCGGCTATCCTTCTTTTCAGCTTGTCTCGTTCGCAATGTAGCGGGCTCCTGGGGTGAACGATCTTATTCTTTCTTCTATGGTGACGGGGAAACTTGGCACCACAGGAGCTTGAATCAAAAACATTGTCTTTGACAAAGGCCTGCCTCTGTTCTTTTGGCTTGGGGCACTCACAGTACCTGCAGTACTCACCCATACCTTTTCTGTTAGTCCTGCTACTGTCCCACCAACGTGGTCTCATCTGATCCAAGGGAATAACTTGCGTGCAGAGGTGTAAGTTGGGAGTCACCACTTCTTCTTCCTCCTCAGTGCCATACTCTATATCTATCTCCAGGTGTTTAAGAGACACTTGCTCTCTCCTGTCGTAACATGGGTTCCCAGTTACTGTTGCATTCAATTCTTTCCGATCTGTGGATCTTATCCGTGTCTGAGGTTGCGTCTTTAAGATGGATATTGGCTCAAAAGTATTTGGCTCCAAAATATCCCTGTGATGCTGCTCCTCTATTACAGATTTCTTTATACATTCAGTCACGTCCAAGTCAGAGCATTCAACGGTATTGTCCTCTATGTATTCTACAATACTTCCCTCCTGTCGATGGGATCTGGTGTACTCTGGGGAGTAGGTATGATTAACATTGGCATCAGGATATGCATATCCACTCGTCTCTTCACTCCATTCTTTGTTTTTGATGTTAGTTTTTGGGTAGTGAGGCTGTGTTTCATCTGGCTCCTGTCTACTGCTTTGATCACACATTGGCTCACATATCACAACCTCTTCCACGTCCACAGTCTTTAGCTCATTCTGTGGATCGTTAGAATCCATAGCTTCCTCAACTAAGTCTTTGCAGTTACCCTGACTGATACTGGAGCTTGTTATTTCTTCCAATTCTTGATTTTTGGTATCATTGTTCAAGGCTTGGTCTTTCTCTCTGTTCTCAGAACTACTTTGCACACAGTTAAGTGGCTGATCCTGTTCCTCTAATTGTTCTCCCTCCTGGGGGCAAACAGAGCCACTTTCTCTTTCTTCCTGGTTTCTAATGTCAGCCTGGCTGCTGTCACAGATGACCTCCTGCTCCGCAACCTCCTCATTCTCCTCCTCCTCCGTTACTTCAGGAATGCTGAATAGTTTCTTACTGTAATGTTTCTGCAGAGGAAGTTCTAGAATTTTCTCCAGAAACTCCTCATCGCTATCAGTTTCACACTGCTCAGGCTGTTGCGATATGGTTAACATGTACAGTGGTTGAATGCATGCAAGGAAGGGGTTGGGGGCGTGGGGGAGAAAGAAAGAAAAAAAAAGCAAAGTGAAAATTGAAACTAGGTCAACTCAAAGCACAGTAAGGCAACAGAAATCCAGAGAGCCGTTTAAGATGAAGTGACCAAAATTACAATAAGGTGAGAAAAAGCTTCAAATACAAAAAAAAAACTTACATGTCAGGGAAACCTGATGTTGTAGTCACATAAGCAACAAGGGATTCCCAGAATATGACTGTCAATTGTAGTACTGAAGGTGAACCAAACTGTTAATATGGATGCATATTACATGAGGAAACTTTTCTCCATTTTTCCACAGATAGGATTTCATAGTGTCATACCATGCAGAAGAAGCCCTTTGGCTCATCGAATCTGCACCAACATTGAGAAACATTTGACCTTCCACCTAATCCCATTTACCAGCACCTAGCCCATAGCCCATAGCCTTGAACGTTATGATGCACAAACTGCTCACTCCAGTGCTTTTTAAAGAAAAAAAGTGTTACTTTACATGTTACATCTTAAAGCATGGTATATGTAAGTTAAAGATAAATGAAACACTTAGAGAATTGTTACAAACCTTTGCTTTACTCAATACATAGCTGCAAAATCAAATAGATTAAATAAGCACAGATACTGCAAACTAGCCACCAGGATTTATATAACAATTGAGGGGTTTATTGATTAATGAGATGTTTCACTATTTATAATTATGAGCAAACAAAATGAACATGATTGGTGTTTAATTAGTTTCTATGATGAGGATGTGTTAAAGAAACATAATTTCCAATGCCTTTTTCCTTTGGTTGGATTTCATTTAAGTGTAATCTCAGTAAGATTGCCAGCCAGTTGAACATACAATTGATATCCCAATCCAGGAGGGATGACAGAGAGGAGACTCTCAAAACTCCTCTCCGCACCCTAGAGAGTGTGAAAAACCCCTCCATCTCCCGCTGACTTTTATTCTTCAAAAGATTCCAAGGTGAGATATCAAAAATGTAATCCACAACACAATGACATCACAGACATGGTAATCAAATTCCTCTGGAATAGGCAGCCAGCAAGTATTTTCATGAACTGTTTTATCAAGTCAAGTCTTTCCTGGAAATATTGTGCACAGTATAGCAGAGTAAACATCTTTACAAGACACATCTACTGCAAATCAAGACCTTTTGGGATTAAAATGTGAAAATCTGTTTCCCTCCAGCCAGACTCAGGACGATAACTGAACAAAATGGCTGCAATGTGGGAACATCATATCGAGACCAGTTAAAGGACAGTTAATCATATATTCATTTGATTTTTTTTATCTTCTTCACAGACTGCAAATTATCTTTCAGCCTATCCTCTTATTCTATCATTGAGGCTATCATCTATATTAGTGCATGTGTGTGTAGGGCCCATGGATGTATGTGTGTGATGTATGAACGGTGGTTGCAATATACCTCGATTTTAAATTCAAGAAGTAGGGACAATAGTTCTAATGGACACGATCTTACTGGCCCGCTGAGCCAGTCAATCAGTGTGGCAAGCCAGAACAATCACAGGTAAGGCTAAAAAAAACAAACAATCTGCACCATTCTGCTAATTTCTTGGCGCTGTTTTGCCGTCAGATTGACTTCACATCCAGAAAGGGCACAAAACCTATTTACTTAAAGTAAAACGACTTGTCTGCTGCTGCACAGCATCTTCTAGGGCTCCTGGAATCTTCTCTCCCTCGCCAGCACGATGTCATGCTGATGAGAATCACTGCTGATCTCTACCAGCAGAGACCAGGTGCCAAGGCAATGCTAGGGACATTGAAGGCCATTGAAGCCCTGGAGTGGTCAGGAGCATGGTCAAGCAGTGCCCATCGGGACACCAGAAATGTGCCAGGGACAGTACCAATGGGGTGGAGCACGAGTGGCAATGGTAAATGTGTTCTGCACTCTTTCAGGACAAGTTTGGGTGGCTTATGCAAGGGGAGGGACAGCTTTGCAAGTGGGGGAGTTCTACAAGGTGAAGGCTACGCAAAGAGGTAGCTGGGCAAGGGGAGAGCACTACAAGGGGGGTCTATGCAAGAGCGATTTGTGCGTAGAGGGGTGATCGACAATGGGGGGACCATTTGGGAAGGCACAGGTATTCGTCCCGGGACTCATCGTAAGAGTCCTGATGACCCGATGTCAGCAACCCATGTTGGTGATTATGCCACCAATGATGAGGAGGGTACAATGTCCATGAAGGCAGTGATAGCAGGTCTCCCAGTTTGCTGTCAGATGAGGTGCCCTGTGCAATGGCATCCCGAGCAGTCTGCAGCCGGCTTCACTGGCTTACTCAGGTTCCAGCCCCCACTTCTGGCATGAATCTCTCAGCTATCAGAAAACAGCATGGAAAGATTATAGTGCCAAACCCACCCAAAGAAATGAATACAGTTTTCAGACTTTTAGAGCACTTGGAATTTTTTGGAAAAATCACCCCCATTATGTTCATTGATTTAAAGACAGGAAATCTGTCTGATTAATTCTCTGTAACCTGAAAGCTTACAGAGTGGGACTCCTGTAGTATTAGCTGAGAACATCATTGCTAAATTCACAATAAACCTTGATGGCAGCCAGACCTGTATCAGAGTGGTAAATTAGAGGAGTCACTGTTTACCCCTTCTCATGTGGCCATAACATTTCTGATCCCTTTTTCAAACTTCCATGAATACTTAATGCTCCAAGTGCAACACTTAAAGTAGCCACTTTTCTGGAAATGAGCAAAAGATTCTAAAATATGATGTCACTGTAATAATTCCCAGGATCCAGATTTGAAAATTAGTTGCTGAAGGTGACACATTAACATAGCTTTCACTGTTTAAAATGCATTGAAAACATCTCCTGCAGGACATTAATTAATGCTTCTGGAGTAATTAATGATCTTACATAGTAAGTAATGTACAAATACAATTACATAATTATTCTGAAGCTGCTGTACATATCCTGAGAGTACATGTAGGCTCCAGACAACTATTTGGAGGTTAAAATGTACAAAGAGAATTGTACAAAAGATGCAAGAACTCAATGGTGTGTTACACTTCTCTCAGCATTTAGAGCCTGTAAACATTATGCCATTTCAAACCAACATCATTACCCAACCATACAAGGAATAAAGAAAGACCAACTGCCATTGCTTCCCACATTTAGGTTTACATCATTAATATATACAACAAACATCAAAGGCTCCAACACTAAGTTTTGTGAAAACTGTTTTCCATTCACAAAAACATCAATCAATCTTTGTTTCCTGTTGTCGAGCCAATTTTGGATCCAAGTTGCCACCTTCTGGATGAGCAGACTGTTATTTGGGACTTGGTCAAATGTCATACTGAAATCCATGTGGACAGCACTTCTGGAAATCTTTTAATCTTTCCCACTACGTTTAAATCTAAACCATTAACATCTACCCCAAAAAGCAAGAGATTCAGCATATAGCTTGGGATCTCCACTAGAATAGTCTTCCAGTCACAAAAGCATGTTTGGATATTTATTCTTTACTTCCTGCCAATGAGTCAATTCTGGATCTAACTTGTTACTTTCTCTTGGATTCCATGGCTTCCATTTTTTTTAAACTAGTCTGCCATGTGACATCTTGTCAAAAGCCATACTAAAAATTCATGTAGATTGCATGAAACATTTTATCCTCACCTCCTCAAAACATTCTATCAAATCAGTGGGATCAGATGTACCCATAACAAACACATGTTGACTGTGCTTAATTAATCCATGTCTTTCTAACTGAGGCTTATGGGCCTCAGGGAGAAACATATTAGAGCAGGGCAGGTCCGGAGACTTGTGGGTGAGTGGTTTCATGAGTTCTGTGCCATTGCCAAACCTCGCTGGGACCTTCCCATCCGCCACTACCAGACGTAATCTAGTTCCTGTCCTTAAATGAACATTTAAGTATGCCAAATCCATTCAAGGGCAGATCATCCCTCTCCCTGGGATTTTCCCAATCTTGGATGAAGCGTGAACATGATGAGAATCACTACTGGTCTCCACATAAGGAGACCAGATATGATGGTCATGCCAAGGGGGGGTGCCTGGAGGCCATTGAAGCTCCCAGTGGTTGGGGATATGACTGGACATTGCCAATTTGTCAGATGGGGGACTGCCAGGATCAGTGCTAAGGGGCTGGGGCCACGAGCTGCATTTAAACACTCCCTCTGCATTCACAGCCAGTCAAGCCAGGAGGATGGTAATGGGGAGAGCAGCTCCATGCTTCATGGAGACAGATCCTTGGAAAGCTTCTGGATGCAGTGGAGGAGAGGAGAGACGGGTCACCCTGAACTCCTGAGTGGGCAGACAACCCTGAAGCAGGGAACAAATACAGTCTAGCAGGCAGTGGCTCTGTCAGTCTGTGCCAATGATCTGACATTGAGGGCTGTCATCCAATGCCCCAAGAAAATGTATGACCTTGTTTAAGCTGCAAGCTTGAGTGTCCACCTGTCACCTCCTGGCATCAGTCCCATCTATCAAACCTGAAATGTTCACATAAATCCACTCTCTGGCACACTGTGACCTTCCAATAGCCGAACTTCAGCATTGTTCTCAATTCCCTCTGGCACTCCTCGTCACAACTCTTTCCTGTCCAGCTAGGGTGCTGACATATGCCACCTCCCCCACTTCAATCTTGCATATTTACTTTCTACTTTATTTTGCTTTCTATTTCCAACTTTGCTTTTCTCTCTTCTGAAGTTATATTTCCATTCTCTGCCATGGTACTGTAAATTGCATGAGCAATGCCACTACCCCCTCCCCGCCAGCTCACCACCCATCCCTAGTGGAATATTCCTGCCCTGTTGAGGTGGTACATTGGTGCACTCTGCTTCACATTATGTGGATGCATTTAGTAATTGAGACAGAGCATAAATGTATTCTGCGTTGTTTGAATAGCCCAATGGCTCACCCCATTGGAAAATCTGTCACATTTGTCATTACACAGGAACCTTGGTCAGGCGAGCAGTTTTAACCATTCAATAGCTTAGATTTTATCAACAACATTGAATTTCCTGGAACCCATAAGTGAAAACAACTACCTATCACATTCACTATCAATTTTCTGGAGAATGTGCCCTATTCTTGATACATCTCCGATTTCCCTTTTCTTTTGTTAATATTCCTTCATACCTTCTTTTGAATGAATATTACCTATTAATGTTCACTCAGTTTTCACACTCTTACTCTTCCACTGGTTTAATTCACCTTCTGCACAGGACTGGGTAACCCCCTCTTCCCACCAATATGTAAGATATGGTTTACTACCACCTCCAGCCATTTAGTACATAATGTTTACACTTAGAATGAATAGCAGAGAACATGGATCCAAACCTTTGTCCTAAGGAGGTAGTTTCTGCAGCAATGCTGTTCTCAGGAGTTTTCTTTTAAAACCAGGTGACCTTATTGAGGTTGCATTGACATGTTGCCATCAGAAACCAAGTTCCCACACTTCAGACCCTTTCCCTTTAAGTCACAAAAAACACTGACAAATACGATAGTTTCTATACGTTTTTTTCTGTGAGGTCAACAAATGCCAATATCCCTCAGGCTACAAACCTGGAACAGGCTGTACTTCCAAGATTTCAATCCACCAGTGATAGGGCAGGAAATTCTCTGTTCTATATTATAATTTTCATCAGTGTAGGATCACTGCATGGCAACAATTGTTATGCATTAGTAAGAAGTGTGCAGCATTTCTGAAAATACAGCAATGTCCAAAAAAAAGTCCTGCTGATTGTGGCCAGGTGATAGTTTTCAGAATGGAAGTTCAGGGTTACCATTGTGCTTTATTCAGATCAGGTTAGATGAAACTATCCTGTTAATGCACTGTCTCGCAAGAAAAATGAAGGTCAGAATTCTCCGGCTATTCGTGTTGGTGGGATTCTCTGGTCTCGTCGGCAGCACAACCCTGCTTGCGGCTTTTCTGCCTCTGTGGGGTGACATCAATGGAAATTCTCATTGATAGCGATGGAACCAGAGAATCGCTGCTAGTAAACAACATACCACCTCCTGCCAGGGGGAAACACCCGACTGGGAGGCTGGAGAATCTTGTCTGAGGACTATCAAGCTGATTCCATTCATCTTGGTTCAAGTCCCAATAACTGAGGGGTAACTGTTTCTCAGTTGCATTGTGACTTACTGAGAGAAGTCAGGAGTGGGAAGAAAGAAGAACATCAGTTAATCAAAAGGAAGTAAAGATAAGACTCAGTCTGAATCCATCACCTGGTAGCAGCAAATTCAGAATTGATACATCCAGACACATGCTTAAGATAATTACCTTTAGCAAGTTCTCTCTGGTCAAATTGCAATACTGTTGTTGCACTTCTTCATTTGTCTGTGCATCTGATCCCAGTTCTTCTTCATCCTCCTCCATGATATCTGAAAGATCTGAGCCTCGACTGCTCCCCAGAGGGTAATCGTCATTCTCATGGTTTCCGGCCTTATCTATCTGCTGGAGGTGAAATGAAATAAGAAGGAAAAAGCCAGACACAAAGTGTGACAAATAGCATTTGCTTTACAGCGAATGTGCTGTGCATTCAACAAGGAAATAGGAAATTCAGTAACAGGCAATGTGGTGCTCAGTTCCAGAATCTAATAACTTCATTTAGAGGGTGGCACGGTTCAGGGACAGCATGGTTTCATACTGATTAGCATTGCTGCCTCACACCGCCAGGGACCCAGATTCAATTCCCAGCTCGAGTCATTGTCTGTGTTTGCACACTCTCCTTGTGTCTGTGTGGGTTTCCTCTGGGTGTTCCGGTTTCCTCCCACAGTCCAAAGATGTGCGGGTTAGGTTGATTGGCCATGCTAAATTGTCCCTTAGTGTCCTGAGATGCATAGGTTAGAGGGATTAGTGGGTAAATATGTAGGGATATGGGGATAAGACTTGGCTGGGATTGTGGTTGGTGCAGACTCGATGGGCCGAATGGCCTCTTTCTGTACTGTAGGGATTCTGTGATCACCTCACCTCCCCCAAACAAAAAAACGTGTGACCAACATCATAAAAGGACCATCACCGATGGGTTCACAGAAAGAGGAGCTAGAATTCAAGAGGGAAATGGAAAAGGTACCCTGTAAGTCAGGGTGAGGCTGAAGGACAATTGGCAAAAGATTAATGAATGCTTCTCATTGTTTCTCCAGAAAAGTAACTAACTTCAGTGGAATTTTTGATTTGAGCATAGACTGAAATAGATCAAAATATGAATTGCTGTTAATAATTACACTTAACGTATTGTAACAATCTGTGATAATCTTTGACAGGGATTAGAAAACAATTCTTGTGTTCCACTGTTAGTGAATATTTCAGACTAGAGACACTAATTACCTCAATTTAAGAAATCAATTTCACCTCCTCAGGTTCTTATTCCTAGGCCACAATACTGGATGAATAAATCTCTCCTCCTGCTACCTCTCACTTCTGTTTTCACATGCCCTGTGACCTATTTTTTCTTTATGGGTGACCCTTTTGCTGCTTGACAGTTAACAGTCCCTAGATTTGTTGCTCATCATATTGGGAATGATTGGGAATTGCCATTCCACTCGCTGATGCAGCTCACTGTGCAGTGTACCGATGCACCAATCATTCTACCCATTCCTCCATTCAGTTTGTCACCGGCTTTGCAGCCTTTCAGACATTATTAACGTCCGTTGAAGTAATCTGCACTGTCAATTTGTGCTGATGTGAAATCGATTGAGAGTGCCTCGGCTCATTTTCTTTTTAATCCCTTAAGGGAAAATCAGTTTTCAACATCCGTAACCAGAAAAACGATGCAACAAAAAAAGAATACAGTGAATATTGGAAATCTGAATATTAATATGTATTAGAAGATCTTTACTAACAGCTAAACCACATTAAATTGCAAGGTGAATAACAAGAACTTTAGCATGCATTATCTAGCAATCAAAGGCAGCTGGCAACAAGGCCAAATGTTGCTATGAGATCAGCAGAACAGACTAATATAGCCTTCAGATAGGTCTTGTTGTGTTTCTTATTTACCCCATGTATTTGGTGTTGAATAAAGATGGTCTCTGTGAGAAAGTAAGTGGATTAAAATCCAAAGGACATCAAACCCCCAATGTTGGAAGTATGAACGTCAGTAGTAAATTCCTGCATCGCTCAGTATCTGGTCTGCATTTTAACACAAGCCATAGAGTGAAAAGGCAGAGCCCAATTTCACCTGACTTCCATGAATTTTATATTCCTACCTGCAAGAAACTTGGATGGTTCCAGTATTCCCATATTGAAGCTTCCATCTCATCGCTCAGGCCAGGATTTGAAACCAGTCCCAAGGATGAATGGAAGTGCTCAAAATGAATGTTGCATCTGGTTTACCCATACACAGTGAATACTTAATTTTATCCAGAGGGAACTCTTGTCTTATTCATGTGATACTCGAACAAAGCATCAGAGACTCACCAATGTTACACTTCACAAACCTGATTAATCTCTTCCGATGTGAGCTGGCTGTCATCAGTCACTTGCTCCTCCCCTGGAACGAGCACTTCTTCCTGCTTTAATTCGGAATTAGTCAGAAATTCTTCAATAGATGGCACCCTGATACTATTTGCCGAAACACTGCCCTCTGACTCTTGTGGAAGAGTTCTGGTTGATGCTTCCATACTTATGGTGGTCTCTACCCTCTGATCACTTGAATCACTTTCTAGAACTTTCTCATCAGAATCTTCTTTAGCGTATGAATTACAGACAATGGAATCTTCCTTCTGCTCAGAGTCCACAAGAAAATCCTCAAGTGAGACAACTGGCCTCTTCATTTGAGCATTTTCCAACTCTTGCATGTCATCTTTCAATTGTTCCTCAACTTTGTCTTCCTTACGACCAATCAGTAAATCTGCAGCACCATCCTATAAACAGATCGGTTAATTATGTTAAATTTTGCTGACACCAACTCTTAGTGCTTATTAGACGTTCCAAATAATCACATGAAATTCTAGAATTTGCAGGTGGATGTAAGCATTTTGACTTTAGTGTCTTTGCGATTACCATGGAAACCAGACAGAATTTCAACAGAAACCAAAGTAACCTGAATATTAATCAGTGAGACTATATCCCACCAACCTGGTCTCTGAAAAAAAGATTTGCATCTTATGTATCCTTTTCACAACCTCAGGGAGTCCATAAGTGCTTTAAAGCTAATGAAGTGCTTTGGGAAAATTGTCACTATGGTAATGGAAGAAATCAATTGTCTCGAGCAAACCATATACCAGATTTTCCCCAAGCCAGTTAACAAAAACAAAGTGGGCGATTCTCCTAAAAAGTATGAGGTGCTGAATTCACAGGAAAACTGGTGTAAATCATGACTTTTTTCAGTGGGAATTCACACTCAAATCTCCCACACTCTGTGCAATGCAGAGGTCCTGATCATGAATATCATTAAAAGCGCGGAGTGGGGTGGAGCCTAGTCATACCAGAGTCTGGCAGTTCTAGAACTCTGCGCATGGCCCCAAACTGTCAGCCTCCTTTTTGCTGGACAGCTTTATCGCAAGCCAGTTCTGGATCTTCCCAGTGCTGGCCTTCCCAATATCCCCATGACCAGATCAATGCTCCCGTGACATTCCTGAGCCAGCCACAACTACCCCCCATCCTGGAACATCCTGATCTTCAGCTCCCCCTCATCCCCAACTCCCCTCAGCAGTGATGATCCCGTTCATAGCCTCCCCACCCGGCAGACCCTAAACCCATGGAGGTGGGCCATCCTCCCAAGACTACCCCGATCACTGACTCCCACCAGGCCTGATTGATCCCCATGCAGATAGGCAATGGGACTCCCACATCCCTACCAGGCCTTGGCTCCCGATGGCCCCCACCTGCTTGGCACTGCTTGATGCCCGATCTGCAGTGCCAAGGTGCCCCCCTGGGAATGGGCACTCTGCCCCTTGGGCAGTGGCAGGAGGCTCAGGTTAGCACTGCCAGGGTGCTCAGGCCCAAGGGTACAAACCCCTCTGTTGTCTGACCCCATGCAGGTTCGACTACCCCTCTCATTCACTCAGAAGTGAAATTTTACCAGCGGGATGGGAGACGCTTGTAGGCCCAGAAATCTCAGTTCCCGGACCGATACTGACATTTATCTAACATTAATATAAGATTAAAATAACTTATCTGCTGGTTCCAGCAGTCCCAGCGTGGTCCCAAATACACTCAGAGGTGCCCGCATGTTGGGAACTAACGTGGAAATCCTGTGAATCGGCCCACAGGTAATTCTCCCAGCCCGACATGCGAAAAACTAGCGCGTCAGGATGGGAGAATCATCCCCAACATGTCGCTTAAAGTTAGTACTGAAAACCAGCCACTCTGAAACAGGCAAGTCACTGTGCTCCTGAAAATCATGCCCAGAAAGCCATCATCATTACTAAATCAGACAGCCCCTTCCTAAACTATGCATCTCCTGCAAACCTGCTACCCACAGTAAGGTCAATTCAAACTACTCTCTGTCCCAAATTGGGCAACTGAAACCAATGTCCAAAGATGTAACTTCTCTATTTATACTTTTATTCTCATAATGGAACATTTGATAACATATTTGCCCATTCCCATAACACAGTGCTATAAAAACTCCATTTAATGCAAAGGTTGTTACAGAGAAGTTTGTTATTATTACTGCTTGGTGCATTAATGAATGCAAACTCAACCTACCTTCAAATGTTGTTCCATTTGAGCAGATGCTGGTTCTTCAAAAGTGACACTTCTTGAATTTGGCATTGCATTGACCACTTGACTCGGAATCTGAAAAGCAGATGGAAAGTTTCCCTGCCCGTTCCCGTTATAGCTCATGGCATTCTCACAGTTGAGAGCCTTGTCGGAGGTTATCTCTGCCTTGCCAGGCAGATCATCAGATTCATTCTTAAAATCCACACTGGGCAATTCTTTATTGAGAGGAAGACTATTGTCCAGATGGGCACACACTTCAGGGGCAGTCTGTAATGGCACAGAGTGCAGAGGGAGTGTAAACAGAGTTTGAGGAATTTTGATGGGGTTGGAGTCTGCTGATTCACCGTAAGGAGACATGGTGCGAACAGTGAGTTTCTTCGAAATCTGGAGGAACTGAATCTGGCAGGGTCTTATTAGCACACTACCAGCAGTAGGAGATGCCACTTCAATAATCTGACAAGAGATGAGATAAAGTTATACTGAGAAAGACAGGTTAAGTTACGTCAAATCTTACCTGTTATTCACTTAATTAAAGCCAGTGATGTGTGTCAATTTTTCAAGAAGCCATCATTCAGAGTGAAGCAGCCAACCTCAGTTTGCTGAGTTTATGCCCACTTTCCATCACGTGATATTACTCTCTTACTAATCAATGCAGCATTTGATGAATTGCATTCAAATGGAACTGGTGTAGGCTACACACATGAGAACTGATTCAAATGGCAGTAACGTAATTGGCATCATCCATAGGCACAACCAGTTAGGAGGAGTGTAGGAAAAAATATGAAATTTGAAAAGCAAACCAAAGGAAGCACGATCAATGCCAGAAGTATTTATGAATGGGGCACCTTTACTTTCCCAGTAGTTGTCACTGATGGGGAAAATTCACTAGGTCACAAGTTAGCTGCAGTTTCACAACTTTCCATTGTATCCCTTGTTCTCAGTTATTCACAACCTAACAGGCTAATTTGAACCAAGTTGATATATTTAAACTACATCATCTGAGCACTGACTTTGTTGGTTCTGTCACTGGGCTGCATTGCCGTGAAATCCACAGGAGGTACTATACTCTGAGTGTAGGATCACACTGTCCCTAATACTCACAAATGGTAATTCCCATTGTACAATAGGTAGTCACGTTGAGAATTGTGAAACTGAGAGCATAGCAGGCAACAACAGAGCTGTATGAAAGTGTGCCGGGTCAGCATGGTGGCAAAGTGGTTAGCTGCTTCACAGTTCCAGGGAGCTGGATTCAAATCCTGCCTCGGGTCACTATCAATGTGGAGCCTGCACGTTCTACACCAAGTCTGCGTGTGTTTTATCCAGGTACTCCGGTTTCCTCCCACAGTCCACAAGATGTGCTGGTTTGATGCACTGGCTGTGCTAAATTCTCTCTCAGTGCACTCGAATAGGTGCCAGAGTGTGGTGACTAGGGGATTTTCACAGTAACTTCATTGCAGTGTTAATGTAAGTGTATCTGTAACTAATAATAAACTTGTAAAAACTTTAATAATTATAGCCAGAGACTAAGTAGGAATCACTCACAGCGAATGAAAATTAGTTTTACCTTTTGCCCATCAGCATAGACAGCATATCCAGTGACTCGCACACCATTTGAGGTCCCTGCAGCATCTATAGTCACTGGTAGCCAACTAATTAACACAATGCCAGGGGTGGGACATGCTTCTATCTGGACATCCAATGGAGCATCAGGAGGACCTGTATTAATAACAATGTCAGTCAGACAGGGACCAATCAGCACATTCAAGATTAGGTCTACACCACTTGGCACAGGCACACTGAATCTCCATCAATTTGCTTAAACAGACCTGCAGCTGCTATAATGGGACCAGTTACTAGTTGCATACTGTAGGCTCAGCTATTTAACATCTATATTAAAGAATTTGATGAAGGAACTAAGTGTAATGTATAAAACTTTGCTGATGATACAAAGCTAGCTTGGGAACTAAGCGATGAGGAGGAATTAACGAATTTGCAAAAGGATATAGACAGAATAATTGAGAGGGCAAGGAGGCAGTGGATAGTATGATAATGTGAGGAAATATGAGGTTAATCACTGACAGGGAGAAAAGGAAAATATAACTTTTTTCAAAATTGGTGAGATCCAATTAAATGTTCACATTCAGAGGGATTCGGATGTTCTCATACACAAATCACAGAAGGTTACCATACAGATACAGCAAACAATGAAGAAGGCAAATGTTTGTGGCCTTTATTGCCAGAGGGTTGGAGTACCAGAGTAAGGAAGTGTCAGGGCTTTGGCAAGTTAACACCTGGGAACAGCAGCAATATGGTTATGCTATTTCATAAGCAATCCAGAGACTTCAACAAATGCTCAAGAGACATGAGTTCAAATGCTACCAGGGCAGCTGGTGAAATTAATTTCAGCTAATTAAATAAAGATCTGGAATAGAAATTGGGTATTAGTAATAGTGACAATGAAATTAATACATTGTCATTAAAACTCAACTATTTCATTAATGTCCTTTCGGAAAGGGAATTTCATCCTTACCCAATGTGATTCCAGCAATATAGTTAATTCTTAATTGCCATTTGAAATAGCTGAGAGAGACAGTCAATTGCATCAAAACATTGATGAAAAAGTCAAATAAGAATGAAACCAAACGGAGTACCCAGCCCTAACATAGACACGGGCAGAGGGACCTGGGGGTCCTTGTGCACGAATCGCAAAAACCTAGTCTGCAGGTGCAGCAGGTGATCAAGAAGGCGAATGGCATGTTGTCCTTTATAGCGAGGGGGATAGAATAAAACAAAAGCAGGGAGGTCTTGCTGCAACTGTACAGGGCACTGGTGAGACCGCAACTGGAATACTGTGTGCAGTTTTGGTTGCCTTATTTGCGTAAGGATATACTGGCCTTGGAGGAATACAGAGAAGGTTCAGCAGACTGATACCAGAGATGAGGGGGTTAGCTTATGAGGAGAGATTAAATAGACTGGGCCTGTATTCGTTGGAGTTTAGAAGGCTGAGGGGGGATCTAATAGACACTTACAAGATAATAAAGGGGCTAGTTAGGGTAGAGAGATTCTTTCCGCTTAGAAAGGAAACCAGAACTAGTAGGCACAGCTTCAAAATAATGGGGGGGGAGCAATTTAGAACAGAGTTGAGGAGGAACTTCTTCACTCCAAGGATGATGAATCTCTGGAATTCTCTGCCCATTGAAGTGGTGGAGGCTACCTCGCTGAATATATTTAACTTACGGGTAGATAGATTTCTGACCGACAAGGGAATTAAGGATTATGGGGAGAAGGCGGGAAAGTGGAACTGATCCACTTCAGATCAACCATGTTCTTATTGAATGGTGGGGCAGGTTCAAAGGGCTAGATGGCCTACTCCTGCTTCTATTTCTTATGTTCTTATGTTCTAATGTTCACTGCAGTCAACCCTAAAAAGCCCTTCTCTGTAACGTGGGGACAAGTACGAAAATTGGAGAGTAAGTAGTTCCGTAGACTAATCAAACAACTGCTTTACACAGTTATACTTACAAAATCACATTTTTCAGACAAGACGCCAGGCTTCTCCATCACTATCTCCAGATACGTCCTACACATCAGCAGAAGAGACCTGCCAGATGTGGAGGTGTTGGAATTCTTTAACATTGATCCCGTACACCATGAAGTGTTGTGGCACCAGGTCAAACATGGGCAAGTAAATGTCCTTCTAATTACCATCTACCACTCTCCTTCAGCTAGTGAATGAGCGCTCCTCCATACTGAACATCATTTAGAAGAATCACTGAGGTTAGCCAGGGCACAGAATGTACTTTGGGTGGGAGACCTCAATGTCTAACACCAAGGGTGACTCAGTAGTATCACTACTGATCCAGCCTAAAGAACAAATATTCCAGAACAACACAGAATATTGTGGTGAGGGAAAGAACAAGATGAAAAAAAAACTGTTTGACCACATCCTCGCTGATCTTTCCATTCAGAGGCATCTGAACATGTTAGTGGTAGGAATGACTACTAAAAAGGTGTTTTTGGAGACAGAATCCTGTTATCACACAGAGGACACCATCCAATGTTGTATGCATGACTACCCAATAAATGGGATAGATTGAGAACAGGAAGTGCTATAGGCAGACTGTCATCCCACCACAATCTGTATGCAATCTCATGGCCTGGCGTATCTCTCACATACCGATACCATTAAGTAAAGAGACTAAGCCTGGATTGGTGAGAAATGCAAAGAACATCACAGTAGCATATCTAAAAATGAGGTGGCAACCTGGTGAATCTACAACATAAGACTACATGCATATCAAACAGTGGAAGCAGCATGACATAGACTGAGCTAAATGAGCCCAAAACCACTGTATCTAAACTTTGTATTCCTCCAACATTCAGGGGTGAATGATGGTGGACAATTAAATAACTAACCAGGGGAGGAAACTTGCAAACATCCTCATCCAAGATTAGGGAGGAGCCTAGCACGTCAGTACAAAAGATAAGGCTGAAGATAGTTACAGAAGCCTTGTCTGTTGTACTTTGCAGGCTTGACTGCAGTGGGTGTGCCTTTGTCATGCCTGGCATCTAGGTCGAAGCTAAGCAGTCTATCTAGTCTTACTCTTATTCAATTTTTTTTATCAATGTTTTAATAAAATTAACGGGTTTACTCGGCCATCTCAGATAGCAGTTAAGAGTTAACCATACTGCTGAGGATCTAGAATCACACTGGAATCACAATGTTTCCATTCCTAATAGGTATTAGTGAAATAGCTGGGTTTTTCATACAATCCATTCTTTTCATTGTCACTATTACTGATTTAAACTCAATTTTTATTCCAGAATTTTATTTAGTCAACTGAACTAAAATTCACCAGATGCTCTGGTAAGATTTGAATTCAGGTCTCTGGATCATAAGGTCTCTGGACTATTAGTGCAGTAGATGATTGAAGTCTTTGAAACTAGCTTTGGCTCGAAGCTTTGAGTGAATGATTTATCTCATCCACCGGCTGAGATCCCATCAGATCAGATGGCAATGTTTAGCTAATTCCATTCTCACGGTGATGTCGAGAAATGACTGAGTACATCAGATACCCTAAAAACTATGGTTCCCGACAACATCCCAATTATAGTGCTGAAGGCTTTTGCCCCAATACTAGTTGTATCGCTACCCAAGTATTTCCAATTGACACCACTGACTTCTATCCAATAAAATCACCCACACATTACCACAGGGCGGCATGTTGACACAGTGTTTAGCACTGCTCACTCACAATGTCAGGGACCCAGGGTCAATTCTGGCTTCAGGTGACTGTCTGTGTGGAGTTTGCACTTTCTTTGCATGGGTTTCCTCCAGGTGCTCCAGTTTCCTCTCACAGTGCTGGTTACAGTGGATTGGCTATGCTAAATTGACCTTAGTGTCAGTGGGATTGGCAGGGTAAATGTGTGGGGCAATGGGAATAGGGCCTGGGTAGGATTGGGGTTGGTGCAGACTTGATGGGCCAAATGGTCTCCCTCTGTCCTGTAGGAATTCTATGTCCACATATGCCCTATCCATGAAAAAAAGGCAAATTATTACACTATCAATCAGTCTACTCTCAGACATTATAAAGTTATGGAAGGTGGCATTGATAGTGCTATCAGTAATAACTTGTTCACTGATGCAGATTTGAGGTCTGCATCTACTTTTACCAGGATGTTGCCTGGTATGGAGGGCAGGTCTTACGAAGAGAAGCTGAGGGATTTGAGGTTGTTTTCGTTAGAAAGGAGGCGGCTAAGAGGGGACCTTATCGAAACACATAAGATGATTAGAGGTTTGGATAGGGTGGACAGTGATAGCCTTTTTCCTAGGATGGAGAAAGCTAGCACGAGGGAACACAGCTTTAAATTAAGGGGTGATGGTTATAGGACGGATATCAGAGGTAGGTTCTTTACCCAAAGGGTGGTTCGGGAGTGGAATGCCCTGCCTGCAGCAGTTGTAGATGCGCCAAGTTTGGTGGCGTTTAAGAGGTTAGTTGATAAGTATATGGAAGAGAAGGGAATGGTTTAGTTTGGAGGGGCATTGCTTTTTATATTGGTCGGCGCAACATCGAAGGCCGAAGGGCCTGTTCTGTGCTGTAATGTTCTATGTTCACTTCTTATTACAACTTTGGTCCAAATATAAACATAAGGGCTGAATGAGATTGTACAAGTCAGTATTTAACCAAATGTAGCATCAAGGCATTGGGTAGAAATAAAATCCATAGGAAGAAGCTCTCCACTGGCTGGAAATCATACCTCGCACAAAGGAAGTGGTTTGTGGTTGTTAAACGCAAATCATTTCAACCTCAGGGCATGAATTCCTTAAGAAGAATCCGAGGTCCAACCACTTTCTGCTGCTTCATCAATGACCATTCCTCCATCGTCAGGTGGGTACACTTACCAATGGTTGCACAGTGCTCAATTCAGTTTGTGCCCACATGCAGCAAGGCCTAACGCTCAGCCTTGCATTGCTAAATGACAAGTAACATTAATGCTGCACTAGCGCCAGGCAAATGATAACTTCCATCAAGAGATAATCTGACCATTTTTCTCTGACATTCAACATTCATATGACCATTTCCCCCTGGTGAAACTCATGAGATTATGAGAGGGTTGACTTGGTAGGTGCTGAGAGACTATTTCCTTTGGCTCAAGAGTCTGGGACTAGGACCAAAATCTCTTTACATTGATTTCGAAACTCTTGTGTAAAATCCCACCACCTTCTTTGCACTATCATATCCAAATACTAGCTAGCACCCTCCACTACTACAACTGATTTTTTTTTGTATAAATTATTTTGAGCATCGCTGGGTCAGCCAACATTTATTGCTCTTTATTAATTACTTTTGAGAACAAAGAACAAAAACAGCACGGGAAACAGGTCCTTTGGCTCAATGAGCCCGGACCACCACCCCGATGTTCCCACCTCTACCCGTGAAAATTTTAATTTCCCAACGTGGAGAAGATGGTAGTGAGCTGCCTTCTTGAACAGCGTAAGCTGCTGTGGTGTTGCCACATCCACAATGCTGTTAGGAGCAGGTTCCAGTTACAGTGACACATTTCCAAGTCAGGATAATAAGTGTCTTGGAGAGGAACCAGATAGTCTGCTGCTCATGCCCTTCTAAGGGTTCATTGGTTGGGGTGGGGGGGGTGGGGGAAATGTTTGTGGATGGGTTGTCAATTAAGCAGGCTGCTCTATCCTGAATGATATCAAGCTTTTTGAGTGTTGTTGGAACTGCACTCATCCAGGCAGCTAGGGAATATTGCATCCTAACACCTGCCGTGTTGATGGTGCAGGCTTTGAGGAGTCAAGGGGTGAGTTAATCACCCAGGATTCCTACTCTACGACCTGCCATTACAGCCAAGGTATTTATATGGTTAGTTCAGTTCAGTGTCTGCTTGATGGTAATCCTAGGATATTGATAGTGAGGGATTCAGCAATGATACTGCCATTAAAAGTCAAGGAGTAACAGTTAAATTCTCTTGTTGGAATTGGTCATCGCCTGTTACTTGTATGACACAAATGATACTTGTCAGCTGTTAGCCCAAGCCTGGATATTGTCCAGATCTTGCTGATTTGGACATGGACTGCTTCAGTATCTGAGGAGTCATGTATCGTGCTGAACATTGTGCAACGATCAGCAAATATTCTTATTCTGATGCTATGAAGGAAGGAATCTCATTGGTGAAGGATCTGAAGATGGTTGGGTCTCAGACACTCTTGCAGTGATGTCCTGGAGCTGAAATGATTGGCTTTCAACAATGACAGCCATCATCCTTTGTGCCAGGTATGACTCCAAACCAGCAGAGGATTTTCCCCGATTCCCAATGACTCCAGCTCTGTTAAAGCTTCTTCAATGTCATACCTGGTCACATACTGCCTTGATGTCAGGGGCAGTCACTTTTACCTCATCTCTGGCATTCTGCTGTTTTGTCCATGTTTAAACCAAGGTTACGATGAGGTCAGAAGCTGAGTAAGTGCTGTTTGGTAGCATTATTGATGATTCCTTTTATAACTTTACTGATGACTGACAGTAGATTGATGGGGTGGTAATTGGCAGATTAGATTTAGCCTGCTTTTTGTACACAGGACATACTTGGGTGATCTTCCACTTCATCGAGTAGATGCTTGTATTGTAACTATACCTGAACAGCTTGGTTAGATGTGTTTGTTCTGGAGCACAAGTCTTCAGTACTATTGCTGGACTATTGTCAGGGCTCCTTGCCTTTGCAGTATCTATTTGCCTTCAGCTGCTTTTTGATATCATAAGTGAATCAAATTCGCTGAGGACTAACATCTGTGATGCTGGGGATCTCCGGAGGAGGCCAAGCTGGATAACCCACTCAGCATTTCTGCCTGAATAAGGTTGCAAATGCTTCAGCCTTGTCTTTTGTACTGGCTCATTCAGATCCCCCATCATTGAGGAAGGGGATATTTGTGGAGTTTCGGCTTCCTGCAAGTTGTTTTATTGTCCACTGCCATTTGTACCTGGATGTGGTAG
Source organism: Sphyrna mokarran (assembly GCA_024679065.1). Lineage (NCBI taxonomy): Eukaryota > Metazoa > Chordata > Chondrichthyes > Carcharhiniformes > Carcharhinidae > Sphyrna > Sphyrna mokarran. The sequence goes on along the minus strand of JAGIQG010000022.1, from coordinate 32,110,637 downwards.
GACTGCAGAGCTTTGATACGATCCATTGGCTATGGGATTACTTAGCTCCATCTATCATTTGCTGCTTATGCTGTTCGGCATGCAAACAGTCCTGTATTGTAGCTTCACCAGGTTGACATCTCATTCTTCTGATGCTATGCTTTGCATGCACTCTTGCATTCTTAGTCAACCACATGTGAACCCCTGGATTAGTGGTTGATAATGGTAGGGGGGGGGGAATGTACCAGCTTTAAATTGTGATTATATAGAATTCTGCTGCTGCTGATGGCCTATAGCACCACATGTATGCCCAATCTTGCAGTGCCACATTTGTTTGAAATTTCTCCCATTTAGCACGGGTACTGCCACACTACACTGTGAATGTGCATCCCCTAGTTCCAATGGTGGTGGACGCTCTAGAATCGCGCTGCACAAAACATGCAACTTACTACCTTTCTCCTCAAAACCTACTCCTTCAATCATACCATCAAACTCTGGAGCTCTGCTAGTATACAACTAGCATCACCACTACTGCAATTGCTACCCCCAACACCCCCCTCCACCACATCACACCACCACCACCTCCCCCCTCCCCAAACCCTGACCTGCCGTGTTTGACCTCCCCACACCTAGTGTGGCTGAATATGTTTGCACTAATGCCATCATTTACTCTGTTACTGACCTCCTGGTAAGGTTGAGAACTGAGTACATGTGCATTTGAGTTGACGTCGGTCCAGTGGCAGTTCCCATGGTATTTGGTGTGGTCTGGCCTCCACTTTTACCTTGTACTTCATATTAGGCCTCAGGTTCACCAGGGAGTAGGAGTAGCTCCCAGCTTTCACCACTGTGTACTCCTCCTCATTGAGGAAAATCACATGGGTGTAATTACTGTTGCTTGGCAACCAAGAAATGTCCGCTGAGGTTGCGGTAATAGCCTGAACTTTCAACTGCATAGGTGCAACGCAGACATTTTTCCCCACAAGCATGCTGCTACGTATTATATCAGAGTTCCCTTTGTCTGTCACACACTGCACGTAGATGCGGTAAGCTTTAGCATTAAGGTCTAGTCGCTCTATTACAGCTTTGGTCTGTGCACCGAACTTGACATTCATTCGCAACTCCTTATCCACATAGATATTATAGCTGAAAATTGTGCCCCAACCACCTGGCACCAGAGGGGATTCCCAGCTAACAATGATGCTTTTGGCAAGCTGTTTGATCAGGTTCAGCTTCCTGGGGTAAGGCACCACATCCTCATCGTATTCAGCCACCTCTTCCACATCCAGATCAATGCCATTGCTCACAAGGCTGTCTAGCTTTACTGGTGACTGAGCACGCAGACTGAGCTCTTCATGGGGGCTGCAGCTCTCTGGCTTTTCAACGCTGTTCTTTTGCAGCGGAAGGCTTTTCTCGCTGCCACTGTGAAAACTGATCTCCTGGAACGAACTGTGAGACAACTCGTTGATTTCTGGGGGGTGAAGCGTCAACATATCCTCATCAGATATACGCTCAATGAAGTTGGAGGGGACCAATCCTCTTCTCCCATCCATCAGCTCTCCTGAAAATGAATTCAGGACATATTTTAGTGCAAAATGTTAAAACCCCAAACGGAAGCATAAACAATCACAAAAAACAGGTTGAAAATTATTTGATAATGGTTTACAAAGATTCCTTCACTTCGAATTGAATTGAATTGTCTTATTATTGTCACATGTATTGGGATGCAATGAGAAGTATAGTTTCTAGCCAATTGTTACAAAGAAAACATGCCATTCATAGAGTACATAGGGGAGAAGGAAAGGAGAGGATGCAGTTACATACAGGGTGAAGAGAAAGATCAGCTTAATATGTTAGGACCATTCAAAAATCTGCTGGCCTCAGGGAAGATGCTGTTAGTGAGTCAGTTGGTACATGTTTTCCAACTTTTTGAGAATTGATTGTGAGGATCTTGTGGGTGCACAGCGATTAGCACTGCTGCCTCACAACCTGAGGGATCCTGGTTCAATTTCAGCCTTGGCTTATTATCTGTGTGGAATTTGCATGTTCTGCCCTATCTGTGCTGGTTTCTTCTGGGTGCTTTGGTTTCCTCCCACAGTCCAAGATGTGCGGGTTAGGTTGATTGGCCATGCCAAAGGGGTTAGCAGGGTAAATGCATGCAGTTATGGGGTAGGGCCTGGATGGGATTGCCCATTGCAGACTCAACGGGCTAAGTGGCTTCCTTCTGCACTGTAGGGATTCTATGATTCAGAACAAAATTCTATCATCCTACTGTGCTGAATCACTAAAGGCAACATAAATTCATTGGACACAATGTACTGCATATCCAACACACTGCACTGCATGCCTCCCATTGTTAATTGTACATTAATTGCAGTTAATTGTATGCAGGTGGTGAGCTTCTCATGTGCTCCAATGAAGAGAAACATACTGAAAGCAAGTGGAGGCATTAGATGAGCACAATGTAATTTGTATCTGTGTGAATAAATGCGTATAAAACCATGTAAAGATTGGCACCTATTCTATCCTTCACCACCTTCCTGGAACATAGCACAGTGTCAGAGGAAGGTTGGAAACTAAGAAAGAAATTTCATGCAGAGAACCAAAATCACGGTAACCATTATCAAATAATGTCAGAAAGCAGGTGCAAATTGTTGGGGTATGTTCTCAGAATCCAAACCATACAACGAGCGGAAGAATGAAATGGGTATGAGGACTTGGGCCATATCCCTACCAAAGAAGCAGCAGTAAAATCAGAATAAATCATTTTGTGAGATAGACATCCGTCAATTTGTCATTAATGGAGGACTTATATACTATTGAAGTACTAACACTAAAGGAGTCCATGACTCCTTTATTCATCATAGGGCTAAAATCCCTTGTGACCAGAATAATTTGTTCCGATTCGCCAGATTCTTTTGTGCACTTTCTATTCTTGGCTGAAATTTACAAGAAAAACAAAGAGCCCGATTTTACCATCGCAGGTGCAAAAACCTGGCAAAGTTGGACACGAGGTGAGTAGCACGAGCCCGCCTCCGCACCAATTCCCCCTTTACGAAGGCCTGAAAATGGCTGTGATCTGGATCACACTGGAAATGGGTGCGATGGCCACGGGCTGCACATCCAACTTTACTGACACTTCCCCTTTTACCACCACATTCGACCATCCAGAATCTGCACAAAACAGATATGCTCCTTATAAGTCCAATTCAGATGTTCCAGTTAGCGAGGAGGTAAGTGCTGAGCATCCGATGGCTTTCTGCTTGAAATCGGTGGGGAGGGAGGGGGTCCACTGCCACTCTGCCTGTGATCAGTGGAGGGGAAGCGAAGTCCACTGCTCACTCTGTTTGAGACTGTGGAGTGGGGGGGGGAGAAGGAGAGTCCACTATCAATCTGCCTGTGATCAAAGCTGGGGGGAGGGAGCGGGCAAGGACACAGACAACGTCAGCTTGGAACAGGGATCTTCCAAGCCGACCGGCCCACAGCCATAAAGCACTGCGGGATGGATTAATGAGGGCAAAGTAGGACTTCAATCAATATTAGGGAGGATATCCCATCCCCTGGAGCTGCCAATCAATCAAATTGATTGGAAGTTCTTCAGTCTCAGCAATGTCAAAGAGACATCAAAGAGACTGTTGCCAGAAGAGGAAGAAGAAAGACCAAGGTATATGGGTCCCCAGAACAACTAAGTCCAGCATCCTGAGCCGGGAGAGTTGAGGTAAGTTAGGGATAGGATTGAGATGTCAGAAGCACTGTGTTTAAGGAAGGGAGCAGGTCAGAAAGAAGAGGAAGAGATTCAGTCTTAGGAGGGCCCATCCTTTGATCAACAAAGGGCAGACTCTGAAAAGTAAACCCCATTCCTTTCCATCAGTTAAACATTTCAGTGTGAAAAAACAATCAGGCTGCCCATCAAACTGCCCATGCCAATCATTATATGTGTGAGCAGTATACTTTCCCGTTTAATTGGCTTCATAACAAACCTAAGCCCTTGATTACTTAGTTGACTATGGCAGACGGTCACAATTTTGGCACCTACTCATGTTTCCAATGCTATGCAGGTGAGAGAAGGTGATGGGATTGGTGCCTGTCCTATGTGAAGTGCCTTCCCATCCCATGAGAAACATGCCTGCCGGAGGTATGTAAAATTCAACGCATAGATTTAGCAGCCAAAACGTATATGCAAATTGGTTCGGCTCAAGTCACATAAAAGTTAGGATCCATAAAATCTGACAGCAAACAGGAAAGAAATGGAAAGAGGAAATAAATAAGAGATAACAAGCAGTTCAGAATTAAAATCAGATGCTCCATGGTAGCATTCCGGTGATATAGATAGGGTAGTTAGCATGGAGCATCGACAAACTATTGTCCAAATTCAAAGACAGGTGCAGTGGCTGAAGTCTAGAAACTACTTGGCGGTACAGTATTGAAGTACTGATCGTGGTACTGTCATGGGAATGAGAATGCAGGAAGCACAGTGCCATTTGCAGAATTAGAAAGATGATAGTGAAGTCACAGGACACCATAAAATCCAGGAACAGAAGTTTATTCAAAGGTTGAGGTGAGAGGATTTTTAGCCAGGAACCAACTGAAGCCAAAAAATCAGGATTATCAGTAGCCAATTATTGTGCTGATGTGGGCAGAGTTATAGACTCATCAAAGTTTCTTTTCCAGGACAAAGCAGCCTGCTTGGTTGGTACCTCATCATCAGTTGAAAAATGTATTCCACCCACTGGCATAGAGTGCGTACCAACATACAAGATGCAAATCAACAACTCTGCAAGTTTCTTTCAACAGTAATCTTTGTGGAGGTCTGACAGCTTTTGAAAGCTGCAGGTTAGTTATGGAAAGAACTTTATCACCGTTTATGTGCCATTCTATTGCAGTGTAGTCCAATTTGGTATTGGGGTATGAGCAAAAGCATATAAAAAAAATCAAATCTGGGCCAGAAGAAAGAAGAAGAATGCAATCCTATAGTATTTATGTCAGTCAAACCTTCATAGAATCCATCTTCATCCATGTCTCCATATACGTAAATATACTCTCCTGCTGTTAGAGGCAGTTCTGCCTCTGGGTTTTCATTGGGTCCATCAAAGGGATTGTAACTGGAAGAGAGAGAGTTCAGGAAAAACTGATTGAATTACCTCAAAAACCATGCCAAAGTGACCCTGCACCAACCCCAAGAAACAAATTCACACCTCAAAAAGACCATCACTTTACTAACATTCTGCTGGGAGTGACTCCCTTCACTGACTAATTGAATCAACAATCTGTGATATTAACTGAATATTCTTGTACACAATACCCCAACGACCAATAGGAAACAGCAAGATAAGATACCTATGAAATATATTCAGGTGCATTCTCTTCATTCTGTAGTCATGGAAATCCAAATCTATTATAGAAATTCTGCAATTCTACGTAAAGGTAATGTTACAACCTTGTCCCTTTAGGATAAAGTCTGGCTCGTTAGCCTCTTTCCCTATCTATTTCTCCCATATTATAGTTGAGGCCAATGATATTCTGGCTATGTTGAATTTTTCCTTTCATGGTTTTAGCTGGATAGTTGATAGTGGTAAGATTGTAATCTGCATCGTCCAGACCAAGTAATGTGATCAGACTTGCAAGCTTAGTTCAATGTTTATTCCGACAGGGCACTGTTACAAGTCATTAAATGAAAAAGAATAGCAATCACAGGGATTTACCTGTAACGTGCAATGAACACCTTCAACTTTGCAGTCACTCTGCTCTCAGGCTCCGGAATGGATGAGACATTGTCAATATCCAACTCCTCCACTTCACTGGCTGTATCTACCTGCAATTCATAAATAACAATCGTAACAAGGCAATTTTCAAGCATTTGCAGGATAGTTGAAAGGCAGAGTTTCCTCTTTTGGGAACTACACAAGTAAAATTGGTTAGAGCACAGGTGATTCATTATAATTCAATCTATGAAACAGAGGCAAAATAGCACCATCACTGGTTGGTGGTGCAATTACAACATGACAAGTATAAATAGGTAGTTTCCAGTTTCAATGAGGGCATAAATGAGTAAAGTTGGTAAAAAAATTGTTAATAAACATGTGGCTCCCTCAGGTGGAATCAACCAACTCCTACTGATTAACATATTGCCACATATTCCCAACTACATTCCCAGTGAGTGGTTGGAGGGATCCCTCAATAGTATTAAATATAAGTACAGGATTAGGACAACAGAAGTATTACACAAGTGATGTTTCTATTATCCTAATTCTGTACTTATATTTAATATCATTGAGGGATCCCTCCAACCAATCACTGGTAATATAGTTGGGATTATGTGGCAATATGCTGGTCAGTAGAAAAGTGCTAAATTGATCATAGTGTCAGAGGATTAACAAGGCAAACGTGTGGGGTTACGGGAATAGGGTGTGGGTGGGATTGTGGTCAGTGTAGACTCGATGGGCAAAAAGGCCTCCTTCTGCACAGGGATCCTATGATTTTGTAATAATATATTGTTTTTATATACATAAATTTGATACTTTTTTTAGTTAACCAAGGATGGTGAGTCCTCCCTTAGAATTTTTCTGTTTTGTTGGAATGTATCTGTTCTGTATATTCTGAATTATTTCCTCAAATGACTATCATTGCATCTTCATCAAGCTATTTCTTAACATAATTTGCCAATTCACTTTACCAAGCTCTCCTTTCATGCCTTTATTATTTCCCTTGTTTAAGTTTAAAATACTAGTCACAGATTCACTCTTCTCTCCCTCAAAATGAATAGAAAATTAAATCACATTATGATTGATGCTACCTAGAGTTGTCTTCACTATGAGATCATTAATTAACCCATCTCGTTGCACAATACAAGGTCAAGGAAAGCTTGCTATCAGGCTGACTCCGCAATGTACTGTTCCAAGAAACTATCCCATGAATATTTTATGAATTTCTCACCTCAGCTATCTTTACTCCTGTGATTTTTCTTGTTCATAGATGTATTAGAGTCCCCTAGGATTATCACTGTACCTTTTTGGCAAGCAGACAATTTTTCTTTCTTTATACTGCTTCCTACAATATGGTTACTGTTAGAGGGCCTGCACACCACCCTCACAAGTGACTTTTTGTCCTTATCATTTCTCACCTCTACCTCAACTATTTCCACATGCAGATATCCAGAACGTGGGTCACCCCTCTCTACTGTGCTAATTAGCAGAGCCACTCGCCCAACTTTTGTTTCCTGTCCTTCTTAAATGTCACGTTCCCTCAATGTTCAGGTCCCAATCTATGTCATCCTTCATCCATGTCCCTTGCATTAACTGAAGCAAAACATGCAAGTCAATCTACGAAATAGTTCTACCTGTCAGGTTGCTTTATCGTGAATTACCTCTGGAGTTGTACAAGACTTTGGAGTGCTTCGCGATGACTCTGTTTTGGGCGTGCCTTTGCTGGAGCCCTGAGTTGATTCTGGTCCAATTTTGCTGGTGATGGAGCCAACTTCTGTTGCTGTCTCCTCTGACTGCTGGGAGATGCAGATCGTTTCAACCTTTGGTTCACTGGCAATCTGCTCTTCTTGCTTTTCTTCATGCTTCTCTTCCTGCTTCTCTTCTTGCGTTGCTTCCTGGTTTTCTTCTTGCTTTTCTTCCTGCTTGTTTTCCTGTTTTTCTTCCTGCTTGTCTTCCTGTTTTTCTTCCTGCCTTTCTTCCCGTGTCTCTTCCCATTTCTCTTCTTGCGGTGCTGGACATGGTGATTGAAAAACTGGAACAGGAATACTTTCCACATCTAAACAAAAAGAGACTTTTCACTACGGAGCACAAAAGGCAGTGTTTTTTGACACAAACACTTATGACCAAGGAAATCCCTTGAGCAACAAAAAAAGATTGTGGTAATTCCTTCATGTTCCAAAGTACTGTCCTCACCGCCTGGAAGTTATAGGTCAGTCAACTGAAACTGGTTGCCTGGATAAGTGTTAATCTCTTAGAAGCTGTAATTTGGCTGTAAATCATAAGCTCTCCCTATAACTTGGTGTGTTTTCTACTGCACAGAATGCTTTAGGAATCAATTGCTAAGTCAGGAATTTGATGCAAATGGGAATTTGGTGCAGAGGGGAATGTCAGTGCTCTATTTTGTTCTTTTGTTTTGCTCCAGTGCTCGTGAGCATTTCTCTTTTGTCTTCAATCTCAGGGACTGTGATTTGCAGCTCACTAGTTATTAAATTAGTTTAAAAAATCTAAGTGCTGTAACCTGCAGTGCCGCAAAGTGGAATTAGGTGGGCACAGACACGATGGGACAAGAATACTATATCTATGATAAAAACCTTCTATAATTTGATAAATAAATAAGATTAAATAGGTGGTGTGTTGTGACTGTAAGATGTGGCAGTTTGTGGACTGCACTGCAATCTAGCACAAGGAGACTGTAGTAAGTAACTACATTTTCAGCAACTTTGACTCAAAGTTGCTAAACTGCAATCTGACCTGATGTAACTGCCGGACATTAGGGAGGAAGGTTACCTAAACATGTTGTTCTAGAAAGCAGTCACATCCCTTGGATTAAACAGAATTTTACCGTTGGTCAATGGAACAGGATGTTGTGGCTAAAAGTTAGGCAGGTTCAGGGGATTCAGCACATAGTCATGGAGGAGTTTCAGCCCCTGACTTGGATCATCAGGTACAAGGTATTTGCTACATATGTGGATGAGAATAAAGATTGCAGTATGGATGAGCAAAGTGATCATCACATCATGGTGCAGAATGCCTTTGAAATGTGGCAGTGATAGGACATTATAGTCAGGGGGATACTGTTCCCGGCTGCCATGACCAGGAGTTCCAACGGATGTGTTGCCAGCTTGGTGCCAAGGTTAAGGAGATCTCCTCATTACTGGACATAAACTTGAAATGAGAGAAAGAGGATCCTATTATCGTGGTCCACATAGGGACCAATGACATTGGTAGAATTAGGTAGAACTAGCTAAATCATTGCTCAAAGAGAGATGTAGGAAGAAGGGATTTGATTCAACAGATAATGGCACCAGTACTGAGGAAAGAGGGAACTATACTGTGATGGTGACCTCCACTTAAACTGGGCAGCTTATATCACTGACGTAGTGCATCATAAAACTAGGCTGTGGATAGGGTTTTAAACTAAGTGAAGTATAGGACGGTTCAGTTGAAAGGAAATTTCAAAACCTAATGAGAAATACCAAGGCAACAGAGCAGTGTAATGATTTAGATAAAGACAGGATTGGTACAGGAAGGAACTGAGCTTAATAGCAATGGTACAATGGACTATACAAATAATTCTCATTAAACAAAATTAAAATTAAAGCCTTGTTATCTGAATGCATAAAGGATTCATAATAAGATAGATGAAATAGAAAATAGTTTAGATCTAATCACAATTTTAGGGACATGGTTATAAGGTCGGGAAATAAATATTCCAGAGAACACTTCATTTCATAAGACAGACAAAAAACTGCTAGAGGAGTCGTAGCCCTGGGCAGTTCAGAAGTTATGTCCATTGTGCTTATTTACTCTATAGCCCATAATTAAGAAACTTAATGCGCCCAAAGAATGGACTTTAATGGGACAGCTAAGGAATATGATGGATGGGCTCTATTAAGAGTTACTATTGCAGGAGATTAGCCTTTAATGTTAAACTAAAAATGGGATTGATTTCTATAGGCTGAATTACCACTCCTTACCCTCAGCATTTCTTAACTGTGTCTGTTTTCAGAGCTGAGAGAAGCTATATTTATAAAAGAGAGACTGACACAACTCATGATTCTGGCAGCAGGGAGCAGGAGGGCAGAATCTAACAATTTCCACCTTATTCTTTGGGGACAACAGTTCCTTTGATCTCTATAATTGTGAGTTTTAGTCACAACCAGGACAAAGGAGGAGTTATGAAAACTCTCAGGGAAACAGTAGGAAGATCACAAAGGTCTAATTTGGCTCATTCAGCCACATGCCAGGAAATACTAAACTAAATCTTTTCCCATCTCAGGTGTCATTGATCACTGAGCACTGTAGTCACACTCACATTACTTCCTTCATTTCAACATTGCAAAAGGTCAACATAACTCCCACAGTAATGTCAGACAGGGTCAAGTGGGCCTTGTCAAATTTCTGTGTCTGAGTTTGGATTGTAGATCTGTTTCTCAAAGCTGTTTGTGTGAGACATATATTTCAGCAACTTAGGTTCTCACTACCTAATACCTTTTGCCATTGGTAATTCCACTTCATTTAAGAGCTGGGGCTGAGTGCGGGACAGCAATCCAGGTGTGTCTGTGCTCACAAGGGTATTAGTTAACAGGTCGATATTTCCTGCTTGCAGGCGGAAATGTTCCAGTTCCTGGGAGAGAAGGCTGAACTGCATACTCTGACTCCGACATTTTTCTTCAAGATCCCGCACCTTGGCCTGATGAAAAGACAAGAATGACTGTATTCATTGTGTGATAACTCTGAATTGCATCACATGAATTTTCAGTTAATCTTGTAGTCTAACTGCATGAATTTTAGTACTGCGGGTATGCATGTGACATTTTATAGAGATGTATATGGCGTACATACAGTTTGAAAGAATTGAAGCTAAAACTGAACCTGGTAGACTCACACATGCTTTTACATGGTAATATTCCTTTGGGAACTACAAATAAAGGAACGTGCATCTATAAATAAAATTTAACTTCTTACTTTACATAGCAACTTTCATAAACCACAGGACATCCCAAAATGCTTCACAGCTTGACAATCAATTAATTTATGAAACATAGTCATTGTAACGCAGACAACTAAAAAAGGCAGTGTGCAGACAATTATGAGATAAATAGCCAGATAATCTGTTTCAGTGACATTGCTGAGAGATGGATGCTCGCTGGGACAATAGGAGAACTCCTTAACTCTTCTTCTAATGGAACAATGGGAGTTTTATGTCACTCTGGGAGAACAGATTTACATCTGTTGGACATTTTAGCAAAAAATAACACTTCCAACACTGCAGCACTACATGAGTATCAGATTATGGACAGGATTTTCTGGCCACCCTCATCCCATAGATAGAAAAATCCTCTCAAGGTCAACAGACCTTTGCATAGTCCTTCCCCGCCTGCTAGGATTCCCATGACGGGCGAGGTGGAAAAATTCCACCCTCTGTGTCTAAGTTTCTGGAGTTGGAGTTGAAGCCATGGTTCATAACTCATAATGCTATTATTGAGCTAAGCAAGGCAGGTCAGGAAACAGATGGAAAAAAAAAGATGATTTTTGTTTTTTGGTGGCTGGTTTTCTCATGACATGGAGATTACATTTGCTTTTAGGTTTTCAATGTATTTTGATCAGAAGTGAAACAAATATCATTTCTGTGGCCGCAATGTCCCTTTGTTCTACACTTAAAACACCAATTCAGTGTGTAAATCTCTCCTGTACCCAGAAATCTAACTCTGTTCCCTAACCAGTGCACTTCATTAGATGTTGTTGTGTACCAAAAGCTTTTTCAGTGCTCAGGCCCCTTAAATTTATTTTCATGATATCCAGTACTAAAATAATATCGGCAAGACATCTTTCGGCTATGTACACACACAACCGAGTGGGAACACTGCCTCTAACCATTGCTCTGTAACATCTTATTTCTTGATCTGGACTTGAAAAAAGATGGCAACCTTCACAGGAGTCCATATTCCAACTGGCCATTTTCAGGCCTACCTCTCATTGCTTTCCCAATGTTTGGCACATTGCTGATCAGGATTACTAATGTAATAAGGAAACTACTGCACTGTAAATGCTGGAATTTTGAACCGAAAATAGAAAATGCTGCAATTTCAACATTTGAAAGAGAAATGACAACGTCATGTTGTACACGCATATCTCTAGTTATGATAAAAAGATCCTCTGCTGCAATATGTATACAGCTAGAAATATATCCAAAGTATTCTGCACTATTTAAAAAGAGAAGATAATTAAATTCGTCAAGTACAGAATATTTTCTTCATTTTGTCTAATTTTAGTGTTGCAATAAAGCAACACTAATCATTAGAGCATTTTTAATTATTTTATGGGGTAAGGTTGCCACAGCATTTACTGCCTATCCTAATAACCCTTAAACTGAGTGGAGTGCTCAACTATTTCAGAGGTGAGTTACTGATGCTCTAGTCCCTACATTATTGATACATTGGGCAGGATTTTATGGCCTCACTTGTTCCAAAACCATAAAATCTCGACGGAGGTTAACAGATTTTCCCATTGTGCCCCCCTTGCCCAGTCCGATTCCCATGGCGGGCAGGACAGTAAAATCGCAGCCATCTTGTTATCCTCATTTTACGGACACCATTCTCAGTCTATGCTGACAGTAGACTAGAGAGGAAGGAGGAAATTTAATTTAAAATTATACAAGGCAGGTCTGTCCTCTCAATGGGTTTAGCTGGAAAGTATTGTCTTGCTCAGACTGGTTAAGTTGATCCCATACTACTTACTGTTCACACAAGCCACATGATGCAGAATGCTCCATGCACAATACTAACACTATAACTAATTTCTATAAGGTATAATACTGCTATCCCATTTGTCCAACAGGGAGTCAGAGTTACAAACAGTATCACAGTACTATGGAGGCTGTATGCAATAAGGAGAAATTGCAGAATCTAGTGCCTCATAATATCTCATACATCATTCAAAAGCAAATCCCATACTTTTATCTTTCCTAAAGCACTACGGGTGTACCTATGCCACACGGACTGTTGCAGTTCAAGAAGGCAGCTCACCACCATGTCGATGACCATTAGAGATGGGCAATAAATGCTGGCCAACCAGTGATGCCCACACTCTGTGGAATTGTTTTTTAAAGTGCAGTGGCATTGATACATAGACAAGCAACAGCCATTTTACACACAAGTCACTACATATAGCAACAAGAGAACTAGTTGATTTTGGGTTTTGGCAATGTTTTTTAAGAAAAGAACTTTAGTCAGAGGATCGAAAGAACTTTCTCTGATTTGAAGAGTACATGGCATTTTTTTTATTATTTCATGTGATGTGTGTAACAGGCAAGTCCAGCATTTGCTACCCATCCCAAATAGCCCTTGAACAGAGTGGCTTGCTGGGCTATTTCTAAGGGGAGTTAACAGTCAACCATCTTACTATGGATCAGCAGCCACATATAATCCAGACCAGGAATGGAGATTTCCATCCCTAAAGGAGCCAGATGGATAAATGAACCAGATGGATTTTTTTTTACCATCATCGACAATGGTTGCTATGTACCATTACTGAGAGTAGCTGTATATTCCAGATTTATTACTGAATTCAGATATCATCAGCTGTGATGGGATTTGAACCCAAATCCCTAGAGAACCAGCCTGGACTTCTGCATTACTACTCCAGTGATATTATCACTTTTCCCAGTGACAGAGAAATCCATTTCAATCATTAATAGGCTGAGGGGACCTACTGTGATGTTCAAACCCACAATCTTCTGATTTTAAGGCAAGTACTGTACCACCTGAACCAAGCTGACAATCAGCTATTGAGACTGTAGCAATACTGAGCCAAACATTCATTAACACAAAGTGCTGAGAGGCATTCAGAGTCTTGTGCCTCAATATACAGTGGAGTTACCCTACTTCCAACTTCCCATAGTGCAGATGGAGAGACACAAATTGTTTTTGAACAAAAATAAGATCAAGAAGCAAATGAACGTAAGAAAACACTTTTGTTCTGTTGGTTTCTATAGCCATTCATGTGCATTATCACACCAAGGTAATTATTGCTTAACAGTAAAAAGGGAATTATCAGTAAGAAAAAAGAAACAAATTACATTCAATGAAATGACTAAGCTATGGTTCTACTCTAATAAAAGGGATTTAAAAGGAAAACCACGCAGAGCTTCTTAAACACTGATTAACCAAAAAGATTTACATAATAAACTGTTACTTATTTTGTACATGCAGTGATTAAAATTTGAAAGGACATATTCATATAAGTAATATGTTCCCATTTATTGCAAGGATTTATTACTTGGAAAACTGCACAGAGGATTCCTCAAACACACACAGAAGTCTACATGCTAAAGAGGAAGGAATGTGTGCTGTGTACCTGCATGCAATCCAATGTATTCTATCAAAAGGAGAAACAAAAAATGGAACACCATTAAACAGGAACATGCTTCAAACCATTCGAGAATCTCAATCCAATAAACTGCACACATCATTCAATACATATATACCAGCTCCAGCTGTAAAACTAGGCGAGTCAACTCCTACAATTTAACAAAGATCAATGATAAATGTTGCATAGCAAGATAAAATCTAGCTTCGTCAGACATTTTTAGCTCGAATGCGTTCCTCTAAAGGAGGCACCAGGTACTAAAAAATTCCAACAATACAGTTCCTATTGCAGGCCTCATTAAAAAAATGTAGCAGCCCAGAGATCATTAGCAGCTCGCCGTCACCCCAGCTTGCTGTCACACACTTGCTGTTGCTTATATTTCACAGATGTTACATGGATATGTGTGCTCTGAGTGAAACCAAGGAAATTTATAAGTATACATCAAGTTTCCTGTTCATGGAATCCAGTTAAGTCGTTGCCATTTCCACAATATTTAATCTGATGTAACAGCAGTGTAACCTCAGCTGGGGACGAAAGGCCACTCATAATCTCTGCAGGGTCACAGTTCGTGAAATTACTCGGTATGACTAATACATTTTCTAATGACTAATATATACGAAATGATAAAATGGTAGTGTCAAAAGTTGCAGCCAAACCCTCAAATGTACATTTACGGGTTGAGAATATACAAGCTGTGTATCTACTGATAATATAGAACATGGTCCTGATTTATGAGCTTGATCAGGGTCACAGTCATACCCACGGTATTCCATGCAGCTTGTCTGCAGCCCATATAGAGTAAAAGACAGGTAAATCACACTTCACTGATCATCACAAACTAAGTGAGAAGATAAATGTCAGTACTTAATTTAGAGAGGCAGTCAAATATATTTCAGAGCAGCCGGTGCTATATGGCTGGATACTGACATTGCTACATCAACCAATGAGTTGGAGGCAGTACGGGACTCGCAACAAAACCAGGCAATCTATTTTACAGCAGAGTCTATACACACAGCAAACTGCAAAACAGAACTTACTTCAATGGCTCACTGTGCACTGCAGTCTGAGAGTCTATATGAACTACAGCAAACAGGAGTCATGACAAAAATTGCAGCAATGTTTCTTCATAAAAGCAGGGCAATTTCTCCAGCAAAATGCAGTGGTGCAATGGTGCAAATAACTTTGAATTGCAAAGTTAAGTGCAGTCACTCACAGCAGAGTATGATCCAGATATGATTGGTGAGGGAATATACTGATCATCTTTATTTTGGTTTGCAATAATAGTGCTACTATATGCAGCTGCTGGATATAGAGCACTCAACACTGAGAACTCAATAGATCAGAGTGCTTTCGAAGTTCTGTCTATTGGTTCAGGGTAGTATCTGGCTTCTGTCTGGGTTATTTTTAGGTACAGAACGTCTTATTCAGGAGCTGTCCACATGATATTTTTAATTACAAGTTATGCTGTTTGGAAGCTGTCTGGTGTTTGTAGGTTCAACATGTGCTGTCAGCAAGCTGTGGGTAGAGTATCTTTCATGCAGAATATGATGTCTGGATGTTGTGTCTGATATCTGTAGGGGCACAGTCTGATGTCTGGATGTTGTGTCTGATGTCTGGATGTTGTGTCTGATATCTGTAGAGCAGAGTCTGATGTCTGGATGTTGTGTCTGATATCTGTAGGGGCACAGTCTGATGTCTGGATGTTGTGTCTGATGTCCGTAGAGCAGAGTCTGATGTCTGGATGTTGTATCTGATATCTGTAGGGGCACAGTCTGGTGTCTGGATGTTGTGTCTGGTGTTTGTAGGGACAGAGTCTGGTGTCTGGACATTGTGTTTGGTATTTGTAGAGAAGGAATCTGATGTCTGGATGTCGTGTTTGGTGTTTGTAGAGACAAAGTCTGATATCTGACCTTTGTGTCTGGTACCTATACAGTGTGTCTGGGCTCTGACACTTCTATTGAAGCTGCAGCTTAAAAAAATATTGCGCAGAGATTTGCCTGAGAACAGCTATTATCTGTAAATTAACCCAATTCCTTTACACGTATAAATCCAGACCTCCTGGTTTTCTAATATAAGTTGTATTTGGCAAATCCAGTGATACAGACTCAGCAATTATTTCCCATTTTTTAGAGCAGTTAGTGATTGAGAAGTTATTTATTGTATAAAACATTGTTTCAGCCTCAACTGGAGTACTACCTCCACATCTTAGGAAGGAGGTGAAGGCATTAGAAAAGATGCAGAAAAGATTCACAAGAATGATTCCATCTGAGGAACTTCGACTATGTAGAAAGATTAAAGAACTTGGCACTGTTCTCCTTGGAAAACAGAAGGTTGAGAGGAGATTTGACAAAACTATTCAGAGTCATTAAGGGTCTGGATAGAGTAGATAGGGAGAAATTGCCCCTATCGATGGAAGGATCAAGAACCAGAGGGTGTAGATAATTGGCAAAAGAAGTATTGGTGACGTGATAAAGACCATTTTCACACACGAGTGGTTAGGAAATGGAATACATTATCAATGAGTACCCTGACAGCAGAGAGCCAATTGAAGCTTTCAAGAGAATTGGATCACTCTCTGAAAACTAAAGATTTGCAGGGCTGTGCGGAAATGGCAGGTGAGTGGCACTAGGTAAATTCAGTGGTGTAGTACAGGCAATGTACCAAATGATCTCTTTTTGAGCAGTAACTATTATATGATTCTATAATTTTTACATAAACTTTGAGGCTTGGCATCCAGAATTACACTTAAAGATAGGATGAAAAAACTTAAGACTCTTTACAAATTCTGCAGAAGACATCTCATTTAATTTACAGTTGAAAGGTACAACTGTATATTCAGTACCAGACTGGGGATTGTCTCCCATTAGCAATACCTGGATGCTTTCTGTTGTTGTGAGTGTGGTTGTGCCTACAGAGTCATCCACCTGCCCTGAAGTCATTACAGTGACAAAACCATTGAAGAGGTCAGTGACAGAGCTAAGAATCTAAACACTGGAGGATGCTCAAACAGTTCAGTCTGGTTTTTACTTTCTAATAACAGGTTTATCAGTAGGCTGAGAATTCCATTTGAAATGTGTTTGTTAACACTGTTCACATGTAGTTTCAAGTCATATTGGACTCAAATATTAACTCTTGTTCTCCTCTCCACAGACGCTGCCAGACCTGCTGAGATTTTCTAGCATTTCCTGTCTTTATAACACGTAGTTATTCTCTTACCTCCAGTAACTGGACCACACCTTCATGTTCCTTCTTTGCTTCAAACTGAGCCTTAATTTGAAAAACAAAGCCACTTAATTAGATTTCTGCACATTGACTGTTGCCTGCGAAAAGAGGAAATATTGGATAACACTATTTATAAAGAGAATGGTTAGACTGTGGGATCTGTCACAAATCATTATTAATGCAGAGTTGGTTAAATGCCTTAAAGGGAATGAGGTAATTACTTGAAAAAGGAATATTCAGCATCAACCTTTTTTTGTTTGAAGCAGGTAGGAGACTGGGATTAGGCAACAGCTCATCTAGGGACAGCAATACAGTTCCGATGGCCAAATGGGCTGCTTCTGTGTTTGAATGTGCTGTGAGATGCAATTACAGGGGAAAGATAATCTAACACAACACATCCTTGAAGCTAACACCAATTTCGCACAGAAATTCCAGCATGTATAATATTTAAATTAAAGTAACTCTCATAGCTGCATGATATTGGTGTAAACATGCTCAAGCACACAAACCATCCATTATTTTAACACGTGGAACTTCATTACAAATGAATATGTTGTCGGGCATTTGTGCAGATTCCATTTCATTATTCAATGAGTGTGCTAAGTGGCTATGGAGACAATCTAACCTTGTCCTAACTCAAAAGGGTAACAAATATTCATAGTGAATGTTTCAGTCAATCTATTAAAGACTGCCTGTGAAGTGCTTGGGACTGTTGTGGAGTCCCAAGCTCTTCACAGAGGTTATTGAAGGCGTACAATTTTGCAATGTTTTGGTATATGTCAGGATAATTGATCAGCCTAGTTTCCGCACTAACTGTATATACTAAAATTTCAAACCTGCCCCCAGCCCGGCCTGGTAGATATACCAACATTCTGCTACAGACAGAGTTCCAGAATTTGGACCCAGTGACAGTGAGGGAATTGCAATATATTTCCAAGTCAGGATTATGTGAAGCTTGGAGGGGAACTTGCAGGTCTTGGGGTTCTCATGTACCTGCTGCCCTCGCCTTTCTAGATGGGAGCAGTTGTGGGTTTGGAAGATGATGTGGAAGGTGCTTTGTTGAGTTCCTGCGGCGCATCTTGCAGATAGTACAAACTAATTCTGCTATGCATCGGTGATGGAGGAAACATCAAGCCTCTTGAGTGTTTTTGGAATTGTACTCAGCCAGGAAAGAGGGAAGTTCTCCATCACACTGCTGACTTGTGCCTTGTAGATGGTAGGCAGGCTTTGGGGAGTCAGGAGGTGAGCTACTTGCAACAGAATTCCTGGCCTCTGGCCTACTCTTGTAGCCATGTTATTTATATGGCTTGAGCAATTTAGTTTCTGGTCAATGATAACCCCCAGGATATTAATAGTGGAAGATTCAGCGATGGAATCTTTTAAAATATGAATATACTTGTCCAAATTCCTTGATGGATCAGCAAGTTCTCTCAATGAGTAACTAACATACACATGATGTTTAAGTTGTGATTTTATTTAATGATTTCTGGTAGCCGCTAGCAGAGGATAGGATTACGCTTAGGTATGAAGTCTCCACAATTAAATAGTCTGCTGAGATTCCTAGTCAATGTTTACATAAGAAAAATAGGTCCAGGCCAATTGCCGGATACTGGTATCTGTCAACTGTACAAACCCAGCAAGAAGTCTATGTCTTAAGCCAAAATAAAAGATAGGATCTTACTACCTGTTGCAATCGTTGCACTTCATGCTGCTTGGCCTGCAAAATTGTCAGTGCTTCTTCATGTTCCAACTCCAGCTGGTGCCTGCGCTCTGCCACCTCTCGCATATGCTGCAGAGAGACATGTGAATTACTCCCAATCCAACTGTAAAAGACCCACTCCTCACAATGCCAGATCCAGCCCTCTGAAATTAGTTCACACACTAATAATGTGCAATTCTGCAGAAGATGATATTTTCCCTGAAATGGGCAGCCTATTAAAGGAACATTAGGCACAGAATGGTAAAAACCCTTACATGCAGAAGGAGGCTATTCGTTCCATTAAGCCTGCACAACAATCCCATCCAGGCCCTATCCCATAACCCCATTTATTTACCTTGCTAATCCCCCTGACATTAAGAGACAATTTAACATGGCCAATCCACCTAATCTGAACATCTTTGGACTGTGGGAGGAAACAAGAGCACCCGGAGAAAACCCACGCAATCACCCGAGGCTGGAATTGAACCCAGATCGCTGGCATTGTTCCATAAGGGAATGGGTTTCTCTGGGCCCACAAGCCTCGATCACAAATCGCAACGGCCCAAAAAAATCGGAAATTTATAGGAAAGTTTGTTGTGCACCAGTTGTCAAACGCACTGCAACCATCCCAAACTATGCTGCCAGGCACAACTGTGTTCCCGTCCATACTGGGCAGGAACACAATGCATATTCAAATCCACACATTTAAATATAATTAGCGGGCACCATATTTGTGCTGGGACAATGGCAAGAGGGCAGAGCCAGTGTGGGGTTGGAGCCAGAAGTGGGCAGAGCCATAACAGGATAGCTCCTCTGGGGGAGCTCTCTGCTCTGCTGAGGGGAGGTAGGGTAATCGGAGGACAGGGAAAGGGGCAACTCTGCCTGGGATGGGGATCAGCGAGGGAGGGAACTAAAAGCAGATTTGGAGGTTGCGGGGGTGGGGATGGTGGGGGAGGGAGGAGGGGAAGAGGGTGGGAGGGGGAGGGGGGTCCAGAGATATTGTCTGTGCAGTGGAGGGGGGCAGGTGTCCATTTTTGGGGGGGGGGGGGGGGAGGAGAGTTTGAGGGTCCCAATATATGTGGAAGGGAGTGGAGAGGAACCACAGGAAATCTCCCACGACACCTGCACAATGGCACCCCTAGGGCTGAGCAGATGACTTCACTGGTGACCTGAAGCTGCACCCTGCCCCCTGCTGGTGAGAATCATATCCTGGTTCTTTCCTTTGCACTAAGTGCCATAAGATTGCATTTTTTCACTCTCCCAAAAAACGAGTCTAACACTCTCCCTTTTTCCCGCTCATTCGGCACTTCAATTTTGGCAAAATTCCACCTCAATGTTTCGGGGCCCTAGAGATGTGCTGTGAGATACCCAAGTTCACCAATTTCTTGCTAGAATATGCATTTATTGTGACAATACTCTATGAGTTACCTGAGCTCCCTCACACTGTGATGTGGATTAATCTTTCCGGATATGGTACTATCAGTGATCTTACCTTCAGGACCTGCTCTAGGTTCTCCAGCTTGGCTTGGAGTCGCTGATTCTCCTTCAGAGATGAATCTCGTTCTGCTGTCACCACTGAGAGTTTCCCCCTCAGGTCATTGTTGTGAGCTTTAATCTGCATCAAACACAGGTACTTCAGTGAGAAAGGGCCAAAAGAAACACAGTTACCAAATCTTACACTTTGTGACTGTATAAAAAGACATTGAATTTGTCAACAAACACAGACAAATCATCTGTTTACTTTGTGTATAATGCAGAGAGCTTTGGATCACATCAAAGGCTTGGGGGCCTGAACTAGTTTGGAGGGATACGTAATGTAACAGAATTTTACACTTAAACTCCAAGCCCTTGGAAGATACATAAAATAATGTCACCCACCCATTTCTCTTCCTCCCTTTCACAATATGGCTTTATTTCTAAATCACCTCTTTCAGAGCTGCAAAGAGGCACTTGCGAATAGGCCCTGAGAAACTGCGTCCTAATGTATCATTCCCAAACCATAAAGGTGAGATATTGGTAACTGGCAGAAAGGAAAGTGGGAAAGTAAAGAGCATACATTTATAAATCAGAACAGAATAAACTGGTATATATGCTCAGCAGAAGTTTACAAACATAGGGAAATACTTCAGCTGAGAAAATGGGAAGAAATACAGTACGAAATGGGTAGTGTGTAGGAGAGGGAACACAGTTCAGAATTACACAGTGGGCAGCATGGTGGCACAGTGGTTAGCACTACTGCCTCACAGCACCAGGGATCGGATTTGATTCCTGGCTTGGGTCACAGTCTGTGTGGAGTCTGCACATTTTCCTTGTATCTGTGTGGGTTTCCTCTGGATGCTCCGGTTTTACAAAGAACAAAGAACAAAACAGCACGGGAAACAGGCCCTTCGGCCCAACAAGCCCGCGCCGCCACCCCGATGTTCCCACCTCTTCTCCCATATTCCAAAAGACGTGCTGGTTAGGTGCATTGGCCATGCTAAATTCTCCCTCAGTGTTCCCGATCAGGTGCCGGAGTGTGACAACTCGGGGATTTTCACAGTAAATAAATTTTCTAATACAGAATGAGGTTAAAAAATAGTTTGGAATGAGGGGAAAGAACACAATTCAGAAAGGGTTAAAGGGTGCTCAGGAGAGTGAGGGTATGCAGTATAGAATGGGGGTGAGAAAAACAGGACGATGAGCAATTTGAGATTAAAAAGATTTTCTGTGCTTGCCAACCAAGAGATCTTCTGGTCTCGCCAAAAGTCAGTGAATTTTGGTTGACACGCCACATTGTTCCCAACACAAGTTTCTAATTTCTCTGCTCCTATATAAATTGATTATTAAATACAAATAAATGGCCTGTAGCTTTGAAAACTCAAGTCCTCCCTGAACAATGCCATTTAGAGGATAACAGTAGCTAGCAAAAGATTTGTTGATTGTGGAACATGCATTATAGTGCAAACATAGAGTAAATGTTGTCCAAGTTAAAAGCTACAATTGCATTACTGCCCCTTTGGGATATGGCTGTGAAAGGATTGGCTCAGTGGACTGAGAGGAGATGAAGCCAAGCATTACCTTCTCTGTTTCTTGTGCCTCTTGGCTGAGTCGAATGGTCTCTTCAGTTAGCCGTGCATTCTCACTCCAAGCTTGTTTCAGCTCATTCTCCTGGAAGTAAAATCATACACATCCCAACTAGGACTGAGCATTTCAGGCTATGCTTCAACTTTTCAGTTTATTTCCATCCAATATCTCAGCAACAGGTGATTGTAATCCTTTCGTCAGGGAGCGATAGCCCGCTGAAAGCACTTCCCGTATTTTAGTTTCCTCCCCCGCTCCGGTCCTGCTCACACTCACCCCCATCTGAGACCCAGCAGCAATCTTCAAGGTAGGCTTGAGGGTTACACCTGAGCTGGCCACCACTCCTAGTGACACTGCCATTAATGGAGAGCTGCCAATGGCAGCTCCAGGGGTGGGAGCTTTGCTGTGTTGGGGATATGACTGGATGAGAGATTGTCTAGGGAAGTGCTTCATTATCTCATAATAGCATCAGGCCTCCTAAGTGGAGTGATGTCACATTCTCATCAGTTAACGAGTAAATGGGACCCCCAATGCAGACAATAAATTCCATTCTACATGTGTGCATATAATAGGTACACATGTTACAAATGTGCACATAATTCTACTAACTATACATATAAAGATATGCGAACCTCCTGTGAGGTGCATCTTGCATATTTAATATTACATCCATTTAATATTTATTACTCTCACAACACAGTGAGAGACAGATGAGCCCTTCCTACTCCCACAGTACTTCCCATTTATACATTAAACAGATGGTCACACACATACCAGATCCTCACATATCCGCTGCCGTTTCTTTATCTCTTGCTCATGGCTTTCACATTCTTTCCGTTTTTTACATAATTCTGTTTCCTGGGGAGAATCAAAAAAATATTGTCAGGAATATTTTACAATCACAACTAGATGAAAATCTAATACATCTTTACATTCCATAGAATCCATTGAATCCCTGCAGTGCAAAAGGAGGCCATTTAGCCCATTCAGTCTGCACTGCCTCTCCAAAAGAACATCTTACTCAAGCCCATCCCATCTTCCCATCCTTGTAATTTACCACTTTTACCACAGCTAATCCATCTAACTTACACATCTTTGGACACTGAAGGGCAATTTAGTATGGCCAGTCCATCTAACCTGCATAGCCTTGGATATTGACAATGAATATCTTTAATTACAAAGCAGTGATTATCCCCTTCATGACAGGGTGATTAGGGTTGGCTCCAAGATGGAGATTAGTGTCATCTACCTCTCTCAGTATCATCAGATCGCAGTTTTCCAGAATATTGCTGATGACTGCCCCACCATTCTGGTTCTTTAATAAAAGGGTGGACCTGTCACTGTGGCTAAGCTTTATCATTAAGTTGATGCCTTAATGATAAGGTGGTTCTGACTGTATACGTGGTAGGAAGCGTATTAATGTGCCACATTTACACCTTGCATTGTTAATGTTGAGTAAACTCCATCTAGTTCTACAGTAATTGAGGATTCCCAGGCCTCAGATTTACCAACCTGCTCCTAACCTATCTGGCCTAAGAAAGGTTGAGCACATCTCCATAGGGAGAGAGTATAGATACAAAACTAATGGTCCATTTATAAAGCTTGGTATGTAGTCTCTGAACATAGTGATAGATGCCACCTCGTGAAAAAAATGCACAATAACCTCACAGAAACAAAGTGGTAACAATGAATTCCAAAAAAAATTTAGAAACATCCAAACAACACAATTAAAACCCATAGTCTGAAACTGCTAAAACATTCTGAAACTGCTCAGAAAGAGCTGTTGTAATTATAACAGCTTCAGTCTTGAAAATTCTTTCATAAGACCATAAGACATTGGAGCACAATTCGGCCACTTGGCCCATGAAGTCTACTCCACCATTCAATCATGACTGACATTTTTCTCATTCTCCTTCCTTTTCCCCATAACTCTGATCCTCTTATTAATCAAAAACTTATCTATCCCTGTCTTTATTAAAGACACTCAATGACCTGGCCTTCATTTCCTCTGGCTCCAAAAATGTTTTAAGCATGGTTGAACTGTGAACTGGATCACACTGACTCTCCCAGTGGGAATCTCATTGTTTTCCCTTGGGGGCAACACTTAGAAACCTTTGGGGCGAATTCTGCCCCTGGTGTTATAGCACTTTATTGTCATCTCACTCTGCCAGTCCTTTACTGTATTTTGTTTTCACCGCAGATTCAGCTACATCAGTATCTGAGCAAGGTTGCATATTAGAAAGTCAATGCTCAACACATTTCAATATATCAAAGACATTGGATAATGTACTTTTAGTCTGAATTCAAAAATAAAACTAAGTTTAAAGAGTTAAAAATGAAGCCAGGTGCCTAAATTATCACTAACTTGTATGAATTGAATCATCCTGTTTTAACACTGTCATCCTCTCAATAATGCTTTCCAATCCTGATTCTGGCTTTATAGCTCCTGGTAATATAACGATACCTTCCAAATATCATTCACGAGAATTTAGGAAGTCTTTCCAGTTTGTCCTGCAAGGAAGTACTGACAAGGATTTGGCTTTCATCCTGGAGACCAAACTCCCCGCTATGGGTTTGAGACACTAATTATGTTGTCAGAATAAATCCACACCACTCAGCAGTTCAAAGCCTGGTGGATCATGTCACCAATTAATTTGTGGTTAAGTGAAAACAAGTGTGGCCTGATTGCTCATATTTCATACTTGTGGTGAAATGAAACAGTTTGATTAGAACGTGTGATCAAGGAGATATAATTCTGACTGGGGTTGCTAGGGGCAATCCAAAACTAGAGAAATAAAAACTGGGTCACATGCAATGAATAACAGCACAGGTATCTGAAGGAAGAAGTCCAGAAACAATATACTTCCTGCTATTAGTTTTTCATACACTGGGCATAGCCTACAAGTTAAACTTGAAAAGACAATCTTCAGCTATTATACTAAAATTTGGCTGTTAAGACTGGCTAACAACATGTCTACAATCTTGTTTGCAGTCCAATCTTGGGCTCTGACTTCAGGATTAAGTATCTATTTTCTGAAATGAGCGGAGTATGAATTGACAACTCTCAACATAAATGATTGGAAATGCTGTGTTCAACACAAGCTCACGTATGTTCAACTCATTTCATGAGCTTCTCCCCATTCAAAGAAACTCAATCTATATTAATGGTATCCACCACCTGTCTCCAAGATTGAGTCCCATTTGGAGATGCCTGATCAATTAGGTCCCCAATGGTTAATTCAATGTCTATTTTCATTCAACTTGGAGCACCCCATTCTACACATAATTGCCAGGAAGGCAGCTAGCATAAGAGACCTGCAGTCAGGTGCTCTAAGACAATAGGTCTGTGCTTCAGTCAGCAATTCACTGCTATGTCAACAATTTGAACTGAGGTCTCAATAAGTAGTCCTTACTAGATCATGGAAATAAGGCTGCCAGAAATCTTAGTATAGAAATGATTCCATTTTAACAGAAACTGCTCAGCGCAGCATTAGCAACATCACAATTCCAATATGATTTTGAAACAGAAACAGAAAATCAGCACAGTCCATAACTCTACATAATTGCAATTTGGATAGACTGAGGACTCCGCATTAACATTCCTTCTACTGCTGGCTTTTCTCAATACCTGTACAGCATGTTTAGATAGGATTGATGTTAATATGTTCAACAGTCAGCCACACTGTTATACCTGTCAGATGTACAGTAAATGGGCTGGTGGGCACAAATTTCTCACATTCATTTCAAAAATTGTGTATGCAACAGATGTTAAACTTATACATTACATATTTGTCTGTTCTGTGGAAGACCACACAACTGGTAAGAGAGAAAAAGAGAGATGACCACCTGTTGCCTCGTGTCCTAGGAGGAATTAGGAAGCAAGAATCGTGTTGAGTCAGTAAAGTCACAGTTCTAATATATTAAGTATACTTTTGAGTTGCTTAATAAATGTTTCCTGAGTTACATCATCAGATGGATGGCACGGCACAGCACAGTGGTTAGCACTGCTGCCTCACAGTGCCAGGGATGCGGGGTTGATTCCTGGTTTGGGTCACTGTCTGTGCAGAGTCTGCATGTTCTCTCTGTGTCTGCGTGGGTTTCCTCTGGGTGCCCCGGTTTCCTCCCACAATCCAAAAAATGTGCGGCTCAGGTGGATTGGCCATGCTAAATTGACCCTTGACTTGTATGGAGTTATGGGATCGTGCCTGGGTGGAATTGTGGTCGGTGCAAACTCGATGGGCCAAATGGCCTCGTTCTCACAATTCTATGATTGTCCCCTAATGCCTGACTGGTTAAAGTCTCAAGAGAGCAAATTAATACTGAGCGAGTGCAGACTCATGGATTTAGAGGTTAATCACCCTTAAAAACTTATAAATGGCTACAGACACAGAGGATGGATTAGTAACCTTCCAAAAGATGCCAGCAGATTGGAAACCTGTAAATGCAACACCACTATTCAAGAAACCAGGAAATCTTAGGGCAGTTGGTCTAATATAAATGATTGGGAAAATGCTAGAATCCATTGAGGGGGGAGTAGCAGGACACTTTGATAATTATAATATAATCAGGCAGAATCAACATGGTTTTGTGAAAAGGAAATTATGTTTAACAAATTTATTAGAGTACTTTGAGGATAGAACAAGCAGGATGGATAAAGAGGAACTAGCAGCTGCATAAAGAGGCCATGTTGGAAGTGATATTTTAACATGGGTAAAGGATTGGTTAACTGACAGGAAGTCCCACTATCGAGGGTTCAACTATTTGCCATCTATATTAATAACTTGGATAAAGGGATCCACTGGACTATAACAAGTGGATCATTATCGGGGCCTCAATAGATCGAGCATTTATAATCTATATTAATAACTTGGATGGTTAATCACTGACCTATACTGTAGTTAAGTTTGCTGATGATACTAAGGTACGTAGGCAAGCAAATTGTGAGAAGAATGCAGAGTCTGAAAAGCAGTATAGATTAGTTAAATCAATGGGCAGAAATTTGGCAGATGGAGTATTAAATGGCAAAAGATGAGATTGTTCATTTTGACAGGAAGAACTATGGAATGCAGAGGGATCCAGAATCATTGTACAAGAATCACAAAAAGTTGGCATCCAAGTAGAGTAAGCAATAGCAGAGGCAAAAGGAATTATGGTCTTTATAGCAAGGGGGATGGAGTATAAATATAGGGAAGTCTAGCTATAACTATGCATTGGTGAGACTGCATTGAAGAGTTTTGCATATTGGTTTGTGTATTGTTTACTTGCTTAAGTGGGGGGGGGGGGAGACATATTTACATTGGAAGCAATTCAGAGAAAGTTCACTAGGCTGATTCCTCAGATGGAAGGGTTGTTTTAAGGGGAAAGATTCAGCAGGTTGGTCTACACTCACTGAAGTTTAGAAAGATTGATAGATGACTTATTGAAACATAAAAGACTCTGATGGGGCTTGACAGTGGGAGGATGCTTTCCATCAGAGGGGGAGTTTGGATTCAGGAGGCACAGTTTCAAAATAGGGGGTCTTTCATTTAAGACAGGAATCAGGAGGATTTTTTTTCTCTCTAGATGCTATTGTGCTTTGGAATTCTCTTCCACAGAGAGCAGTAGAGGCTGGTCATCAAATATATTAAAAATTGAGCTTAAACAGTTTTTGGCAAACAAAGATGAGGTTTATGGGGTCAGGCAGGAAAGTGGAGTTAAAGCCACAATCACATCAACATCAACTTGTTGAATGGCAGAATAGGATTGATGGGCTGAATGGCCACTCCTATTCCTATTTCTTATATTCCTTACGATCTTACGCAGACAACTGTTAATTTCCACCCACTATCACACTGTACTCTATTTCATCAGCCTTTTTCTTCATAACAGGTGGCACAGTGGTTAGCATTGCTGCTTCACTGCTCCAGGAACCCAGGTACAATTCCTAGCTTGGGTCATTGACTGTGTGGAATTTGCATCTTCTCTCCTTGTCTGTGTAGGATGCTAGATTGATTCTAGTTTCCAGGGGATTAGCAGGGTAATTATGTGGGGTTATGGGGATAGAGTGGGATTGTTGTCCGGGCAGACTCAATGGGCCAAATAGCTTCCTTCTGTATAACAGGGGTCCTATGATAATGTTGAAGGTCTTCTTTCAAATGATGGCTTCATGTGCTGTCCCATTGCAGAGTATATTTATGTAGCATACACTAATGCTGCCAAACTGCAGGAGGCACTACTGCATCAAGCAGTAGTGTCGCTCAAGAATTTGAGTGGTTTGCTCATTAAGGCTCCAGCTGAGTCATGAATCCAACTATAGTTTTGTTTGTTGAACACAGGTTCATTAACTAAGTGTACAATGGACAACCCTTCTTCTGATAGCTAGTCTCTCAATTGCTGTGCAGAGAGAAAAATGGGAATTTGATGGGATTGCCACAATATAAATGTATTACAGCAGCTGTCAGGAAACTCAAACCTGTGAGATTCACTGCTATGGATCATATTCTGTTTTTACACAAATTGGGTAGATGCCCTTGTAATTGTGAAGACAATGTATTCAGCTGAACAAGCCTACAGGATTACATCAGTGCACTAAATAATCTAAATATTGGGGAATCTGGATCTTGTTGCTTTCAAATGTACATGGGGACTGATAAAAGTGTTTGCTAATACATCTGCCACCTGTTTAATGAAGACTTGAACTGCAGACTGATGAATGTTGCTTCTTTTTAATGTGGTGTCCTGGAAACAGCTGGAGACAAAGTTGCTCAGAGTGCAGTGAACTTAACTCTAATTGGCAATGCCTTTCTTGCTCTGGCAGCTGGCTACAGATCTTGTTGCAATAACTTGTATGGGTACACAGTTTCCTCATGCATAGCTACTCAGATAATGCCAGCTATTTTGTCCTGGATTTAAACATTCTTTGGGAGGGTAAGAATTCTTAAGAACATGCCTTCTTCCATTTCATTTTCCTGAGGTGTAGCTCTGTTTGATCCTGTTACCATTCCATTAACAGGGAGGACCCCATGGAGGAGTGAGTGTGATGCAAAAAGTCTCTCAACAACACAGAAATTAGATAGCATCTGAGCGTTTTGAAATCATCTAAGGTTAAAAAGAACACAAGCCAATGTACAGCTTCAAGTTTTTAGGTGTCCAGATCATCAACAACCTGTCCTGGTCCCGCCATGCCAAAACTATAGTTAAGAAAATCCACTAATGCCTCTACCTTCTCAGAAGATCAAGGAAATTTGGCATGTCAGCTACTACTCTCACCAACTTTTATAGATGCACCAAAGAAAACATTCTTTCTGGTTGTATCACAGCTTGATCTGGCACCTGCTCTGCCCAAGACGGCAAGGAACTAGAAAAGGTCATGAATGTAGCCCAATCCATTACGCAAACCAGCCTCCCATCCATTGACTTTGTCTACACTTCCCGCTGCCTCGGCAAAGCAGTCAGCATAATTAAGGATCCCACACATCCTGGACAATTTCTCTTCCACATTTTTCTTTGGTAAAAAGATACAAAAGTCCAAGGTCACGTACCAAACGACTCAAAAACAGCTTCTTCCCTGCTACTGTCAGGCTTTTGAATGGACCTACCTTGCATTAAGTCAATCTTTCTCTGCACCCTAGCTATGACTGTAACACTACATCTGTAGTCTCTCATTTCCTTCTTTGTGAACAGTATGTTTTGGCTAGAAACAATACTTGGCTAGAAACTAGTAGCATGCAAGAAACAATACTTTTCACTGTATAGTAATACATATGACAATAATAAATCAAATGAAATCAAAATCAATAGACCAAAGACATGACCTCCACTACCTAGAAGAACAAGGGTAGCAGGTGCATGGGAACACCACAACTTGCAAGTTTCACTCTAAGATACATCCCATCCTGACTTAGAGCCATCTCATTGTCAAGAGCCTGGAACTCCCTTCCTAACAGCATTGTGGTTCAAAAAGGCAGTTCACCAACATCTTCTCGAGGAAAATTATTGATGAGCAAAAAAATGCTGGCTTAGACAGCGATACTCACATCCCATGAAAGAGTAAAAAAAAAACCAAAACATCTCCCAAAATGTTCAGCAGCTAAAAATTCCCATAAATATCACCTCCCGACTCATACCACCCACGGTGGGTGAGCAGGAGCAGGAATTAGCTATAACAAACGTGGCCAGAAATGAAAATGGCATTTGGAATGGGTCCTAACTGCAACATTTGATTTTTCTGTCTGAAAACTGAAAATTTCCTCCATAGATTCTAAACAGACACAGTACGTCAGCCAACCTGTGCTAACCCTTTGAAACAGCTTTCCATTCCCTTGTCTTTTTCTTAAAGGTCTTAATGAAAGATTGGTTGGTGCTCCAGGGGAGAAAGGAGTAAGGCAAGAGTTTTGTTTAAATATCTTGGCAGAAGCCTGTCCACCTGCTGGTGGAAGCACTCAACTCACTACCAGAAATCACAGAGCCATTAGCTTTACATTATTGCAGCTGACGCTGTTCAAATAATACTTCCTTTTCCCTTCCCCAATGAACTTGTAGATCTGTTTTCCTAATGGAAGCAGACATCTGTGCAATTCCTTTCGCGATGCTTATAAACGTGCATTAGCATCTACTCCAAACACCACGTCTGAGTTGCTGTAAAGTCAGTTTCTTCATGAATGACCTTGCCAGCTGCCTAGCCCACTTGCTGTCCTGATCTGAGCCTGTGATCCAAGTTTCTATAACACATCCACTTGCCTCCGAGGTTCTGGAGAATTCTGCTTTCTCTTGGGGCAGGGATAACCCTGGATGCACTGATAATGTTCCAACTGTGGGCTGTGAAATAATTGAAAAGTAAGTCACTCAGTGCATTAGTCAGTTTTCTCACAACACAGTGTGTAAAGCAGAAGGATAATCATTGTGTTTACTCAAACACATGCTCATAGAAGCCTGAAAATTTCTTTCATCCATAATGACCAATGGATGATTCAGTGCAAAAGCAAATTATTGCAGATTCTGGAAATCTGAACTATAAACTGACATGCAGCAGCTTAGGCAGCATCTGTGGAGACTGACACAGAGTTAAAGTTTCAGGTCAATGATCTTTCATTAGAACTCATTCATCTGTTTTCTCTGCATCTTTGCTGTGTCTCTGACTTGGTTTCCGTTTCCTATTCCAATAAAACTCAATAAGAATGGATGTCCTCTATGCGTTAATGCTTTCAACTCAGCAAAGCAATGCAAACATTTTGAAGCAGGTACGTAGTGGGTGTTGGGAAATGTCCTGTGGACATAGTTGTTTCAACAGACTAACAGTTCTGGGCTCTCACCCAAAATGCTTAATGAGGCTTGGCTGAGAGCTCAGACATCCATTAGTCTGTTGGAACAGCTATGTTCTGGATGAACATGGCTTGACTGACAGCTCTTTTTTCTAATATATTCTGTCAATGACAAAATGCTTATTTAAACAAGATAGAGCGGTGTTAAGTGCTTGTGTTTTCAGCTACTGATACTTCAAAAGATCTGGGTGGCTGATACTTTTATAAGGCTATAGGGAAAGCAACTATTTTAAAGTAAAAAGTTATGAATCAATAACTTTTTCTTTTTTATCTATATACTATTGTTACAATAGAATTCAGTGATTTTACAGAGTGTTTACTTGGTAAATGGGCAAGGAAGTGCCATTGGTTGGCATGGTGAGTATGAGGGTCCGTACAGAGTGGATAGAGAGTAATATCTTGGCATAGAGGGTGTAAAGGACAATGGGATATCAGTGAAGAAGCATAGTTTAGCATGGAGTCATGAGAGGCAGTGGGATTGCAGCTGAACAGGCATAGGTTGGCAAGGGAGCATTCATACGACCTTTTGAATTTACCTTTCAAAAGGTTCCCACACTATGATTCACAACATCTCGGAGAAGCCGAGAAGCATAACTCCTTGAAAAATGGGCCCAACTCTGTGATAATTCGGGAGTGCTACATAATGTCTATTCCAAAAGACAGCTGACAAGGTGAGAAGTTCAGGGTGCAGGCTGATGTCTTCCCCTTCTCACGCCACCCTGGATATTCCCTTCCTGCCTGACCTTGCCATCATGGCCCCATCCCCCTCTTCCCTGCCACACTCCTTCCCTGCACTACCTTCCCCCACTGGCTTCTCTTTCTGTTCTCACTTTGAGACTGGATGTATCCAGTACTGTGGGCTTCAGGTGGGACTGCTTGTAGTTCCGGTAGAGGCCAGGGTTCCTGGTGAGATTACTTGGATTTCTGAATTGTCAGCCTATCAGGTGGCCAGAAGCTCACTGAGACTCAATGGGACTTCCTTCCGAGTGAAGGGCAATAATCAGTCTCCAGTCAATTAATGAACCAGGTTAAATGGCAGTGAGCCTGTGGCAAACTTTTCAGTGGCAGTCTCAAAGACACAAAGTTGAGGTTCAATCTGAGGGGGGAAGAATGAAATGTATCACATTTGCTGAAAATTTGGAGCAAAAATTGAAACTTAGTTTTGAGAGGGTATTTTAAGCTGGAAAGCTGCAGGAAGGGAATGACAAAGTGTGGGTCTACGATGACTGATAACTTTACAACTGATTTTGGATGAAAGAAAGTGAATACACAGGAGGCCAGTCAAAGACTTGGAGATAGCAGAAAAAGGGTGATTGCTCCATAGAGGGCTTTACAGGAGAGAGTAAAGAATTTTGTGTAGGAATTTCAGGAGAGATTGTTGTGGAAAGAGAAAGAAAGAACACATTTAAGGGCTTTAGAAAGAAAAGCCTAGTTGGGAATGGGGGGATCATTGAACAAGAGTTATAACATCAACTCTCTTTAGGTAGATTGAATGATGAAGGATGTTTTAAAGGGAAATGTGATGATGTCAAAGAAATGGAGAATCACCCAACTATGGCAGTTTTCACTGGGGACCAGGAAGGAGAACTAGGTGAACTTAGTACTTACGTACATAATGGGAAGTAAATAGATAAAGGAGGATGTAGGTCTCATGGACCCAATGATCTTGGACTGAGCATGACGAGAAAAGTATGAAAAAATGCAAAAGGACAAAAGGACATGTGATAACAGACTTCAAACATTAATGCCATTTCTCTGTCCACAGATGCTGCCAGGCCTGCTGAGTATTCCCTCCATCTTCTGTTTCTATTGAAATGCAAAGGGAAAAAGTCTTGGATTACTGTGCATGAGATCCTTACATTTAGTGTTTGAGGAGAGGTTGGAAGAGGGTTAGTATTAAAGAACACCCTCTGTCATAACAAACATGAGATTTGGTTCCTCTCAGGGATGATATTAGAGTAAGAGACTGTTTAGACTGAGGAGCCTAAAAATGGTTAACACTCAATGCTGTTAAGCCAGGTTTGGTGATTGATAGTAGATCATTATGCATTAGGTATATTCAGGTTTGGATTTCTCTGACCTGACAAGATAAATATGGAGACTACTTTGGTTTGCAGATAACGGGGCTATAATGAAGAGGTGAAGATGTAAAGATGAGGGAGTTTGAAATTTGAGACTTCTAATTTCTGACGGGGATTGAAAGAATATTTTCCATGGGTTGAACCTGCAAGAAAGTAGGATTGGAGAAAAGTTGAGCAAAAGGGATACAAGGACAGGTAGCTAGATGGATAAGCAACTGGCTTGGTAATAGGAGACAGACAGTAATAGTGGAAGGGTGTTTCTCTAGCTGGAGGTCGGTCACTAGTGGTGTGCCGCAGGGCTCGGTACTGGGACCTCTTCTATTTGTAATATATATAAATGACTTGGAAGAGGGAGTAAGTGGAGTGATCAGCAAGTTTGCAGACGATACAAAGATGGCTGGACTTGCGGATAGTGAGGAGCATTGTCAGGCGATGCAGCAGGACATAGATAGGCTGGTAGCTTGGGCAGACAGATGGCAGATGGAATTCAATCCTGATAAATGAGAGGTGATGCATTTCGGGAGAAAAAATGTAGGGGGGAGGTATATGATAAAGGGTAGACCTATTAAGAGTATAGAAACGCAGAGGGACCTGGGGGTGCAGGTGAACAAGTCTCTGAAGGTGGCAGAGCAAGTGGAGAAGTTTGTGAAGAAATCATATAGTATGCTAGCCTTTATAGGAAGGGGTATAGAGTACAAGAGCTGCCTTTAATGTTGCAGTTGTATAAAACGCTGGTTAGACCTCATTTGGAATACTGTGTCCGGTTCTGGTCACCTTACTACCGAAAGGACGTGGAGACTCTGGAGAGAGTGCAGAGGAGGTTTACCAGGATGCTGCCTGGTATGGAAGGTCTGAGTTACAAGGAGAGATTAGGAAAATTGGGACTGTTTTCCTTAGAAAGACGTAGACTTAGAGGAGATCTGATAGATGTGTACAAGATTTTGAAGGGGATAGATAGAGTAAACAGGGTTAAGCTTTTTCCTAGGATGGACTCAAATAGCACGAGGGGTCACGGGCTTAGGGTGAGGGGGGTAAGGTATAATTTGGATGCTAGAGGAAGTTTTTTCACACAGAGGGTGGTGGGGGTATGGAATGCGCTGCCAAGTAAAGTGGTGGAGGCAGGTACTCTGGAGGTATTTAAGAAATACTTAGATGGGCACATGAACAGAATGGGAATGGAGGGGTATAGAAAACTGATTTAAAATAGGGATCATGAGCCTTGGGAGTCCCTGGGAAGTGTATAAACAGACGATGATATTGATGTACTTGTTTTTATCCTACAGGTGCTTTGGTCCACCTTGTTGTCTAACGGGGGCATACATACGATGGGTCGTGAGAGGACTGCTCTTGGACCTTTTTCGAGAGTATCCTACTGCTTCACATCGTTAGTGTATGCTTGACCTGGACCATCCGATGGGCAACACGACAGCGCAGTGACTATCGCTGTGCTGTGCAGATACATGGATTTGGGCCTGTGTCTGTGGGAGTTTGCGCATTCTCCCCATGCTTGCGTGGGTTTTCTCTGGGATCTCCGGTTTCCTCCCACATCCCAAAGATGTGCTCTTAGGCTAACTGGCATTTTTAGGCTAAATGGTTTTTAATTCATAGATCTATAAACATGGACAGGGATCACGTGTAAGAAGTGGGAACATCAAGGTGGCGGCGTGGGCTCGTTGGGCCGAAGGGCCTGTTTCCCATGCTGTTTTGTTCTTTGTTCTATATGGGGTAGTATCCTCATCAGTGGCTGAGACATCACTAAAAACAGTCACAAGAAATGATAAGCTTGACAAGGACAAACGTGAGGGAGTTTATATGAAAAGGTGAGATTGAAGGAAGACGAGAGGACAATGAAGTCAAGAAGCTGAGATGTAGGATGAAATTACTGAAAACGTATACTAACATCTGCTGCATTTCACTCATTAGCCATGTTTTTTTCTCTCCTCCATGCTCACAACAATCTTGTACAACCCAACTTCATTTTATATACCACACCCTGTAGATCTAGAATAGCTTTTGCATGATTTGACTATTCCATAAATTGAGAAGGTAGTGTTACATCTACTCTGTAACCATAGCTGCTCCTTGATGTTTTCCCCAATCAGTATCTTCACAACTGAAATTCCATGTGATTTAATTCTCTTCTTTTCACAGCCAGGAATGATCTGAAAAGCATTTGTCTAGTTCTTTTGCGTCATCAGTTGAGTACGTATACACCAACCAAAAGCGGCTTCCTTGTTTAACTAGCCTTAATTTGAAACCATGCCTTCTCTACTGCGTCAGCCAAAACTCCTCCATTATTTTCTCCCACTGACACATAATCTTGCTGCATCCCTCCTGTTTCTTTGTTACACCTAACCTTCTTGCAAATTCTATACCCCATCAATTTAATCTTCCAGTCAATATTCTAGTTAACCAGGTCTTTGTTACTCCAATTACAACACACTGCTCTTACAAAAAAACCTTCTTCTAATTCTATAATTTTGCACAAGCAGTATTCATAAAAATTAGCTACGCCATTTGTTATACTTTATTTCATTTGATTACTATTACTTCTCATTTTTTCTGCAGCATTTACCTACAAGTGCACTCACCCAGGCCAAATAATACTTCTTTGTATTCCTCCCCATTTAATTATTTAAAAAAATAAGTATTTGTTTGTCTGTATTAGCAGCTAGCATTTGATTGAGGTTGCACACATTAATCATCCACGCCACTACTTGCTGTCACTAAAAAATGCTGCGATATTCTGGAGTACAGACACCATTTGCTGAGAATTGCTAATGTTTCAATCATAAATCCTTCCTCAGAACTAAAGGTCGACAGCAATTAAAAAGAAACAGAAGAGAGGGTGGGTGGAGGGATGGGGAGAAGGGGAAAGATAATGATTGTACACCAAAAAAATTAAATAAATGACCTGTAAAAGATTCAAATGGATGCAACAATTCCCATTGTATTAATCCTAAAGGACCAGCTATCACCAAGGAATAGAAGGAAAAATACAATTGTAACAATAGCCCCTACAGCAAAGTGTGCAGCAAAATTCATTGGCACTGTAATACAGGAAATCAAATGATGATTTCTTCAAGTTTATCAGACATGAATTATTTTTACCAAATCCATATTGGCTGTCATTTACTTAGCCACATTCTTGCAAGTTACAATTAATTTTAGAATCTCTATGGTGCAGAAGGAGGCCGTTTGGCTCATCAAGTCTGTACTGAATCTCTGACAGAGAATCATAGAAACAAAGAAGGTAGGAACAGGAGAAGGCCAATTTGGCCCTTCGAGCCTGCTCTGCCCTTCATCGTGTCATGGCTAATCAACTAGCACGAGGGGACACAGCTTTAAATTAAGGGGTATGAGTTATAGGACGGATATCAGAGGTAGGTTCTTTACTCAAAGAGTGATTAGGGAATGGAATGCCCTGCCTGCAGCTGTTGTAGATGCGCCAAGTTTGGTGGCGTTTAAGAGGTTAAGTGATAAGTATATGGAAGAGAAGGGAATGGTTTAGTTTGGAGGGGCATTGCTTTTTATTTTGGTCGGCACAACATCGAAGGCCGAAGGGCCTGTTCTGTGCTGTAATGTTCTATGTTCTATGTTCTAACTCAATAGCCTAATCATGCCTTCTCCCCTTAACCTTTGATCCCATTCACTCCATGTGCTATATCTAGCTGCCTCTTGAATACATTTGACAAAGGGACATCAGGACTCAAAACATCAACTCTTTTGCTTTTTACAGATGCTGCGAGACCTGCTGAGATTTTCCAACATTTCTCTTTTGGTTTCAGATTTCAGCATCTGTAATAATTTACTTTTATTTAGAATATATTCAATGTTTTGGCATTAACTACTTCCTGTGGTAATGAATTCCACAGGCTCACCATTCTTGGGTGAAGAAATGTCTCCTCATCGCCATTCTAAATGGTCTACCCTGAATTCTCAGATTGTGACCTCTGGTTCTGCACTTCCTCACCATTGGGAATATCCTCCCTGCATCTATGCTGTCTAGTCCTGTTAGAATTTTATGAGTCTCCATGAGATCCTTGCCTCATTTGTCAGAACTCCAGTGGAAACAATCCTAACCTAGTCAATCTCTTCTCATACATCAGTCCCGCCATCCCCGAATTCAGCCTAGCAAACCTTCATCGCATTCCCTTGAGAGCAAGAACAGCTTTCCTCTGAAAAGGAGACCAAAATTACACACAATATTCTTATCCAGGCCCTCTCCCCTGCCTTATCCCTGTAACACCACATATTTATGATGGCTAATCCATCTAACTTACATATCTTGAAACACTAAGAGACAACTTAGCATTGCCAATCTACTTAATCTGCACATCTTTGGACTGTGGGATGAATCTGAGCATCCAGAGGAAGCCACAGGGAGAATGTGCAAACTCTACACAGACAGTCACCCAAGGACAGAATTGAACCCAGGTGCCTGCTGCTGTGAGGCATCAGTGCTAACCACTGTGCTACCCTGTTGATCATAATTTTGGTTATGATTCCTAGAAATTTCTC
The DNA here is from genome assembly GCA_024679065.1 of Sphyrna mokarran. Taxonomy (NCBI): domain Eukaryota; kingdom Metazoa; phylum Chordata; class Chondrichthyes; order Carcharhiniformes; family Carcharhinidae; genus Sphyrna; species Sphyrna mokarran. The sequence goes on along the minus strand of JAGIQG010000022.1, from coordinate 32,072,707 downwards.
CACTGCTGATGCTAGTCCAATTGGCTTGTGGTTACCAGCAGGTTTATCCCTCTCCACCTTTTCTAACAGCAGTGGAACCTTTGCAATCCCCCAGTTCTTTGGCACCACTTACATATCTAACGAACACTGACAGGTTGTGGCCAAAACCTCCATAATTCAACCCTTACTTTCTAGTTAAATCAGGAGGCTGAAGAAAAATCTCACAGACTTGAAACATTAATCCTGGTTCTCTCTCCACAGCTGCTGCCAGATTTGCTGAGTTTGTCCAGTATTTTCTGTACTTACTTCAGATTTCCAGCAGCTATAACATTTTGTTTTTATTAACCTACGATGTATCCCATCGTGGACAGTGAATTTTCTACTTTGAGCACTGCCAACCTTTAGTACTTCCTATATAACTAGTTTTATCCTGTCCAATTTTTCTACCAGCTCCTCCATTACATTAGCAGTGTCCCCCACTTTATGAAGGCACCCATTTAGTATCTCAGCAATGACTCTGTCTGAAGACTTCTTTTTTTGGTCCCTTTCATCGGCTCACCTTTCTTTTCACAGTCTTTTTAAATGTTGTATTTTTAGAAAAAACTTGGTATTCCTTTTCATGTTGTCCAATAATCTTTCCTCACTCACTCCCTGTTTGCCCCTTTCTGTTTCACTTTTGGTTCTCCTCTGTATTATTTGTGTTCAGCTTGATTCTCAATTGTATTATGGGCTTGACATTCAACACAAGCAAGGCTTTTTCTGTTTCTTTTTAATCTTGATGTATTTAGTCATCCAGAGAACTTGTTTCTATAAGAATGGTTCTTCTGAATTTCAGTGAGTATAATCCCAGCCTCTCCTCACAACCTAAACCTCTTAACTCCAGAATCAACCCAGTGAATTTCCTCTGCATCCCCTCCATGCCAGTATATCCTTTCTCAAGTAAAGAGACCAAAACTATACACAGTACTTCAAGTGTGGCCTCACCAGCTCCTTATATAGCTACGCCATAACCTCCCTGTTTTTTAAATTCCATCCCTTTAGCAATTAAGGAAAAAATTCCATTCGCCTTTTTAATTACCTGCTGCACCTGCAAACCAACTCCTTGAGATTCCTGCACAACAGGTCCCTCTGCACAGCAGCATGCTGCAATTTTTTAGCCTGCAGTTGTAAGATTCTTTGACAACAGGAGCTTCCTGGCACATCACCCATCTGGTTAACTCTGCAATTGTAGATAAGTGGGTACCAGTGAATGGTTAACTCTGCAATTGTAGCTATGTGGGTACCAGTAAATGAATGGTGTACTTGTTGTGTATTCTAATCTGCCTGCCATCTTTCACCAATCCTCCCATTTGTTCAAACACATCAGATAGAGTGTTGCCTTTAAAAGACCTATTGACATTAAGTAATCAATAGGCATAACTGGCACAGATGCTCAAGCCATTCCTGTTTCAGCAGAAATAGTGTTAAAACTGTTGAATTAATTTCCTTACTAAGATTTTTAGGCTGACGGCTGCGAGAAGCTTGGTGTCAAGTACCTCCTGGATACCCATTACGTAAGGCAGGATTTGTACCAGAAACTGACCTAGATTGACGGCCTGATGTAATTGTGTCACTTGCCATATTATCATTACACATTATGATATCATGAAATTCCAATCCCTTGATATATCAGAGACATACAGCATGTGCAAAAGGAGAGGATGCCTGGCGCGCCACAAGTTTCTGCTTCTTTATTTACACTGTGTGTCCATGAATTGGTGGGCATTATTAAATTGAAAATCAGCTCCAGCATTTGTCTGGCTGTGTCCAACCAGCCCCTTCAGCAGGCTGTTAAAGGGCTCGTCACTCGCGATGTAGCTGTTGCTTGCTAATGAGGACCAGAAAAATAAGGAAATAACACAGAGGATTACGCAGGTGCAACGCACCACTGGCCAAACAGACAGTTCAGCCCAACTGGTCATTGCCGATATCTATGCTTCAATTGAGCCTCCTTCCACCTTTCTTCATCTAATTTTATTGGCACAATCTCCTATTCCTTTTTCCCTCAACTGTTTGCCTAGTTTTACTGAAATCCATTGCTAGTCACCTCCACTAGTCCTTCTAGTAGTAATTTCAACATTCTACTTGTCCACTAGGTAAAGAAATCCCTCCTGAATTTCCAGTTGAATTTAGTGATGTCTAATCTGTATTTCACAAGTGGAATCATCTTTCTGCCCCATCAAACCCCTTCAGAAATGGAAAGGTTTCTCAGTCTTCTCTTTTCCAGAGAAAAGAACCCAGACTTTAACTTTTCCAGATAAGTATGCTCTCTCAACTGCAGCATCACCCTTGTAAAGCAATTTTGCACCTGCTCCAGAGTTTCCACATATTTGTTACAGAGTTCTAAACACACACTTGCTGCTGTGACTATATGCAAGATTCTATATAAATTTAACATAACGTATTTGAGAAATTAGCACCAATGCTTTATTTTTAAATGGCTTCATTTATCGATGATGCTTCTTTGAATGATTTAATATCTCAGATCCTTTACTCCTGTATCCAACTTAGACTCTTATTTGGCAAGGAATATGTGGCTTCCATACCCTTCTTGGGAGATAATTGTGAGAGACAAGGAAATGTTGATATTGAGAAGGATCAGAGTGCCCTTGTACACAGATCACTGAAAGTTAACACGCAGGTACAGTAAACAAATAGGAGACAAAATGCTATGTTACCTTTTTTAACACAAAGATTGAAGTACAAGACGGAAGAAGTCTTGTTGCAATAGTGTTGGACCTTTGTATGGCCACACCTGGAGTATTGTCTATATAAGGAAGGATATACCTGCCTTGGAGAGAATGCAACGTACGTTTACTAGGCTGATTCTGGGATGAGGAAATTGTCCTGTGAGGATACAGTGACCTCAATCTGCCAGAATTTGGCAAAGTGAAAAGTAATTTAATTGAAATATATCAAATTCTTAAAGGGTTTGACAGATTGATGCTGGGATGATGTTTTCCCTGGCTGGGAAACCTAGAACTAGAAGTCACAGAGCCAGTTAGGATTGAAATCAAGAGAACTTTCTTCACTCAAAGAATGGTTGTGAATCTGTGGAGCTCACTGCCCCAGAGTGCAGTGGAGGCAGAATCAATCAATAGATTCAATTGATGAAAAGTGAGATAAAGGGCTATGGGGAGCAGGCAGGAAAGTGGAATTGAGACCAGGATAAGATCAGCCATGATCATGTTAAATATTGGAGCGGCTTGAAGGGCTGAATTGCCTACTCTTGCTCCTAATTCCAATGTTCCTATGTTAAAGGTTATGAAGATTTGGAATATTCTATCCCAGGGAACTATGGATGCTCAGTTGCTGAGTACATTCAGCTTTGAGATTAAGAGATTTTTGAATACAAAGGAAATAGAGGTATGTAGGATATTGTGAGAAGGTATAACTGAAGTAGATCAGTCACGATCTTATTGGTGGGCAGGCTAGAGTGTTGAATAGACTACTCCTGTTCCTATTAACATGCACCACTTTATGCTTATCTGTATTAAAGTTAATTTGCCAATTACATGCCCATTCTGCAAGCTTATTAGTGTTTGTTTCTATGTTGGTGGGAATCTTCCTCAGTATTAAATAAACAATTTTGTGTCATCTGCACAGTGGCAACAACAATAAATGAAAATTCCTTGGAGAACCAAGGAATGAGGAAGTTCAACTTGCTTCTCCACGGTTCCATAGTATTGTTCAAGATATTGTTACTTCATGCTACAGAGAGGTTCTCATCTCTCCCTACTAAAATCAGCTTTAGAATAGAGCAGGCAGCAAATCAGTTAGATTACTCTGAAAATATGCTTGGTGAATAACTCGCCTGCACCTGGTGCAGAACTTGTTTCTCATTTCCCAGCAATAAGTACGCAGCACTGTTTACTTAGAGTCCATCTGCTTCATGAAATATTAATACAGGTATTAATTTTATACACTGAATCCCTATCTGAAAATTTAGCTGAGCATGGAACTGCACAGTGCTCACTGACTCAGCCACTGCACTCCCAGTAAAACAGCAGGTTACCTGGGATGTAGAGTAAGAACTCAGTTAACCCTTTCAGAGGGATAGGCCTATCATTGGCATTTAACCACAAATGTAATGATCTTCCCAGGCAGTTTATTAAAAAAAAGAAAAAGAGCGCACTGTGTCAAAATTCCCTGAAACACAGAGACACAACACTGAATTTATCAAATTATAGAAGCTATCATAAACAATAACTCCAGCTTTTTGCTGCCCTTACCTCTTCCCCAATGATTTTTTTAAACTAGTTGTCAGTCTTCAGTGGAGTTAATAAACTACTCCAAGTGGAAAAACCAACATTGGGTCACAGATAAAAACACTCCTAGTGTACCCCAATCCCAGATCACACACATAAATCACTCTCAGTGCACACCCAATCACAGATCACAGGTACAAACCACTCCCAGTATACCCAGCCCCAGATCACAGGTACAAACCTTTCCAAGTACACCCAATTCTGGATTACACACATAACTTACTCCCAGTGTACTCCCAATCCCAGATCACAGATACAAACCACTTTCAGTATACCCCCAATCCTGGATCACAGATATAAACCACTCCCAATGTACACAGCCCCGGATCACAGATACAAACCATTCTCACGGTATCCCCAATCCTGGATCACAGATACAAACCATTCCCAGTGTACCCACCAATCCTGGATCACAAATACAAACCACTCTCACTGTACCCCCAATCCTGAATCACAAATACAAACCACTCCCAGTGTACCCAATCCTGAATCACAAATGCAAACCACTCCCAGTGTTCCCAGCCCCAGATCACACACACACAAACTGCTCCCAATGTACCCAGCCCTGGATCATAGATAAAAAAACACTCCGAGTGGACACTCAATCCTAGTTACTGACCATTCCCAATTGACAGTCAATTCCAGGTATTGACTATTCCCAATAAACGCCCAATCACAGATTACAGATACTGATTGTTCCAAATCTTTACCCAATCCCAGATCACAGATACTGACTGTTCCCAATGGATACCCAATCCCAGATCACAGATACTGGTGATACCCCCAATCCTGAAACTCTAAAAAAATCAGCTTCCAGTAGATACCTGGCCCTAGATCTTAGATGCAAACTGTTCCCAACAATAGCTGCCATAGACTCAGGAACAACTGCCCTGAAATATAGCTGACACTGAACTGAGGTAAAAATTATTATCTTGTAAATCAGATCCATTGTTTTTACAGCAAATGATCGTTCTCCCAATTACGTCAAAATAAGGCATTTTAAACAATCAACTGAACGTCTAACTTCAGTATCACATCCTCTGTCACTGTTGTTTCATATTGGGGCCTGGGCTCCTTTCCTGGTTATGCCTACAATATTACAACCTTAGTTGTTACAAGGTCACAGAAACACTTAGTCACAAACTCAGGGCATAATTCCTATCAATACTCAACAGCCAGAGGTAAAAACTACATTATAAAACAAAACCAGGAACAGATCTGATTCAACAAACAATAAATCTCTATATAACACTGCCCTTGGGAGCCATGTAAAGGGTGTGTTACAGCTAGAATGTAGTACAGGCAGGCTGCTTTATGTGGTCTCGCTAGGGAAGCAATACACATTAAGTATTGTATAACAGCAAGTAATGTATGGAGTGTGCTACTGAATGTGCTGAGGTCTATAATGAATTAGCAATAAATTAAACATTAAAAAGGGCCAGCTTCAATACAATGTAAAGCAAGCCAGAAATCAGGAATATTATTAACAAGCTCTTGGTCAAACAGACTAAAATTCAAGCTGCCCTTCACCAAACAAAAGCCTTTTGTAACTTAAATAGGAGTCAGGAGAAGGGGGAAAAGCCTTTGAAAATTACCTGTTCTATCTTTGTGATTCAGGCTGAATGAATGCAGAGTCTATGTTGGTAGTGCTGTATCTAACTAGGCAAAGACCCTGCTGCTGCCAAGCAACAGACGAAGGATTTATAAGGACAGTCTCACTGTCACAAATGGAGAGTGAGGCACTCATTTCCCCATTTCATCATTCTACAGGAAAATTAACAATATTACCTTTCTCGAGAAGAAGCGAGGATCACATTCACTCTCGCATTTTATAGCGGGATAATCAACATGAGATCAGTATGTGATGTTCATACTACAGCAATGACGGATCCACTGATCCAGCCCTACCCCTCCTTTTCCTGCACAATATGGTAGGGTCTAAATCCACATAACTGTCTTATCAGGTATCATCACTGCTAACAGCTCTGCTGCAATCTCTCCTTCATTTGCTGATTGGGAGGGGGAAACCTGTACAGGTTAAGTCTAGTCAGAAATTCAGTTCCCAGTTTCTGCCAGTTTTTTTAATAGGAGTGATGAGATGCAGTACAATACGTCATTACAACATAAAATGCCTCAAAAACAATTGCATTTATAAAACACTTCTAACATGGAAAAAAAAGTCCTAGGGTAGTTCACAGGATCGTATAGTCAGACAAAAATAGATGTCGAGTTAAAGAAAGAAATAGTAGGGAGGGTGACCCAAAGCTCGTTCACTTTGGAGGGATTTAAGAAGGCCCCTAATAAAATCAAGGTGAGTGGGGAGAGGGAGGAAATTCAGAATGGGCCCTGAATAGCTGGAAACATGACTGTCATAGTGCAATGGAGTTCAGAGTCAAAGGAGCAAAGGATGCATGTAGTGGAAGGTGACGAATTATGTACTGAGGAAAATTAGGAACAACAGAAATTTAAAGCAAGAGGATAGAAACTGTAGATAAGTAATTGTAGCCTGATTGTAGCTAAGATTTGGAGTCAGCGCTTGACTTAGATAGTTGATAAAGAGCAGACTTTTTCATTCATTGAGGGGATGTGTCCCTCTTTGCCCTTGAAAAAGTGTGGTGAGCCACCTTATCAAAACATGGCAGTTCATGTGGTGTAGGTACACCCACAGTGCTGTTTTGGGGAGGGGGAGCACGGTGGTGGATGCTCTAGGGTTTTGACTCAGTTACAAAGGAACAACAACAATTCAATGTTAAGACGGTGTGTGAATTGAATGGGAATTTCAAGGTGGTGGTGTTCCAGTGCAGGCTGAAATTTGTCAAATGGAAATCAACGTTGGAAAAAGTGACATCATTTTAGAAGAAAGAGTGAGAAGGCAGATTGTTATTTAAATAGAGAGAAACTGCAGAAAACTGTAGCACAAACGGAGGTCCTTATTCACGAAACCCCAGAAAACTAATATAAAGGTGCAGAAGGTAATTAAGACGACAAATGGAATGCTGGCTTTTATTTCAAGGGAATTGGAATATAAAGAGATGTTGCTGTAACTGTACAAGATATCAGTGAGGCCACATTTACAATACTCTGTATAGTTTTGGTGCCTTACTTAAGGAAAGATATATTATCATTGGAGGCAATACGGAGGAGGTTTACTTGGATGGTGCCAGGTATGGAGGGACTGCCATATAAGGAAAGATTAGATAAATTCTTGGAGTTCAAAAGAATGAGAGGAGATAAAATTGAAACAGAAGATTCTTAAGGAGTTAGACAGGGTAAATGTTCAGAGAATATTTCCACTCATGGAAATGTGTAGGATCAGAGGGCTTAGTTGCAGAATAAGATGATGCACACATTTGAGGAAGAATTTCTTTTCCCAAAGAGTGGAGAGCCTTTGGAATTCTTTACCTCAGGCAGCTGTGGAGGCTGAGTTCTTGAACATTTTCAAGCCTGAGGTCAATAGCTTTTTTATTAACAGGGGAATTAATGTTTTGGGGAGAGCAGACAGGAAAGTGGACTTAGTGAGTGTTAGATCAGCCATGATCTTATTAAATGGCAGAGCAGGCTAGAAAGGCTGAATGGCCTCCTCCTATCCCTATTTCTTGTGGTCGAATGCCATTCAGTTTCTTATACAGCATAATCAAGTGACTCCTCACTCTGTGAAATTTCAGTGATAACAAGCCCAGTCTTTTCAACTTATCCTCAGAAGACAACCCACTCATTCCAGATATCAATCCAGTAAACCTTTGAATCGCCTCCCATGCATTTACATCCTTTATTAAATAAGGAGACCAAAATTGAACACTGTATTTGAGATGTGGCTCACCAAAGCCTTGTTTTTCTGAAGTATAACATCCTTATTTTTATGTCAAATTCCTCTCACCATATAGTATTCTTTTGCTGTACAAGCATATTAACCTTTGGTGACATATGCACTAGAACACCTAGATCTCTCTGCAACTCGGAATTCTGTTGTCATTCTCCATTTAAGTAACACACTGCTTTTTTATTCTTGCTGAAGTGAACAACTTCACATTTTCCCGCATTAAATTCCATCTGCCAGATACTCTCAACCTAATATATCTGCCTGCAAGCTCCTTATGAACTCTTCACAATATGCTTTCTACCTATCTTTGTGTCATCTGCAAATTTAGCTACCATGCCTTTGCTGCACTCATCTAAGTCAGTGACATAGACTGTAAGAAGCTGATGCTCCAGCACAGACCCTTGTGCGACTCAACTATGACACCTTGCCAGTTAGAAAAATGTGCATTTATGCATACTCTTGTTTTTTGGTAATCTTATATCCATGTTACCCACTTTTTATGTGGCACCTTGTCAAACGTATGTCTACAGGCTCCCATTTATCCACTGTGTATTCCACTCCTTCAAAAAGCTTCAGCAAATTGGCTAAACATGATTTTCCTTTCACAAAATAATGCCTACTCTTCCCAATTAAGTTCAGTCTTTCTCTGTTTTAACCTTTTTAATGATCGATTCTAACACCTTCTCCATGTCTAACTAACTGGCCTACAGTTTTCTTTCTTTCTGCCTCTCTCCTTTCTTGAATTGGGGAGTTAAATTTGCTTTCCTTGTTATCCATTATTAACTGCTCATTGTCACTTTCAAAGGGGTCAATAGTTACTTTTTTTCTTTGTTCAATACCTGTGGAAATTCTTGCTACTGTTTTTACATTTGTAGCCATCTTCCTCTCATTCTTCCTCTAATTTCTTTCTCCTAATTGGTCTTTTAGTCATTCTTTACCATTCTTTATATTTTGCTGAACCATCTGACTTTTCGCTCATCTTCTTGGTTATATGTGTTTTCCTCAAGTTTGATGCTTTCTTAACTTCTTTAGCTAACCACTGATAGTAGATCCTCTTCTTAGAATTTTTCTTTAGAGTAAAAAATACTTATTCTCAGTATTCTGAAATATCCCCTTAAATACCTGTCAATGCTTCTCCATTATCCCCATTCTAGTTCACTTCAACTTGCTCAGCTTTCATGCCACATAGTTGGCCTTATTTAAATTTAAAATGGGTGGCACAGTGGTTAGCATTGCTGCCTCACAGCACCAGGAACCTAGGTTCAATTCCGGCCTTGGGTCACTGTCTGTGTGGAGTTTGCATGGGGTTACAGGGATGGAGCCTGGGTCAGATGCTATGTCAGTGTTGCTGTAGTCTTGAGGAGCAGAATGGCTTCCTTCTACACTGTGGGTCTTCTATGATTCTATGAAAATACTAGTCTTAGACTCACTCTTCTCCCTTTCAAACTGGATGTAAAATTCAATTTGCATTGCTACATAAGGTTGATTGCCTTCACTCTGAAGTTAATGATTAATCCAATTACTCAATAGCAAGTCCAATATAACCTGCACTTTGATAGTTTCTTAGGGTTCTGGAATCAATCTCAACTATGAACTTCGGTTATGACTGCCAGTCTAATTTTTCTGGTTTATATGTAGATTAAAATCATCCATGATTGCTGTTGGCCCTTTATCACAAGCACCCAATATTTCTTCTTGAGTACTTCGTCCTACATTATGATTATTGTTAGCGACTCACTAGCGACTTTTTTCCCCTACCAATTCTCACTTCACCCAAACCAATTCTAAATCTTGGCATCCTGAACCAAGGTCATCTCTAACTATTGCACCAATGTCATCCTTAACAGTTCTACCTTCACTTTTACCTAGCTTTCTAGTCTTTCTGAATGTACCACTCAATATGCAGAACTGAATCCCTGTCATAGAGTCAAAGATTCCTTACAGTGCAGGAGAAGGCCATTCAGCCCATCGAACATGACCTTGGTCTCATCTCCATAATGGCCAACAGGTCATGCTTATTTACTTCAATGTGCATATCAATTTATGTACTTTGTTTTGAATGTTTAGCTTATTCACATTCAGAAGCTTTAGTTTTACTTTTTTACCTTTGTAACATATAGTTTTGACTGTTGGTACATTCTTAGGTTTGTTTCTCTCTATCCCTTCTATTTTCTGGTTTCCGTTTCCAGATTACTCTTCTGCTTGTCTGCCTTAATGCTATAGTTTGCCACATCTACTGAACCTTGATCCCTCAGCACCTTATAAGTGTGGAAGGCTTTAGGGAGTCAGGAGATGAATTAATCATAGCAGAATTCCCAACCTCTAATCTGCTGTTTGTAGCCACAGTGTGGTTGGTCCAGTTACGTTTCCGATTGATGGTAACACATCGAATATTGATGATTAGAGTTATATAGTAAATAATTTATTAATGCCCATGCCAGACTCTTATTATGATAAATATGAAATATGAATACAATATTCAAAAGCTCTTCACAGGAGCACGAGTGAGCCACTTAAAAATATATTAGGTTAGAACAGATAGGTGAAGGCTTTGTCAAACAGGTAGGTTTTTAAGGAATATATTTAAGAGGGAAAGTGAGAGGAAGAGAAAGAGAGATTTATTCCAGAGACAGAAATCCCAGAGCTTACGACCGTGGAAACTCAAGGCTGCCAATGGCGAAACAATTAATATCAGCGACATTCAAGAAACCATGATTGGAGGAATGTTGATGTCTCTGAGAATTATATAGCTGGAAGAAATGAGAAGAGTAAGACCAAGGAAGGATTTGAAAACAAAAATGAAAATTTTAAAATCAAGGCATTGTTTAATCAGTAATTAGGTGAGCAAGTACAGGGACAAAGAGTGAAAATGATTTGGTCCAAGTTAGGACACATTTTGGATAACCAGGTATACAGAGGGGAGAAAGTGGCACATTTATAAGGTGCTGAGGGATCAAGGTTCAGTAGATGTGGAAAACTATAGCATTAAGGCAGACAAGCAGAAGAGTAATCTGGAAAACGGAAACCAGAAAATAGAAGGGATAGAGAGAAACAAACCTAAGAATGTACCAACAGTCAAAACTATATGTTACAAAGGTAAAAAAGTAAAACTAAAGTGGCAGTCCAGCCAGTAGCCATTGGACTAGTCAAGCCCAGAAGAAACAAGGTGTGGATGAGTGTGCTGAGGTCAGTATCAGATGATAGGTAGCAGAATGGTGCAAGACTTAAGCCATTGGTGCGGAATTGGGTTGAGGATTAGACTGTAGCTACAGTGACAGAATCCAGAAACAGATCTGTGAATTTATGGTGAGTCTTGAAGTAAGTATTCAAGGAAAAATAAGCTCTTGGATAGAGGGTGAACTAACAGTGCCTCAGTAAGGCTTGACGTGAGATCCGACTATATGTAGAATGTGAGGCTGAAAGATCCTCATTAATTCTGTACCACTTTCAACAGCAGTTCAAGGATTGCAACCTGCAGCTACAAGGGGGTTGTGCAGGCATGAGGAATGAAGTGAACGTGTAAATATTTTGGCACAAGCCTAGGTTTTTGATTCTAAAGTTACAACTTGTAGCATAGTGACCAGACACTGAAGGTACAAACAAACCACACTGCTTGGAAATCTAACCCCAGATCAGGTGGCTAATCACCTCTACAAACTGATGGTATTTTAAACTACATTATAAGTGGTAGCTTTTTTTAATTCATTTTCAGAATATGGGCATCTCTAGCTAGGCCAGCTTTTATTGCCTATCCCTAATTACCCTTAAGATGGTGATGATGAGCTGCCTTCTTGAACCACTGTGGTGTAGGTGTAACTGCTGTGCTATTGGGGAGGAAGTTCCAGAATTTTGACAGTGATGGAATGGTGATACAGTTTCAAGTCAGGATAGTGAGTGATTTGGAGGGGATCTTTCAGCTAGTGGTGTTTCTATGTGACTGCTTCCCCTGTCCTTCTAGATGGTAGCGGTCATGGATTTCCCCACATTATAAGAAAGATGTGGAGGCATTGGAGAGGGTACAGAGGAGGTTTACCAGGATGTTGCCTGGTATGGAGGGCAGGTCCTATGAAGAGAGGTTGAAGGATTTGAGGTTGTTTTCGTTAGAAAGGAGGCGGCTAAGAGGGGATCTTATTGAAGCATATAAGATGATTAGAGGTTTAGATAGGGTGGACAGTGATAGCCTTTTTCCTAGGATGGAGAAAGCTAGCACGAGGGGACACAGCTTTAAATTAAGGGGTATGAGTTATAGGACGGATATCAGAGGTAGGTTCTTTACTCAAAGAGTGATTAGGGAGTGGAATGCCCTGCCTGCAGCTGTTGTAGATGCGCCAAGTTTGGTGGCGTTTAAGAGGTTAATTGATAAGTATATGGAAGAGAAGGGAATGGTTTAGTTTGGAGGGGCATTGCTTTTTATTTTGGTCGGCACAACATCGAAGGCCGAAGGGCCTGTTCTGTGCTGTAATGTTCTATGTTCTATGTTCTACTTCGAAGGTGTTGCCGAAGGAGTTGCTGCAGTGCATCTTCGTAAATCTGTGTCTTTTTACATATTGTAACAATCTCATATCCTAGTTCATGAATAGCTTATTAAAATATCAAGGAGTTCCTGTGATCATATTCACTCCAATCAAAGGTTTTTTGCAATCAACATTTTCCAGGGATGGAGACTGAAAGGAATCTTGGACTAGATTTTCCGGCTGCGCTCACTCTACAACTGGAAAATCTTACCCAAGGTCAACAGACCTTTGATCGTGTCCTGCCCGCTACAATTCCCGAGGCAGGTGGACAGGAAAATTCTGCCCAGTGACTCCAAATCTATCGGTATTATTTACAGTTCTACAGTCCATAGGTACAAAGCCAATTGTGTGGCCTGATGGCTTTGTTAGCTGTCTCTTGACGAGTGTATTGTATTGTATCAATGTCCTGTAGCATACTGTGAGACAGAGTTTGACCAATTTCTGAAAACTGTCCAGCACAAACAACCTTTTTGCGGTAGTTATTTTTGGCTTTTAAATGTTAGCTTATTTTAAATTGAATGCATTTTTGCTGAAAGACTGGCTACAGGACTCAACCTCCAAGTGACAGATCAAATGAGTAATCAGACATCAGTATGTCTGACAACTCAGATGATCTGTCACTTTTAATCTACATCTCCTGTTTCTTCTTGAGCGAAGACCTGACGCATTGACTTTTGCCACCAGCTTTTAAAGCTGAATGCGTTCTTGCTGAAGAACTTACTTTGGTTCCATTTTTATCTGTTAAATTATAGCCAGGGAATTATAATGTGGTTTATCTTCCCAACCCCGCTTTATTGTCACTGATTGAACAGCAGAGTGGCATAGTGATTAACACTGTGGTCTTACAGCTCCAGGGACCAGGGTTCAATTCCCAGCTTGGATCACTGTCTGTGTGGAGTTTGCATATTCTCCCCATGTCTGCATGGGTTTCCTCCCATAGTCCAAAGATGTGCAGGTAAGGTGGATTGGCGAATGCTAAAATGCCCCTTGGTGTTCCAAGATATCTAGGTTAGGGGAATTAGCAGAGTAACATGTGGGGTTATGTGGATAGGGCAGGGGTGGGATATGCTGTAAGAGTCATTGCAGACTCGATGGACTGAATGGCTTCCTTGGGCACTATAGAGATTCTATGTCCTGCATGAATCGTGCTTCGTCCTTCCTATTTCTTAACAACATGCTCAGCAACTTCCTATTTCCATTTCTGCAACATTGCCTGATCAACTCTGTCTCTACTCATCTGCTGCTGAAACCCTCATCCATTTTTTCAGTTTTTCAGTTCTAATGCACTCTTAACTGGTTTCCCATGTTCTACTTTTGATAAACCTGAGATCATCCAAGACACGCATTAAGTGTGGGAAGCGCAATGGCACAGTGGTTAGCGCTGCTGCCTTGCAGTACCAGGGACCCGGGTTTGATTCCTAGCTTGGGTCGTTGTCTGTGCAGTGTCACATTCGCTCCATATCAGCATGGGTTTCCTCCAGGTGCTCCAGTTTCCTCTCACAGTCCAAAAGACGTGCTGGTTATATTCATTGGCAAATTCTTTCCCTCAGTGTACTCAAAGAGGCACCAGAGTATGGCGACCAGGGGATTTTCACAGTAAGATTTTCATTGCAGTGTAAATGTAAGCCTATTCGTGACCATAATAAATAAACTTTTATGTACTTTTCCCCATCATCTGTGCTTGCTGACCCACACACTGCTTTCTGGTGAAACAGCACTTTGACTTTAAAGCGCAGATAATTTTTTTCAAATACTTCCCTTCACTTTGTGGTGACAAAACAGGCAAGAAGGAAATAAAGTCTCGGGATATCTATATTTTCATGGGGATTATTTACCAGTTTCACAAAGCAATGTCATTAGACATTTTCATAAGTTAATTGCTTTTGCAATCCTGTCATGTCTGAGAACTTAACATGTATGATTTTGCAGACTCCCACCGAAGGCAAATTTAAAAAGCTGTCATGATTTTGGATATGCAAGTCATGTATCAGAAATGAATTAAACCTTTATTTTTAACCAGTGTGTATGTCTGAATGATAAACTTGATTGTTAACAAGACTGTCTGCCCCAGGAAAAATTCTTTGATCTTTTAATATAACAGATGTGAATTTTCATGTTCCTTCTCTTCCCGCTTTACCTCTGTTTCCACACTGAGTTGGTAAGAAAGGGTCTCTGGGGATAATCTTATTGCATATCACTGAAAGAATCAGTTGAAAGTGAGAGGCGAGCTGTTCCAGATGTTAAAACGTGTTTCAATGTATGCTGAGGCGATCTTGTTTGTCAAATACTCTGGATCTGATTATGTTAGTACTAAAGTATGTCTCTGTCCAATTTGTTTTAGATGTTATCAGTAATAGCCATACCTCCATTATTGTGTAGTTGACCGTTACATTAATTCTGCTGGACGGGAGGAGGTAATGTTGATGTCACATAAATGAATGTCCTCCACACACAACACATTGATGTAGAGCTGCTGATAAATTCCCTAGACTCTAAAATCTAGTTTTGGAAAGTCACAGTTGCAATATTAGCGCCAAGATTAAGACTCTGGAAACTGTGTCAAGAGTTACTGCCGTAATCCTCTTGATCACACCTTACTAATTTAGTGCAAATCCAAATGGAGACAGGCTTACTTGCTTAGAACTATGTTTCATGGGTTTGAAGGCACGCTTTATGATAACATATGTCATATAATGAGTTTCAATTAGAAGCAACGGTCAGTTACTACTTATCGTCTGTGCAACATCCATTGGTAGCACACTAGCCTTGGAATCACGAAGTCTGGGTTCAAGTCATGCTGCAGGGCTTGAGCACAACCATCAAAGCTGAATGTCTAGTGCAATATTGAAGCAGCACTGCACTGTTGGAGGTGCCATCTTCGGATGTAATGTTAAACCGAGGCCCATTTCCCTGCTAGGGTTGATGTAAAAGATCCCACAGCACTACTTCAAAGAACAGCAGAAGAGTTACCCCTGGGATGGGATTTTCCAGCTACTGACCCAAGACTAGGAAATCCTGCCCGAGGTCTACACTCATTTTCATGGTTTGCCTATGATTCCTGTGGTGGGCGGGAAGGGAACATTCAGCCTCTGGTGTCCTGGCCAATATTTACCCCTCAATCAACTTTACGAAAAACAAGATTATTCTGGAATTGTCACATTGCTGTTTGCAGGAGCTTGATGAGCACAAACTAGTTTACATAATTCCTACATTATAACAGTGGCCATATTTCAAAGTGTTTCATTGGCTGTAAAGCAGCACAGTGGCGCAGTGGTTAGCACTGCTGCCTCACACTGTGAGGGATCCGGGTTCAATTCCCCGCTTGGGCCACTATCTGTGCTGAGTCTCCCCGTGTCTGCATGGGTTTCCTCAGGGTGCTTCGGTTTCCTCCCACAGTCCAAAAGATGGGCTAGTTACGGTGCATTGGCCATGGTAAATACTCTCTTTGTGTCCCTGAACAGGCGCCAGAGTGGCAATTAGGGGATTTTCACTTCACTGCGATGTTAGTGTAAGCCTATTTATAATACTAATAAATAAACTTTAAAAAGTGTTTGGAAATTCCTGTGATCATGAAGGTGCCAGTCTTCCTTTCCTTTATCTGTTTGTGGTGAAGCCACACAGTATATGGCCTGCTCCCTCACCTGCATTTCTTAATTATTTAAACTGAGTCTCTCTCTGTTCCAGCTTTGGTTTGTATTCTGATGCCCATTACTCTGCTAACTGTCTGTCTTTGGGGTGAAGGCGGCTGAAGCTGTCTGGAGTGGAATGTACTCATTTATTCCTGATTCAGTCTGCCCTGATGTTACAAGACCTATGGTGGGATTCCTGTCACTGTCAACACTGTTGTTCACATCCTTCACTGCTGGGAAACTTGTGTCATGTTGAGGTCACATCTCGCTGTGGGAAGGGTGGGAAAATTTCACCACCAGACTCTGGGTCGTATATCAGCAATTCTGTTTGGATGGAACGGTGCACAGGAAAATTTATGTAAGACAGAGAGGGTACTTCAATTTGAGTGTTGGATTGCCCAGATCAGGAAATCAAATAGGATTGAATCAAGAATCCACCAATGACCTACATGTCTATCCACCATATCCATAGAATCCCTACAATGAGAGAGAGGCCATTCAGCCCATCAAAACTGCAGCCATCACAATCCCAACCAGCCAGTCAGTCCCTATCCCCGTAGCTACACGTATTTACCCTGCTAGTCCTCCTGACACTAAGCGGGAATTTACCATAATCAATCAACTTGACCTGCACATCTTTGGACTGTGGGAGGAAACCGGAGCACCCAGAGGATTTCCACACAGACACGGGGAGAACGTGCAGACTCCACACAGAGCCAGAAATTGAACATGGGTCCCTGTACTGTGAGGCAGTAAGTGCTAACCACTGTGCCACCATGCTACCAACAAATACAGCAATATACACAGATCACAGAAGACCAAATGGAGCTCAGGACATAATGATCAATGATATTTAAGTATTTTTAAACATGCAAGTTGATGTGATAAGGCAGTGTTGCACGAGCATTTTACTCACAGGCCCTGAGTTCTGCTGGTGAGGAGATTCTCGCAGAGAGACCACAGCTAACTGTCTCTGTAGCCGCAACACCTCTTTCTGAGACTCTCTCAGCACTCGCTCAAAGTCACTGTGTTTCAACCTGTCAGGAGCCTCCTGTGCACACACAAAAACAGAAAGCAGATATCATTAAGATATGAGTACATGAGAATAACGGTTTTTTGGATTACAGAGTGGCAATACAATTGTTCCTTAGAAACCTTCATAAACAAGTGTACTGAATATCGAGATTAAATGTCAAGGTCAGTTTGGAAATTTTCCTCTGTATTTGAGCACTACAAACTTTGTAAATTGCTGGAAAAAGGTTAAATAGAACTCAGTTTTGCATTGGCTTGAAATGTGACTGTAATCCAAAAAGAATGAGTGGTAATGTTTCCTCTTGCTTCATAAATGGGTGATTATCTTAAAAATGCATTCAGGAAATACTTGGACAGCTCCTGGCTTGTAATAGTTTTGAGAACACAAAAACTGAATGAGCAGACATCCATCAGGCCAAGATTCAGAGTTATCAGATCAATACTGACACTTCTTTCCAAGTGAAGCTGTGCCCAGAGCCAGGTAATGTTTATGTACTGCGATCTTACAACACAAATTAAATTAATTTAGTTTTTAGGTATGAGTTTGTCATGTCTTTACTACACCCTAACCACCATTGGATGGATTTAGCAACAAATTATGATCCTAAGTAACCTTATAAAATGGATACAAACAAAATACGAGTCTAGTAAGAATCCTAAGACTGGAGAAAACGAGTAGTGCAAAAGCAGTAGTAGTGATTTAGCAGAATTTGCACAAGCAAAAGTCATAATGCAAGTCTGTCACTCAAGTACCATCACCACATTGAAACTTCATGAAATGGACATTAGAAGACATTCACTTGTTGAGTTTGCAATCACTGGCTGGTGAGAAATAGCTGCCATGTGAACCCTGTACATGCAGGGCAATTGATCTTGCAACTCATTCAATCATGTACATCCGTGAAAATAATTGAGGTATCAGCAATCATCCCATCACTAATTGTCAAATTAGCATCATTCAATATCATAAACTTGGAATCATGTGTAGATTTTGTTAAAGATGCCAGAGCAGATTAAGAAAGAGATTCAAAGAACATTCAGGAAAATGGACTTTATAAGTAAGAGGTATCGAGTTTGAAAGCAAGCACGTTATGATGAACCTTTATAAAAACTCATTTGGCGTCACCTGGAGCAGTGTATATGGTGCTGGGTACAACACTTCAGAAAGGTTGTGAAAGCTTTAGAGAGGGTATAGAAAAGATATACGACCACAGTTCCAGCAATGCAAGAGTTCAGTACGTTAGTAGATTAGAGCAGAGAAAGATAGGAAGAAATTTGATAGGATTGTTCAAAAGCATGTGAGATGCATACAAGAATAGATAGAACCTGTCTCCATGGTGATTAAAGTGTGCAAATTACATGTATATATATTGTGTGACTTTTATGTTTCAGGAGAATGTTTTAAAATTCAGCTTTTTTCTGCAAGTAGTAAGTATGTCTGGAAGGAATAAAGCTTGGATACTGCAAGAGCAGGGTAATTATTCAAGAATTTATGTCAAACACAGTTAATACAACTTTGTTTACTTAAATTCCCTATAATTTTAGATTAGAGTGATTGACAGGATCATGTGAAATTCGTTTTATGTGTAGTCCTGGATTTGTACCAGAGAAAAAAAACAAGCTTTTGAAGAAAAAAGTTGGAATTTGGTTGTCCTGGTTGAAGTTAGGAGAGTTTTGCAGGCTTCTGAAACCACTTCATCTTTCAGAAAACTATCGTTGCAGTGAGTATATTTATCACTGCCAACTATATTCAAAGTGGGTTTAAGACTGTAAGAAGAATCTTGCTCATTTTGAATTGAAATAATGATAAGTTAGAAATGAGAGTTGTTTCTTTTCATGTTTAAAGATTGTCTGACTGTTAAGTTGGAGTTAAGCTGCTTCATTTTGTTAGAGCTACACGAAGGCGTGTTACAAATAAAGCTTGTTTTGATAACAGATGCCTACTTTGTCAGTGGAATTCCTCCTGGATGTGAAGAAATACTTTTTTACACAGTGAGTGGCTACAGTTTGAAAGCATGGGAGACAGATTCAATCATGATTTTTAAAAAGGAATCACATAATCCTTTGAAGGATTGGGAAGCCTTTAAAAGCGAGCAGAGGATAACTAAAGTAGCCATAAATGGGGAGAAGTTATGAGCGTAAACTAGCTAGTAATATAAAAGATAAGAAGAGTCTTTTTCAATATATGAAAGGTAAAAGAGAGGCAAAAATAGATACTGGATCACTGGAAAATGAGACTGGAGAAGTAATAATAGGAAACAAAGAAATGGCAGGGGAACTGAATAGTTCAGTCTTCACAGTGGAAGACACCAGTGGGATGGCAGAGTTCTAGGAGAGTCAGGGGGTACATGTGAGTGCAGTGCATCACTAAGGAGAAGGTGCTGGGGAAACTAAAAGATCTGAAGATAGATAAATCACCTGGGGTGGATAGAATACATCCCAGAGTTCTAAGACAGACAGTTAAGGGAATTGTGGAGACATTGGTAGTGGTCGTTCAGGAATCACTGGAGGCAGGTAAGTAACTAATGTAATGCCACTATTTAAGAAGGGAAGGAGGCAGCAAACAAGAAATTATAAGCCGGTTAACCTGATTTCAGTCACCAGCAAGATTTTAGAGTCCATTATTAAAGAAGAGATCGCAGAGTACTTAGAAGTGCATAACAAAATAGGACTAAGTCAGCATGGCTTCGTCAAAGGGAGGTCAAGTCTGACAAAATCTGGTAGACTTCTTTAGGAAGGTAACAAGGAAGTTAAATAAATAAAGGAGAACCAGTGGGCATGATTTATTTAGATTTCCAGAAGGTCTTTGACAAGGTGTCCCTCAGGAGACCATTAAATAAGTTAAGAGTCCATGGTGTTAAGGATTGATATGGATAAAGGATTGGCTGACTGACAGAAGTTAGAGAGTGGGGATAAAGGGATCTTTTTCAGGATAGCAGCCACTGACTAGCAGGGTGCTTCAGAGGTCGGTGCTGGGACCACAACTTTTCACGATTTGGATGAAGGCACAGTTAAGTTTGCAGATGATACAATGATAGGTAGCATTGAGGGCGCAGGGGGCAGCAGAAGGATTTGGATAAATCAATAGAGTGGACAAAGAAGTGGCAGCTGGTATTCAGTGTGAAAAGATGTGTGGTTATGTACTTTGAAAGAAGGAATGGAGACATAGACTATTTTATAAATGGGGAAATGCTCAGGAAATCAGAAGCCCACGTTTTGATTTCTTGTTCAAGATTCTTGCTCAAGACTGAACCTGCAGATTCAGTCAGCAGTTAGGAAGGAAAATGCAATGTTAGTGTTCACTTTGAGAGGGCTAAAATACAAGAGCAGGAATGTACTTCTGAGGCTGTAAAATGCTCTGGTCAGACCCCATTTGGAAAACTGTGAGCAGTTTTGGGCACCGTATCGAAGGAAGGATGCCCTGGCCTTGGAAAGGGTCCAGAGGAGGTTCACAAGAATGATCCCTGGAATGAAGAGCTTGTCATATGAAAAACAGTTGAAGACTCTGGGTCTGTATACATTGGAGTTTAAAAAATGAGGGGGGATCTTATTGAAACTTAGAAGATACTGTGAAGCCTAGATAGAGTGAACATGGAGAGGATGTTTCCACTAGTAGGAAAAAACTAGAACAAGAGGGCACAACCTCAGGCTAGAGGGACGATCCTTTCAAACAGAGATAAGGAGAAATTTCTTCAGTCAGAGAGTGGTGAATCTGTGGAATTCTTTGCCACAGAAGGTTGTCGAGGCTAGGTCATTGAGTGTCTTTAAGACAGAAATAACTAGGTTCTTGATTAATAAAGGGATCAATGATTATGGGGAAAAGGCAGGAGAATGGGGATGAGAAAAATATCGTCTATATCAGGAGCCGGCTCAATGGGCTGAGTGGCCTAATTCTGCTTGTATGTCTTATAGTCTTATACGGGGAAAGGACAGTGATCTCACTAAATTGCTTTAGCAGAAATCCAGCTCAACTGGCCAAATCTGTATATTTTTATAAAAACAATGGATATACAATGTGATGAGGTCCTCTTAATTGTTAGGAAACTGCAGGTAAGTAGCTGGTAAGGCATAGGAAAGATCGAGTTCTTTCTGAGTGACTGCAGACTGCACTTGTCACGGTAAACCTGCAGCTGCAGATTGGATGATTGGAGAATTCTGAGGCACTTCTGTCAGAGCCAGTCACAGGGGAGGCTTTGCTTGTGTTTCAAAAATCTTTTGATCTCACATTCTACAATATTTCTATGAGAAAAAGGCGTATTAAATCATATTCCCACTGTCTAAAATGATTGTGGCAATTGTGCAGGAAAGCCTCTTCATCCTTTCGGGAGAAACTATAACCACGACTGATACTGGTGGAAATACCTGGGGTACAACATAGAATCACAGGAGGCCAGTCAGCCCATCGAGTCTGCACCGGCCATAATCCCACCCAGGCCCTATCCCCTTAGCCCCAGGATTACCCTACTAATCCCCCTGACACTAGGGTTAATTTAGCATAGCCAATCCACCTAAAGATATGGAGGATTATAGGAAATGTGATACATAGAATGGACCATGGTCAAAACACACCTTCACTTGTTGACGTTGAAAACCAGAATGAATGATGGGTGTATGGACTAAAATTGTTTGGGCTGGGAGCCATGTGGGGATGAAGATGTGAAGGGAAGGTGAGGGAAGAGAATGCATGTGAGGCGCAAGATAAAATCTTATGATCTCTGCAGAGACCAATAAGTTTTATAAAAAGATTCAAGCTTCCAATTATTAGCCGAAAGATTGACGAGGCAACATTTTGTTTAAAAAATGCCGCCGCCAACATATTATTTAAAAAAAACTATTGACTGAATATTATTTTCTTTCTGTAGACAATTTATGTTTTAAACTACAGAAAGGAGTGTTCCCCTTTCAGACTTATCTCACTCACCACAGAATTACAGTCCTTAATGCAAATAGTACACAATTTCTTCCAGTTTCCAGTGGATTCCTGTATCCCGATTTTTCCAAATAGTGACTCTGAGTGAACATGTCCAGGTACTTGCTTCAATTTTCACTGAATTTCTTCAATCAACCACCAGTAGTGAAGCTTGATCTGACTCTTCTTGGCCAAATCTCCCAGAATCCAATGGCTGCAGGCTGCATCATGTTGACTAAAGATTGTCTCTCTCTCTCTCTCTCTCCTCCTGCCATGCAGACTCTTGTCTCTGCTGATCATAGGGAACTACTGTCTGTCTAAATCCATTGAATTTCAAGCAACCTAAATAGCTCATAAACAGCTGGCCTGCCTTATTCCCCATGGTTACATGAATCACATTAACCTTGTATCTCGGTGAAAATGATAATTAGCTACCTTGACCTCAACTGGAGCGTGAAGGCTCACAGAAGGAGAGACACATACAAAGCAATCAGACCAGAAAGAGGGACACAGAGAATTCTTGTGAAGAGAAGAAACAAAAATACTGGCAGGAAGATGTCTGTTTTTCCTGTTTGCCAGAAAAGGAGACATGAGCTGTTCGGGGTACTGAGAGAGCTGGTTGAAAAGGTCTCAAATCTGGGAAAGCTGTGTGAATAGCTCGGAGATCCCCGAAAAGAACTGAGTGTTTTCCCAGAAGTGGCCAAACCATGAATGATGGTGTTAGTAATTGGTTGGTTGGTTGAAAAAGAACTCTGGAAATCTGCATCATCAAATCTGTCGTGCGGTTTCACAGAATGAGCCTTGCTGATGATAATCATGCCCGTGAAACTGGGGCGTGAAAGCTGTTGTCGGACCTACTCCGTGTGAATAAAGAGCAGCATTGTTGGGCATTATGGAATGAGAGGTCACAGTTTTCGGCTCGGGGTGGCAAATTTAAAACAGAAATGAGGAAGAATTGCTTCACTGAAAGGATCCGTGCTACTGTGGAATTCTCTACAGACTGCACTGGAGGCTGGAACAAATTTGAGGAGATACATAGGTTTTTAATTGGTAGCAAGATAAAGGGTTGTGGGGAATGGGTGGGAAGGCGGAGATGAGACCAAGATGAGATCAGCCATGATCATATTGAGTGGCGGAGCAAACTTCAAGGGTCTGAAGTGCCTAACCTTACTCCTAGTTCTTAAGTTCTTGCATTATATTTTGCAACTGTACAGCCAAAATAGTGCTACAATTATGTGGGGAATGCCCACTTATAAGTGTAAGACTTATTTTTCTTGCATCAGCTATTTAAAGTGAACTTTACCTTTTTATTTATCATATGCCTCTTAATTCACGTGTATTGTGTGTTGGTTCTGATTCCAGTCAAAGTAAAAACTTGAAAAAGTGAAATCTTGTAGGTAATTCTCTTCATTTTGGGGGGCATCTGTAAGTTTGACTATTTTGGTTTAGTGTGCCACAATGGGAATTGTAATGTTTACACATTTCAAGGATGCGATTTTGCGGTTACGAGAAAATACTGAAGCAGAGAAAATTAAATCAATGTTTTCTAAAACTATAAAGCATTTTCCTGGAATAAATAGGAAAAGCCTATTTCATCTGTCTGGGAACCGAGTGAAGGGAGGTGGGTTGTGAGGATCATTTGTTCAGAAATGTACTAAGAGAGCAAGAAGAGAGGTTAGAAGAAAGATCTCGATAGCTCATCTGAGCATGGAAAACCTTGCCACCAGCAGTCATCAGACCCTTTTTGAAAAGAAAATCAGATAAATATTTAAAGCCAAGGAAGGAACAGAGAAGAGCTTGGGAAATGGAAATAGGTTTGGGCTGTTTTAGCAAAGAGACAACACAGGCACAATGGGGTGAGTTTTCCTGTTCCGCCTGCCATGAAAATCATGGCAGGCAAGGGGTGGTGGTGCAAAGATCTGTTGACCTCGGGAGGGATTTTCTGGTTTTGGGCCTATTGTGGCTGGAAAATCTCGCTGAATGTGTTGACTGGCCTCTTTCCCAAAAGATCATAGAATTCTAGAGTGCAGAAGAAGCCATTCGGCCCATCGAGTCTGAACCAACTACAAACCCCACTCAGGCCCCATCCCTATAATCCCATGCATTTAGCATAGCTAGCTCTTCTGACACTAACGGTCAATTTAGCATAACCAATCCATCTAACTTGCACATCTTTGGATTGGGGGAGGAAATCCACTGTGGCCAGGAATCAAACCCGGATCCCTGGCACTGTGTGGCAGCAGTGCTAACCACTGCACCACCCATCTGTGCCGATAAGCTTCCATGGAAGTTTTGTAAGCCAATGTTGCATATTTAGTATTGACTCAAGGTTACCAATCTGAAGTGGTAACTGTTTCTCACTCTATGAATGATGAATTTTCTCTTTTCATTGTTCACTTTGTTTGTTTTCCCAGAATTTTTAGATTACTCTGAAAATGACTTGCTGTGTGCTTTTTTTCCCACACTCTCATGATCAGTCTTCATGCTGTCAGCAATTCAGATGTTGTCACTATTCCAATTTCACCCAAGGTGACAGCATTGTGAAGTGTATGAGAATTGGCATGTAGTAAGGATAGTCTGCTGGAGACGAAAGGGTGACTTTGAGTGCAGTCTTTCCCAAAGCATTCTATTACTGAAGGTTTTCATCACCTCATGTCTGGGTTTGTTGTTAACTCGGAATTGTAAGTATAAGATGGTCACTAAATTCCATAAGAAAGTTCAGGGAGACTTTTTTTTTAATCCAAAAATTGGCGACAACATGGACTTCACTACCACATGGAGCAGTTTGAGGCAGATAGCTGAGATACATTTAATAAAGTTCTGGATAGGCACACGTGAATAAGATATTCCACTATCCTGAAATGTGAATATTCTGCTTCACCAGTTAGCATGCCCAGCAGAGGGCGAACTGAATACACTCAGCAGTGACTTGCAAAGGAGTAACGCTGCAACACTCAAAACTCAGAAAGTAGAGAGAAAAAATCATACAGTAACATTTCAGAAATAAATTCTGCAATTTTTTTTAAACTGATAAATTTTGAATTTGTAATATCATTACTTTCCAATTTCTTTAATCCCTCGATATCTGCCCATGACTTTCTTCTGTCCACATGGATGTACGGTATTCGTCCCAGAGCTGTATTGATGCAACAGGATTTGCAACTGAATTCTCAAGTAATCTGTACTTCTCATGGTATAACTCCTTATTTTGAGATCTTAATGATTTAAGGATTTACATAGCAGTCAATACAAAACATTGACTCATTTTTGATGGTTGCCACCATAATGTTCAGTGCATTTTAATGCAGTTGAGTAATATAAATAATTGCAAATGCAAATTTTACAGACTTGTGTGAGTAATCCTGTGGCAATGTTTACTATCAGAACATAACTAGCACATTTGTACTTCTCAAGCCACTTAATCAATTATAGCTCAATTTGATTAAATATATCCTATTGGGTGGCACAGCGATTAGCACTGCTGCCTCACAGTGCCAGAGTCCCAGGTTCGATTCCCAGCTTGGACCAGTATCTGCATGTTCTCCCTGTGTCTGCATGGGTTTCCTCCAGGTTCTCCAGTTTCCTGCCATAGTCCGAAAGACAGGCTGTTTAAGTGCTTAGGCCACGTTACATTCTCCCTCAGTGTACCCCAATAGGTGCTGGAGTGTAACAACTAGTGGATTTTCACACTAACTTCATTGCAGTGCTAATGTAAGCCTACTTGTGACACAAATAAAGAAAGACTATGCACAATTTTTCTGAAGAGCAAGACTTCACTGCAAATAAATGGCATACCAAATCAGAGAGAAGTTTTGTA
Organism: Sphyrna mokarran; assembly: GCA_024679065.1. Classification (NCBI taxonomy): domain Eukaryota; kingdom Metazoa; phylum Chordata; class Chondrichthyes; order Carcharhiniformes; family Carcharhinidae; genus Sphyrna; species Sphyrna mokarran. The sequence goes on along the minus strand of JAGIQG010000022.1, from coordinate 32,046,700 downwards.
CCTTTGACGGTCCCAGTTTTGCGTGAAGGTCACGACATTCTTGCCTCAGTTCTTCGATCTCTTTGTCCTTTGCGAGGATGACATCAGCATGTTCAGAGAGATCTTTGGCACGTTGTCTGGCAAATGCTTTCTTGTAATGTTCTAGACTGGAGCCCTTAACTAAGACAGGAGAGTTCACCTAAATGAAAACAGATATTATAATCAGTGACACAGAAAACCAAAGACTTTTTAATGGCTAGGATAGCTACACATTTCCCTGCATCAATACATTGATATCCAACTTTGTCCAAATTTTGGCCTGTGCATGTCAGTCAATAGCTGACTTTTCTGGTCATTGTACCTATGCGATTGAAACCAATATAAATGATGATCTCTGGATGTTCTCTCTCTCACAGCAGAGCATTCTGCAGTATTTAGATTCATCTTTGACCTTGGCACCAGCAAAGGAACAAACATCCTGATTCAAGTCTGTGCCTGCAGCCTTTTCGAAGATCAACAGAATCTCCTTTCATTATTGTTTACCCAATCTTCCTCCTATTGCTCCCATTTATGGCTGAGTAGTCCATGATGTTATGGATTTGACTCTGCTGTACCCTGCAAAGGATAATCACCCTCACCAGTATTCAAGACTTCATACTGGTTGGAGAGTGAGATTCCTTCAGTGGAGTCCTACGTTACCTGCTTTGACTTGCTTGATTGGCAGTCATCCGTTCCTTTACTGCCTGCACACAATCAAGCTGTGAGGTGACCACATTTTGAAACATGCTATCCACAAGATGCTCACTTGTGTGGGTGACTACTGCTTGAGTTCTGACACTTGAAGGTCAAGCTCTTTCAACTGTAGATACCCCCATGCATGTGGTCATCTGCAGCATGAGAATTGCTCTAGAGTTTCAACACAGAACAGGATTTGTATCAAGTCTGAGGTGCTCTGCGATGCCGGTATTTATTAGAATAACTAAATTTAGCAGGAATAAACTAAAACTTTACTAATGATTTATCAAAAAAAAAATCTATCCAGTTCATTCATTTAATAAGTAATAATATGCTGCAGATTCTGAGCTCTGTGCTTGATACACCTCTCACGATTAGAGAGAAAAAAACCCTGTAATACTCACTACAATTACCTCCCTGCTGTCCTTTGGCATCAACTCTTGATTTTCTTTAGATGATTTTAGAGATCTGGTTCACGAATGTTCCATAGGTTTGCCCCCAAGTTCCTTTATTTGTTGCCATGCCTCTCACTCACCTCCTCTATTCCAGGTGAATGAGTCCATTTCTAGTATCATCCTATGGTGATCAAGACTAGACAGTGACTTTTAACCAGTGATTTAGCATCATTGCAGTGCTTTGTTGCCGTCTTGGATTTTTAATGCAGGAGAATTTTACAAGACAGTGAGCAGACTGTGCTCCACACATCAGAGACACTGAGTGCCATTTAAATCCTCATCAATTTCAAAAGGGGAAAGTGCCTTATTTGCAATAAAAACAGAAATTGATACATATTTTCTCATTCAACTGAGTTCACTTAAATGCTCATCAGATCTAAGAGTAAAATCTGTATATGTCCAAACAATCACGAGGTTTTAACACATTAAAAATTCTAAACCAGGCGTAATGCTTAGAGACAACATTTGCATTTCACAAAAATGTTCTAAGCCTTCTAAAAATGATCTGCCTCCTACATGATCATTTTCACGGCTCTACTCGCTGCCAAGTTAGCCAAATCAGATGCATTTGCATAGGTGTCTCATATGCTAGTTGATACACCTGATCATTGTAGCTTATGTCATTGGAACCAATAATAGATGATGATCTCTGGATGTTCACTCTCCCACAGTAGAGCATTCTGCAGTGTTCAGTTGCACCCTTGACCCTGGCACCAGCAAAGAAATACATCATCCTGGATTCAAGTCTGTAGCTGCAGTCTATTCCAAGATCAATAGAATCTCCTTTCATTATTGTTTACCTGATCTTCCTCCAATTGCCACCATTCATGGCTGAGTCACCATTTAGAAGACTCTAAACCTTATAAAAATGGTCTGCCTCCTACATAATCATCTTCATGACTCTACTCGCTGCCAAGTTAGCCAAGTCAGCCAAGTCAGATGCATTTACATAGGTGTATCATATGCTAATTCCAAGTACAGTCTGATCAATTTGCCTATTAGTAGGGTAGGTACATACTATACGGGGTCTAAGTACTGCCTGATCTATTAGGCAGTTTTTAAGGTCAATGCATAAAACACTAATGGTGAGAGCAGCAGAGATATATAATCCCTGCAGCATTTTGTAAATGGCAGTAGTTCTACAAGGAGTATGCAGACATAAGTTCAGAAATCACAGCTAAAGGTTACATAGATTGCACAACGGACTTTCAATTCGTAATTATTTTAGAATATATGTCCTTTAGAAAATTCCCCCTTGAAGTTCTCTATTTGTGGGAAATGGGCATCTCTGGTGGCCAGCGTTTATTGCCCATTCCTAGTTGCCCTTGAACTGAGTGGTTTGCTAGACCATTTCAGAGGGCAGATGAGAGTTAATCACATTGCTGTGGCTCTGGAATCAAATGTAGGCCAGACCAGGTAAGAATAGCAGATTTCTTTTGCTAAAGATCATTAGTGAACCAGTTTTTTTTCAACAACCAACAATGGTTTCATGGTTATCAGTAGATTCTTAATTCCAGATTTTTTTCTGTTGAATTCAAATTCCACCAGCTGCCCTGGCATGATTCAAATCAGAGAACATTAGCTGAGATCCTAGATTCATAGCAGGGCAATAATAACACTAGGCTATTGCAAGCCCATTGCTATGCATCTTCAGTGTTAAGCATGCGCAAAACTGAAACTCCTGCTGGACATGGGTAAGTGGGCACTCTGGTTGTTATGATACAAGAGTCTGATTAGACTTGGATCAAAGCTTTCTTCACTGATTTTAAGCTACACAGTCACAAGACAAAACTCAGCATGGTCACATGAAAATCAATTTACTTCTTTAAAACAATTCATTCCTGCTCTAGTCTTGAACATTTATCTCTCTTCTCAACACAGCATACACCTGTCTGTCATTCTTTAGCACACCAGAAGGTGAAGCCTGACCTTTCAGTGAGCCGAGTGCCCTCCCATCTGCTACTATTCCGTTTAGAATTCACCCTTATATGCAACAGGACAGCTTACAGCAGAACTGCTCTTTCACAGATACAGATGGGGGTATAGTATTGTGGACTGCAACTGCAATAAACTGTTTTAGAACTGCTTGCTGCACATTGTGTATAGCTGTAATGCAGGGATTGCTCTTGGCATACTACATAACACTATACAAAGAAGGCCTCAGGATTTACTCTGTTGAGTATTCACTGCATAGTATTCAACAAGCCGGTGGTGATTCTGAAACAGAACATTCAATCCAATCACTGCACAAACGTTTTGTTGAATGGGTACTAACAGATTAAACACCAAATGGACAACCTTGTAATCTCTAACTGTGAATTCTGAGTGAGAAAGACAGGTATTAACCTACGTGCAGCCAAAGAGAGGCACTGATGTGAAAGGATTGAAATGCTAAAAGCTTTATCACCTTGTTGTTAAATGTAGAAGGTTTGTGCCACATCTACAGGGATGCTTTGTGCTACATCCACAGTGATCTTGTACAATATTGTACCAAATAAACTTGTGAATGCAATAAGAACCAGCCCCAATATTCCCTGCACTGCAGTACAGTAAGTGGATGATACATCTTTCTTTGGCAGTCATAATGCAACTAGATATTCCAGACTCAGGATTGGTCACTCCTGTTCGATATGTTCCTGAACTCCTGCTTCCTTGTGGTCAAAAAGCTTTAGTCTCATCTCCAAAATGATCCTTTGGAGTCAACAAAGGCTCATCTAGAGTCAAAACATTAGCTCTATTCTCTCCCCACAGATGCCTTCAGTCCTGCTGAGATATTCCAGCATTTTCTGGTGTTGTTTCAGATTCCAGCATTCACAGTATTTTGCTTCTATCTGAGTCACATTGTCAACAACCCACTGACTTGTTCTATTACTGTTCTGTGCTCATTTTGCTTTGGTTATGCCTTTCCTCTGCAGCAATGGTCAGACTCCTGACAGGTATCATCAGCCACATCCTTAAAACATAATCCTACTCTCCAAGGGGTCATCATCTGACTCTTTTTGGAACTGTGATGATCTATGGGAGATGTGACTGGCAGGGTATGAAGGTATCATGGCAACTTCCAGCATGTTTTACACAGAAAAGAAAGAAAACCTTCCAGTGGTCACATACGAGCTAGACACTGATCAATGTAGGTTGACTGGTTGATCTGGGGGTGCCTTAACCGCCACATGTGTCATTCCTGACTCCCTGGATCTCTGGGAATCAAGTCACTGCAGCAAATCTGAGTGCCTCTCATTCTGGCTGGCAATTGCAAACTGGATGTAACTGGCAGCCTTGGCAAACATGGCATTAGTCACCTAAGAGCTACATTTGAATGCAGCAGATGGTAAATTCCGGCAGATTCCTTGAAGGAACCAGAGGCAAAGAAATTCAGGACTGTGGCGATCTTGCTGGTCACTGGGTCACATAGGGTTTTGTTTCAGGAGGTTGCTTATGCCAGCACCAATCTGTGCTTGAAATCTGGGCCTCCTGTGGCTCAGTCATGTCAAGAAAGTTGATCCTGTTTGATTAACCTTGCCTGGGGTATCGCCTGTGCTGAAGCTGAAGTTCTGTGCTCATTCCCTCTGTCCTGGGGAGTGATGGCACCTGCTGCTCTGGTTGATGGTGCTGCTCCTCTGCTTCCTCCTCAAAGGCCTAAGGCACAGCAACATTATCTGCTGCTGTGCAACACTAAAAGCTGACAGAGTGGAGATGCAGTTCAAAGGAAGTGAAATCCAGGATAGCGGAAATGATCTCCAAAACACTAGAGCTCACCATGAAAGTACACTGTCAGAACAATCAAACACCATGCACTTTGACAAGGAAATGGCTGTCATATTTCAGTATCCAAAGGCTTCCCAGCTTGACAATTTCACAGCCCTTACAATGCCTGAGGAGCTCTCACCTCATTGAACCCATGATGTGAAGATGCCCGCATTGGACTGGGGTGGGCTCAGTAGGAAGTCTCATAACACCAGATTAAAGTCCAACAGGTTTATTTGGAACCATGAGCTTTCGGAGTGTTGCTCCTTCACCTGATGAAGGAGCAGCACTCCAAAAGCTTGTGATTGCAAATAAACCTGTTGGACTTTAACCTGGTGTTATCAGACTTCATACTTATTGAACCTGGCTAGCTTCAAGCAGCTGAAGAAACCCTTGTGTTAGCAGTCAAAGCCAGAGTGCGGAGCTATTGCCTTGTTACACATTTAAAAATCAGACCCACTGTCGGCATGAAGGTTTCCGTACATCTTCAAAACAAACTGGTTAAATATCAAAGTGGGGAGGACGATACCCTGCTCATCAGTCCACCTCGCACCCGTGCGAGTTAAAATTCTGTCTTCGGTGTTCAATGTGTTTGAGGTCTTTGTAAGCTGCAAAAGCAGATGAACCGTGCAAACACCATCACCTGTATTTACAAAGCACAGATCAAGTACAGCATAGATAATGATATGGAAAACATGCTGAGTCAAGAAAGGAAAAAAAAAGGCGAATTATAAGGATGAGAGAAGATGAGGTGAAGAGCTTCAGGGAGAGAGCTGCTGCTTTCACCCAGTATGGGCTGTCAGCACTTGATAAATCATAGCCATAACCTCTTCAATCATAAGATTGAGCAGTGAGCTCTTCAGTTGGTCGTCGTACACCAAACCATCCATGCATGGCACAAACATAAACCCTATCAACGCCCCCAGCTGTGCCCAACCTATGCTGAGCTGAAATGCAAGTTTGTTGCCCTATTCCCGCTGACACAGCTGCTCTGAGCCACAATTTCTTTTAGACATTTTGATCGACTGACCTCACCTGCTGACGAGAGGAAGAGCTGAACAATAGCGCAGCAAGCAGCGACTGGTGCATGTGTTTAAACACATACGATGAGCTTTATTTTATCTAATTTCACAATGTTGTAAAGAAAACAGAGCAAAATATGATGGAAAAATGCAAATGTTAAAAATTTGATCAAGGGCTACACATCCAATCTGTCATAATCTGTCTGCTCTTAAAAAGCAACTGAACAGGCAGCTGTTCTAATACATTCCACTTTTATTTTAGAGAAACAGGCTCTCGTTTACAATGACGCAAAACAGAATCAACTTTATAATCTTTAAATGCAATATTCAAAAAAAATACAATGAATTACTAAAATGAATTATACTTTTTAGTTGCAGCTTTTTTTTTCCCTCTTCCCCATCTCTTTTCCTTCCTCTGCTCACTTGATTGTAAGATTTAGGATTTTTCAGAGTTTCTTTCACTGGAGAACAAGGGGAAGCAACAAGATAAGATAAAAGGAAGGACTAGTGAACAGCCTCTAGTAAAGCTGTAAATCCTATAGTTTTAATAGGGACCTTCCACTGTTGCGTTAGATCCATTATCATGGGAAACTCTGTAAAAAATAGGCAAGTGCATGAGGTGAGGATTTCACATTCGTCAGTGGGCCTACAGCAGTGATATTTTAAGGTCCAACAATGCTTTTGTTTGAATGACAATACAAGTTGCACTGCAAGATTACAAGGTTCAAAGATTTGTTCATTGCAGAAAGAACACAAATAAATTGAGGTGGCATGGTGGCACAATGGTTAACACTGCTGTCTTACAGCGCCAGGAACCCAGATTCAATTCTGGCCTCAGGTCACTATCTATGTGAAATTTGCATTTTCTCCCCATATCTATGCAGGTTTCCTCCAGATATTCTGGTTTCCTCCCACAGTCCAGAGATGTTCGAGTTATGTTGATTGACCATGTGAAATTGACCCTAGTATCAGGGGGATTAGCAAAGTAAATATGTGGGGTATAGGAATAGGGCCTGGGTGGGATTGTGGTCAGTACAAACTCAATGGGCCAAATTTCCTCCTTCTGTACTATAGGGATTCTATGATTCTAAACCATTGATTTTGATGTGTGGCATTAGTAAAGATCAGACACTGACTCTCTTCATCATCATTGAGAGACAGACTTACCACTCTGAGGTTGGCTTCTTGAAGTTTCCTGGCTCTTTCCTCTAACCGCTTGGCAATATTTGCCAGCTCTGCGTTCTTCCGTTTTAGTCTCTTTACTTTCTCCTCAGTCTCCGGAGAGCTGCTTTTCCGCTGAAGAAAGAAAAACATTTTAGAAACATCGCTTTCTACCCTGTGAGCCTCTCAGTTACGAGTAGAAAGCAATCAAAACAGAGGATGGCATACAGCAAGCATTCAGCAGGAGTACTGCTAGCCTGCTAAATATGCGCAAATGGCAACCAACTGAACAACGACATTAATAGGAACCCATGCAGTAGCACATTGGCACCAAAGTCAGGTTCAAAGACCAAAATGGACAGGGAAAGAGACAGTAAGGGAGGAAGTGAGAAAAAGGAGATAGGTTAAGAGAGAGAGGTAAAGGGATGTAGAAAGAGACGAGGGGGAAGAAGAGAAAGGGAAAAAAAGAAAAGTGAGAAAGGCAGAGACAGAGAAGGCAATGATTAAACAGGAGGGGGAAGATTGAGGAGAAGATGAGGTGAGAGAGTATAAGGGACATAGAAAATGGAGAAGATACTGCATTCTCAAGGTTAATAGGTAACACAAGAGATTCCGGTGTAAAATGGACATATTGCCCTTACCAGTAAAGTGTTTTCCTCTCTAAGTGTAATGCATGTGTGTTCTAACTCCCTGACAGCTTTTAGCAGATCTGTATTGCGTCTCACCAGTGATCCATAACTGGCACCATTCTGTAAGAAAAAAAAAACAACTGTATTTAATTTTGTAGAAAACCAAAGGTAAGTTGAAAGGTTCGGGAAGCTGAAACAGCTTCTGATAAAAGTGAAGTTTGGAACTTATAGTACAAGTCCATTGAGGAGTGTGGACATAAATATTGGAGCTGGATGTATTGAGACAAAAGGACAATTAATCTCTTGTATTTAGCTTACAAAAGCTTTCATTATAACTCCATGACTTACAATACACTCTCACAATTCTCATACTGAGCCCTTAATCAGTTTACATCAAAACTTATAGCAAACTGGCAGAAGGCCCTTTTATCCAACAAGCTCACCAACATTTATTTAATATCAGCTCCATTTTCTTTCCTCCTCAGCACATCTCTCCTTTCTTTCTCTAGAAAATCTTGAGTAGCTCTGGATTCCATTTGCACTACTTACATTAATTTTTTTTTTCTTGTGAATTTATTCCATATTTCTACTTTGGATGAAATAGTCCTTCCCCCACTGCCCATTCTTAACAAAAATTATACTGCCAACTGGAGAACAATATTTCTGGATCACCAATCCTCGATCACTTCATGGGAGTAAAAACATTTATCCAGGTCACCATGAAGTCTCGCTTATAAACAAAAATAAAACTTCTTTTACCATTATTTAAGATGTGGAGATACCAGCATTGCATCCAGAGTTTCAGTTGTGAAGCTAAGCTACTGGTTTGAATAAAAAATCTCTCAAGTGAGTTATCTGATGAAGGAGCAGTGCTCCAAAAGCTTGTGATTCCAAATAAACCTGTGGCCTTTAACCTGGTGTTGTGAGATTTCTAACTGTACTATTGTTCAATACTGGTATTCCTGATATTCAGAATGATTCTTAAAGCACAATTTTGTGGCCAGAACTGCAGCCAGCTCTTTGGATGTGGAGCTTCATATTGTATAGCTAGGAACTGGATCTTAATCATCTGCTAATGTGAGACATGATCTTACTTATCCATTTTAATTAGTTATTCAATTTGCCAATTATAGCCAATAGATCTCTCTCCTTATCATCATCCAGGTCTATTTTTCCATTTAACAAATACTATAATCAATAAATTAATAAATCACTCTCTCCTGATCAGTATCCTATCAGGCTGCCCTACTCAATACATGGTCCCCATTTTGGCTATTGTTCTCACATTAATTACTTCATCAAGTTGCTCAGGTACTTAAAATATTCAAACTCTGAAGTTTTTACTATTTTTTCTGTCTACCTTAGATACATTAGATAAAGCAGCATAAAAAATAAGAGGTCATACAACGCCTCAAGCCCATTTTACCTTCAAATCTCATAGCTGATCTTCAACTTCAACTCCATTTTCCCAACTGACTCCCAGATTTCCTGACTCCTTCAGAGTGCAAAAATACTATCAATTTCAACCTTGAACATTCTCAATGCTTGAGCATCCAGAGATCTCTGGAGTGCCAAATTCCTGGAGATTCATAACTCTCTGTGTGAAGAAATTCCTCTTTATTTAAATTCTCAGTGGCCAAATCCTTATCCTGACATGGCACTTTCCAGTTCGTGACTCTCCAGCCAAGGGAAACAGCTTTTCAGCTATCAACCCCTCTCAGGATCTTATATGTTCCAATGTCCAAGTCATTCCTTATAATTAATAATAGAAATTGAAGGGTGGCGTGTGATCCTTCATTCATTATTTTTTCTATACTAGACAACATGGATTGCTTGCTGACAGCTGAGTATATGGGGTAAAGGCTGTGGCTTATGTTCAGTGGAAAGAGGGGAAATGCAAACAGTGTGCATCTGAAGAAGGTAAAAGTGTGGAAAAGGGTAGAAGATGTACCTGAGAAACTGAAAAGATAGAACCATAATAAGTTCTATTGCGCAACAGAAAAACTGAATCAGAAAGTAGTAATCCACCTTTAAAGAAAAAAAACTGAAAAATAAGTCTATGACCAAATCCTACCTTTCCTGCCAGTTAATTTGGTTAAGATCAATCATAGAATCACAGAATCATAGAACCCTACAGTGCAAAAAGAAGTCCTTCAACCCATCGAGCCTGCACCAAACACAATCCCACCCAGGCTCTACTCCCATATCCCTACATATTTTACCCATTCATCCCTCTAACCTATGTATCTTTGGACACTAAGGGGCAATTTCTTAGCATGGCCAATCAACCTAACCCACACATCTTTGGACTGTGGGAGGAAACCGGAGTACTCGGAGGAAACCCACACAGACACAAGGACTATGTGCAAACTCCACACAGACAGTGACGCGAGCAGGGAATCGTACCAAGGACCCTGGAGCTGTGAAGCAACAGTGCTAACCACTGTGCTAATGTGCTGTCCTCACAGCAATCAAGATATTGATTGATGTTTGCCTTCAATAGCACTTTTCATTGTAAGCAAACAGAAAGCATGTTCCTTTTAACTGACAACATTGGGATATCATGATGTGGAGATGTTGGCATTGGACTGGGGTAAAACTGAAAGAAATCCCACCACACCAGTTTAAAGTCCAAATAAATCTGTCTGGACTTTAAACTGGTGTGGTGGGATTTCTTTCAATATTGGGATATGCAGTTTTTCAATAAATAAAATGCAAGTTTTTGTTAAGTTTTTAATGTTATTGAAACCTTAAGACAACTTGCACGTCCAAAGATTTAGCCATGGCAACCCAACAGCATTTAAAATGTCTCCATTTACTGAGGTTGTAGAATAAAAATTCATCACGTTGCTTCACTCATCCTTTTACAAAGGTTCCCATCAGTTATCTCCGTAGGATTCTGCCTGTCACACAACATAATGACATATTGTCATTCTTTTCACCAGTGCTTTATGCCACAGAGCTCAGAGAGTTAGAAGGGAACTTGCCAAGTTTAACATCACACAGCGTTAACATCGGGAACCACACATCTGCTCAACAATAACTTCATCTTGCACCAGACACTGAACAGCAGTAGGCACACGGAGTGTCATTAGTGGAGCTTAAGGACTCCACAGGCAAGACTTCACACATTACAAAGGCTAACAGAAAGTTTACTTAATCTTTTCAAGAATTCATATTTGTGTGATAAACCCAGACAGCTGAATCATACTCTCAACTTTTACATCTAAAGAAATCCTGCTAGAATATTCAGGTATGAGTACACAGGAAATTACTAACACATGCAAAATACATGGGTGACCACATTCAAAGTAATAAACAGGAAATCACTAATATGTAGGGTGAAAAGGGAAGCACTGGTATGTTTTGGGACACGGTACGTATTAAGAGCACAGATATGTCAAGACATACGTAATTACTAGCACGCATGGATGTACACTCCAACATGTAAGGACACACATAATCATTGGCTTGTTGGGCGACACATGTGATCTGGTGTTGTGGGACAGTGATGCTAACCACTGTGCCACCATGCTGCCTGGTGAGGAGACCAGGGGCAGCACGGTTAGCACAGTTTTTAAGCACTGCTGCCTCACAGTGCCAGGGACCCAGTTTGGAATTACTGTCTGTGTGGAGTTTGCATGCTTTTCCCGTGTCTGCGTAGGTTTCCTCCGGATGCTCCAGTTTCCTCCCACACTCTGAAAGACATGCTGGTTAGGTCCATTGACCGAACAGGCATCGTGATGTGGCGACTCAGGGAGTTTCATAGTAACTTCATTGCAGTGTTAATGTAAACTTTATTTGTGACACTAATAAATAAACTTTAACATTATATTTGTTAAGATGCACAGATAATCACAGACAATGAAGGTTCATAGAAAGTCACTGATACATAAGAGGTGTGCAGATAATCACAGACTAATTTGTGTGATAATCCCAAATGCCTGAATCATATTGTCATTACTTTATAGCCAAAGAAATCTTGCCAGCATACTCAGGTATGAGTACACAGGAAATTACTAAGACAAGACATGCAAAGCACTTGGGTGACCACATCACAGGAAATAAATAGAAAATCAGTGATGTGTAGGGGGAACTGGTATGAAACACAGGGCTTCATGCACTGGTATGTTTTGGCACACAGATACTCACTAACATGTAAGGACACAGAGCTATGCAGAAAATATAGTTAATCATTAAGACATGAGGAAATATTGGCAATTACTGACCAAAAAAAAACACACAGGTAATGACAGTGATGAAACATATAAAATGACCAACTCATGAAGGTACGCAGGTAATCAGGGTTACAGACATTCACATAGGCTGCAATGCAGCAGATTTATGAGGTGAACTTCTCATGTCCTCAAGTTAATTGTCAGATTTTAGATTATTTTTGCAGTTGGTTGCCCAGTACTTTTGCATCAGATTGTAATGATGCTCTCAGAAAAATAACAATCATGCCTAAAATATTTTTAATGCTACTCTAAGATGCAGGGAGGGCTATTTCAGAGAAGTGGAAGGGAGTTGTTCTGCCTATGATGATATTCTGAAAACAGCATAGCTCTAGAAGAGAGTTAAGGACTGCAGTGCAGTGTTTCATGCACCTGTCAAACTGTTTTATCAATACAATTTAGTCAGCACAACATAATTTATTCACTGACATTGCTGAACTATTTTCACAGCAAGTGCTGACAGCTATCCCTGGATGTATTACTGCAGCACACAGAGGTTTAAAGCAGATCTTCCCGGCCTCCTCCGGAGACTATTCAAATATCATTTATTCAGATAATTACATATTTCTGGACTTCATAGAACAGACATTAAAGACAATATGAACTTTAAAGACATGAGATGGTAGTAAGCAAGCCTTAAATGACCTTTTCCAATTCCAGCCGTACAACATACTTATCTTGGAATTAAGTAGGCAATCCCCAAGTCCTTGACCCTGTGACACTTTCACTATCTGCAGGCAGACAAACACAAACTGGCCTCTCCATTAGCACTCTCGCTCTGCAACTTGAAAGAACTTTCAAACAGAGTCTGACCAAGTTAATTTGGTATTACAAGCTGATGTGATGGGAACCAAAGTACCGATGGGTAACAGAGAGCAGACTCAGCGTAGCAGCTGGATTTGCCGGAGACTCGCCAATTGTGGTCTTTTAAAAATGGCAAATGCGACACAATTCCAAGTCATCCTGTCCCAATCCTGTCATCTCCGATAATTAGTTGTGCGGGAGAAGGGTAAGGCTTCCCAACCTGGCCAGTTCCATTGCAGGCGCAGGCATCTCCTAGTCATGCAATTTTCATGGGTCACACTAACTCCTCAAGCACTCGTGGTTCACAGCTCCTCAGAGATGTTACAAACTATTGCCTACATAAGAGAATCTTTTAGAAGATAGCTTGAAAAGGTCTTACCCATGCCAACCACCTACCCATTCCCAATGATCCTTCACAGGCTCCACGCAAAACCATTCATCACCCATGACCTTTCATACCATACATGTACTGATAACACAGAAATAACTCATAGCCCATTCATTCAGTGAATGCTCTGTACAGAATCAATTAACTCTGTAGTAATAATACTTCTGTGGAAAAGCTTAAAAAAACCATCATTCACAACTTCCTTTAAAAATAAACTGCAATTACTACAAACCTAGAAATATATCAATCAACCAGATATTTAAAATGTCAAAAGCAAAAACTATAAGCACTTGACACAAAAAGTACTGTTCAGGGAAACTGTCATGATAACATTCTATGATGTCATTTTTCAGATTGCTTTTTAATTTGAATCTAAACGAAGATTAAATTCATCTATAATTACTACATTGCGCCTTTGATGCAAACTAAAATAACTTCTTGTTTAATGCTCTATTCATTGGGATAACTATTGCTGGCAGGTCTATAAAATTCTCTTACCAGCATTTCTTGACTCTTATTCTTAATTTCCATCATTCTGATTCTATTTCCTGATCAGTTAAACCATAATAGTTTTTCACCAATGTCCTTATCTCACAGCCCTCCTCCTTTTCCATTCAGGGTCACCTTTGATTCACATCTCTGTCATGATGATTAGATCTAACCATTTATCTCTAATCGTACCATTCTCATTCATCAATCTCATTATGGATACTTCAAATACTCAAATAAAAGGCCTTTACTTTTATCTTTTAACTACAATTCTTGCATGGACCTTCCTTGCTGATTGACTATTTCCTTTAACCCTTTCTCTTCCAATCCCACTGTAATGTCTTTATCCACATTGCTACACTGTTCTATTGCCACCTAACCCAGATCAAAATAATTCGACACCACTACCTTGTATGTCATTCCTATGACAAGTTCAGAATGGGATCTCTCAGCTGAACTACGTATTATTTGGTATAAGCTATCTGGGCATTACATCCGTGACCACAGACTTCAAATCTGTAAACGACTGCCAGAAAGAGTTGCAAATCCTACAAGCTGTACAATTTTAAATCCAAATTGCAGGTTATACTGAACCGTCTAAAGCTTACGAAAATGTCAAGGCAGTTGGAAGTATCTGCAATGAATATCTTCATATGAACCAATATATCGCATTTCCGTGCTCAGTCCTGCCTGGTAATTACGTCATCCTGCACACTGGTGTTATTTTAGATTTTACTTTACTTCAGTGAAATATTCCTTCCATGTGAACATGAGGATTAAATGTACCCTGTGTGTTTGAAAAGAAAGGGGGCCATGCATTCTTTGGCCCTGTTCATAACAAACAGATGTCTCAAAACACTTTAGAAGCAACGAAATACCTTTCTGAAGGGTGGTCCCAGTCATAATATAGGAAACACAATATCCAATCTACACACAACAAACTCTCACAAGCAGCAATGGAATGATGACCATATAAACTTTTTGTGACAGTGATTCAGGAATAAGTATTACCAGGACACCAAGGATGATAATTCCCTGCTCTTCTTCGAAACAGTGCCATGAAATGTTTTAGTTTCCCCTGAGCAGACAGATAGGGCCTTGGTTTAAAGTCTCATCTGAAAGACAGCACTTGCGGCACTACAGTTCTCCCTCACTAATGCACTGCAGTGTCAGCCTTGATTGTTTCATTCAAGCCTTGGCCAGAGATGACAAGTGCTCTTGATAATTTAATGGAATTAATCCCCCCTGTTTTAGTAAGTGGACCAGGATCACACATATTGGCCTTATTCTGGAACGTGTGCTGCTTATTCTTGAAAGTTTTTAACTCATGAAATGTTACCATGATGGTCCAAGGCAAATGAAAAGTTACAAAATTCTCAAGTCAGTTGGGGAATTCACAAAGTTTGGCTGCTTCATCTGCCTCCAGTCACTGCGGCGCCAGTCACACCTTCTCACAAAATAAATCCCTAACTTGGCTTCGTTCTGAGAGAAAGAAGTAGCTAAAAATAAAATAACTGCATAACCCAACTGTGACCAAGAGAAAGTCACTGACTGTTTAACAGTGGCCATGTATGTAACTGGCAGAGGTGCTGAGGGAAGAGGAATGCAGTCAGTATTAGAAGAAAAATGTAGGCTAAAGATACCCAGGAGGCAGTTTGCTTAAATCTAAATATAGGTGTATGCAGGTGAAAAAATTGGAGCAACTGCAGCAATTATTTACTACAGATCCCAGGCTAACCCACAAATTAGAGGTGGCATAGTGGTTAGCATTGCTGCCTCAAAGCACCAAAGACCCAGGTTCAATTCCCTGCCTCGGGTCACTGTCTATGTGGAGTTTGCACATTCTCCCATTGTGCTCCCGTTTCCTCCCACAGTCCAAAGATGTGTGGATTAGGTGATTGGCCATGCTAAATTGACACTAGCATCAGGGGATTAGCAGAGTAAATATGTGAGGTTATGGGAATAGGGCCAGGATGAGATTGTGGCTGGTATAGACTTGATGGGCCGAATGGTGCCGTTCTGCACTGAGGGGATTCTATGACCTCTCTGTAGCAGAAACCCTTAACTAATAGCAAAGCCTTTCAAAAATCATCTATAATTCAGATTCCCTTTCTAAAAAGAGTGAAAACTTGTATGAACAGAAATATATCTAGAAGATGCTGGAAATTCTCGAGTCAGGCAGCGAATACTCTCCCACATGGGTGTTGCCTGAACTATTGAGTGTTTCCAGCACTTTCAGCTTTTATTCCAAATTTTTAATGTTCACAGTATTTTGCTTTTCTTTAACTCTATAATCAATCTCTCTAATTCTCAAGAAAGTTTACAATGGCGGTAGGATGGCACAGTGGTTAGCATTACTGCCTCACATGCCAGGGACCCAGGTTTGATTCCAGCCCTAGGTCACTGTCTGTGTGGATTTTGCACATTCCTCCCGTGTCTACGTTGGTTTCCTTCAGGTGCTCCCGTTTCCTCCCTCAATCCAAAGATGGGCAGGTTAGATGGATCGGCCATGTTAAATTGCTCCTTAGTGTCTCAAGATATGCAGGTTAGAAGGAGTAGAGGGGAAAATATGTGGGTTACGGGGAAAGTGCCTGGGAGGGATGCTCCATCGGAGCGTCAGTGAAGATCCAATGGGCTGCATGGCCTCCTTCTGTAGGGATTCTATGATGCTACATAAATCTGTTAAAATCATTTAGTGAACAGGCAGGTAGGTAGACACAGTGAGAACAGTTTCATGTGAACAGGTTCACTAAACTCCTGTCTCATACTGCGAGAAGCCCCACAATTCCCAGAATGGAATGGTTGCTACGAGAAGACATAGGTTTAAGGTCCTGAAACAGGGTACAGAGGAGATATCAGGGGCAAGGTTTTCACTCAGAGCGTAGTGGGTGAGTGGAATCGGCTGCCGTTGTTGGTGATGGAGACAAATTCGATAGGGTCTTTCAAGAGACTTTTGGATGAGTACATGTAACTTAATAGAATTGAGGGTTATATATATAGATATATATATAGATATGGATATCATCAGCGCAACTTGTGGGCTGAAGGGCCTGTTTGTGCTGTAATTTTTCTATGTTCTATGTTCTAATTTATTCCATGATCAATCCTACTCACAAAACAAGGCTTGTGTACAGAGGGATGCTAGAATGATGCTGTACATATAGCTATGACACTCACCAACTTTTATAGATGCACTATAGAAAGCATTCTTACTGGTTATATCCTGCTCTGTCTAAGACCACAAGGAACTACAAAAGATCGTGAATGTAGCCAGTCTATCCACTGAGTCTGTCTACGCTTCCCGCTGCCTCGACATAATTAAGTACCCCACGCATCCCGGATATACTCTCTTCCACTTTCTTCCATTGGGAAAAAGATATAAAAGTCTGAGGTAATGTACCAGCTGACTCAAGAACAGCTTCTTCCCTGTTGCCATCAAACTTTTGGATGGACCAACCTCGCACTAAATTGATCTTTTTCTGCACCCTAGCTATGACAAAAACATACATTTTGCACTCTCTGCTTTCTTTCTCTATTATTGGTATGCTTTTTCTGTATGGCATGCAAGAAACAATACTTTTCACTGTATGCTAATACATGTGACAATAATAAATTAAATCAAATCAAATCAAAATCAGACTTTGGATAATGTTTATCCTCAGGAGCTGGATATTGTGACAGTTTGAGTTTTGAACAGCATTTGGCTGAGGCAGATGACCGCCCTTTCCTGCTGATGCCCAGAGTAGACTCCCAGGTCCCGTGCAATCATGTCTGATAAGTTTCAGCCTAGCTCATTAACCTTTCCTGCTCCAGCTTTCATTACCTATGCTGTTTTCAAATTATGTCCACAAGTACAGTGAGCATTCAGAATTATGGACAGGCTCAGAGTTCAACGCATTCATCTAATGTCATTAACTACTGCACTACTCTGCTGATTAACCAGTGTGCTTTTTGCCAGATTTAATCTGGAACAAAGAAACTCAAATAGAGCGAGATGAAAAGCTCAGAAAGGCTGACACCACATCTACTCAATACAGTCACAAAACTAGCAGCTCATTGCTATAACCCCTCCATTCCTCTGCTATCGAAGTGACAATTACAAGGGGGCACAAATTCAAGATAAGGGGGGAAAGGTTCAGTAGAGATGGACAGGGAAGTTTTTTAAACAGATGATGCTGGAGGCCCAGTATGCACTGCCAAGTAAGGTGGCGGAGGCAATTACGTTAGCCACTTTTAAGACTTATCTTGATAGGCATATGAACAAACAGGAAATAGAGGGATATAAGAGTTTGGTTTAGGTAGGTAAACATGATTGGCGCAGGCTCGGAGAGCCAAAGGGCCTGTTCCTGCACTACTGTTCTTTATTCTTGTTCTTTATTCCTTACAAAATCATTTCTTTGTTGTAGCTATTTTGAGCTTTGTTGTAGCTATTTTGGCAGCTCAAATTGCCTACAACAAAGAAACAATGCTGATATTACAACAAAGGTTTGACTGAGGCTCTCAGTAGTACTGCACATCAAACTGTAAAATCCAGTGTTTTATTCCAGTCCCTTTCAACTGAGGAACAACAGGGTGAAGGAAAAATGATCAATTACTCAAACTGGAAAGCATAGAGCCCAGCTTCTGGTCGGGTTAATCGGGTTAGTCTCTACATACCAGCTTTACTGGGCGCCGAGTGCTTTACATCAGCAATTTTCAGCAAGAAATCATCATTGGCAAAGGTTAACCCAGCAGAACCTCAAAAATAGCCTCTACTAAAACAATGGAACAATTTCCATTTATAAAGCCCTTCTCAAATAACAAACCCCCAAAAGCACTTTGCATGAGATTGGAACATATCAAGGAGGAGATGGGAGAGTGGCTGCAGGATTGAGTGAAGTTACAGTAAAGGAGGTAGGTTTTGAGGTGGGAGAAGGGAGAAAAGCTAATAAGGTGGAGAGGTTTGGGGACAGAGCTTCAGAAGGTATGGATATGGAGGGAGGAACATGTAAACTTAATGAATGCCGAATGTCATACAGTCATAGAGTCATAAAGGTTTACAGCATAGAAACAGGCCCTTTGGCTCAACATGTCCATGCCACCCTTTCTTCTAAACCTCTAAGTCAATCATAACTGCCTGCATTTTGCCTATATCCCTCTTTACCATTGTACCTATGTAAGAATCTAAATACTTTTTAAAAGACAAAATTCTAAGCGCCTCTACTACTACCTCTGGCAGCTCTGTGAAAAAATTGCTCCTATGGACACTTTTGTATCTCTCCTCTCACTTTAAACCTATGCCCTCTAGTTTTAGATTCTCCTATATTTGGGAAAAGATATTGACTTATCTAGCTGATCTGTGCCCCTCATTATTTCATAGATCTCTATAAGATCACCCCTCAGCCTCCTACGCTTCAGAGAAAAAAGTCCCAGTCTATCTAGCCTCTCCTTATAACTCAATCCATCAAGTCCTGGTAGCATACTAATAATTTTTTTTTGCTCTCTTTCTAGTTTAATAATAATCTTTCTATAATAGGGTGACCAGAATTGCACACAGTATTCCAAGTGTGGTCTTACCAATGTCTTGTACAATTTTAACAAGATGTCCCAACTCCTGTATTCAATATTCTGACCGATGAAACCAAGCATGCCAAATGCTTTCCTCACCATTTTGTCCAACTGTGACTCCACTTTCAAGGAACTATGAACATCTAAGCCTCGATCTCTTTGTTCTGTAACTCGCCCCAATGCGCTATTGTTAACTGAGTAAGTCCTGTCCTGGTTCAATCTACTAAAATGCATCACCTCAGCTTTGTCTAAATTAAACTCCATCTGCCTTTGGTCAGCCCATTGGCCCAATTGATCAAGATCCTGCTGCAATTGGAGGTAATCTTCTTCACTGTCCACCATGCCGCCAATCTTGGTGTCATATGCAAACTTACTAACCACACCTCCTATATTCTCATCCAAATTATTAATATAAATAACAAATAACAGTGGGCCTAGCACTGATCCCTGAGGCACACAGCTGGTCACAGGCCTCAGTTTGAAAAATAACTCTCTACACCACCCTCTGGCTTCTGTCACAAAGCCAATTTGTATCCATTTAGATACTTCACCTTGGATTTTGAGAGATTTATGCAACAACCTATCATGTGGGACCTTGCCAAAGGCCTTGCTAAAGTCCATGTAAACAACATCAACTGCAATGCCCTCATCTACCTTCTTGGTTACCCTTTCAAAAAAATTCAATCAATGGCAGAACAAGTTATTGCTCTCAATTCACTGGAACATTGATCTGATTTTTGTGGAAACACAGTTTTTCAAAAGCTTCCACATTTGTTTTTAGCTGCTGCTAATTCTTGGCTGCAAATCAGCTTCTAAACATTAATCAGGATACATTATGGAACCCAGTGTTCAGTATAGTACCTGGAAGTACACTGCGCCATGGGATACAGGGTATTCAGGTAATTTCCATGTGGGTTAAGGTACAGCACCATATCCAAAAAATATTATGGCAGCTAAACAGACAAGCAAGTGTACTCATGGCTACCAGATTAGTCCATCTCTTGTTATGATCCAGTTAAAGACCAGTAACATTTTGCTCAAAGCAGACAAAGTTTGAAATCCCAGTCACCTACTAAGACAATAAAGCCACAAAATTCAAGCAGACTAAATAAACTTTATATAATAAAAGTCAAAAAAGCAAAACAACTTACAATTTCAATCTTATACTATAACATTCAGAACTAACTGGAAGTAAATATGCATTAATAGACGAACTGTGGTCAAACACCACACCACATATTAAATGGCAGATGAGACCAAAACAGATTCCACAGATTTCTCAGACACCGATTCAGACATCAGTGACCACTATGAGTCACAAAAACTCATTAAACTCAGTTTCCTTTACAAGAGATTTCAACCCCTCACTTTCAAAGATCTAACCAGATCTTAAAGGCCACTCTAATTTCGACTGTTTCAATGATTGCTCATCTCCTGATGATTCAGTCTCCTCTCTTGAGACTGTTCTATGGATTCACAAAACTGCATTTCTACCTCTAATTACCAGCACACCTCCAACTCTTTTGCTAGCTAGTCCATTAGCTAAACTACCCTGGTAGTACCCCTGGGTTTCTCCAAACTCCAGTCCCTCTCTTGTACCAAGCTATAAACAGTTCCCAGGGCTTTTTTCTGCCCCAACTACCTGGAGCCTGCTGACAGCAGTGCCTTCTTATTACAGCCTCTTCCCCTACTTCAGAACACTCAGATAAATTGAAACCAGAGAACCTTCTTACACTCTACCCATCTCCATGACAACATAGCTTTACAGGGTTCGCTGAAAGCTTTTGAACTAATTTAGTTCTAACACCCAAACAAAACCTATCTCTGGGCTACCCTTCTTTGCAAGCAATGTATACATCATGGGTGGGATCTTATGACCTCGCTCAACCTGAGACTGGAAGATTCCATCCGAGATAAATGGACCTTCTCACTGTCCGCCGCTCGCCAGCTCCGACTCCCGTGGAGGATAGGACAGTAGAATTCCAGCATATTTCTCCAGCTCTCCAATAAGTAAATCTACCTACTGTTTTAGGATCTTTCCATTCTGGTTGCTCACCCCTTAAGTCGACTCAGCTTTACCCATTTAAATGCAACAGACTCCAACCTGTTTGATTGGCATTGATCCTCTTTTTGCCAGTTAAATTTAAATCTTCCCAGGGCTAAACAGCATCTCTAAAATATTAACTTGAACCAAGAGATAGATACTTAGCACACTAAGAAATCAACAATAAAATAAGCGGTACTCATTTGGGTCCTACAGGTAAGTGGGTTTACACAAACACTACTGCCAAAATCTTGCTTCTGTTCACGTCAGCCAAGATTTTACAGTCCTGCCAATGGCGTGCCCCCCCACCACAGGTTTCCCAGCCGTGAGGGATGCATTCATTGGAAAACCCCATTGACAACAGCGAGACCATAAGATCCTGCCGCCAGCGAGCAGCATGCCACCTCCTGCCACTGCAAAACACACCACGGAGAGGGAGTAAAACCTCGCCCATCCATCTTTAAATAATTGCTTGATTACTTAAAGTATTCCACAACCCATATCTCTGTGCCTTTTCAATAAGCTTGGCACATTAGCTGTACAGTTTGTCGCTATTAGCAACACATTCAGTGCTGCAATAGCACTGGCATTCCACGACCAACTAATGGGAGATATCAATCACATGTTCAATTCCAAAGAGAAAGGTTCTGATTGGGGTAAACAATGTTCAGCTACAGGAACAACTAGACAACCTCTCTGAATTACTGTTTTCACACCTGCACAACTAAAGTAGCTTCTATTTGTGTGCAAGGTCACAGACAACATTCTTCTTGCCAATGGGTCTGGATGTTAAACTCAATTAATTTTAATGAAGACCTTCAGGATGGAACATTAGAAAACAGCTTAATTCAGGGCTGCCAAAACAGATCTACAATATATTCATGGTGTGATAGGTTGTGAAAGGCTGTACTTGATGTCACTGAGATCTCCATGAAGAATAAGAGAATTTGTCACATTTTCATAATGTATTCTTTCAAACTA
The DNA here is from genome assembly GCA_024679065.1 of Sphyrna mokarran. NCBI lineage: Eukaryota > Metazoa > Chordata > Chondrichthyes > Carcharhiniformes > Carcharhinidae > Sphyrna > Sphyrna mokarran. The sequence continues at coordinate 32,024,487 of JAGIQG010000022.1, read as the reverse complement.
CAAAATTGCACACAGCAATACAATTCTGAATTCTTTCCTTCTAAACTTGTGTTGAATTAAGTTGTATAAATGTTATCTTTGTTGTCTAGTGACAGTCTCTGTAGGTTTGCTGTGTTCCACTTTTGTAACAGAGATCCAAATGCAAAGCAATGCAACTATTCAGGATTATATTTTCATGGTTAACTTTTATAACAGGATCCAAAAAGCAGAACTTTAGACCCATATTTCTGTGAGTTCATAGAATCATAGAATCTTTACAGTGCCGAAGGAAATCATTCAGCTCATCAAGTCTGCACCGACCACAATTGCATGCAGACCCTATTTCCATAACCCCACATATTTACCCTGTTAATCCCCTGACACTAGAGTCAATTTGGCATGGCCAATCAACCTAACCCGAATATCTTCAGGCTGTAGGAGGAAATCTACTCAGACACAGGAAGAAAATGCAAACTCCACATAGACAGTGACCCAAGGCCGGAATTGACCTCGATCATTGGCATTATGAGGCAGTAAGGCTAACCACTGTGCCACCATGCCGTCCATATGCTTGCAATCGGTCATGATGGCTTCACAGAATCATCAATAGATCTATCTTCCCATGGGCTTCATGTAGTAAAGCTGTCTTCTTGAGCAAGTAGAGGCTCACCCAATGGGAAGCATTCTGCATGGGGTCTTTAAACCTGTTTTTGTAGGTCCCAAGGTGGAGTTTGTCTGACTGTAAGCCACATACACTTTTCCATTTGTGCACAATAAGGGGTGCTGGTGATGAAAAAACAGCAGTTGGCTGAATTACTGCAGCTATCTATGGGTTTTCTGAATGTGAGCATGTCTGTGTTCACTGTCCATTCTAATTGCCCTTAAGAAGCCAGTGGTGGGCTGCTTGGTGGTAGGGTCAGTTCAGCTCAATTGGTTGGACAACTGGTTCAAGATGCAGAGTACCATCAATGGCACGAGTTCAATTCCCATACTGGCTGAGGTTATTCACAAAAGACCCACCTTCTTGAATCACCACCAGTCAGCTCTCCTTCTCAAAGCTGATGGTCATTTGGGATTATGGCGAATTTACCTTTTACATAACGTTGGAATGCAGTAAAGGATGCACAATACTCATGCAGAGCACAGGTATATTTCATACTAATGTGTAATACCAGAAAGCACAGTATTGATCTACATCCCAATATCAGTTCTTTTGGGGTCCTGAATGACATTTCACCAGCCCTGATTTTCAGAAACTGGAACTTGTTGTAGTTCCAAGCTCAAAGTTAGTTATTTACCAGCAGGAAGTCCAGTTCTCTGTGGCATCTTCTGAAATTAGATAATCAGAGCTTGGCACACTGTACATAGCTCCTCCAGAGTGTGACATTTTAAACCATTTTATATCATTATTCTAGAGTTCAGTTGATCAGGCAAAGTTAAGAAGCTCTGAGCATCAACATTTTAATGGTGAGGAAGGGCATCTTGATTGATCCAGATAATGTCAACTCAATTTAAATGAATTGCATTTTACTTTAAGAATGAAGTCCAATGCATCACAGCAGTGTTTAGATTTCACCATTCTTCCCCATTATGACTGAGTTTATGCTCCATGTGAAATGAGAGCTAGCCAAAACCTACATCAAATCCTGCAGTTTATTGGACCATGCTGATTTATCCACAGTTTGGACAACCTGTTTTGCTCAGTTGGTTTGATAGCTTGCTCATGATACAGAACGGCATAAACAGCAAAATAAAAGGGCGGCATGGTGGCACAGTGGTTAGCACTGCTGACTCACAACGCCAGGGACCTGGGTTCAATTCCATCCTTGGGTCACTGTCTGTGTGAAGTTTGCATGTTCTCCCTGTGTCTGCATGGGTTTCCTCCAGGTGCTCCCGTTGCCTCCCACAGTCCAAAGATGTGCAGTTTAAGTAGATTAGCATGGCTAAACTGCCCATAGTGTCAGGGAGATTAGTGGAGTAAATACATGTGGTTACAGGAGTAGTCCTGGGTGGGATTGTTGTCAGTGCAGGCTCAATGGGCCAAATGGCCTCCTTTTGCACTGTAAGAATTCTATGATTTTACGATTACATTCAACTTCAGTATGACCTGTTATGAGCTAAAACATCAGGTCAGCCAGAAAAAGTACTGGGAAAGATTAATAGCTCCAGAAGCACACAGCAGGTTGTCATGTACCACGCTACTAAAAATTCAATCGAGCACCTGTGAAAAAACAAATGCCAACTCCAAGAAAGAATAGGTATCTCTTCACTGAGTTGGAAGAATACCTACACATGTCATCAGGGAGCAGGAAACATTACGTATGCAAAGATACCCACTTACTCATGAGAACTCCACAAATGATTTTCCTGCTGTGCTTGTTCAGTCATCTCTGGTATGTCTCAGAGGAATAGCTTTAGTCCCCTATAGTTGTGATCTGCATGTTACCCCCTGGCAGGATCATCCAGAGTTAAACTTCCACTGGGATGCTGATGATGCAACTCTACCACTCAGCTACCCCAACCATAAACTTCAGAGTTATTTTTGAACTGCAGCCTTTCCTGGATGAGCTGGAAAAAGGTAAGTCACTCTCAGCAACATCTATATGCCTCCAATGAATCCCTGACTCTTCAGTCTGAACCAAGTGGTATATAACCTTGATTATCTGATTAATTATGGGCTCAGAGTTCCATCTAATATCTAGACTATTGCCAAGAATGTACTTATATCTCCAGAATATGGCTCACTTCTTGCCTGCTTTGCCTCCTGTTTGTGGCAGTCTTTATCCTGCATTTATTATCCTCACATCTCTGATTTTCCTATCTCCATCCTTCATAAACTCCCAAGTACCTTGTCCTCTCTTTCACCAAGTCCGGCACACCCATCTCTCAGCACGCAAAGTTCCAGCAACCTCCTAGCCCCTGTGGTATGAAGGGTTAATGATAGTCTTCACCATCAGCGATGTGAGATTACATGGCAACAGAGTATGCTGAGAGAGAGTTCTAGTGAAGTCTTGTGGAACTGGTGCAGACTGGTGGGTTGAATGGCCTTCTTCAGGACAATCTCAGCTGAGACTCAATGATAATAACAGACTCCCCAGCAAATCAGCTTCAGGATCCTCTTTAACATTGAAAGCTCTACTTCGTCCCTTGCAGCCTATTTTGATCATCTTCACCAGCCTGCACCCTGGTCCATTAATAAGTAATTTTACCCTGGATTAGTCTCCAAACCCTCCACTTCACGGTTGAAGGTTAAACTTACATTCTTTTTGTCCTATACATAGTCACATAATGTATGGTCTCAGTGCTGAAATGTACACAGGGACAGGTCATTCTCAATATGGAGATTAAAATTCAAGTGTCTAGCAGATGGTCATCAGTTAATTCAGATATTTAGTATTCATAAATAAGCTTTGCATGTGAGAAGCAGAGGGTGTGTGCACTAGTATTATAAGAGCCTTCAATCCTGAAACATTGCCCTTTGATCACTCCCCATTCCTTTAATAAAGACATGCTACACACTATTTTTAACCTCCTGACTGATGCAAAACTATATATAAATCTGAATACTATACCTCAGAGACAACTGCAATTCTTATATGGTTTACATTGAATGGCTCTTGTAAGTGGGACACTGTAGGGATGAGCTATTTAATGGAGCAAACACAAGTCGCTGAATAAGCTAAATGATTATCAAAGGCTGAATGTGCCAGAAACATTGCAGAGAATTAACTTTCCCGTCTTTGTTTTCATAAATAGCACATTATCTAAATTCGCACCAACAGGAACAGCAAATCATTAACAAGGAGGCACAGTGGTTAGCACTGCTGCCTCACAGCGCCAGGCACCTAGGTTTGGTTTCCAACTTGGGTCACTATTTGTGTGGAATCTACACCTTCTCCCTGTGTCTGCGGGTGCTGCCACAGTCAGAAAGAAGTGCTGGTTAGGTGCACTGGCCATGCTAAATTCTCCCCCAGTGTACCCGAACAGATGCCAAAGTGTGGCAACTAGGCGATTTTCACAGTAACGTCGTTGCAGTGTCAATGTAACTCATGACACTAATAAATAAATAAACTTTAAAGAAAACCAAAAAATGATGGAAATATAAGTTAACTTTTCAGGCATAAACCTGCAAATGCAGCACATCCCTCACTGATAGATGGATATGTAAACTCGAAAAGGCAGAAGGAAGTGATACACACCACTAAAAGCTGGAAAAATTAGGATAAAGCTGAACCACTTCCTAGATCAGCTTATACAACCATGTCAGCCTCAAACTGTTTCCAAAAGAATAGAAAAGTTCTGAAAGTACTTAGCAGGTCAAGCAACTTCTGTGGACAGAAGAATTGTTAGTGTTTCAAGTTTGAGACTTTTCATCGGTGTTGATGAAGTATCAACAGGATTAACAAAAGGATATTTCTGTCCCTTTCACCTCAAATCACAAGGCTAGATAGTCTAGGAAAACAGGGAGTTCACTGGGGATTGGACTGCAGAAGCAGAAAAGTAGAACACAAGGACAAAATTAGAAAATCTCAAGTGCACCGAGAGATTAGAAAATACTGCTGCAGCTCAGTGGACACAAGAAAGGGATAACATGCAATGTTTTATCAATTAACATGCTCAAATAGATTAGAATCAGACAAGTATCTGTTCACAAACAGGACTGGAGGTGAAATGGATTGAGAAGTCAATCAAACATGTTATGGAACTTGGCCATAACTGCACTTGGAATGGTAATGTAAGCAGCAACGAAGCAGAGCTGTACAGTGATTGAAGTGTTCATTCCATTACTCTCAAGGTTAAAAAGGAGTTTCATAGAGTTTCACTTAAGCTTTAACTTATGGTTGGTTACCTTCCTCAGGGACAGATTCTATGTGTGGCACAAAACTAATAGGCTGATGCGAGCAGAATATTTTCCACCGAGTAGAATTCCACAGGCCCAGTCATATCTCTGGTCACTAACCAAATTGAACAATCTTCGTTACGTCAGCACCCCCCCCAAGGGAATGCAGGGATAAATGCAGAGCCTGATCCAATCCACACTCACATATCTTACAACAAAAGTCACCCGATAGCTTCAGGAGCAGGAAGTTTAATAACTCCCCTCCATCACTAAACCTTAAAGAGCCAAGTGAATGTGGATAAGGATGTCATACAAACAAACCTGCATACAGAAATACAGCTTCACAGAGAACGAAACACACACAAATCTCCAGGAAAATTGCCTCTGGCTATTTGACGGGGAGGGGGAGGAGTAAGGGGAAGAAAATAGTACCATCAGAACACAGGTAACAAAGATATGTTTATTTGTAATCACAGCAGCAATGGGTTTAAATTGTCTGTAGATTTCATCTTACTTGCAAAGATATAGGGTGCATAGTACATTATCGGGGAAGGCACAGATGTTGAGAAGGTGGTACTTTCAGGGATATTAGTGTTGGCAATGCTGGTCTAAAATGATGTGGGCAATGGTGACATGGGTGGGGGAACTTCAGTTCGAAAACAATCTAACTGGAACGTTCCAGCATTTTCTCTTTTGGTTTCGGATTCCAGCATCCGCAGTAATTTGCTTTTATCTAGTGTTTAATTTCCTCAGGGTAGGAACGCCTTTCTCCCCAGCAGGCATTTTGACAAAGGTCATCTGGACTTGAAACGTTAGCTCTTTACTCCCCCTAAAGATGCTGCTAGACGTGCTGAGATTTTCCAGCATTTTCTCTTTTGGTAACTGGAACGTTAGCTGTGTTTCTCCCTGCACAGATTCTGCTTGACCTGCTGAGTGCTTCTGGTGTTATTTTCTGTTGGATTTTTGACATCTGCAGCACTTTACTTTTGCGTTGCACCAAATAAACCTTACACGATAGCTTGATTTGAACACCATCTAGTGAAAATTAATATTGCTACTCATGCACATTGATCTGCATTCAAAGTGCATAAAATTATGTAAAATTAACTCCCTTCTCTGCACTTGACTTCATCCAAAAAAAATATTCTCAACAATTGTGAACATAACTTTATTTAAAAATAAATCACATTTGGATTGGTGACAATCTGTGACTGCATTGTGTGAATAGTTAGGAATGGCCACAGTGATAAAAGAAGAAGAGTGCTATACTCAATCATTCCAGGCTACACAATGTATGGGGGAGTTGGTGTGCAAGCTGTGATTGCACATGAAAAGCTGAAAATTTAGATTACAATAAACTGGGTAAATCTATTAATGGGTGAATTAACAGAAGATTAGGAGGAAAATAAATCCAATTGGATTCATAACCAATTGATATCCCTAAGGGGCAAGCACTGCATTCACTAATAAAAACAGTCATGAAAGTCAAAAGAGGTAAGGGACAACAGAAAAATTAAATAAAAAATAGCGAATGGATCCTGGTGACTGGGAGAGAAACAATGAAGAGGAGGTGACAAAATAGACTGGTAATAAAACTATAAAAAGAGAATCTGAAAAGTAACTCGACAATTAAGGAACTTGTTACAGAATGTCTTGAAATTTTGAACTTATCAGAGAGAGCCAGCATGAATTTGGGAAAGGTTAGCTCATGTGTTCAAACCTGATTGATTTTCTTTGAAGAAGAACGTCCAGGGATATTATTTATGTTGATGAACTTCTTCAGAAAAGCTTATTACCTCAAATTGAAGCCCAAGGAAATGAAGATAAATTATTGACCTGAATTGGAAACTGAGAGGCAGGAGATTGAGTGTCAGGATATTGGGAAGGTATTCTAATTAGTAGGATTGACTGGTGATGTTCCATGGGGATCTTTTGGAGCTATTCACCATTTTGAGTAATGACAGATGATGGGATCATCTGTCATTAGTACTGAGGAATATTTAGACCAAAATTCTCTGGCACTTCACTCCCTGCCACCGCTGCAAGCGAGGACAGAGAATTTGGCGCTCAGGCAAATCTCTGTTCACTGCAGTGAGTAGTCTCACAGCATCAGGTTAAAGACCAACAGGTATATTTGGGAGTAAACGCCACTAGCTTTTGGGGCTTTGCCCCCCCCCCCTCCCAGTTATCTGATGAAAGGGCAAAGCCCCAAAAGCTGGTGGATTTACTACCAAATAAACCAGTTGGACTTTAACCTAGTGTTCTGAAACTTCTTACTGTGTCTACCCCAGTCTAATGCCAGCATCTCCACATCATGACTGAGTCCAGAGAACTCACCGGCATGAGTAGCTGGAAAAGATAAGTCACAAATCAGTCACAATCTCGTTGAATGGCAAAATGGCCTTGAGGCCAATACTCCTGGCCCTTGATCCAATGAATCAGCCAATGTGTGAGTTTGAGATTGTACAAGGTAGCTGGTGAGATATATCACACATTTTGTGCGCTTGGTTCTCTTCATTATCAAACATCAGGCTGTCATATTCTTGTTGGATTTTACTATTTGGACCTGCTGTCAGTGCACAATCTATTGAGCTTCGCTGAACAGATTCAACTGGCTTAGGAGACAAAATAAATTAAAGCAAGAGCAAGCTCATGCTCTTTGGGAACTGGGCCAACCGATCCTTTGTCCCCTTCACTGTCAGATCGGATTACCTGAAGGGATATGGTTCAAAGAGACTGGGGTGTGCACCAAAACTGAAAGGAGGTTTTAACACAAAACAAACATTGAGTATACGGGAGTGACAGTCCCTCTCCATTGCAGGTAAGAATCTGGTTATCAGATGCAAGACACTCTCGGTGTTGTTGTAAGTGACACAAGTCTGATCCATACCCACTTCTGCAACATAGCAATCACTGAATCATCTTCTGCTTTGTCTGAAAACCAAAACTGTACCATGTCCACTAGACACAATGTACAAATTTTAGACAAAGAGAGGAAAAAAACATAGCCAATGTCACCCTCTTCCTGATGGCTACCTTTATATGCATCTGCATCAAGCTGTGCATAGATCCTTGTTACATAAATACCAGCTATCACCATATGCTGAGGTTATACCTGTTCCCTGTATTGCATGTAATTGAACCAGTCATGTTGACACAGGATTAGCCATTTAGTTGAACCATGTCGCACCCCTTACCCTTCATGGGGATATTTATGCAGAAATATCATTCTAATGATTTACAGTGGCCACATTTCATAATTAATTCAGGGAACTGAACAACAACACGCACTTATTTAATGTCTTTTGACTTAAGAATGCTCTCAGGCCTTTACAAAGAGGCATGAGAATGTTTTTTTAATTAGCTGCAGAGACAGTGATGGAGAGATTAGGAAGGGTAATCAAGAAAGTTGTGCGGGGGTGGGGTACAGAGAAGATCAAGAAGTAATTCAAACTCAAGAATGAGAATTTTAAATTTGAGGCAGTGGACAAACGGAACTTATTGTGGCATAGGATGAGAGTAATAGAGTTTTAGATTAGTTGCAGTTGAAAGAACTTAAGGATAGAAGTTAGCTAAAGCTTATAATAGAATGTAAGAAATAGGAGCAGGAGCAGATCACATGCCCTATTAAGTCTGGATGTTATAAAGACAAGGCTGAGCATCTATACAGCAAATGGACTGAGGCAGGTTGTTGGCAGGTAGAAATGGCATTCTTTCTAATGGAGAACCTGTGGAATCAAGTAGGATTGCAGATACAGGAAACAGGTTGTTTCAGCTTGAGACAATAGGTGAGGAGGAGGAGGATAGAGTCACTGGCAGAAGTACAGAATTGTAAATTGGATCAAAAATAATGGCATTAGTCTCCCAATGTGAGGCAATTTGGGTCAGCATGAGAATATCACAAGAGGCTGTGCAAATACAATTTCATTCTTTATTGATTTATATTGCAGAAAAATGATAAAACAAAGTGTCTAGCTCATACTCTATGTGGTATATCCTTTATCAAACAATTGGACAGTGTTTGTAGACTACAAGAGGATCTGCAATAACATCTCATCTGTAATCCCCAGGTCCTAGTCTAGTAATGCAATCTAATTATAAAGCCTTTTATGCAGAACCCCAGGAGAGCTCTAATTGACTCATAATGATTCAAAGCATGTGAAGTGGACAGGATATCCAGGATTACTCGGGAATACCGGCTACTCCCGAATGGAAGATTACCCAACATCTCTTTGACATGAGCACAAACTACCTGTGCAAATTACCTCACAATGAGAATTTTCATTTAAACTCTCATGGTTGTGGACGGCATTGACTTATTTGCTATCTTCCTTTTCTGGAGACTCACCATTTTGAACCTGGGAGCTTGTGTGATATCACAGATTGCAAGCTGCATTTCAGGGTGCCTCGGTTAACTGATCCAGCAGTTAGGACTCAGACTGTTCTAGATACTGATCATAGTCTGGTGAAATAAAATTGTGACAGGCTGCTGGAGAAAGGCACCGAGGGGCACTATCCTTTGAAATCTCACTGCATGTCTAGGGGGAAAAGCAACAAAAACAGATTTAGTTTAAACTTTAATGAAAACCTATAATCTCTCACAAGTCTCTTGATATATTTAGTCCCATTCTAGAAAACATATTCGTCTCTCTTCACACAGAGGTAAGAATGTCACCTTTTACCATGGAAATATGTTATCACTATATACAGGCAGAGGATTTCACACTGAAATATTGAAATCTTCATATTGTCCTTCTCTTTAAAGAGAGATATTTCATTAACATTCCAGAACACACTGACAGATATTGACCATATTGTTAGTTGTCCCACTCCTCTCTCACACCTACTGCTCCACATAAACCTGCTGTTTAAGTAAATGGCAGCACTACAGACTCAGACTCTCATTTCTTCCCAGATTTTAATTTCAGTTTCTCTAATCCCTGCAACAAGCTGACTGCTTACATCGCTGTCGCTGTCTCTCATCGGCCAATCTGCTTCAGAAGCTAAGTCTATTGGGAGAAAGTGGCCTAATAAAAATGCACTAACAGATTTAGCTGACGTAAACAGCCCACACTGGCTGTTCCAAATACATCTCATCCACTCCATATGCATCTCATCCTCCCTGAGCAAGCCTTCTGATTCATACAGACATTCTTCCTTGCCCATTTCCCTACACACCCCCCACCCTCTACCTACTGCCCCTCCAATTCAAGTTGACACTCTTCTCTCTCACCAATCCAGCTTAGGCCTGCAGAGCTTTTTGATATTCAACTTTTGGACATTGCTCCATTTCTCCCGGTTGGAAATTGTGAAGAATTAACAGTCAAACAGTTCATATCCTTGTGCAATGGACCTTCCAGTAATAAATAGAATGATTAAGTATTGTGAGAAGGATGTTTGACTGTTCTTCTGATTTGTGGAGTATTTGTGCAAAGAAATATACAAAAGTAATGATATCAGTCAGAAGTGACTATTGTGTAAATTTAGGGGTTAGGGTGATGACTATAGATGCAGGTATCCATTAGCCATTGTATAGAAAGGCGAGGACTGATGAAGCTTCTACTTGAGAGAGACTGGGAAGAATTAGGTCAGTAAGTTTTGTTTGAGGGAAATAATTTTGGAAGTAATTACAACTGTTTATCTGTCTTCTCCTCTCCCCTTCAAAGCATCATTTAATTCATACCCTTTGCCCTGCCTCCCCATTATCATGCAACCACCCTTTTCATTCATTGCAAAATCTTTCCTTCCTCTATCCCAACCCACAGTGCCACTCTATCCAAATCATGCTCCTAATAAGATTCTGGCCTTTGCTGCCAACTGAAAGAAGTTTGAATCTCTGCAAAATTCCAAATAAAGTAAATCCCTGTTCTCATGAAAATTCCTGCCTATTGAATCATTTTGAACAGCGAGAAGCCTTAGTAGGACCCAGACTGAGGAGGTGGGGCACCGGTTTACACAGTGTTATTAATGAACGACAACATGCATTGACATGCTGACATCCCCAAACCACTGACCAGACAAATGCATGCACCGAGCAGACCAGGAATTGCCTGGTTGGCTGCAAAAGCAAATCTTCTTGCAATAGCAGCACCACAGAGACCCTGGGATTCCAAAGGCATTTAAACTCTGATCCAACATTGTGTATACATCAAAAGAGAGGCTTCCTCACTGTTGCTCAGGGCAGCCCACACGAGTGCATTGATCAAGTATACATCAAAGACACATCTTCTCTCATTTGTAGCTTCCTACTGCACCTGCAAACAGCAGCATGATTAAAAGAAAGAGTTATAGAACGTGGCTATTCACACACTCAAATTATATTTACCTCAAGCCCCCATTTTCATCAACTGGCCTTTCAACATTCAAAAGGTGAGGGAAATTGTTGAAAACTGTGCTACTTTCTGTGAGGCTTGTAGGTCAGAAGGCAGCAGCAAAGGCAATTAATTATTCTGGAAATTAAATTTGAATAAAAACCATCCATGACAACAGCAGCCTTGACCTGCACTCATTTAGTGCCCTGTAGTAAAATGTCACACGAGCAATTATCAAGCAAAATTGGAAGAGAGACACTAAAGGAGGTATTAAGATAGTTGAACAAAACCTTGATCAAAAGGTGTTTTTAAATAGCGTCTGAAAGAAAAGATGAAGTTGAGAGGAAAAGAGGCTTGCAGAGGAAATTCTAGAGATTAGACTTTAGTTGGCTGAAGATAAGACTGACAAAGGTACAGCAGAGTAAATCAAGGATGTAAAAGAAGCTAGTACTGGATCAACTCAGAGCTCTAGCATAGTTGTTGGGCTGGAGGAGCTTACAGAGATACGGAATGGTGAGGTTATGGAGGGAGCTGAAAACAAGGAAGACAATTTTAAAACGGAGATGTCGTTGGACCAGAAGCTAACGTAGGACACAGAAATGTGAAGGAGAGTGTGCGAATTAGAATGTGGGCAGTGGTTTTGGATGAACTCAAGTTCAGTGGATGTTAGCCAAGAGAGCATTGAAATTATCTGGTCTAGAGTTAACAAAGCACCGGAATAAGGGTTGCAATGAGCTGAGGCAAGAGAGGAAATGAAACATTGAGGTGAATGTAGGCACTTTTCTTGATAGTGACGACATGGCATGGGAAGTTGAGCTCAGAATCAAATCAGAAACAAATGATTAGCCTCAAGACAGTGGCCAGGGACTGAGATGAAGTTGGTCTACAGAGTTTGTGGGCAGGGATCTAAATCTGGAGAAATATAGAGGGATAACCAAAAACTTGCTTTGTAATAATTACAGCAAAATCCCAACAGACCATAGAACATTACAGCACAGCACAGGCCCTTCGGCTCTTGATGTTATGTCGAGCTATGTCTGAACCCAAGATCAAGCTATCCCGTCCCTATAATTCTGGTATGCTCCATGTGCGTACCTTATAACCGCTTGGAAGTTCCTAAAGTGTCCGACTCCACTATCACAGCAGGCAGTGTATTCCACACCCCAACCATTCTCGCTAATTCCTGTGGTATACCGCTGGTAACTGGTCTCCAGTCTGAAAATTTTCCATCCAACACCACTCTCTGTCTACACATTTTGGAACACTAAGGGGCAATTTAGCATGGTCAAACCACACCTTGTACACATCTTGGGAAACTAAGGGAATATAGCATGGCCAATCTGTCTGTTATACATATGTTGGGACACTAGGGAGAATTTAGCATGGCCAATTCAGCTTTCTCTTACATCTTGGGGCACTAAGGGGTGATTTAGCATGTCCAATGTACCTCTTGTACACATCTTGAGATACTCAGGGGCAATTTAGCATGGCCAATACAGCTAACCTGCACATCTTGGAGCACTAAGGGACAATTTAGCAGGGCCAATCCACCTAACCTACACACCTTGGAACACTCAGGGGCAATTTAGCATGGCCAAACCACCTCTCATACATATCTTGGGACACTAAGGGGAATTTAGCATGGCCAATCCAAGTCTCATGCACATCTTGGGACATTGAAGGAAATTTAATCTATGTCTCCTATACACCTTAGGAAACTAAAGGGAATTTAGCATGGTTAATCCACTTCTCATACACATCTTGCGACACTAAGGGCAACTTAGCATGATCAATCCACCAAAGCTACACATCTTGGGACACTAAGGGGTAATATGGCATGGCCCATCCATCTAACCTGCACATCTTTGTACACTAAAGGGGCAACTTAGCATGGCTAATCCACCTAACCTACAAAACTTGTGACATTAAGTAGCAATTTAGCTTTGTCAATCCACTTAACCTACACATCTAGGACAATAGTCAAAATCCAAAGCATCTGCCCACAAATCCATGTGAAGGGGAGTATAATGTTAGCCAAGGAGGTTCCATTCCCACATAATACATCTCTACTTAATCCTATAAATGTAGTTTATGTCAAAAACAGCAGATTCAAATGCCAAATGAAAACACAGGGCACGTGATCAACCAATGCATTGAGCTGGTAAGGTTATGTGCCAAGTTGGGATTCAAATCCAGGTCCCAAGAGCATTATCCTGGGTCTCTGGATTGTTGGTCCAGCAACAACACCATGACACCATTGCCTCCCCCAGATTTTAATTTCTCTCCTGATAGATGCTAGCAGACTTGCTGAGTTTTGCCAGTGTAACCTGTTCTTGTTTCAGATCCCAGCATTTACAGTATTTTGTTACTCTGGACCAATTCATTCCTGGATAAATGGGAAAAGGGGTTGAAGCACAAAATTACAGCAAGTTAGATTGAGCCTTTGAGGAAATGACACTACCATTATGGTGATCCAATGGGGAAAAAATGGATTTGTTCATTTTATCTAAATATACAAAATTTCACGAGAGCTTCTAGACTGACTGTTTTGTATTTGAACTCCTGATAATTTATTGTGGTGTGGCCAAGCTGAGAAATCAATTTCACTGGGATTAAAGGACAAAGTAATTCAAATCCCAACCACCAATATCTATTTCAAGTCCATGGATTCATAAATCTACCTGGATTGTGCTTCGACCTACCTCCCTAAGTACTTCATCCTTTCTTCCAGCTTCTCCATCCTTGTTTGCTCTGATACTCTGTGTCAGAGTGACTGAAATGTAATCCTTTTATCTAAACCGAGGATTTTCCTTCATTTGAGTCGACACGTCCTGCATTTCATTCTTCTACCTGGCCACTTCTCTCGCAGTAAGAAGCATGATAGGAGGTCTCTTGTCCTTGCACCTTCTAGCCTACTCATTTCTGCATTCAATAAATCATCTTCCACAGCTTCCACTACCTTCAACATTATTTTACCACCAAATACATCTTTTCCTCTTCTCCCCACCCCTCCCACCTCCTCCCTTCGGGCTTTCAGAAAGAAATAATCCCTTCTGTCATTTAATCTTCCATTGCTGCAACATCTATTACCTCCTTTCATATCTTCCCACTCAAGCGTAGGCTACACACTGCCCACTCGCCACAATGCTAAACCCACTATAGTGGGGAGATTAAACACAGATTTTGCTGAACATCCCCAAATTACCTGGTATTTGCCATGAGCATTCTCCAACACATCACCACTAGGTCCTCTCCATTTTTGGCTTTCTACAGCATCAGACAAGTTCAATGTAAGTTTGATCATCCGCATTTCATCTTTCCATTAGGCCTGCAATTATCAGGCAGCACAGTAGCTTACAGTGCCAGAGACACAGGTTCGATTTCCGGCTTGGGTCACTGTCTGTGCACATTCACTCCATGTCTGTGTGGGTTTTCTCCAGTTGCTCCAGTTTCCTCTCAGTCCGAAAGACGTACTGGTTAGGTGCATTGGGCATGCTAAATTCCCCCTCAGAATACCCGAAGAGGTGTAGAGTGTGGTGACTAGGGGATTTTAACAATAACTTCATTGCTGTGTTAATGTAAATCTACTTGTGATACTAATAAAACGTATAATAAATAAACTTTAAAAAAAAACTCTCTCTCCTCCTTTTACCCCTTTTCCTCAAACTGCAAACCACCTAACTTTTTGAATGAGGTGTTGGTCCTAATATTTCCTTCTGTAGTTTTTGGTGCAAAACTTTGATGTTTCCCTGATGTGATCTCGGCATTTTAATAAGATAAAGCACCATATAAATGCAAGTTGCTGGAGGCACAGATGTTAATAATGATTTCATCAATTTCAGACTTTAAAGATAGCTCCCAATTTCTCCCTGATAGTAGCGAGTGCAACGTGTGATGTATATTTTTGCCGGATTGACAGTAGATTGGTGCTAGGAGTGGAGATCTTCTCCAGCTCGTGCCAGTTGTTGTTCTATTTTTTGTTTCTATCAGATTTCTGGGCTGCTGGATCCTACTTAATTTTTCAAACATCCCACTGTGCTAATTCCTCCTCTAGCTCTTCATGTTCAGTTAATTTGTATTTCATTGATTTCTCTCATTTGGTCTCTTTTTGTCTCCTGTGCATGTTATGAGCTCTTTCACCATTCCTGCAATCTTCTGTCATCACTTTATAGATTGTCCTATTTCTTTTAATTCATGTGTGGTCATTGGGTAGTGTGGTGGCACAGTGACAAGCACTGCCGCCTCACAGCACCAGGGACCCGGTTTTGATTCCTGACTTAGGTCACTGTCTGTGTGGAGTCTGCATGTTCTCCCTGTGTCCACATGGGTTTCCTTCCGATGATCTGGATTCCTCCCACAGTCCAAAAGACGTACTAGTTAGGTGCAATGGCCATGCTAAATTCTTCCTCAGTGTAGCTGAAGAGGAGATGGAGTATGGCAACTAGAGGATATTCACAGTAACTTCATTGCAGAGTTAATGTAAGCCCATATGTGACTAATAAATAAATTTTAAAACTTTGTATATTCTTTTCCCCACTCCTGTTTTTTTTGTTCTGTTCCATTCTAAAACTATTGATCTGAAATATTGTTCATTGCTGAGGAAAGGGTTAGGCCTGAATTATGGGCTGAATTGTGCTTTCATCAGATGCATGGCGGAACCTGCTGAACATACGTCTTCTGTTTTTATTCTTGTCTCCTTTCCCTTCCCTCACTGATATTAGATTAAATTCTACCTTCTTCCTCCTCTATTCTCACTACTCTTACCTGCTCTCACATCAAAACACGAGGCAACACAAACGGCAAAGTTAGCCATTGCCCATCCATCATTTTCTATAAAATTCAGGATTAATTCAAAAGTATTATAAAGAAGAACGCAAGGCTATTGTCATTATAGGGTTCAAAGGGATACAAAAGTTCCTGGAGAGCAGCTAACCATTTTGTCAGCCAACGTGGGCACTGATACAATTAGTGTGAACAGTTACAGCATGTTCAAAATGGTACTGTGCCGCAGCCACATGTCATCAACACAAAAATTACATACAGCTGTCACTTTGTGATAAGGACAATGTCTTCACAAAAGGGGAAAGAATGATCAAGGAGATCTGGAACAAAAATCAGTAACAGCAGGGCTAGCCCCACGATGAGAAAGCAAGCCAAGTCAGCCTGCTTCATTTATCACATTCTCATCAGTGAGCACAGGCCTCAGAGAACATCAATAAATAGAGTCCTGGACATATTATTCATTCATCACTGGCCAGATTTTTGACAGAAGACAGTGACAAGGGTTGAGAGCTCTTTAAAATTAAGCTGGGTTTGATTAGGCAAATGCCAAGGAAACAGGGAGGTGACTCCATGATAAGAAGGCCTAATACAAGGTGGCCACCACATATTCAAAGAAAGAATTTAGAAGGAACATCTTGACACAGAGCGTGGCAAGAATCCTGAGTGACTGAAGCAGACGGCATTGATACAGTTAAAAAAGATTTGGAGCACACATGATGGATAAGGGAACACAGTAACATGAACAGTGTGGGAAAAAGTAATTAAAACTTGAAGGAAGCTCAAGTTAAGTATAAACACTAACATACAGAAATTGGACTAAATAGTCTGTTTCCGTCTTGTAAATTCCAATTCCAGAGATCTGCACATCACATTGCATGCAGTTGTCAGGATGCAACTTGAAAACTTTTGATAATGTTATTAACAAAATGAATATACTACATAGAGTGGTTACAACCCGACAAATTGATCTTTATAATCAACAGTTTTCAATTTGTTCAAAATATTAATGCTGAATGAATGAAAAAATTAGAAGCAGGCCATTCGGCCTGTCAAGCCTGCTCCACATTTCAATAAGATCATGGCTGATCTCCCTGTGATCTCCACATTCTCACTTCCCTACCAACTCCGTTGTTGGTCACAAATAGATCTTTCTCTGCCTTAAAAATATTCACTGGCCTTGCCTCACCAATGCTCCGTGCAATAGATTTTCTGAGACTCCTAAGTTGAAACAGCAAAACTCTCCTGATCTCCATCATAAATGGGATCCTCTTATTTTCAAACTGCATCAAATAGTTCTGGTTACTCCCAACTGGCAAAGCATATTTTCAGTATCAGCTCTGTCAATTTATTTCAAAATCCAATATATTTCGAGAAGATAATTTCTCAATTGTCTGAACTCCAATGGATGCAGGCCAGGCCTATCCAATTTTCCCTCAAAAGGTAAATGCCCCATCCCAGGAATCAGTCAACTGAACTTTTTCTGAACTGTTTGAATGCATTTACATCCTTTCTTTAATAAGAAGACAAGAAGTGCACAGAGTTCTCAAGATGCACTGTCACCAATGTGGCAACAAATTAAAGAGCAGCGACAAATTAAACAGCAAGAACGCAGAGCAGTGACAGCTTAAAGAGCGGGGATTCAGAGCGGCAAGAGTTTAAAGAGCAGGAACACAGAACGGTGATAGTTTAAAGAGCAGGAACACAGAGCGACGACAGTTTAAAGATCAGGAACACAGAACGGCAACAGTTAAAGAGCAGAAATACAGAGTGGCGACAGTTTAAAAAGCAGGAACAGAGAGCGACAACAGTTTAAAGAGCAGGAACACAGAGCAGCGACAGTTTAAAGAGCAAGAGCACAGAGTGATGACATTTTAAAGATCGGGAACACAGAGCAGTGCCAGTTTTAAGAGCAGAAACACAGAACAGCAACAGTTTAAAGAGCAGAAACAGAGAGTGATGACAGTTTAAACAGCAGGAACACAGAGTGACGAGAGTTTAAAGAGCAGAATCACAGAGCAGTGACAGTTCAAAGAGTGGGAATGCAGAGCAACGACAGCTTAAAAAACACAAACAGAGAGTGATGACTGTTTAATGAGTGAGAACGCAGAGCAGTGACAGTTTAAAGAGCAGGAACACAAAGTGGTGAAACTTTAAAGAGTGGGAACACAGAGCGACAACAGTTTAAAGAGCAGCAACATAGAGCGATGGCAGTCTAAACAGCGGGAATGCAGAACGATGGCAGGTTAAAGAGCAGGAACACAGAGCGATGACAGTTTAAAGAGCAGGAATACAGAGGGGTGACAGGTTGAAGAGCTCAAACACAGAGCAGTAACAATTTAAAGAGCGGGAACACAGCGACGACAGTTTAAAGAGCAGGAACACAAAGCAGTGAAAATTGAAAGAGTGGGAAC
Source organism: Sphyrna mokarran (assembly GCA_024679065.1). Classification (NCBI taxonomy): domain Eukaryota; kingdom Metazoa; phylum Chordata; class Chondrichthyes; order Carcharhiniformes; family Carcharhinidae; genus Sphyrna; species Sphyrna mokarran. Next base: position 32,006,164 of record JAGIQG010000022.1, on the reverse strand, counting down.
ACAGAGAGACAACAGTTTAAAGAGCAGGAACAGAAAGTGACGACAGTTTAATCAGTGAGAACGCAGAGCTGTGACAGTTTAAAGAGCAGGAACACAGAGCATGAACAGTTTAAAGAGCAGGAACACAAAGCAGTGACAATTTAAGGAGTAGGAGCACAGAATGATGACAGGTTAAAGAGCAGGAACACAGAGCAGTGACAGTTTAAGGAGCAGTAATATAGAGTAGGGACAGTTTAATGAGCGGGAACACAAAGCAGGAACAGTTTAAAGAGTGGGAATACAGAGTGATGACAGTTTAAAGGGCAAAAGCACAGAATGGTGACAGGTTAAAGAGCAGGAACACAGAGTGATGACAGTTTAAAAAGCAGAAACACAGAGCAGCGATAGTTTAAAGAGCAGGAACACAAAGCAGCAACAGTTTAAGGAGTAGGAACACAGAATGGTGACAGTTTGTAAAGAGCGGGAACACAGAGCAGTGACAGTTTAAAGAGTAGGAACACAGAGGGATGACAGTTTAAAGAGCAGGAACACAGAGGGATGAAGGTTTAAAAGAGCAGGAACACAGAATGGTGACAACTCAAAGAATGGGAACACAAAGTGACAACAGTTCAAAGAGCAGAAACACAGAGCGATGACAGTTTAAAGATTGGAACACATAGTTCTGATAGCTTAAATACTGGTAACATAGAGCAGTGACAGTTTAAAGAGAGGGAATACAGAGCGATGACAGTTTAAACAGCGGGAATACAGAGCGATGATAGTTTAGAGGGCAGAAGCACAGAACGGTGACAGGTTAAAGAGCAGGAACACAGAGCAAGGACAGTTTAAAGAGCGGGAATACAGAGCGATAACAGTTTAAAGAGCAGGAACATAGAGTGGGAATAGTTTAAAGAGCAGGAACACAAAGCGGAGACAGTTTAAGGAGTAGGAACACAGAACGGTGATAAGTTAAAGAGCAGGAACAAGAGTGATGGCAGTTTAAAGAGGAGGAACGCAGAATGGTGACAGATTATAAAAAGCAGGAACACAGAATGGTGACAGTTTAAAGAGCGGAAATACAGAATGGTGACAGTTTAAAGAGCGGGAACACAGAATGGTGACAAGTTAAAGAGCAGGAATACAGAATGGTGACAAGTTAAAGAGCAGGAATACAGAATGGTGACAAGTTAAAGAGCAGGAATACAGAATGGTGACAAGTTAAAGAGCAGGAATACAGAATGGTGACAAGTTAAAGAGCAGGAATACAGAATGGTGACAAGTTAAAGAGCAGGAACACAGAATGGTGACAAGTTAAAGAGCAGGAATACAGAATGGTGACAAGTTAAAGAACGGGAACACAGAATGGTGACAAGTTAAAGAGCGGGAATACAGAATGGTGACAAGTTAAAGAGCAGGAATACAGAATGGTGACAAGTTAAAGAGCAGGAATACAGAATGGTGACAAGTTAAAGAGCAGGAATACAGAATGGTGACAAGTTAAAGAGCAGGAATACAGAATGGTGACAAGTTAAAGAGCAGGAATACAGAATGGTGACAAGTTAAAAAGCAGGAATACAGAATGGTGACAAGTTAAAGAACTGGAACACAGAATGGTGACAAGTTAAAGAGCAGGAATACAGAATGGTGACAAGTTAAAGAACGGGAACACAGAATGGTGACAAGTTAAAGAGCAGGAATACAGAACAGTGACAGTTTAAAGAGTAGGAACACAACGGTGACAGATTATAAAGAGCAGGAACACAGAATGGTGACAGTTTAAAGAGCGGGAACACAGAATGGTGACAAGTTAAAGAGCAGGAACACAGAATGGTGACAGTTTAAAGAGCGGGAATACAGAATGGTGACAAGTTAAAGAGCAGGAATACAGAACAGTGACAGTTTAAAGAGTAGGAACACAACGGTGACAGATTATAAAGAGCAGGAACACAGAATGGTGACAGTTTAAAGAGCGGGAACACAGAATGGTGATAAGTTAAAGAGCAGGAATACAGAATGGTGACAAGTTAAAGAGCAGGAATACAGAATGGTGACAAGTTAAAGAGCAGGAATACAGAATGGTGACAAGTTAAAGAGCAGGAATACAGAATGGTGACAAGTTAAAGAGCAGGAACACAGAATGGTGACAAGTTAAAGAGCAGGAATACAGAATGGTGACAAGTTAAAGAGCGGGAATACAGAATGGTGACAAGTTAAAGAGCAGGAATACAGAATGGTGACAAGTTAAAGAGCAGGAATACAGAATGGTGACAAGTTAAAGAGCAGGAATACAGAATGGTGACAAGTTAAAGAGCAGGAATACAGAATGGTGACAAGTTAAAGAGCGGGAATACAGAATGGTGACAAGTTAAAGAGCAGGAACACAGAATGGTGACAAGTTAAAGAGCAGGAATACAGAATGGTGACAAGTTAAAGAACGGGAACACAGAACAGTGACAGTTTAAAGAGCAGGAACACAGAATGGTGACAGTTCAAAGAGTGGAAACACAGAATGATGACAGTTTGAAGATTGGGAACACATAGCTCTGATAGCTTAAATACTGGGAATACAGAGTGGTGACCATTTAAACAGGAGGAACAAACAGCTGTGACAGTTTAAAGAGCACAAACAGAGAGCGTCGACAGTTTAATGAGCAGGAGCACAGAGCAACAACAGTTTAAAGAGTAGGAATACAGAGCCATGACAGTTTAAACAGTGAGAACGCAGAGTGGTGACAGCTTAAAGATGGAAAGCACAGAGCGATGACAGTTTAAACAGTGGTGATAGTTTAAAGAGCGGGGACACAGAGTCGTGAGAGTTTAAAGAGTGGGAACACAGAGCGGTGGCAGTTTAAAGAGAGGAACAAAGAACGGTGACAGTTTAAATAGTGGGAACACAGAACGGGGACTGTTTAAAGAGCCAGAACACAGAGTGACAACAGTTTAAAGAGCAGCAACACAGAGTGGTAACAGTTTATAGAGTAGTATCACAGAGCGGTGATAGTTTAAACAGCAGGAACACATAGCGTGACACTTTAAAGAGTGGGAAAACAGAGTGGTGACAGTTTAAAGAGGGAGAACACAAAGCAATGGCAGTTTAAAAAGTGGGAACACAGGGTGGTGATATGTTAAAGAGTGAGAACACAGCCGTGACAGCTTAAAGAGCAGGAACACAGAGTAGTAAGAGATTAAAGAGTGGCAACAGAAAGTGGTGACAGGTTAAAGAGCAGGAACACAGAGCATCAAGAGATTAAAGAGCAAAAACATAGAACGGTGACAGTTTAAAGAGTGGGAACAGTTTAAAGAGAAGGAGCACAGAGCAACAACAGAAAAGGAGCAGGAATACAGACTAGTGACAGTTTAAACTGCGGGAACAGAGAGCAGTGACAGCTTAAAGCGCAGGAACACAGAGCAGGGACAGCTTAAACAGCTGGAACACAGAGGGATGACAGTTTAAAGAGTGGAAATACAGAGAGACAATAGTTTAAAGAACAGGAACACAGAGTGATGACAGTTTAAAGAGTAGAAATGCAGAGCGATGACAGTTTAAAGAGTGGTAACAGAGAGTGGGAACACAGAGTGGTGATAGTTTAAAGAGCAGGAACACATTGCAATAACAGTTTAAAGAACGGGAATATAGAGTAGTGATAGTTTAAAGAGTGGGAACACAGAGTGTGGACAGTTTAAAGAGCAGGAATACAAAGTGGTGACTGTTGAAAGAGTGGGAACACTGGGCAGTATTATTATGAAGCATGCTTTGGCCTCCTGCCACATGCCAAATGGATCCAAATTCTTCCAAACAGACCCACAGACAGTGCCAGCCTCATAGGGCTGTCAGAGAGCTCCTGTGGGAAGAAGAAAGGAAGACAAGAAGAGTACATCCTATGCCCATATCATGGAGCCTGATCTCCAGTCATCTTGGACTCCTTTGTCATTGGGCCAAAGTCTTGTCCTGTCAAACCCCAGCACCTGTGGTAGCTGGTTTGCAAAGGCCACTCTGCGCTAATAAAACTCATGCACTGCATCTTCCACTCCTTGAAATTAGATTGGGAGTTTGGAAGCAAGGGGATTTATGGAGAAACCCAATAGCAACAGACTGGAACGGCATACTGCTAAGGATACCAGGGCAATCAAGTGTTTCACAAGGGGAAGTATTCTTTCAACACCATGATAGTGATGCATTCCATCACATAAAACTTTGAGCAGTCAACATTTCGCAAAATACAGAGATTCATATACATACTGCAGATAAATTCCACTGATTAAATAGTTTGCAAGTTGTTTGTCATCATAAAAACTTACAATTACATGTAGAACTATCATCGCGAGCCATTAAACTGTGTTCTTTCTTGTCCTTTGCTTAGGATGTACTCCTATTGTCTTCCTTTCTCCTTCCCACAGGACCTTTCTGGCAGCCCATGAGGGTAGCACTGTCCTGTGGGTCTGTTTGGAAGGATTTTGTTTCCTATTTCCCTCTTTAATAATGAGGGGAATTGTAATACTATTAATTTTCATCAGCATCAAGTAAAATTTCAGAATTAAAACCCTGATTCCACCTATTGCACTATCCCTATTTAAAGTTTTCTTGCCCTTAAAAATCTTGACAAGGGGCGAGTGAAAACAAAAGCCAGATTTTGCACACCCTGACTCCTGCTGGATGTCTGTCTATGCGAAGAAGCTGCAATTGGCTAACTCACAACAACTGAACATCCAATGTGGGGCAGCACAGTGGCACAGTGTTAGCACTGCTGCCTCACAGCACCAGGGACCCGAGTTCAATTCTGGCCTCGGGTCACTGTCTGTGTGGAATTTTCACATTCTCCCCATGTCTGTGTGGGTTCCTCAGGGTGCTCTGGTTTCCTCTTACATCCAAAGATATGTGGATTAGATTAATTGACCATGCTAAATTGACCCTTAGTGTTAGGGATTAGCAGGGTAAACATGTGGAGTTACGGGAATAGGGCCTGGGTGGGATTGTGGTTGGTGCAGACTCAAGGGGGTCGCATGGCCTCCTTCTACACTGTGGGGATTGTGTTCGAAGTACCATGAAAATTTGGTAGGAATACTGGATGGTGATTGATGCCTATGGAATTGAGCCTCAGTAAAAATCTCCAGCTCAAAGATAAGGGTGAAAATGAAGAGGTGGTGATTAGCATTGTTTGGGAATTTTCTCTTGTTTGTATCTCTCATGTACCAGCTAAAATTAGTCTGCCACTGTATCTAGCAGTACTCTTTGCTTCTCCTGCACAATGACTCAACATTTATCTACTCCAGGCAGACTTAATTTCCTGTGCTCCATACAAAACAGGCAAGGTGACAATAAAACCATTTCCTCTCACAGCTTAAGGTGGTGTCTCTCCGAAGTTGAGATGTTGATTAAAATATAATTACAACCATTCTCATGAACAGCTCAGTGGTGGCTGCAATGTCTTTTCAGAGTATAAAGCAGTCAGTTTATTATCAGTGGCCACTGTTGATGGCGCCTCCAACCCCATCAGCCCACAGGAATTTACTGATGAAGCAATTCAACAATAGTTCTCATTCAGACCTTTTAAGAGAAAAAAATAGCAGCGAAGTCACTGAACTAATAACCCATTCACCCCAAGTTAAAGTTCTGGGGACAAAGGTTCAAATAGCACCATCACAACAATTTAAATTCATGAGGCCAAGGTAAGGAAAACAGTTTGGGTGCAGGGAAGAGAAAAGTTGTATTGTTTGAGTTGGCCACAGCCACACTCAAGATTTAGATTTTTATTGAAAGGAAGTGGCTAAGAGGATCCATGGTATGATATTTCCTGGAGAAGAATGTGGGGAAACTCTTCTGTAGATTAGATTGCATCATTTCTTGAAACTGGTCACAAATACAGCATCCGAGAGATCCCTCAGATTGCACTCTTCTCCCCAGATGAGGGCGTATCATTGTGCAGCTGTGCCAGGAGTGTTTATTCATAATGAGGCCATCTGTGAACTATTTCAGCAGAAACAAATGGCCAATCCTCTGGGTTCTCTACTTGTGCTCACTATCAATGCTTGGCTGACTGCCAAGACTTACATATGATGTAGCAGCTCTGGTTTCACAGCTCAATGGAGTATTTTTGTTTGATTGGCATCCTTATTGGTGATATTATGATTTCTGTGATATCTTTTGTCAATGTCTAAATATTAATTTGGAAAACATTACGAGGTGCAAAGTGATAAAAGCTTCTGTTACAGTACAAATGCACTGCCTGATTGATGTTACATAAGGCTACAGAAACAGCAGGTTTTTTTCCAAAGAACATTTCTGAATGGAGACCATGAAGGGTGTATGGAGGGGTTGAAGAGGGCTTCAACCCCTCCCTGTCCCTCCCCCCTGCCCCCCAGGAGAGGGAGGGGGGGAACAGGGAGACTATGGAGGGAGCATGGTGGAGAAATGGAGAGAATGGCAGGAGAATAGAGATGGAATGAAGGCTAAGGAAGAGCAGAGAGGGGACATGAAGGGAATGGAAATGGCATGGAGATGGCATAGAAGGATCATGGCCACAAATGGAGCGGACATGGAGGGGGTTTGGAGAATATAGGAAATGTGGTGGAAAGGGGTTGTCAGGCTAGAGGGCTTAACCTCTTCTATTACAACTAAGACTACGTCTGAGAGAACTGATGTGGGCCTTCTAACCATCTGGTCATGATACTCACCCATCCCCATGATTGTCTTTGGTCTGCTTCAAGCATTGGCGACTCAATTCTATCCCATACCCGCCTCCCCAGATCAAAGACTGGGCAGTGATAGGATCCATTAAACCGAGTTGGGTCTGAGCTGGGTAAATTCCCAACACAAACCACCCTCGGTAGAAAAAATGTGGTTCTTTGTCTCTAATTATTTCTAGTAATTTCCCTTCAATTAAGATTAGACCACTAAGCTTCTAATTTAAGAGTTTGCCTTTCTTGTCCTTCTCAAATGATGGAATGACCTTGGCACTTTTTCAATCCAAGTGCACAGTTCCTGAATCAAGTGTTTAGGAAAGTTCTCTCGCATAGTTGTTTTAATACACTGGGCGAAATCCATCAGGATCTGTAGATTTGTTTATCAGTTGTCTTATTACTTTCCCCATCATCATTGTTTTACTGTAATCGATTTGGTTTACTGCCCTTTTTTCTTATATTTCTGATACTGCATCAACATTCCCTGACATAAAAAACAATGCAGAACTATTATTTAAGTAAGCTATCACTCCCCACATCTGTTTTTAAGAAACCTACATTCTCCTTCTCGTAATATATTTGCAGGAAGTCCTGAGTGTGGCCATGATATCCCTCGCAAGCTTCAGCACCGTATTAAGAGCGTAACACTGTCAGAGGTGCCATCATTTGGACGAGCTATAAAATCAAAGTTCTGTTTGCCCTCTCAGGTGGAAATAAAAAATCTCATCCGAGTTATCCCTGGCATTCTGTCAAATATTAAACTCTCAACCAGCACCCAGAACAGAATAGCTGATTATCACATTACTGTTGATTAATCTTGTGCGCTGGAAATTAACTGAATTACAGGCTCGAAGGGCCAAATTTCCTACTTGTGCTTTGAATTCCTATGTTCCACGCTTCCATTACAACAGTGACGATACTTTGAAATGACTTGCTGCCTACTGGGCTAAAAAGTCTGCCTTCTTTGTGCAGTAGGCATCACGTCAGTCTCATAATCTGAAGGTCCTGAGTTCAATCCTCAGAGAAGGCACAGCTATTTTTTGGGTGGCACAGTAGCACAAGTGGTTAGCACTGCTGCTTCACAGCTTCAGGGACCTGGGTTTGGTCACTGTCTGTGTGGAGTTTGCACTTTCTCCCTGTGTCTGCATGGATTTCCTCCAGGTTTCTGGTTTCCTCCCACAGTCCAAAGATGTGCAGGTTAGGTTGATTGGCCATGCTAAAAATTGCCCCATGGTGTCCAGAGATATGTAGATTTGAGGGATTAGTGGGTAAAATATGTGAGGGGGGAGGAGGGGGGGTGGGGGGAAGGGCCTGGGTAAGATTATAGTCAGTGCAGACTTGATGGGCCGAATGGCTTCTTTCCGCACTGTAGGATTTCTGTGATTTTTATGATTTCTATGACTTTATTGCCCTGAGATCACAAAAGGTGCTCTATTTTTGTGAGGTTGTGGCCAATGAGGGTTGGAGGAAACCAGAATGAAATAGCAAACTAGAGACCTGGGTGAAAGTCAGCACAGTATGTGCTGTACAACTGAATAGTTAGGTCATTGCAACACCCCAAGTTTTAGATGTTGCACCTCGGGAAAGATACCAAATAATGATCAAATCACAGAGAAGTAGTTATCCCAAAGAACTATTGCATGCTTTTGTGCAACATTAAGTGGGTCATCAGAGTGCTTTCTTGCTGAAGCAAGACATAGCCAGAGTAGGGGAAAAAGAAATAACGAAAAACAAAAGATGAAATCCAAGTTTTTTTTTAAAAGTTTTTTTTATTAGTGTCACAAATAGTCTTACATTAATACAGCAATGAAGTCATTGTGAAAATCCCCTCGTTGCCACACTCTCATACCTCATCAGGTACACTGACGGAGAATTTATCATGGGCCAATGCATCTAACCTGAGGTTCAGTTTGTTGAAGTGCTTCTCACATTTAACTCTTGTTAAAGACATTGGGTGCATTGATCGTGCTAAATTCTCCCTCAGTGTATCCAAACAGGGACCGGAGTGTGGTGACTTAGGGATTTTCACAGTAACTTAATTGCAATGTTAATGTAAGCCTTCTTGTGACACTAACAAATAAAACTTATTGATTTGTCGAGGGTTTACAGTCAACCTCATGAGGGCTCAGGAACCATAATTTGCAACTCTGGTCACCATCCCTGCTGAATTTGCACACTGAATGCCTACATACAGCAGCCTACCATAACACTAAAACAGGATGTGCATTTAAAATGTGAGCTATCAAACTGGTGAGCTGTGCAGTAATAAAAATAAAACCATAGGTGGAACTATCATAAATATGTCAGACTGCCTGAATGTTCCTTAGTGCTAACATCCTGGCCAATGAGCTACCAGAATTTGTGTGGGTGATGGAGGTGGATGCTTACTCACCCTCCTGATGAAATATCTTATATGGAGGATGAGAGAATTGAGCACCCAAATTACCTCTTATATCTGCAAACACTTGATTATGGAGCCACTGAAGGATGGAGCAGCCTTGCGTTTAATTCTAATTATATTAATTGTTGCTCTGGGAGCACAATATTTGCTGACAACTCACCTGCTACAGACTTCAGTCACTGCTTTAACTGGATCAGTAAATAATGCTGGCACATCTAACCTCCCTTTCTGAGCTCACGTACCGGAATAAATTCTCCCCTGTACCATACGGAAGTGTGCCATGTGGTCACTCTACTGCTTCCACCCCCACGTTGCAACATGCTCGCTTTTCCACCCAGCACTATTCAGCAGAAGACGAGGAACATACTGTACACTAACAGATTGGAGAAGTTCAAGGCAAAAATTACAACATACTTCCAAGAAAATAGGGTTAATCTCTGGCACGGTGATAACAGGAACACTCAATTCATTCAAGTCTCTTTGTACAAATGTTTTAAGAAATTATTTTTAATAAGCAACATTACAGATTTCTTTAAAAACTGCAATGTTACTTTGATTATATGCAGAGATTGGACATCAAGATTAAGTACCTATTAGCCTCAGTCAGGAAGCACAAATTCAAAGGAATGGAGGAAAACCAATGCAAATTTCAGCACCCAGAGAAAATGTTTCCTTTTTTTTGACAGAAGAGAAAGTTCAAAAATTTAATAAACTACATTTCCCCTAATGAAGAGTTTTGAGATTTCATTAATTAAAATAATCAGAGATAGTGCTCAGGAGCAACTGAGGTCAAGAGTATAAAGAAGTTCCAATAATTCCACCAGTATTCAGCATAAATGCATTAACTCCAGGGTGTTTCAACATTACTGCCATTTCAGTAATTTCTTGGTGAATTTAGCCCCTTACCCTGAACTATACCCAGCTCTACTTGACTCCATTCACATCTCCACCATTCCATTCTGCAATTCCTGACTACATTCACATCTTCCTTACTCAACTCTACAATACCTGGTTAGATCCCACTCCCTTCGTCATTTCTCTTCATCTTCTAATGTGTTTTCCGCTGGGCCAAATTCCCTGTAAAAATTTAATTCTTCAACGCCTCTATGAAATCTTATTATGTAGAAGTCAAACTTTTAACCTTGTCCACAGCTGGGGTTCTCCAGTGCCACTACAGTGAATAGAGTTTTGCCTGAACACCAAATTCTCCATTCTGACTGGCAGCAGGACAGGAATAGATAAGACTGGAGAATTCACTCATAGAATCTGGCATAAAAAGGCAGCATTGAGAGTTTGTCTAAAATTGACTAATTTAGCACATGACATAATCCCCATAATATTTCTATCTAATAGGCTTCTGATCAGACCTATTTTGTCTTTCATCCGTTACATCCATGCTGTAAGAGTATTGTTAGCTGTTTTCAATCTGCTGCCTTTCATTTTGGCTTTTTTTTCCACTGTCATTTCATTTGTCCTCAACCCACATTGTCTGCTACCTCACCCTCATGCTCTCATTAATTTTGCTTCTATGAATCTTTTAAAAATGGGTTTAGATCCTGAGTTTGTTTTTTGCCAGACCTCTGGCCATTTAATTAATTAATTTTGATCTCCTTGTCCAGTCAGGGTGATTGTGCTTTTTGCTCTTTTTCTGATTGACATAGTTTACATTTTTTTTAAAAGATCACGGAAAAATTTAGTGTCCCTTTCATTGTTTCAGTTTCGCCGTTGTGCAAACAAATCTTCTCAGAGCCCCAATGATCTTAAACCATGGCTATTATTACAATGCAATGAAGGGGAACGGCAACAACACAATTAGCACAGCGCAAGAATTCTTCTGCCTTCGGGCTACTAAAAAATGTTGGACTGTCATTTCTAGTATGTCCACCCACAGTCTCTCCAGAAAAAGATCATCAGGATTTAACGAGGACTAATACTGAAGAGGGGAGTAGAGCTGTAATGAGCACCACACAAACATTTATATCTTTACCAAGAGTGTCTTGCAGGAGAAAGGCAGAAAATGAAATTTAAATTACACTACTCAAGTAGAAGAGGTTTGAAAAGAAGAGGAGGAGTTGCACTGCACAGCAGAATCTTGCAGAGGAGATTCATGTAGATGTTTGGGGGAAAGGCATATTGTGTGGGATAGTCACACAGAAGAGACTCTGAGAAGATACAGTGAAGGAAATTTTCACAGAAATAGATTCAAGAGGGGCAGAGGCACAGTGAGTAGGAGAGTTTCATTGGGCAGTTTCTACAGAAGAACACAGTGCCCAACATTCTAACAGAAATTACTCCGGACAGGGTGCTGAAGCAGAATATTTACGTTGAGGTATAGATGGGAAGTGGCGTTTCACAGGCACCAGTGCTAGAATCAAAGCTGTTGACAATTTACATTAAAAAAATTGGACTTGGGAATCTAACTACAATTGCAAAATCTATGGATGACTCCAAATTGAGGGCAAAGTTAATACTGAGGAGCATTTCAACCAATTTGCAGAACAAGTTCATAAATGATAAATATTTTTTTAATTAAGGACAAGTATAAGTGGCACATTTTGTTAAGTGGGATAAGGAGGCTGTATGCTCCTGGGAAAATAAGAACCTAAATGGGATAGATGAACGATGAGCTTAAAGCACACACATTCACAAAACATTAAAAATAGCAACGTAAGTTAAAAAGACCATAAAACTACAACCAAAAAAAGGTGATTCATTTTCTCAAAATTGAAATGCAGCAAATATTGTTCAACTTGTTTACAATCTTTGTTAGACTGTAGACTGCGTATAGTTCTGAATCTCCACATTATAAAAAGAATAAAGAACAATTGGAGAAGATAAAAAAACCTTTACAAGATTTTACAAGGATTTATAAGGATGATAACAGAACTGAGAGAGATAATTATTATGTCACACTGGTGCTGCTTTCTCAAGAAAAGAGAGGCTCAGGATTGATTTAGTAGAGGTTTCATTTGATGAATTTGATGTAGAAAAGGCGTTTCAACCTGTGATGGGTCAGAGAAGTCAAAATCAAAGGCCATAAATGTAAAAATCATGAGTAACCTGTGGAGGGGTGGGGAGAATGTCCAAATCAAGGGGTCATAAAATGCAAGTGTCTCTATTAAATCCAATGAAGAATTCAGGAGAAATTCTTTTACCAGAGAGTGGTTAGAAATTGGAACTTGTTACCACATGGAGATGTGAGGCATGAGATGCCTTTAAGTGAGAGTTGGCTAAGTAATTGAAGGAGAACGGGTAGAAGAACATGCAGGTTGCATTAGATGAAAGAGAGTGGGAGGTGACTTGTGCGGAGTATAAAAAACAGCCCAGACCCACTTGAGCCAAATGGGTGTGACCTAACCAGAGGACAGGAAGAAGAATATATATATTACATAAATAGCCTGGCTACTTTTTTTTAAATTTTCAAAATGGACAATTGATGGACTGATAAAATGACTCCAACTGGTCACATGCTGACTTCTAGAAGTTTCTGAGCAGTATGAAAGTGAATAAAGGCTAATACCATAAACCGTTTGTAATGTAACACTCCTCACATCACGTAAGCATCTCAGTCAAGCCAGCACAATGGATTTGCAGACAGCATGTCTGCCCCAACCAGCTATGGACAAAGGTAGCTGGTTGTGATTCCTAATCTTCAATATGGTGCCAATGATTCCACCGCTGTCTATTCCAAAACACAATGGGTTTCAACCAGTGGCCTCATTAGGTGAGCAGCTTAACTGACACTACCCTGACACATGACCAAAGCTTGAGCTGCCTATTAATTATGCAGCTCTTGGATTTTATCTTCAGCCACTACTTGATCTCAGAAGAGAAGCAGGACTCCAGGAAGGCAGTCTGAGACTGTTAACAATTTACCATCTAATAAGTGATAGCCAAAAGAGCTCTGCTCAGGGCTAAAATTGCCTGGTCCTCACTGTGAACTACTGGAACATTGGAACTTCTGTACTTGTATCTTCAAGCCTAATGCATCTAAATATGTCTTTTCCCATTGTGAAAGTCCTCACTTCTGGAAAGATTGATCACCTGTAGCAGTCACCCTGCTTTTTGATTCTGGGTTCTCGTGAAATTGTAACTTTTATTTTTAATTGTAGTTTTGCCCACTTCCTTTCACTTTGACTTTTTTGTTGTATGAATGCAAAAGGGGTTGGTGTTACAAAACCCCTTTCCTGCATTGTGTGTGTAAAATAACCCAGTCCCCTTATTTTACCTTATGTCATATTTGTCATGAGATTATTAACAAAGGACTGGATAACACCAAACTGACGGATTTGGAAGAATACACCACCATTCAGAGGGGGAAATTAAAGATCAAAAGGATCCTTCTGTTCACAGACAATTAATGAGAGGAGAAATCCAGGCTGCTATCAGCAATGATTGAATGGAGAGCAGAGACGATGGGCCAAATGGCCTAATTCTGCTCGTACGTCTTATGTATAAATCAATCCCCTTCCTGCCAGAGTCTAAAATTTTAAAAGGACCCTGAATCGGAAATAGAAAGAAACAAATTCAAAGCCAAAACAGGAAAACTTGGTGAGTGGAACTAAATTTTAAGCAAATGCACATACTTCAATAAACTCTTATAGTCTCCCTTTTGAACAAGACAGTAAATTATATTACAAGGCTGAGTATGGAAAAGGAAGCACTAACTAATGAACATAAGAACTAGCAGGGGTAGACCATTTGGCCCCTCAAGCTTACCCCGCCATTCAATAAGATTACGGCTGATCTTTCTATGGATTCAGTTCTGCTTACCCTCCCACTCACCATAATCCTTAATTCCTTTACTGTTCAAAAATTTATCTATCCTTAAAAAACATTCAATAATTTAGCCTCAACTGCTTCACTGGTCAGGGAATTCCACAGATTCACAACCCTTTGGGTGAAGAAGTTCCTCCTCAACTCAGTCCTAAATCTGCTCCCTCTTATTTTGAGCCCAAGGCCCCTAGTTCTAGTTTCATCTGCAATGAAAACAATTTCTCTGCTTCTAACTTATCCAATCCCTTCATGATCTTGTAGCTTTCTATAACATCTCCCCTCTTCTTCTGAATTCCAATGAGTAGAGTCCCAGTCTACTCAGTCTCTCCTCATAAACCAACCCTCACAACTCTGGAGTCAACCTAGTGAATCTCCTTTGTACCCTCTACAGTGCTAGTATATCCATTCTCAAGTAAGGAGATCAAAACTGTACACTGTAGTCCAGGTGTGGCCTCAAGAGCACCTTATACAACTGCAACACAATCTTGCTGTTTTTAAACTCCATCTCTCTAGCAATAAAGGACAAAATTCCATTTGTCTTTTTAATTACCTGCTGTACCTGCAAACCAACTCCTTGAGATTCCTGCACAAGGACACCCAGGTCCCTTTGCACAGCAGCATGCTGCAATTTTTTACCACTTAAATAATAGTCCATTTTGCTGTTATTCCTACCAAAATGGATGACCTTACATTTACCAACATTGTATTCCATCTGCCAGATCCTCGCCTGCTCACTTAGACTATTTATATCCCTTTGCAGACTTTCATCATCCTCTGCACACTTTGCTTAGCCACTCATCTTAGTGTCATCTACGAATTTTGACACACTACACTTGGTCCCCAACTCCAAATCATCCACATAAATCATAAACAACTGTGATCCCAACACCTCCCAGAGGTACACTATTAGTCACTGATTGCCAACTGTGAAACATTAGTCTCCTTAAGTTAGGGAGGAAAAAGATTTGTAGCTGGGACCACACAGGTAAATGTTCCACCTGAGGCTCAAAAGTCTAAGATACTCCTTGCATTTCTGGTGAAGTGAGGCCTCAGTCACTATCCAGAACAGGTAGAAGAATCAGAACCAAAAGCTGATTGGAGACCTGTGTCGCTAGCCACAAAATGGCTGTTAGAGTGCGAAAGGAAGAGAGACAGAGAGAGTGTTCTAGGAAAGAGAGAGAGAGAGAGAGAGTGTGTGTGTGTTCTAGGAAAAGAAAGAGAAAGAGACAGATAAAGTTCCAGAAAAGATAACAAGACAAGAAAGTGGCTCACCAGCAAAAGATGCTGGAGATGAAATTAAAAGCTGAAGAAGCAGAGATGGAATTCCAAAAGGAGATGAGATAATTAGCTATATTGCAAGGGAATGACCTGATGAGGCCCCAAGAAACCAGAACCAGAAAGATTAAACAGCCCAACCAAGTACAGCAAAATTCTGCAGTGTGGCAGAAGACTGGAAAAATCTCAGAGACCCCTCAGCACGTGACAAAATAACTCATTAAGGATAAAGTGGAAAATGACCAAGATTTAAAAAGGCTCATATTAGGCCAGAGGCCAAGATCAAGCAGCAGAAATTCACTGAGGGCAGAAAGCTGGAAAAAGTCAAGAGACCCTAAAGGCTGGGATCACTCCCAAAGACTGAGCTGCTTGACGGTAGCAAGGCTGAAGCCAGGCCTGTAAAATTAAACAGAGAGGCCCTAGAATTTGAATCAGATTCCCCAAATATCCCCAAGCTAAACAGAGACAAGAGAGGCCTAAAGCTGGGAACAAAATAGGAAGGGAAATATAGTCACAGAGTCTGAAAGAAAACAGGTCGTTAGACCCGGAAAAGAAAAGATTAAGAAGTTGTTGAAAGTATGGCTAGGAGAACTCTTCTTTCCAGTATCAAGTAGGGGCACAGAAAGTCCCAAAACCCAGCCAGCAAATTTAAAAAGGAGGGAGCCAATACCTCTGCTGGAGGAGCAGGATATCTGGCTGTCTGAAACATTACTTTCAACTTCTGGACAGGGATGCCAGGAAAATTCCCAAACAGATACTCTGTGGTAAGGAAACCATCTTGCTCAGGTTTACAACAAAAGGAATCTGCATCCCTGCTGGCTGAGCAGGAGGTCTGGTTACCCAAATATTGTCAGCAATCTGTGACTGTCTGTGCTGATATGTGTGCTATTGCAGACCAGAACACTGCATTTGCCTGACGAAAATGTAAGTCGAAAGCTTGCAGATTTACTATCAAATAAATTGGTTGGATTTAAAATTGGTGTTGCCAGACCTCTTACTGAGTTTACCCCAGTCCAATGCTGGCATCTCTACATCATACCCAAATATTCCCAGGGCTGGTGAGGAAACTGCCTCACCCAGCTGAAAAATTGCAGGACAAAGTAGTTGAAGCTAGCCCACCACCTGTAGCAGGGATATGTTCAGAGATACGGACAGAAGGGGGATGCCATGAGGCCTTGGCCTAGACAGAATTATTTAAAAAGAGAAGCTTATACCCCTGCCAAATGAGCAGGAAGTCGGGCGAGCTCACTCCACCTTCCCAACCTTAAAGGGGGAAAAAGGATGTTTCCAAGTTGACAGATGTGAAGGAGATGCCTCACCTAGTTGATGACCTGTGTGACAACTGTTTCTGTGCTAAAACTGCTATGTAATTCTACATAATAAATTCCAATGTCCTGTTTATAACAGAAACTGTTCATGAAAACTTGTTACACTCATGACAGAATATCTTTACATTAAGATAAAGTTACAGAGGAACAATAAGTGTGGACATGGGAATTCATTGTAGAGAAAGCTGACAAGAATTGGATGCAAAGAATTTGAATTCTCTGCCCCTATCTCTACTTCATAACATATGCAGAGATGACCTCGTTCACCAATCTTAATTGTTTCTTAATATGAAGCACATTAAAGTAAAGAATGCAATCAAAGTGCAGTTACTTGCAAAACAACCTTTAAATAAAACCATTTATATCTATCCAAGCTAGAATCCCACACTAGCCATATGGACTCCTGCCCATTATGGCAAGGTCTGCAAAATATAACAGGCTACAAGATGACGGCAGCTAAAATTGCCGGCTCCAATGCACCTCTCCTCGATGATCTCAATGCACTCTATGTCCATCTTGAACAAGAATCAGCGAGAACATGCCCGCCACTCTGGAAGCCTCAGATGAATCTATTTCTGAGGTCACCACTGCCAATGTCAGAGCAATCTTCTGGAAAGTCAACCTACAGAAAGCAACTGGCCCAGATGGGATACCTGCAGTACTCAGATTCTGCATGGACCAGTTGGCAGGGGTATTCGCAAACATCTTCCACCTCGCTTTACACCAATCTGAGGTCTCAGCTCCTACCTTTTCCAAGAAGATACATCATCCTTGTACCAAAGAAAAGCCAGCTAGCATGCCTTAATGACTATCATCTAGTGGCTCTGACATCCATTATTAAGTGCTTAAAAAGGTTAATCATGGTAGAAATAAATTCCTGCCTTCCAGACTACCTGGAACTATCTGGAGTAGTACTTCCTTACTACAGTTCGTCTATCGCCACAACAAGTCCACAGCAGATGCCATCTTGTTGGCCCTACACTCAACCCTGGAACAACTGGATAACAAAGACACTATGTCAGACTCCAATTCATAGACTACAGCTCAGCCTTTAAAACCATCACTTCTATCTCCAAACTTCATGGCCTGGAGCTCGGCTCCTCCCTCTGCAGCTGGATCCTAGACTTTCTAATCTACAGACTGCAATCAGTAAAGATAGGCAAAAATATCTCCTCCATGATCACCCTCGACACGGTGTTCCACAAGGCTGTATCCTCTGTCCCTTACTATACTCCTTATACAACTCTGACATTATGGCCAAATTATCCTGCACCTTGATTTTCAAGTTTGCTGATGACCCCATTGTTGTGGGTCAGATCTCAAACAATGATGAGACGGAGTATAAGAATGAGATAGAGAATCTGGTGAACTGACAATGTTAAGTTTTTTAAAGAGGGTGATGGGTGCCTAGAATTCACTGCCAACAGAGGTCGTGGAAGCAGATATGATAATGACTTTTAAGAGGTGTCTTGGCAAATAACGTGAATAGGATGGGAATGAAGGATATGGTCCCCAAAAGGGCAGGGGGTTTTAGTTCAGTTGGGCAGCATAGTTGGTGCAGACTTGAAGGACCGAAGGGCCTGTTCCTGTGCTGTAATTTTCTTTGTTCTTTATCTTTTGTCATGAATTTCAGGAAGCATAGTGGAGGGCATGCCCCTGTCTACTTCAATGGGAACGATGTAGAAACGTTCGAGAGCTTTTAGTTTTTAGGTCTCCAGATCATCAACAACTTGTCCTGATCCCTCCATGCAGAAAGTCTAGTTAAGAAAGCCCACCAACACCTTTACTTTCTCAGTTGACTAAGGAAATTTGGTATGTCCACTACAACTCTCACCAACTTCTACAGATGCACTATAGAAAGCATCCTTTCTGGTTGAATCATAACTTGATATGGCATCAGTTCTATCCAAGATCGCAATAAACTAAAATTGGTCATAAACGAAATCCAGTCCATCGCTCAAACTAGCCTCCCATCCATTGACACTGTCTACATTTTCCGCTGCCTCCAAAAAGCAGCCAGCATAATCACACCCACGCACCCTGGATATACTCTCTTCCACCTTTGGGAAAAAGATACAAAGGTCTGAGGACATGTACCAACCGTCTCAAAAACAATTTCCCTGCTGCCATCAGACTTTTGAATGGACCTATCTCACATTAAGTTGATGTTTTTCTACACCCTAACTGTGACTGTAAAACCATATTCTGCACTTTCTCCTTTCTTTCTCTATGTACTGTATGCTTTGTCTGTTTAGCGTGTAAGAAACAACACTTTTCACTGTACACTAATATACGTTTCAACAAATCAAATCAAATCACATCACTGCGGATACTAAAACCTTTTACTAATATCGAGCCCTTAAAGAAAATGATACCTCAAATTAATTTACTCCCCAGGTTTAAAACGGACAGGCACAGTGACATAGTGGTTAGCATTGCTTCCTCACAGCGCCAGGATCCCAGGTTTAATTCCGCCCTCAGGTCACTGTGTAGAATTTGCTCATTCTCCCAGTGTCTGCATGGATTTCTCCAGATGCTCCGGAGAAAAGAAGTCCGAAGATGTATGGATTAGGTGGTTGGTGCGCTAAATTGACCCTGTCAGTGGATTAGCAGGGTAAATATGTGGGGTTATGGGAAAAGGGCCTGGGTGGTATTGTGATCAGTGTAGACCCAATGGGCTGAATGGCCTCCATCTGCACTGTAGGTATCATATGATTCTATGGGAAAACTCAGTGTCTGAAAAAAGGGGAAAGAGATTACCTTTAGGAAGATACTGCTGAAAGTTGCTTCAATAGAGACCTAAACTGCAATACATAAAATTACATATCTGGACATGAACCATGTATTTACGGATTGGAAGTGAAGTTTGATAGCATCAAAATTTGTAGCATTACAGATACTCCAGCACACATGCCTCCATATAAGTGCACACATATGCTCCTCAATGGTGTTTAAAAAAAATCGAAGACCAATAACAATATCACAACGTTCCCTCTGAGCACTCTTAAGCCAGCTCAAGTTACCTCATTTCATTCAGCAGAAACAGATACAGTACACACATTTCCCCGGGGGGTGCTTCCACCGACACGGAGAGAAGCCCTGTCACCACTCATAAATCCATTGGTATTGCCTTGTTTAAGAAGGTGCATAATATATGCAATAAAGCATACAACAGCAGGAGACTGCAAGATATGACAGGGGGAGGACGCTGATGCAACTGGACAGAGAGTAGGACAGGAATGGCAATGCTGCAATGCTGTCTTGGAGCTTTCACTGGGAAATGGAGTAACAGCAATTGAGCCCCTATGTGGCTCTCAGCAGACCTTTCTTATTGAAGGTTCTATGTTGGCACCAGAGTCTCACAATTTCTGTCCTATACACACAGAGATTGTGCTTAGGCACTTATAAATATTAGACGAATGCAGAAAGAAAGATGGTCCCACAGACAAATAATATAAATATGTCTAAATAGTTCTGTCAGTGGTATCTAGAAAATGACTGATTGTCTGGCTGCTGTAATTAAAGAGTTCAGGTGCCTTCCTGAAATGCCAGAGGGAAACTCCAGAACAAAATAGCAAGCATCACAAATGGAGTGTTGTAGGGGGACAGTTTCGTTCTTTTAATTTGTTTTGACGTCACCTTTTTTTTGTCAAAGGCCTATGTCAAGGCAGATCGAGGAACAGAATTAGGCAATTCAATTGCTTGAGTCTGTTTCATTCAATGAGATCATGGCTGATCGATGACCTAACTCCACATACCTGCATTGGCCCCATGTCATTTAGAATCTTTGGTTAACAGAAATTTATGGGAACATACCAATGCTTGTGATATTTTATTCAGCTGATGCTTGATAAACTCCACTCTGAAGAATTGTATTTGAGATCGGATCATTATAGGTCTACCAAATTCATTCTACATCAATCAAGAGGAAGCACTGACAATATGTAGTTTAGAAATCAGACAGAATAGGTTAAGATTTGAAAAATATCACCAGATTTCTTGGCTGTACAGTTTTCAAAGTGAATTTGTGATAATGTAGCTAACCAATTGATTAACATGCTGTGCTATGTCATCTCTCTGCATGTTGCTCCTGCACTGGCATGGTTTTGATGGTAGTGAATGGGTTACTTTAGTCCTCTTTTGGACAACGTTGACTGTCTCAGCACCATATTTTAGAATTACACAACACTATCAACACATTGTTGGATTATTGTGAACTCTAAGTATCAATACACAATGCACTTGCATCAAGGTGAAACAGCACTCTTTAATTGGGACAGATAGATGAAAACAATGACCTGTCTGAATCTAAGTCATCAGCTATGGGGCGGGGGAACATGCACAAAACCACAGAATGATCAAAGACAGATACCCTGAACACTTTAAACGTCGAGTTTCTGTCGATTTTATGCTAACCCTAAAACTATTGGCCTGCCTTCACTAACATCCTGCAGAATGCTTTAGCACATACTCTACATCGTTCAATACCCTTCTTGTAAGATAAACAGTAACAGGCAGAGATCATTCTGTACCACTTGCTTTAAAGGACCAGCAAAGACCTAAACAGGCAGCTGCAATATTTTGTATAGAAAACATTACTTCGATTTTTTTTGTTTTGAATTTCGATGCAAAAATATTGCCAGTTTTGCAAAGGTTTTCTGACTATGGACATCAGGTTCCTGGGTGTTCCAGGAACAAGAAGCAGGCACTTTGAGCTGATCTGCTCCAGTGCCTGGCAAGTCCGCGACTAGCTTTGCGCAGTCCCCTGCAGCTGGGACAGTCACACTCAGTTCAAACCCTACAGCAACCTGCTGACGTAAAGCTGTCTGTCTGACACATCTGCATAGCCCTTTCTTTTTGCCATACACAGCTCTTACCTGCTGCAAAGCCTCCATTTCCCATCCATTAATATTTTCACACACAGAGTGGTGCCCTGGTGTCCCCTCAACAGTGACAAAGAGATGTTGCGATGATGACCGCCTCTCCTCCTCTGTCCGTGTCTCCATCCCTGGGTCTGCAGTGAAGTGCTGCTCACAGCTCCTGCATCAGCTGCCAGCGTCCACTGATCCCATCATCAACACAAATCTGTCATACATCAAGCACAAAACTCCAGGGTTTTTTTTTTGCCAGTCGGTAACACAAAGACACAATCTGCAGTTTCTATAGAGACAGTGAGTCTTAGTAGTGGACTGTGTATTTGAATCTGTCTCAACAACACAGCAGGTTCCTTACAGGCAGCCAGCGTGCATCACAACAGCGTATTTATTCAGCACCCTCCCATCCATCAATAGACACACTGCTGCTCCTTCAGCCACAGCGTACTAAGATCTGAAGCTGCACTGCAGTGTCAGAGATGTACCTGCTATGCTATTGCTCCCCTATTTGGAACTAATCAACATTAAAACCCACCACTTCATAGCCACCTTCTGCAATCCACCAATCCAGTGTTCGTCTCAGTGCTGCCCTATCAGCAGACAGTGTGTGCCCGTTGCCTAGGTTACAGTATGAGAATGCTATGTTTGCTATTGATTAGAGAGGTTAGCATACTGCAATACTGAAACGCAGCCCTCAACACACTTAAGAAGTGATCGCGGTCACCGAAACCCCTCCTGTCAAGAAACCAGTCTGCGACCACAATCCTAAAACGGGACAGAGGAAAACAATTTTAACCCTTGCAGGGGAACAATGATAACCTGCAGCAATCACAGGAAACTTACTGTCAGTCTACGACAGTGAGATAGACCAGTATCAAAATTCATCCACAACAGCTTAGACAGCTTCATGTGTACTGCTGGGGCTCCCCAGCAGCAGCAGAATAAAAACTATAGGACTGGAGTTCCATTCAAAGCACAATCTCAATAATTGCTGTTCATTCAAAAAAAACTCAAAATCAAAATATCAAAACAAATCATTGAAGACATTTTGCGCAGCTAAAAAAACTTTATACGTCACATGAAAGAGGAGATGTAGTTTCAGTTTTCAGAAAGAACCCACTGTAATTAGGTATCTGGCAGTTTTCCTCACAAACCAGCTATTAGTCCAATAAACCACAATCAGCAAGCTTGCTGCTCCTGCCACACTCTCAATAGTCCTGCCATTAAAATATAACCAGAAAGTGAAGAAAGAACATCTCATGCAGAGAGATATAGCACAATATGTACTATATGGCCTCATACCATATCTGCCAAATACTACACACCCTACATTAGCTATTTTTATCTGAATATTCTGCTATTCCTTACTCCCACATGTACTTATCTAGCTTGAAGACATCTATGCTATTCACCTCAACAACTCCCTGTGGTAACAAGTTCCATATACCGCTCTGCATAAAAAAGCTTCTCCTTACACCTTGATTCAACCTGTGACCTGACCAAACTCTAATGCAAGTTTAACATAACTGTCCTTTTTAGTTCTATCCAAAATGAACCCTTTTTCAGGTCTTGTTAACAGGGCCTTGTTACTACTTCTAATGTTTTTTGAATGTGTACCTGCAGATCTTAGACCTGCTACGCTAATTAGTCTGATTTTCCACGGAGTAAAATGCACTCATGCATTTTCACTGATTACATTTCAGACAAGACAGAAAGGGCAAACCACAGATGCAGATCAACAATTACAATATGTACTATATAAAGGCACAGCCACAAAAATTATGCTTATAAATGCATGTCCTTGTTAACATTTCTGGATTCTCATATTTTTATATTGCAATCCACCCCATTGTCAAAGTTAAAGCACAGGTTTATCGGAGTAAATAATACAAACAGGGTCACAGCTGGATCAGAGGATATGAGGATTAAGATCCCAATGAGGGCAAGGTTTACAGAGCCAAAGGAAGTATGCTCAGAAGCTGCTACTGTACCATCCATGGAAGGGTGGGATTCAGAAGGCCCATACAAAAACCAGATGGTAAACCTGGTATGATTAGACCGAAAAATTAGCAATGAGATCCAAATGCTCCACTTATGTGGTGAAACAAAAACCAAACACTGGATTTTAGACTTCAAAAACCAAGGTAAATACAACCAAAACAAAGTGACAAATGGTTGCCAGAGTTTGACAATAAACAGCATTTTATTCTCTGTAAACAATTTCTTCATTTTCTTGCTTAACAGTCAGCAAAAGAAAACAGGCCCCCCACCCACCGTCCCACGTGTGGCTGTTCCTGGGTACTGCTGCTTACAGATGTTATCTACTTGAGGAGAGTTTGTCACAGGAAAGCACAATTTTTTAATGCACTAACATTTAAGCTGTCATTCGTCTGAATTAAAAGCTTTGAAAATTCAATCTTGAATTTCTTTCAGAGTCTTTTGGAAAAGGCAAATTAAATTAAATTCTCACCGGATGAGAGACAGAACTTTCTATCCTTCAACTCCTATTGATGCAATTGAAACACAGCAATTGGGTCAGTTGGCCCCTGGTACTGTTCCACCATTCAATGAGAGCATTAGAATATTTTACTATGTTGATGATGTTATACAAATGCATGTTCTTGTTATCAAATTCATGGCTGACCTGTGCCTTAATTCCACTTAACCACCAGCCCTCCCATCCCTAGTTGTCAACAATCTATCGATCTGAAATTTAAAATTGTTAATTGAGCGAGCATCTATTGATATTTCTGACAGAGTTCCATATTTCTACCACCTTATGTGGGAAGCACATAAATGGTCTGTCTCTGACAATAGATTGAATGGTCTCTTGCTGTGCTGTAATGTCCGTTTATCCTGAATTCCCTCAACAACGGAGGACATTTCTCTCTACCATATCAATTTCTTTCAAAATCCAAAAAACGTCAATCAAAATATTCCCTGACCTTATATGTTCTAAAGAATACAAGTCTAGTTTATGTAATTTTTTCTTTATAATTTAAATCCTTGCAGCCATGGTAACATTCTGATGAATGGGTGTTCCAAGGCCAAAGGACTGGATTTGGATTTTCATGGAAGAGGCAAGGAAGTCAAATTGGGAAACCTCGTGACTCAGCATGCCTGGTTCATTGAGAAAGGCCACCGTCCACCATATTTTGTTCCAGCAAGGATGTGGTAGGATGGAGTCAGACTCATGCCTCAGGAAGCAGGCCCAAGGCACCAATGGAGGCAGGGAGTTCACAAGGTTGGCAATCAGAAAACAAGCTTCTGTTTATGATAATATCAGCCCAGTTTTAATGATAAATGCTAGGCCTCAAACCCTTATTCCTACCCACTTTACATGCCCTACATCCTCTCAATGCCTCCTTATATTTTCCGTGCTCGACATGCCCTCTGACATTCACCATATATGCTCTATGCTCTCATAGCCCATATGCATGCTTACTCATATCCTCCAAGATCTCTCCTTGACCCAAGTCCTCTCCAGGTTCCCAAATAACCCCCATGCCCCCTCACAATGCATGCCCCTTTCCACCCATATATTCTCCAAGCCATTCAAAAGTTTAAATCTCATTGGGATCTGTTGTAAAAACACCTATTTCAATGATGACATCAAAGCCAGATAATTGTTTTAAATAGTCTTTTAAAACTGTTAATTAAATTGTGACCATAGATTCCTGTTAATACAGATGGTTTTGAAACATTTGAACCTCAGCCAAGCATTTGCAATAGTTATAAAATAAACCCATAGCAGCTCCAGAAAATGAAATCTATTGAAATTTCAAAACCAGATGGTATTAGTTTTTTCTAAGCTACATCAGATAACCTGGGAAGGAGGGGGAAGCGGGCGGAGACAGAAAACCAGAATCAGTTCCAATCAAGCATTTTTACAATGCTCCCTGAATCAACGAAAATCAATATCAATATTTTGGGTGCAATTCTTCCAATGATCTGTGATGAGTTTGGAGAAAAACAGATGTAGAGATTTTGGAGGCATAAAATCATGTTGCAATTCTCCCAATGGAGGATTACTAGCAGATTGGTTATCCTGCTGGTAGGTGGCATAAAAAACCCATCAGCATCATTTGTACCCCATGAATTCTTATTAAAACAGCTGCTGACAGGTGTCTTATTAGGCCTTTCAATCTTGCCATCATTGTGGTAGAAAAATCACGTTGGCATCAAACCCAATGTTAAAAGATGGTGACCCTCAGTTTGTCTGAAACTCTGAGATGAGTCCAATAACACCTTCCACCATAATTTTGTAAACCTCTTGATGAGCTGTTCACCACCATAAAGACCAGGTCCTGCCCTTATCTCCATACCAAGCTGGTCTTCATGGACAAGGGAATCCCAGGGAAGTGTGTAAATAGATGATGATGTTGATGTACATGTTTTTATCCTACAGGTGCTTTGGTCCACCTTGTTGTCTAACAAGGGGCGTATACACGATGGGTCGTGAGAGGGCTGCTCTTGGACTTTTTTTTAAGAGAGTATCCTAGTGCTTCACGTTGTTAGTGTACGCTTGACCTGGACCATTTGATGGGCAACACAACAGCTCAGTGACTATCGCTGTGCTGTGTGGATACATGGATTTGGGCCTGTGTCTGTGGGAGTTTGCGCATTCTCCCCGTGCTTGCGTGGGTTTTCTCCGGGTGCTCCGGTTTCCTCCCACATCCCAAAGATGTGCTCTTAGGCTAATTGGAAAAACAAATTCTCCCTAAATTGTCTCAAATTTGGTTTTTAATCCATAGATCTATAAACATAGACAGGGATCACAGGTAGAGGTGGGAACATCGGATGGCGGCGTGGGCTTGTTGGGCCAAAGGGCCTGTTTCCCATGCTGTTTTGTTCTTCTTTGTTCTTTGTTCTAGTACCATGCTGCTAGACCCATGGACCCTCCTATATCAATGAGTTGGATTAGTGCTGCACCTGAGGTTGGGTGTCCTTCTTTCTTGTGGTCCACACACCAGTGTCCATCTGGACAAAACTATACTATGGGACTCATGCAGAAATTGCAAAAAACATCCAGAATTTGAGGGGGGTGGGGTGTGGTGCAGACTGTGGTGCTGTGGCCTGACAAAGACAAGGGAGGCAATATGGAAGTAGTGTTCTGCAAGGTGGGGAAGAGACAGCTCAAAGTGGCATGTAGAGGTGAAGAAGATGAATAATGGAAAACTGAGGAGAGGAAAGCTGAATTCCAGCAATCCTGCATGAAATGTTCACGAACAAAGGAATCAAAGGGATACATCATTTATGGAAAGTGCATGGATGAAGTATCCAGACGTGATGGATAGAGATCCAAGTGGGGCATGGGCACCTCACAGCTAATGGGCTCTGGGGAAGGTGGTTGAATCGAGGAACTGATTTCCTCTGGATTGCTGATATCCTACACAGTCTGGGTGAAGACAGTGGGTTGGAGACAGTGAAACAAGTGTGCTGGACTGGTATTTAAATATGGTGCTGGGACCTTTGAACCCACCAGCTGATGGTAGGTAAACAAATCAACTGTTGGTCTGCCAGGATAGCTGGAACAGAACTCGCTTGTGCCAAATTCACAAGGATCCAATGCAGAATCTGGCATGTGTTCTTGCCATTCTGGTTGATGGGACAGGCACTGCTCGAGCTGCCCATGACCACACCTGCCTCAACATTGATAATTTTGTTATTGCTTCGAAAATGTGTACACAGTAACTCAGATCTTGTTTAACCAGGGCTTTGTACAGCCCTTCAAATATAAAGGCTGACATTCAATGAGACTTTTGGTATTTTTTTGCACCTGACAACACATTTTAGTGATGTGTACAGGCTCCCTAAGTCTTTTTTACCACCACTAATCCTAGTTTTTTTACCATTTAAGAATGCTCAGATTTATCCTTCTTTTGCTCCAAAATGGAAGACTTCACATTTTTTTGATGAAAACACTTTTGCTTATTCACTTAACCCATCAGTACTTCATGCCATCAGCAACTTTGAATACATAGCTTTCTCTATTATATTATTCGGTTTATTAGTAACAATCGTGAATAATTGAGGCCCCAACACAAACCTTTGTGGAATATCACTCATCAATCACATTTTGAGTACATACCAATTTTGTCTACTTCTTTCATTGGACCAATGTCCTAATTTGGTCAATAATTTGCCCACAATTCCATGAGTTTAAACTTTGACCAACAGTCTTTTATGTGGAACTTGGATTAAATCTCTTTTGGAAGCCTGCATAACCCACCTGATAGATAGTTCCCTGCCTACTGGTAGTTACTTTCTCAAAAGAAGAATTCAATTAAGTTAGACATGACCTACCCTTTACAAATCTATATTGGTCCTCTCTAATCAGCGCAAATCACTTTGACCTTAATTATAGATTCCCTTGACCTCCCCACAACAGATGTTAAACAAGCTGGTCTATAATTTTCAGATTTCTCTCTTGTCTTTGTTAAATAATAGGTTACATTTTCAATTTTTCAATCTAAAAAGAGAATTAAAAGGAATGACCAGGACAGCAGCTGCATGGGAACACTGTCACCTGCTCCATACTGACTTGGAACTATATTGCCATTCCTTCACTGGCACTGGGTTAAAATCCTTGAGCTCCTTCCCTAACAACAATTGGGATCTACCTCCACTACATCAACTTCAGCAAGATCAAGAAGATGGCTGACCACCAACTCAAAGCAATTAGAGTTGGGCAATAAATGCTGGCCTAGCCAGTAATGTCTACATCCTCAAAAACAATTTTAAAATATTGAATTGAGGATGCCTTAAAAATTTATTGCTCAAGAAATTATAATTATGTCACCTATTTCCTTTAAAATCCATCAAGTCCTGGGAATTCGTTAGTATTTTAGGCTATTACTTTGTCCTGTACTGTTTCCTTGCTTCCAAAGTCCAAATTCCGCTTCATTATTAGTTCTTTAGACTGTCAGAATATCCTCTTTCACTACCATGAAGACTGACACAAAGCAACTCTCCAATAAATCCGCCATTTCCTTATTTTCATTTGAACTATTACCTTCATCAGTTTGAAAGGGCTAATATTACCCTTAGCTACCATTTTTCTTCTATTTGGGTTGATTGCATGGAGTCGTAAAGATCTAAGGATCTTCCAAAATAACAACTGGGACCCAAATGCAGACGTCCTGCTCCCACATCCAACACATCCCATTGTTGCTGGCAGGGAAATGGGCAAGATGGAAGGCAATTCAAACTCAGTAGGGCCATGGACCCCATTTTAGCTGCTGCAAGGGCCTTAACCCATAGTTTGGGAGTAATTAATTTATGGAGTAAGTGTAAAGGGTAGGGAAGGTATGTTAACTATTGTGATGCAATGTCTTTTTAAAAGCTTTATTGTTTGAATTTAAAACAAAACCGGTGTCAGTGAGAGATTAAAAAAATCTGTTCCAGCAATTAAAATAACTGTTTGTTTATATTTCCTCAAGGGCTCTGATTTCCAAAAGCTATAACTATCTCAGCAGGGGGCTTCGAAATTGATAGTTTAATTGACAGCTCAAGAGACTATTAAACGATTGACTATTTTTGATGTTAAGTAATACATTGAATTTTGTTTGCATTTAAAATAAATTAACCACTTTAAGCAAAATGAAAGGATTGAGTAGACTTGTATATGGAATGTTTTTTATAGTAGTGAAGGCTGAATACATTTTTAGAACTTTATATTACCTCATTTCAAAATGGTTAAAAAGATCTGCCGATTGTGAATACCAGGTGTGTTGGCACAGCAGATATAAGGGACTGTGGGAGTAGAGATGAGGAGTGGGCAGAGAATGTTAGGGTGTGCTGGAGAATAGATGGATGGCCTAAAATTTAATGAAACAACGAGGACTAATTCCTAGAGAACCCAGGCTGCCCTTTTAGCTTCAGCATGTGGTTGTCCCTGTGGCCACCTCTGATTTGGAATGGTGGTAGGGAGAGGGACTTTACTCCGCACCCATCTCCTGGAATGAAAGTTAGGTCTGATGATGTATCTTTTACCAAGGCTGGTTTGCTGAGGCAGGAAATGTTCCAACTCAAGCTCATTCGCCATCGCAAAAATTGGCTCTTCATATGTTAACGCTGATAACTGCTACCAGGTTAGTTTTTATTGCTCTTCTATCTTTTTTGACTTCCCTCCCTGCTATTTATACTTCTCAAAATGCTTGCATCCATGTATTGTTCTTTGCACTTTGTATACCCTTTACTTAGCTCATCTCGTTTGTCAACTGTAACTATTTTATTTAGTAAGCAGAGCTCTTGCACCTTAGGGGAATATCCTAGTCCTATATTAAGTCATTTTTTTTAACATTAAGCACCTTCCACTATTCACCTGTAATTTGACTTAGTAACAGCTATGACCAGTTTGCTGTCTGATCCTATTAAAGTTAGACTTATCAAAATGTAGTCTCTTAGTAACTGTTATGCTTCTCCCACTCAAACATGATGGCCAGAATTCCCCAACTATCCATGCCAACAGGATTCTCTGGTTCCATCAGCAGCGCAGCCCTGCCTGTGGGTTTGCTACCAGCATGGATGACTCCAATGGGAATTCCCATTGACAGGGCCAGAGAATTCCGCTGCTAGCAATAAAGTGCCACCTTCTGCTAGCAGGAAACATGCGATTGGGAGGCAGAGAATCTCGTTCAACATTATGATCGCGCTTTGATAAATGTTGACTTACTGTTCAATTATTAATAAAGTGTGCTCATTATTTACTACTCTAGTAGAGGCTTGTCCCCTCGGTGACTCAATATCAAATGTACTTCATTGCTCAGTGGTAGCACTTATGTTCAAGTCATAAATTTGAGGTGTCAAGACCCATACTAGCAACTTGAGCACCAAATCTTGGAAGGTACTTCACTGTACTACTGAGGGAGTCCTGCACCGAGGGAGGTGTCATATTTTAGATGAGATACTTAACTGAGGCTCCCTCTTTCATCTCTGGTAGACATAAAAGATGTGGAGGCACCAGCGTTGGAGTGAGGTTTACACAGTAAACAACATTAAGTTAAAGTCCAACAGGTTTATTTGGTAGCAGAAGCCACCAGCTTTCAAGTGCTGCTCCTTCATCAGGTAAGTGGGAGTACTGTTCACAAACAGGGCATATAAAAACACAGACTCAAAACATAAAAATCCCATTATGCTGTTACAAAGAAGAGCAGGAAATTTGCCCCAGTGTCCTTGCCAATATTAATCCTCAAAACAGACTGATAGATTCATTACTTCATTGTAGAGCTTGCTGCATTCCTGCATTACAATGGATGCATATATGTCTGAAAATGTATTTAATTGGTTGCACAGCATTTGAAGATGCTTTGATCTCATGAAAGGTGCTATAAAATGAAAGTTATTTCTTTCATAGACTACATGATAGGTAGAGGATGGTGTTCTGCAAATTAATGTTTTGTCATTTTTTTCGTGTAACAAGTAGGTTTACATTAACACTGCAATGAAGTTAATCTGAAAACCTACACATGTCCAAGATAGAAGTGACTGAAAGCTATTTCTAATTATTGTCAGATTTTTAAAACTCCAGGCAAACCCAGCAATGCTGAGATAGGCTGAAGTATAAATTTTAATTAAAATATTAAAAGACAAATCAGTGAGCCAGTGCAACAGGAACTCTGTTTATTAAGCCTACATTTGCAATATTCCAAACACAGTTACAGAGGAAAGAAACGGCACAAAAGAAAGTATTCCAGGAAGCATTTGGAGTAATTTGAGTGACCTTTACCTCCTTTTCCTCCTTTAGGACATTCATTAAAACCTTCTTCATTGACGAAGTTTTTAATCAGGAGGCTTAATATCTTCTCATGTGCCTTGGGGCCATATTTTGTTTTATGATTCCTATGTGAAGTACCTTGGGACATTTTATTACTTTAAAGGCACTATACAAGTACAAATACATTAATTCCTCACTTAGCGGTTACATCCCTGAAAATCAGGCCTTTAAGTGAAACAGCTTTAAGTAAATCATGGGTTCCCACAGGAATTAATGTCAAAGTCAGAGTTAGGTTCCTTCGGACATTTCTTGCCTGTACAACTAACTGCATTGAGCCAATATTTCGAGTCTAGCTGACCCTTTGTCAGAGCCGTCCAGACTCAAAACATTAGCTCTATTCTCTCCCCACAGATGCTGTCAGACTACTGACATTATCCAGCATTTTCTGTCTTTGTTTCAGATTTACTGTACTATGCACGTACAGCACTGTGCATTCCTAGCTGGAATAACTTGAAAATTCAAATAAGTCTCTGATATAATAGAAATGGTATAGCAGATGAATTAGATAAAACTAAATCACCAAAACAAGCCCTGAATAGTACAGTTTCTGTGTCTCAACCATTGCATTTTTGCTTGCTTCCCATTTCCATCTCAGGGGATTTACAGTTCAGGGTCCTGTGTTCAGCTTATTTTCTGCACCTGCCACTCTAATCTTACACCCCTCCTACCTTCACCCCACAGAACGCAAAGGTGGAAGTCACAAAAATACACAAATCGCTTACTGGTTTTTAAATGTAAGAACACAAAAATACGAAGTGCTGCTGAATTGAAATCAGAATGAGAGTAAAGAGGGCTAACATTGTGATATGTATCTTGAGGCGAGTGAATATGGAACTTACCAATAACCAACAAGGTGGAAAATATGGAAATCAGTTGATGACATTAGCGTAGTGCGGTCCCGAGCAGGACCGGGAGGGCCCGTCCCGAGCAGGACCGGGAGGGCCCGTCCCGAGCAGGACCGGGAGGGCCCGTCCCGAGCAGGACCGGGAGGGCCCGTCCCGAGCAGGACCGGGAGGGCCCGTCCCGAGCAGGACCGGGAGGGCCCGTCCCGAGCAGGACCGGGTGGGCCCGTCCCGAGCAGGACCGGGAGGGCCCGTCCCGAGCAGGACCGGGAGGGCCCGTCCCGAGCAGGACCGGGTGGGCCCGTCCCGTGCAGGACCGGGTGGGCCCGTCCCGTGCAGGACCGGGTGGGCCCGTCCCGTGCAGGACAGAATGGGCTAGTCCAGTACTGTTTGCGTAGAAATACATATAATCATTCTTAGAGAATTTAGACGTGTATTTTTGAAAACATATTATATTCTGTTATACCCTTAGCCAATTATACATTGTTCTAAGCATGATGGGATAAAGCTAAGTAAGACGAACCACATTCCTTGGAAATAAATATAGCTACTGAGAGAAGCAAAAGAACCCTCTTATCAGCCTGGGTCTCAGACAGTCTAAACTATCCCAGAGATGAGATGAATAGACAATACAACTTCCTGATAAAAAGTTGGTATGAAACGGAGAAAAGGATTTTATTTACGCATTTCCATGCCTTCAGAGAGTAGAATGTTATTGGCCAAGGTAAATGTTCTATACTAATAATGATAGGTCCATGCCCATCTAAGGGTGATCAAATGACTGTTGAAAATTGTGTAATTGTAATACCTAAAGCAATGCAATTTAGAGAATTTGGAATATAAGACTATAAGACATAGGAGCAGAATTAGGCCACTGGGCCATCGAGTCTGCTGTGCCACTGAATCATGGCTGTTTTCTTTCTCATCTCCATTCTCCTGCCTTTTCCCTTCAATCCTGATCCCCTTATTAATCAAGAACATTTCGATATCTATCTTAAAAACATTCAATGACCTGGCCTCCACAGCCTTCTGCAGCAAAGAGTACTACAGATTCACCACTCTCTCGCTGGAGAAATTCCTTCTCATCTTTGTTTTAAAGGATCATCCCTTTAGCCTGAGGTTATGCCCTTTGGTTCTAGTTTTTCCTCCTAATGGAAACATCCTCTCCATGTCCACTCTCTACAGGCCTCGCACTATCCTGTAAGTTTCAATAAGATCCCCACTCATCGTAGGCTCTCAAATGGTCTCTCCTACGTGATGGACCATGTCTGGGCAATAAAGTACACCTTCAACTAGAATTACTATCTCTGTGAGTCCTTTGCAGTTAGTCTTCCAAAAAGCTCTTACAGCTCATACCCATAAATGTTTTTTTTTTACATTGACAGTTTAGTAAGGCATGTTCATTGGAAATATTTTGAAATTATGTTACGACACAAGCATTAGAAGATTTGGGTCTGAAGATCTGCTCATGTTGCCAATCTCAGAAACCACAAATTAACCAGCACCATTGTGTGAGGGTTTGATTATAGCCTGACTGGCTTTACATAAGCAATCTCCATTCTTAATATATACTTTGAAACTTAGAATAGAAAATGTTAACAGGATTCGTTTTCAGATTGTCACAGTATCAGCTAGTTTCCTGCTGCATTGAACTCAGCAAATCAATACATCTTTAGATAAAACAGAGCAGCAGAATGAGGAACAATTGAAACAAAGCATATAATAATATAATTTGATCTCCCATTTTAAAACCATACATCTGTGCTTATTTTAAGCTAATCACATTGTAATTACATTTGGCAAATCATCACATTGCTGCTTCTGGGAGCTTCCTGTTTGCAAATTGACTGCTGTGCTTCCGGCAATACAACAGTGGCTACAGTTCAAAAGTACTTCAATGATTGTAAAGCATTTTGAAACGTCCAATGGAATAAAAGGTGCTACATCAGTGTTTTTCTCCCTCACTTCACTCTTTCTTCCTTTCCATTAACATTTCTCAATTTCAACACTGTCTCAATCGCTCACTCTTATCAATTGCACACTCAAATTGCCTCTAGTTCTCAACTCCTTCTCAATCTCCTCATTCAAAACCCTCTGTCAATCCCTCACTCTGCTTTTTTTCCTCTATACTCAATTGACCCATGATTCAAGCACCTTCATTGGTGGGAGAAATGCCATATTGAGCAGTTTCATATTTTGGGGGTTGGGTTTCAACTGTTTCCTTGAATCTCTCTCCCCAACTCAAACAACAAGTGCAAGAAAGCAGTATTTATCACTGAAATTGAGATGATCTCTTCTCCCGCTTTGTGCTCAATCCCTCCCTTATATTTTGAGCTTCCCTTCACAACATCCCTAAACTTACATTTTGCTCCAGTTTCTCTCCCCTCATGTGGTCTCTCAACACATTTTAACTAGAAGGCCCCCTTGCTCTCTGACCTCTATTCCCTCTAATCTGCTAACCGTGCAAATTATCTTTCATGCTCCACACTAGCTGAAAATAACTCCCTGTTAGATCCTGTTAAATTAGTCATCATCACCTCCTCTTTAAAAAGTCAATCTCTTGATTTCAGTGTCACATCCCCAACCTTCTGTTCTTCTCCCAAGTCAATGAATACTTTGGCAACTTTGACCTGAAACCGTAGAACCATGCTTAAGAAGACCCTTCAGCCCATTGAATCTGCAACAGCTCTCTGAAAAAGCATCTTACCCAGACCCCAATTCTGTAACTCTGCACATTTATCATGGTTAATTCACCTAACCTACACATCTTTGAACACTTAGTGGAAATCAGAGCACCCAGAGGAAACCCATGCAGACATAGGAAAAACATGCAAACTCCACACAGAAAGTTATCGGAGGCCAGAATTGAACCCGAGACCCTGGTACTAACCATTGTGCCATCACGCTGCCCTGTATCCCATCTGTTCTTCCTATTGGGGGTTTCAACTACCTGAATATCAATTGGGATATGAATAGTGTGAAGCACACACAAAGAGGATGCAAAATTCTTGAACTGCATTCATGCAAAACCTTTTTAGCAAGCATGTAACAAGCCCAATGAAATGGAGTGCAAATCTAGCTTTAGTCTAAGGAACTGGAGCTGGGCAAGTGGAAGAAGTAATAATGAGGGATCATTTAGGGGATAGTGACCATAAAAATCAAAGTTTTCAATTCGGGAAGACAAATTTTATAAAGCTAAGAGGTGAGCTGGTGAGAGTGGACTGGATACAGCTATTGGAAAGGAAAACTGTGTCAAAGCAGTGGCAGGCATTCAAAGGTGAAATTCTAGAGGCACTGTAGGATTCATGTCTCCACAAAAAAAAAGATGCCAACTCTACAGTCCCCGGTTATCGAGAAGCATAGAGACAAAGATCAAATATAAAATGAAAGATTATGACAGTCACAAAAGACTTAATATTGTAGAAAGCCGAAAGACGTACAGAAAGTACAGGGGTGAAGTAAAAATGGAAATTAGGAAAGTAAGAAAATCCTAAGATGTTTTACCAATACATTAAGAGCAAGAGAATATCTAAGCAAAATATAGGACCAATCAGGGATGTACATGGTAATTTGTGGGTTGACTCTGAAGATTGGGCAGGATTCTCAATGAGTACTGTGTCTTTCACTAAGGGATGAGGAAATAGTTAAAGATAAGGACTGTGAAATATTGGATACAATAAGTATAGTTAGAGAGGAAGTACTGGAGGAATTGGGATCCTTGAAGGTGGATAAGTCACAATAGCCAGATGGATTGTATCCCAGCGACAGGGAGGAAATAGTGGATGCTCTGAGGATCATTTTCCAAACCTCAATAGATACAGTGACTTTTAAGGGGTGCCTTGACAAACACATAAATAGGATGAGAATAGAGAGATATGATCCCCAGAAGAGTAGGGGGTTTTAGTTCAGACATCCAGCATTGTCAGTACAGGCTGGGAGGGCCAAAGGGCCTGTTCCTGTGCTGTAATTTTCTTTATTCTTTGTACAAATAGATCCAGAGGATTGATGTCATTGTATCATTATTTAAAAATGGTCCAAGGAATAGGCCAGAAAATTACAGACCAGTCACACTGACTTCAGTGATAGTCAAATTATTGGAAACAATTCTGGCAGACAAGATAAGCTGTCACTTAGAAATCAGGGACAGTCAGCATGATTCTGTTAGGGGTGTCTTACTAATTTGATACAATTTTTTGAGGAAGTAACAAGCAGGATAGACAAGTGAATATTGTTGACATGGATTTCAGAAAGGCACTTCACAAAATCTCACATGGCAGACTGGTTAGAAAAGATCTGATGAGAAACAGGGGAAGGAGATAGATTAAATTCAAAATTGGCTCAGTGACAGGGTGATAGATTTGAAATAGAGATGGGGAGAAATTTCTTTTCTCAAAGTGCTGAGAGTCAGTGGGAGAGTGTGGTGGATGTCAAAACTTTGAGTACGCAGATGAGTAATTGGTACACCATAACATTCAAAGCTATGGGCCAAGTGCTGGCAAGTGGGATTAGGTGGGCAGATAAGGGCCTTTCATGCATTAGTGCAAACTCAATGGGTCAAAGGGCCTCTTCTGCATTGTAGTATTCTGTGATTCTGTGAGTAAATTTAAGGAAGAGGTGGACAGATTTTTAAAGGTTTGAAGGGCTACGGTGAATGGGCAGGAAAGTGCAGTTGAGGCTGAGATGAGATCAACCACGATCACATTAAATGATAGAACTGTTTCGATGGGTAAAATTGCCTAATCCTGCTTCTCGTTCTTATGATTCTTATGAAAGGCTAATGTTCAATGGATGTTTTTGTAAATGGAAAACAAATTCCACTGATGTTTCACATGGCTCAGTGTTGGAGCCCTTGCTGAATGCTACATGTATTAATGATTTACGTTTAAATGTGGGTGGCATGATTAAGAAATTTGCAGCTGACACAATAAGTGGCCGTGTAGTTGATAGTGGAAGAGGATAACAGTTGACTCCAGAGAATTGATAAATGGAATTCAGACCAGAAAAGTGTGAGGTAATGTATTTAGGGAGGGCAAAAGAAGCAAGAAAATGTTCAATAAATGAGAAGATATTGTGAGGGATTGAAGTAATGACAGACTTTGGAGTGCATGTCCACAGGTCAGAGAAGGTAGCAAGACAGATGAACAGGTGCTCAAGAAAGTTTATGGAATGCCTTCCTTTATTGAGCTGGGTATTGAACACAAAATCAGGGATGTAATCTCGAAACTGTATAAAATGCTGGTTAGGCCACAGCTGGAATTTTGCGTACAGTTCTGGTCACCACATTACAGGAAGGACATAATAGTTGTGGACAGAGTGCAGAGAATGTTGCCAGGGCTAGAAAACTACAGCTATGAGAAAAGATTTACAGGTTGGAGTTGTTTTCCTTAGGACAAAGGAGGTGTACAAAACTATGAGGGGCCTAGCTAGGTAAAGACTTGTTTCCCCAAGTTGAGGGGTCACTTCCCATACTACATGGATTTAAGATGATTGGTAGAAGGGTTAGAGGGGAGATAAGAAGAAGGTTTTGCACCCACAGGGTGGTGATGGGTATCTGGAATTCACTACCTAAGTTGGTAGTTGAGGCTGAAATGCTCCACTCATTAAATAGTACTTGAAGTGCTGTAATCTGCAAGGCTATGGAGCAGGGTTAAAATGAGCCACTTATTTCTTTTTTCCTTTTTTGGCTGTCACAGACATAATGCACTGAATGGTCTCTTTCTGCACTGTATCTTTTCTATAATTTCTATGGTGTCCAAATGCAGCAAGATCTGAGCAATAATCAGGATTGGGCTGACAAGTGATAAGTAACATGTGACAGACAATGAATATCTCCAAGAGAGAATTCTAATCATCTCCCCCTTCACATTCAGTGTTATTACTATCGCTGAATAGCCCCCATCAATATCCTGGGGCTGCCATTGACTAGAAACCACGTACGACTGTGATTATAACAGCAGTTCAAAGGCTGGGAATCCTGTGGTGAGTAAC
This sequence comes from Sphyrna mokarran, assembly GCA_024679065.1. NCBI lineage: Eukaryota > Metazoa > Chordata > Chondrichthyes > Carcharhiniformes > Carcharhinidae > Sphyrna > Sphyrna mokarran. Next base: position 31,968,245 of record JAGIQG010000022.1, on the reverse strand, counting down.
TCACCTGCCAACTTCTCAAAGCTTGTCTACCATCTTCAAAAGCAAGTCAGGAGTGTGATGGGATGCTCTGCACTTGCCTGGATGAGCGCAGATCCATCAACACTCAAGAAGCTCAACAACATCCATGACAAAGCAGCCCATTTGATTGATATCCAACTCACAAACACTCACTCTGATGCACCATAGTAGCAGTGTGTTATCTACAAGATGCACTGCAGAAACTCATCAAGATTCTTTAAGGAATAGCTTCCAAATCCATGACTGCTACTATCTAGAAGGACAAGGGCAGCAAATATCTGGGAACACCACTATCTGGAAGTTGCCCTCGAAGGCACTCACCATCCTGATTTGCCACTATATTTCTATTCCTTCACTACTTCTGGGTCAAAGTTCAGGAACTTGACCCCCACAGCACTGCGGGTATACCTCCACGCATGGGTTGCAGTGGTTCAAGAACAGAGTTCACTACCATCTTCCCAAGGTCTATTAGGGATGGCCAATAAATGCTGTCCTAGCCCGCAATGCCCACATGCTATGAATAAAAAAACATATCTCTCTGGTCAGACTATTCATGTGAAATTGACATTTTTATATAAAGCATCATTTGACTGTTAATTAATATTTAATTTATGTTCGTTCTGATTCATGTGAAAGTGAAAGTTTAAAAAGATGAAATATTGTTGGTAATTTCTTGATTTGGGATTCATTTGGTAAATTGGACTATTTTGGTTTACTGTTTAAAAAAATTACATCCCAAATTCATGCCTATCTTTCCCAGAAATTCTGTGTGGCTGCCTTCCACCTTGTACAACAATATTTGATTTTGTGAACATGACCTAGCATGACTCATCTGGCATGGAAATCTTTACCGTGTTTGCTACAAGAGAAAACAGTAACCTGACAAGATGCACAATTCGCTGGCCTTTGCTTTCTCTAAGCTATCTTCACAGCCAGCTATGCTATTAATTTCTGGTTGCCTTTCCCAATCTCCAGAGGCATAACCATTTGCAACTGTCTCTCAATGGTCAGTGTCAATATTCATCATCTTCATCTCACTTGTAGGTGTCCTTGCAGCAGAGATATAGATACCCAGGAGATTCTCACCCACTGGCCGGCTCACCATGCAGATCTTTCGGCCATGATCCATCTGATGAACGCAGCTGGGCTGTCGTAGTCAATGTTGGTTTAGCAATGAGTATATGCTATTGGAATTAGCACACTCCAGGATCTCTAATTTAGTGATTTTGTCCTATCAAGAGATATCTAAAATACATCTGAGACAGTGAAGGGGGAACTGTCCAGCATTTTCTCACACTTTGACAAAGTCTCATCACTGTACAGATGTGCAGGAGTGCATCAAGGACATAGGCTTAGTAGACTCGCAGTTTGGTGTTCAGTCAGATTGCTACTCCTCCACACTCACATATTCAGCCTGTACAGAAAAGCTGCAGCTTCTTTGATGCATTGTTGATTTCAACATGTTTAAACTTTTACAATTTATGTTCCTGCCTCTGCAACAAAACTGAAATGCCTCTAATCAAAGTCACAATTACACCTTCTGACTGTAACCATGGTGGGCTATGATTTCTCATTCTTCTCAATCAGTCTGCAACCTTTTATCATGGTTGAATTCTTCATCTCCTCCAATAATCCTTCACAATTATCTAGGCCCCCAACTGGTCTGTCTTGACAATGCAGCTGTTAGCAGAGAATTTCCTGAAATGATATCTCTTCTATTACTGGTACTGTTATCTCATCTACATCTGACATTTTACAACATCATCCAAAGACATAAAATCACATTTCCCATACATAATAATGATACACAGCTCGACCTTACCACCACCTCTATGTTATCACACTGCTTCTTCAACAGCCAGTGCTGGAGGACAAAGTATCGCTCAACTAAATATTGGGAAGACAGAAGCCAGTCAAACCTCACCACAAACCTTGTTCCCTGGTCACCAATTCCATCTCCATCACCTTGATGACTGCCTCACACTCAGCAAGGTTGTTCGAGACCTTAGCGACACTGCTGCCCACCAAATGAACCCCCCCACCCCACCTCCCACAGTTCCTAAGGCCTGAGTGTACAGAGTTCTGAGAAATCAATCCCTTCTTAAACTAGCACATTGGAATTATTTCCCCTCCTGAATTCTGTACCCATTCCCTCTACACGTTCTGAAGCACGTGGAAATAATAATAAACCTGTGTATTAGAATTAGGGGTAGTATGGTAGCTCTGTAGGGGCAGCACAGTGGCACAGTGGTTAGCACTGCTTCTTCACAGCTCCAGGGATCCGGGTTCAATTCCTGGCTTGGGTCACTATCTGTATGGAGTTTGCATGTTCTCCCTGTGTCTATGTGGGCTTCCTCTGCATGCTCTGGTTTCCTCCCACAGTCCAAAGATGTGTGGGTTAGATGGATTGGCCATACTAAATTGATCCTCGTGTCAGGGCGTTAGCAGGGTAAATATATTGGCTGCGGGGATAAGGCCAAGATGGGATTGTTACTGTGCAAATTTGATGGGCCAAATGGCTTCCTTCTGCACTGTAGAGTTTCTATGATGGTATTATAACCTTACAATATAAAGGCATCCCACAAGAGGAATAAGACCTTGGGAAAATTAATTTACTCATACCACAATAAGCTTAGTAAACACATCCACAAGCAAAAGCACTGTTTTTCAAGTTTATCAAGGCCAAAACATTCTGAACCAAACCCTAAAATGAAACTGATGGGCATTGGAACATTGAATAGCAACTAATTAGCTATTTAATTATAATCCTGAACAGTAAAAAAATGTGCAATTAATCCAGGTCTTTAACAGCGACTAGTAAACTACTAATCTCACATCCTGAATAGGACACAGAGCTTCACAAGCAGGCAAATCACCTGACAAAACCTTCTGTGAACTCTTACTGACCATTGTCAATATCAAGCACACATGTACAGCACAAACAGACTGTACTTTGCAGCTCATTGACTGCCTATGGAAGAAATCATCCAGTCATCAGTTCACTTTGAAATAAGTTGAAGAGTCTAGAAGCTTAAAAGAGAAACAAACATGGCTAAATATCTGAGATTTGAGTGACATGCATTATAAAATGAATCCCCTTGCCCAAGATGATTAAACACAAAGAATTAACCCATTGCATATGGTTTTGGAATCAGAAGAGATTCTGAAAATGGTCTAAGTAATAAAGCGAGCGTTATATGATAAAGTCAATTAGTTTGTTACTTGTAAGCAATGGCAGCTCCATACTTTTCAATAATTTCTAGCTTTTCACATATCTCTCAGTACTGCGCGTCCTGAAGTATCTGAAGGTGAAAGGTAAGGTTGTCATAGTCCCAGATGACCATAGGCTGCTCTCTCCTTTCATCTCAGGCAAGCAGCAAGATTGAGGTAGCAGGCCGGCATGAATAACCTCAGCCGATATAGGAAATGAACGCATGCTGTTGCCATCAGTCCACATCACAAGCGAGCCATCCAGCCAATTGAGCTACTGTCAATCACACAAGAGTAACAATCTTGAACACACAAGAAGCCAGAATTGAAGCAGCAGAGAAGTTTCGCTAGAACAGATTATTGAGATGGGGATGAAGAAGCCATGGACAAATTTAAAAACAAGGATAAGAATTTTAACATCAAGACTCTGCCAGACTTGGAACCCACATAGATCACTGGACACAGGGGCTATGGGTGAACAAGACTTGGTTCGAGAAAGTGACACAGTGGTTAGCAGTGCTACTTCACAGTGCCAGGGACCAGTGTTCAATTCTGGTCTCAGGTGACTATCTGCGTGGAGTTTGCATGTTCTTTCTGTGTCTGTGTGAATTTACTCTGGGTGCTCTGGTTTCCTCCCACAGTCCAAAGATATGCAGGTTAAGTTGATTGGCCATGTTAATTTGCCCCTTAGTGTCAGGAGGATTAGCAGGATAAATATGTGGGGTTACAGGGATAGAGCTTGGGTGAGATTGTAGTTGGTTCAGGCTCGCTGGGCCAAATGGCCTCCTTCTGCACAGTAAAGATTCTATGTGTGTCACTGGCTTATTGGAGGTAGCAGAGTTTTGGATAAGCTCATACATACAGTGAATGCAAGATGGGAAGTCGACCAGGGCAGTATTGGAATAGTCAAGTCTAAAAGTAACAATGGTTTGCTAAGGGTTTAGGCAGCAGATAAATTAGGGGCAATGTTGCAAGGCTAAGAGGGGATCTTATTGAAGCATATAAGATGATTAGAGGTTTAGATAGGGTGGACAGTGATAGCCTTTTTCCTAGGATGGAGAAAGCTAGCATGAGGGGACACAGCTTTAAATTAAGGGGTATGAGTTATAGGACGGATATCAGAGGTAGGTTCTTTACTCAAAGAGTGATTAGGGAGTGGAATGCCCTGCCTGCAGCTGTTGTAGATGCGCCAAGTTTGGTGGCGTTTAAGAGGTTAATTGATAAGTATATGGAAGAGAAGGGAATGGTTTAGTTTGGAGGGGCATTGCTTTTTATTTTGGTCGGCACAACATCGAAGGCCGAAGGGCCTGTTCTGTGCTGTAATGTTCTATGTTCTATGATAGAAGTAGGCAGTTTGAATGTTAGAGCTATAAGGTCAGAAGTTGAGCTCAGTGGCAAAAAGGACACTTAAATGCAAACTGTGTGGTCCAATGACAGTAACTTATATATTAATATGGTTCCCTTAACATAATAAAGTGTTGCAAAGTGCTTCATGAAGCATTATAAAGTAACATGACACCAAGTCACATCAAGAAATATTCAAGCAGATCACCAAAAGCTTGGTCAAAGCGGTAGGTTTTGCTTTAAAGGAAGAAAGTAAATGACAGGCAGAACTCCCATTCTTAGAGCCTAAGTTTCCTCAGACAGGGAGGTTGGAGTCAGTTAAGCAATAGGTTTTGTAACAGCGGCCAAAGTCAATGGCTTTGGTCTTCCTAATGCAGAGCTCAAGAATGTAATCCGAGTTTAAACTGTTTCTTTTAGCTCAGTCCTTTCAGTGGTAGAGACAGAGAATGTTTCAGGTGCTGGGCAAATGGGAGTGCCAACCAAGCAAGCCGCTTTGTCTTACATGGTCTGGATATCTTGACTCTTACTGAAGCTGCACATATCCAGACAAGTGTTACATTCCTGACTTGTGCCTTATAGACAGTGGACAGATTTTGGGAACTCGCTCGTTGGTGATGATGCCTTGCAATCGTGTGGTGCAAATGTTACTTGCCACTGATTAACCCAAGCCTGATGTTGTGCAGGAGTGGAATTTTCCCATTCCGCCCACCACGGGAACTGTAGAGGATGGGGCACACATCTTGGAATGGTCTGTTAACCTCAGGCGAGATCTTCCAGTCTCGGAATGGGTGTGGCTGGAAAATCCGCCCTAGGTCTTGCTGCATGCAATCAGGGACTGCTTCAGTATTTAGAAGTTGAAAATTATACTTAACGTTGTGCAATTCTCAATAAACCTCCCCAATTTGGACCTTATGTTGGAGGAAGACCAGTGATGAAGCAGCTGAAGGTGTTTGGACGAAGCACATTGTTCTGAGGAACTCTGAAAATAAGTGTTTTATTCAAATTCTCCATTTTCTGTATGCAAAACTGGAGTTTATGGGAATACGCTCCACTTGCCTGCATGACTACAGCTCCAGCAATACTCAAGAACTCAATACTATGCAGGACAGAGCAACGCACTTGACTGATACACCCATCTTAAACAATTACTCTCTTCACCACCAAGTGTAGCGGTTCAAGAAAGCAGCTCAAGGGAAGTTAAAGAAGGGCACTGAATGCTGGCCTTGCTGATGATGTTCACATCCCATGAATGAAGAGCAAAGTACTGCCCACAGCGATCTGGTTGCTCTCCAGTGATTTTTAGCTGCCTATTCACACATGGATTCAGTAGCATTGATTGTTAAAACTGAAACAATTACCACAGAAACCAGTGTCATTCACAGGACATTTGCTGCTCCTATCACTGATAGAATGAGACAATGTACCTCCTTTCGCACAGTAATCTCCACAAAGCTGCGTTAAATCCAGTACAGTACAGTGTGTTGTTGTTATCACTTATTTGAGAGAACTGTCTACAAAGGTTTCATTTTGCCATGTAATTTCATCAACCCTTTTTAGTACCCTATCAAGTGCTCAGTTTACATTCACAGCTTCAGCGTCTCTCCTCATAGAAGCTTTCCTCTCTTTCTCTGCCCATCTACTTACAACAAAGAAACCAATCATCAACATTGTGCACTGGCAGTTGATTTCTGGGAGTCCAGTCAGTACATCATAATTTGCTAACACTAACCAGAACTCTCTAAAAATTCCTCTGCTGCATCCACTCAAAAGCTGCTTTTCTACGGGTGGGGACAAGTAGTGGAGAAAGGGATGGTTAAAAAAAAATTATAAAAGGGGAAGAGGGTAAATAACTGTTAAGAGTAGGAGATGGAATGGCGGTCCAGGAAAGAGAATGGAGAATGAATGTCAAGGGGAAACTGAGGGGATCGATGTTGAGGAGTGACACAGAGAGAGAGAGACGAAGCTGGTTGTTGAGGAGAAAAGGAGTTGGGCATAGAGGAAAGATTGAGTATCGAGGTGGGAGGGAGATGAGTGAACCTTTGTTGGGGAGGTGGAATCATGACTGCTTGTCAAGAAGAGGGAACAGGAATTTATTGGGAGAGGGGGAAATTGTTTGGTGAGGGAATGAGGCAAAATGCAATACAAGTAGGAAATGGATGGGGAAGGGAGAAAAGGAATGGAAGAGCAGTCAATTTCTGGGAAAGAAATATGACAGTGAAGCAGGGAAACAGAGATGAAGGGAAGGTGAAGTTACCCATGTTTAGTGCTTTGGTGGAAGATTGCCAAAAATTTGATAGAGATCTTTGAGATGGAACATGGAGTACAAAAATACTGATATGCCTTCAGGAACTCCAGAGGGAGAGAGAGCAGGGGGCATGGGGAAGAGTTTGGTAAAACAAAATAGCTATTTGAAAAGAAAAAAGAATGGAGGAGTAGCATCATCTTCACTTAATGGGAGGGGGATAACAAGGAAAAGGGAGAGGAGAACCCAGAGAGTTAGAGAAGAAAGCATCTCTCCATGAAAGAGTGGAAAGTTGGATGTCAGTCAACAGCTGAGTAAATCTAGGTAGTTGCTAAAGCTACCTTGACATTATTAGCCAAAACATAATATCAATCAAATGGGAAACCCCAACCCATGTTTCTGTGTCTGTGTTTTGGTAGCAATAAAGGCCCTTTGTAAAAATGGATGATGGGTTAAGATGATAGAAAGTAATGACTTGAAAAATCTAACTCTCATTTTGTCTTTCCTTTAGGTGAAAAATATCGTAATTGTGAAGTATAACGCTGCACTAAAATAATTCATTCTGGTTCATTTCATGTACAGATACAACATTTTGCAAGGTACTTGCCAGGATCATCTGACAATTTTGTCATATCAACATTATTTCTATCCAACATTCGTGTGCAACCTTTCCTTCAGATATTGGTAAAGGAACACAATGTCCCAATTAAGACAGAAAACCTACGTAAGTATTTGTTCTCCCAAGTTATGCCATTTTGTGCTGTCAGGTTTTTCTGAAGTTGTTGATCAGTTTTAGCTACTTTTCTAGGTTGTAATGTTTGATATCTTACCAGCTTGCCTTGGCTTGCATGAACCGTTCTTGCTTTTCTCCTTCCTCTCCCTACCTACAGTAACAATCTTCTCTCCCTCGCTCACCACCCACAGCAAAAAACTACTTGCTTTCTCCAATTATAAGAAAATCCTCTACTTGCTCTCCAATTGCATTAATAGCCCCTCTTCTCCAATCAAACTTACAGCTCCTCTCTCCCTCTCCACTTACTCCATTTGTCGCTGTCCTGAACATACCACTAACAGCACCACTCCATTTGTTTCTGGGGTGGCACAGTAGTTAGTACTGCTGCCTCACAGTGCCAGGGACCTGCGTTCAATTCTGGTCTTGAGTGACGGTCTGTGTGGGGTTTCCTCTGGGTGCTTGGTCTGAAGATTTGCAGGTTAGTTGATTTGGCCATGCTAAGTTTCCCCTTAGTGGCCTTCTTCTGCACTGTAGAGATTTTATGATGTGGGCAAGATAGCACTTGACTCTCTCAAATCCAGCTGAATCAACTGCTGCTTCCCATTTATCAGCAGTGATAGGAGTCATCAACAGTGTATCAAGCAGCCGTTTCTCACCAATATCCTGCTCACCATGCTCAATTTGAGTTTATCATATCCAACATGGGAAAGACCTGAATACTAACGTTGAGGTGAATGTGATTGCCCTTGACATCAAAGCAGCATTCAAGTGATTCGTAACACTAAGGAGCCCAAGTAAAGCTGAAGATAATGGGATCATGGGGTGAAACTCTCTAAGGTCTGATCATACATGGTATAAAAGCAGGTGGTGGTTGGTAGCCAGTTAGTTGGCCAGGACATTGCTCCAGGAATTCTACAGGGCAGGGCCCTAACTCAACTATTTTCATCTGCTTTATCAATGGTTTACTCCAAAACAATGGTCATTCTGCCAGCTTGCAAGAAATTGGTCCATGGACAAAATGATGGCAGGAATCCTTCACGCTAAACATTTTAGTGGCTGACCACCTCAGCTACTGTGCCTAATGGACTTTAGTAAGGCGTTTGATAAGGTGGCCCATGGAAGACTTCTGCAGAAAATGCAGATGTATGGGATAGAGGGTGATTTAGCTAATTGGGTTAGGAATTGGCTAGCAGATAGAAGACAGAGGGTGGTGGTTGATGGGAGATATTCATCGTGGAGTTCGGTGACAAGTGGTGTACCTCAGGGGTCTGTTTTGGGGCCCCTGCTGTTTGTAATTTTTATAAATGATCTGGATGAGGGTATTGAAGGATGGATTAGTAAATTTGCAGATGACACTAAAGTCGGTGGAGTGGTAGATAGTGAAGAGGGGTGTTATAGTTTGCAGAGGGACTTGGACAAGTTGCAGAGCTGGGCCTAGAGGTGGCAAATGGAGTTTAATGTGGAAAAGTGTGAGGTAATGCACTATGGCAGAAATAATAAATGTGTAGAGTATAGGGCAAATGGTAGGATTCTTAGTAGTCTAGATGAACAGAGGGATCTTGGTGTGTATGTGCATAGATCCCTGAAAGTAGGCAGTCAGGTCGAGAAGGTTGTTAGGAAGGCATATGGAGTCTTGGCTTTTATTGGTAGAGGGATTGAATTTCGGAGCCGCAACGTCATGTTGCAACTGTACAAAACTCTAGTGCGGCCGCACTTGGAGTATTGTGTGCAGTTCTGGTCCCCACATTATAAGAAAGATGTGGAGGCATTGGAGAGGGTACAGAGGAGGTTTACCAGGATGTTGCCTGGTATGGAGGGCAGGTCTTATGAAGAGAGGCTGAGGGATTTGAGGTTGTTTTCGTTAGAAAGGAGGCGGCTAAGAGGAGACCTAATCGAAACATATAAGATGATTAGAGGTTTAGATAGGGTGGACAGTGATAGCCTTTTTCCTAGGATGGAGAAAGCTAGCACGAGGGGACACAGCTTTAAATTAAGGGGTGATAGTTATAGGACGGATATCAGAGGTAGGTTCTTTACCCAAAGGGTGGTTCGAGAGTGGAATGCCCTGCCTGCAGCAGTTGTAGATGCGCCAAGTTTGGTGGCGTTTAAGAGGTTAGTTGATAAGTATATGGAAGAGAAGGGAATGGTTTAGTTTGGAGGGGCATTGCTTTTTATATTGGTCGGCGCAACATCGAAGGCCGAAGGGCCTGTTCTGTGCTGTAATGTTCTATGTTCTATGTTCTATTAATGGGGCCTGAAAATTCAGCCTCTCATCTCAATCCCATCCTTACGCCAACATTCTAAATCTGGAATTACCTTCTGCTTTTCATCCCACAGTTACACCATTTCTCTTTCCTCTCAATGCCAAAGTTACACCAGTTCCCCCCCCCTCAATCTCCAAGTTACAACGTTTTCCCTCTCACTCAATCTCAAGGTAGCACAGCTTTCCCTCTCTGCCCCACAACCATAACATCTTCTATCTCTCTCAGTCTCAGAGACCCACCGACTCCACTTTCCTTTAGTGTCAATTTAACAGAATAGAATGTGTCAGAGAAGTAAGATAATCCTATTATTATTAATACTATGAAAGCATGGAAGACAGTCCATATGGGCTAGAGGGGACACCTAACATAACTTCAGCTCTTCTATTTAGAGTGATCCAGAATGTTTGCCAGGTCTCGTGAAACCCAGAGAGATAGAGCTCTCTGCAGGTTGGGTGAACGTTTGAGGGTGCCTCCCTATTCTCTTTTGAGCAGCAATGTCAGCTGTTTGATATCCTAAAGCACTCCTTTTTTAGATATTTGCAAATCAGGAACTTTATCCTTAAAAAGATAACTCTTCATCTTCCCCAGTGAAAGAAATCCTAATTCTGTGGTGCCTAAACAATTTATCAGCAGATTTTATGATACTTCATGCTCTAAATCCTCTGAGAATACACTGGACACTATGCAGTCTTGGGAAAAAGGCCTGGCAGCAAATACTGGCAATGAGACAAGAGGCAAATTTGGGAAAGTGCTGATGAAATCTCGGTTTGTAATCGAACAAAGGAAACTCAGCTTAAAGTATGATACTGGCTGCATATTATTCCATGCTTAAGACACAGATTTGATCCTATTCTTAGTGTGCCAGAAGAGCAAGTGGGCACGGAGAATTACCTGCATTTATTCTGGTACTGTGTCAAAATCAAATCTTATTAGTTTGATATCCTTATAGAACTTGAAAAGATTTCTGATACAATCTTAAAGTTTGATCCTTTACTCTTAATTCTGAGTCTCCCAGAAAAGATAATAGTTGATACCAATGGGAAGGAGCTAGACAATATCCTAACATTTGCAGCACAAAAAAATATCCTTTGCTCATGGATTAGCGATAAGTATCCTTCAATTTAGAATTGGCAATAAATTTTTTATGCAACGTATCCCAATGGAATACCTGACTTGTATACTCCAGGTTAAATCAGATACATTCTGGAATGTAGGGACCCTCTGTCTCAAATATGTAGGCTCCACATTGTGTGACTTACTCCTGTAGAGTTTTCCATAAATCACATAGCTCTGTCTCTCTTATTTGTAAGCGAAGGTGGGCACCACTATACCATATACTCATGGCTTTATCTTGTTGTCCTGGTATCCCCCATTTTCTGAAATATCCTTTTGTTGTTTATGTGGTGGAAAGCACTGGCTATAATGAGTAATCTAAATCCACCATGTATGTGGATTTAGTTATTCAGTATGTATATCTGGAAGAAAAATTAAGCTTTACTGACCAGTTTTTGAGGGTTTGTTGTGTTAAAATGGGAAAAATCTTCAACATGAATAAGATTTAAAAAGAAAATGGAAGTAGAATGTTTCATTTTCTCCTGGTATGACATTTAAAACTCAATGGTTTGTACAATCGAATCTTTCCTATGTTACGTACAGCACAACCTGTCTATTATAGTTATGCACAGGAATGTTGCAAATGCCCACAAATGAGCTGGTGCTTGCTCCATGCTAATTAAAAGTTGTATCCTTCACTGAAAGCACTGCAGCAAAATAAGGCTGCGATTTAAACTTTCACGTGATAGCCAAGAGGTCACTACATGATTATAAATGCAAGACTTTATAAGTGGTTATGTTTTGGAACTGTGTCTGTAATTTAGGGTAGAATAGAGGAATGAAGAGCATCATGTGACCCATTCTGAATTCTGCAAGTCATTTTAAAAAAGATTGGCTAATTTGGGAAAGGTTAAAATGGGGCCCAGCGTTTGCTGGAAAGAAAGCACAAGATATTCACATCTATAAACAATGACCAGACCATCTATGCTGACAGTTGATAGAATATTAATCTCCAAAATACAGAAAGGTGCTAGAAATGCTTTCATAAATGGTTATACTTGAAACTGTCTATTTAGTTTCAAGAGGAATTGGCAGTTGAAAGGATAACTAATTAACTACATGGATGAAAGGCCCATGTGATTCATGTTGCCATTAAAAATGGGCTTTGAGAGGGAGAGGAATCAGCAGCCATTATCAGATCAGCTTCAAGTGTTTTCTTAAAATACCTCATAGAAAATCAGTCAGTAAGGCTATGACAGAGGGAGAGAGAGAGAGAGAGACAAAGAGGAGAGATAGAAACAGCAACTCTCTATGTTTCACCACACAAGAAACAGGTTGGAACTCATACTCAGATTGAAGAAACTGGGTCTATGATGATTTAAATACAACTGGAAGACTCAACTAGCTTTAACTAAAAGCAAAACTATTCAATTAGTCCCTCACTGTGAAAAGCAGTTCAGTGAATAGCAGTTATCCAGCTGAGAAAAAAAAGTAAGTCCTCAGAAACTAGGAAACTTTGGACTGGTTCCAGGAGGTTAGAGTGTCTACTTATGGGCCCACAGTAAAGTAAAACCAGGGAGGGAGATATTTGGTTGTTTTAATTGTTAAATGGGGTTCCTTCTCTGTAGTGTAAATTGCCTACTAAAATAATCTTTAGTCAGTGTTGCTTTTAGTTTGAGTGTAACGGTAAAAACATTAAAACTTGAAATTTTGTGGTGCAATTCCTTTAAGATGATCACTGGGAATTGGAATTTGTTTTTAAAAGTTATCAGCTTCTATGGCGATCATAACAGCATGAATACCAATCAGTGCAAGATCTCGGAATTTTTGGTTACTTTAATGCTGTGTGCTGTTCATTCCTTAAAAATGCTGCTTTGGCTGTATCCAATTATTTCTTAAATAACTCAATGTATTTGTCTACATTACTCAGCATGAAACCAATCAACTTTAATAGCTATGAAACATTACCACACCTCCCTTCATAAATCCATTTCAACATATAGCAACCTAGAGCACAGCAACAGGAGCCTGAATCTTGCACAGGGTAGCAGCATTGCTCATGCTCCAGATCTAAGCAGCTATTAAAAATTAAACGTATAAGAACCTAATGCAAGACACCCGACAAAATGACTATAATACAGGCCACATAGGAAACTCATATCAGCAGCGAGTGTAGTGGGATTGTGAAAAACACAATTGGAATAGAGGTGACTATAATAAACCTACGCCAGGTAATATATTGAAGTTTCCAACATGATTACAGCATTAAATATCCAATAGTGGTTTAACAGAAAAATCTGTGAAAACCAAAGGTGCACAGCCCTCTCATATCCAAGGGCTTCACCTGAAGGTACTTCCATAAATGTTCACAGGCCCTCTCGCACACGCACACGCACGGGCGCACAGGCCCTCTCGCACACGCACACGCACGGGCGCACAGGCCCTCTCGCACACGCACGGGCGCACAGGCCCTCTCGCACACGCACACGCACGGGCGCACAGGCCCTCTCGCACACGCACACGCACGGGCGCACAGGCCCTCTCGCACACGCACGGGCGCACAGGCCCTCTCGCACACGCACGGGCGCACAGGCCCTCCCGCACACGCACACGCACGGGCGCACAGGCCCTCTCGCACTCGCACACGCACGGGCGCACAGGCCCTCTCGCACACGCTCGGGCGCACAGGCGCACAGGCCCTCTCGCACACGCTCGGGCGCACAGGCCCTCTCGCACACGCACGGGCGCACAGGCCCTCTCGCACACGCACGGGCGCACAGGCCCTCTCGCACACGCACGGGCGCACAGGCCCTCTCGCACACATTGAAGATGGACACCAAAATGCCAAGCTAAATGATAATCAAATGTTACATTGAATATAAAAACAAGCACCATTCCAAACATTCCTTACAAACCGATCGTTCTCAAAAGCATGAATGTTCTCTCTGGGCAGTCACTGCTGCATTTTAACCCCTTTAATTCATCATTAAGATCATTGTAATGTTTTGATGAAAACTGTTTGTGATTTTTTTTTTAAAAAAAACAGAAAGCCAATGAAATAATCAGTTGAACCAGAAAATTGGTGTAACTAAAGGGAGTTATTTGTTATTACAAATGGGCAGCAGTGGGATAAAAAAACTGATCAGTTTATGAAATGGAATCAGTAAATGACTGTAACCAAGTGTGAAATTGTTTCCATGTAACACAGTACCAAGCTGTTTACTTACAACATATTTAATTCCAATAAGGAAGCGAAACATACCATGTTGTACAACCCCAATGTACTGTAACAATTCAATATGTACCATTATAATTCTTGCTGTGTACAAGTAAAATGGCAAAGAGCAAAGAGTATAGTTGCTTTGAGACAGCATAAATATTTGATACAGTAGTCATTATTCTGCATCATACCCAAGTAATCAATAGACATAGTATCCTTCTAAATCACCATGATAAAATGGCCTATATATGTTATTTTGTCACAATAGCCACAATGTGCTTTCATTTAGCATCTTGAATTTTGCAAAACTGCCAAGGTGCAATTAAACATTAGCAGCAGATATTTCTGGACATTGTTTTCCTAAGGATACTGTTACGATGTTGTTACATTACATTTCTATTGCAGCTCATTTTCTACTTTGTCTTCAGGTCATCCAACGATTTGCCACTCCACAATAGCAGGCATCTCACTTTTGCTGAGATTTTGTCATGTTTTTATAAAAACATAAAGCCGACAATTGAACCGAGGCTGTGAAAAGGTCAGGAATTGAATGGCCCTAAGAGAACTCAAACTGAGCGTCAGTGAGCAGGCAAGTGCTCACTGTGAATGACATCTTCCATCACATTGCTGGTGACCAAGAATAAGTTGATGGGACAGCAATAGGTCAGGGTGGATTTGCCCTACGTTTTGTAGACAGGACATACCTGGGCAATTTTCCATATTATTAGGTAGACCATTGTCATAGCTGTACTGGGATAGCTGGCCTAGGGACATAGAAAATTCTGGAGCACACGTCTTCAGTACTATTTCTAGAATATTGTCAGGACCTATAGCCTTTGCAGTATCCAGTGCCTTCAGCTATTTCTTGATATCATGTGCAGTAAATTGAATTGACCGAATACTGGCATCTGTGATGCTGTAGTTTCAACCTGTTCCGTTATGGGTTCACTTAGCTCTCCAAGTAGTCCTGTGTTATAGCTTCATTAAGTTGGCAGCTCATTTGTAAGTATTCCTAGTGCTGCTCCTGGCATGTCCTCCTGCACTTCACTGAACCAGAGTTGATATCCTAGTTTAGTGTAGTGGTAGAGTTGGAGTCTGCCAAACCATGAGGTCACAGATAGTGATTGTGCACAATTCAGCTGCTAACGATGGCCCATAACGCCTCTTGGATGCCCAGTCTTGAGTTGCAAGCTCTGTTTGAAATCTATCCCACTTAGAATGGTCAAACAACACAATGAACTTTGAAGACGGGGCTTTGGCTCCACACGGACTGTGCAGTAGTCACTCCTACCATTTACGTCATGAACAGTCACATATGCAGCAGGCAGGGCAGGGAGAATGAGATCAAGTATGTTTTTGTCCCTTGGCTCCTCATCACCTACTGCAAATCCATTCCAGCAGTTATGTCCTTTAGGACCTGTCGAGCTCAGTCAGTAATGATGCTACCAAGCCACTCATGGGAATGGACATTGAAGTCTCCCACGCAGAGAAAATTCTGTGTCTTGCCATCCTTGTGGGACATACTGTCCCACTCACTGAACTGACACGCTATGTGCTGTAATCTTTCCACAAGGAATCTATCTACTCTTTGAGCACAACCATCAAACTGTGTCTTTAGAGCTTCTCTGAACAGTCAGCACACTGCATTTTCAACACTCACAGATGCTATGACTCAGTTGCCATCTGTCCAAAATGTCCAGGGTCATCTTATGCCATATAGTGTGATTTAAGATTACTAACCATAGCTACCTGTATTTAATCTTCCTGCCAAGCTAAACACTCATTACAATGTTAATGTAAGCCTAAATGTGACACGAATAAATAAACTTTAAATTTAAACTATGTTGTTTGGAAAGAAACAATTGCTGCACATCTTGTCATGTTTTTATAGTGATATAAAGGCACCGATCATTCATAGCAAATGGAGTAAATACGTTGTGGGTTCATTTATTAAGGCTGGCTATGTGAGGACATGGGTAGGAAGTTTGAAGACATCATCAATGATGCTTAATCTGGATCGCATGATATACTTTCCTCCTGGTGGGTCACGTTCCTATCTCTCAAGGTTAAGCTTATTTTTTATTGTCACAAGTAGGCTTACACTGTTGTTCTTGTTATTCGTCCATCATTATTGATGAGGACCTCGATACCCATTGGACACTTTGAGGCTGGATGTAGTGTATCCAAAGATGACTGATGAGGCCAATTCGGGCACAGAATGTCCTGGCACACATTGGACAGACTTGTGTAGGCAGTGTAATTGTTGCACTAGTAGCTCTGGGCATGCGCAGCTTGCGCTTAAGTTGTGCTTACATTAACACTGCAATGGAGTCACTGTGAAAATCCCCTATTTGCCACACTCTGGTGCCTGTTCAGAAGGAAGAATTTAGCACAGCCAATGCACCTTACCAGCATGTCTTTTAGACTGTGGGAGGAAACTGGAACACCCGGAGGATACCTATGAAGACAAGGGAAAGCATGCAGGTTCCACACAGCCAGTGAGAATCGAACTTAGGTCCCTGGCTTTGTGAGGGAACAGTGCTAACTACTTGTCACCATTACAACAGGCTTCAAATGCCTCCACTTGGGTCACAATAATCGTACTGCCCAGGCTTCATATGTTAATTGTCCTTAAGCCAATTCCTAATCCAATTAGATAAATCACCCTATCTACACACTGAGTCAAAAAACTTTCCTGCACACTTTGTACAAAAACTGACCCCTCTAATGTGCTAGAACTATAGCTACTCTTTACCCAAAGGGTGGTTCGGGAGTGGAATGCCCTGCCTGCAGCGGTTGTGGATGCGCCAAGTTTGGTGGCGTTTGGGAGGTTGGTTGATGGGTGTGTGGAAGAGAAGGGAATGGTTTGGTTTGGAGGGGCATTGCTTTTTGTATTGGTCGGCGCAACATCGAGGGCCGAAGGGCCTGTTCTGTGCTGTAATGTTCTATGTTCTATTCCAATTAATATTAGTAAAGTTAAAGTCCCCCATAACAATTACCCTATTACTTTCACTCCTGTCCAGGATCGACTTTGCAATCCTTTCCTCTACCTCTCTAGAACTTTTAGGAGGTCTATAAAAGACTCCCAACAGGGTGACCTCTCCTCTCCTGAGATTTTTTTAATCTCAGCCCATACTACCTCAACAGACAAGTCCTCATCAAACTTCCTTTCTGTCACTGTGATACAGTCTTTGACTAATAATGCCACTCCTCCCCCACTTCTACCTCCTTCTCTACTCCGACTGAAGTATTTGAACCCCGGAACCTGCAACAACCATTCCTGATCCTGCTCAATCCACGTCTCTGAAATGGCCACAACATCGAAGTTCCAAGTACTGGTCCAAGCTGCAAGTTCCTCCACCTTATTGCGAATACTTCTTGCATTAAAATATACGCATTTCAAACCATGCCCTACTCCACCCGTACGCTGCTGTGCTTTACAGTTCTCATCTATGACCCCACTATTCTCGTCCCTCTTAATATTCAAACTACTCAGGATCCCACCCCCCCCCTCTGAATCAGTTTAAAGCCCTCTGCATAGCCTTTGCAAATTTTCCCCCCAAGATATTGGTTCCCCGCTGGTTCAGGTGTAGACCATCTCTCTTGTAGAGGTCCCACCTATCCCAGAATGAGTCCCAATTGTTCAGGAACCTGAACCCCTCCTTCCTGCACCATCCCCACAGCCACGAGTTCAAACATTCCCTCTCTCTGTTCTTTTCTAAACTATCAGAGGCAGAAACTATATCAGAGGCAGGTTCTTTACCCAAAGGGTGGTTCGGGAGTGGAATGCCCTGCCTGCAGCAGTTGTAGATGCGCCAAGTTTGGTGGCGTTTAAGAAGTTAGTTGATAAGTATATGGAAGAGAAGGGAATGTTTTAGTTTGGAGGGGCATTGCTTTTTATATTGGTCGGCGCAACATCGAAGGCCGAAGGGCCTGTTCTGTGCTGTAATGTTCTATGTTCTATGTTCTAAGTTTTTTAGTATGATACCGTCTTCTAACTCCATTCAACATATTGATCTATCAACATATTGAGACTGTCCAATTCTTCTTATTTAAGCGTATCAGGAATATAGAGCTAAGACAACTAAATAGAGTTGAGGTGTAGGAATCAATCATGATCCAACTTGGGGGAGAGGGTGCAGAAGCGGGGAGGGGGAGGAGGGGAGAGAGAGAGAGAGAGAGACAGCGACCTAATAAAGGTTCTCCCGACCTCTGCAACCTCCTTCCTTTCCCTCTGTATACACACTCTCTCTCTCTCTCTCACAATGGCTACTTCTGTTCCTATGATTGAACCAGCAGGTCCATGAACATTTTCAACCAGATCTTATATTAATTCACTTTGTTTCAATCGGATATTTTCAAAAGATTTCTTCAAAATACAAGAGTTGCCCAATGATAGTAACATTCATTGATTCGCAACAGTACTGTCAGGACAAGAACATTACCAGCAGGAGTTACGTAGGCTATAAGGCTGTTTAATTACACGCAACTGTGGCATGCATCAAACCACTGATATTTTTAAATCAACCAGCAGGACTCCTGTGGTGTTTATCTCAGTGAGTCAGAGAATATGCTGCTTTATAACAATCATGTAATGTGTAATATTTTCTGCTGCAACAAGGGTAGTGTTTACACCTGGTTAGCCCTTCCATAATAGATTTGAAGACCCAGTGATTATGGGGACATGACAGAAGAGGAAGGTGAGAAGGAGAATGCAAAGATCCCAGTATGGTGAAGCTCCTTATTGAGAGATTAATCAGTTATTTGGCAAGAAGGCCAGAGGCAGGATTCCGCAACCAGTGATCGCTGGGGATGATCCCTGGTAACAGAATAAAATGAAGCATATGTGGGTGGGTGTACTCAAGAGGCATTTGGGAGGAAAGCAAGATTGAGAACTTGAGACGGAGGGTGGGTCAGCTGATCGTGGCTGTGAGGAGAAAACACAATGGTAGGGGATTTGCTTACAGGTTAGGGGAGTCTTCTTCGTGACTAATGCAGCGAAACCTCTTGATTAACTACTCCCATCTCCATTTACCTGCTAGCTTCCTTAAACTGGAGTAACTGGCTCGCCAGCAATATAGGTCAAATATTGAAATCAGGCTCCCAAATGCACTAAGGGCCTGATTTAAGTAGGATAATGGAATGTTCCAGCTCTCAAAAGGCAGGATACAGGATATACCAGCCAATCCGCCAGCATAAATATAGTAGCAGACATTGTATGCAGCAAGTTGGGAGTCATACTGCATGACTTTTAATACCCTCCCAACCATCAACATACCATAATAATGACATAGTGTTTTAGGGGACTAAAGCTACCTCCTGTGAAAACGTTCTTAATGCCACATCCTGAAATCAATGATCAGGGAAAGGCTAATTGCCGTTTTTGAGGAAAATTTGTGTCTAAATTAACAGTTGCTTGCAAATTCCTGCCATTTTATCATTGGAAAATATTGGGTTATCAAAATAACAGACTGACTTCTTTCCCTTTTTTTAAGGATCTCCAATTTCTCTGCTGAATTTACAAATACTAGATTAATTATGTGTTAGACATTGCAGGATGGAGGGAAATCTTTTCTGCATTTACCTATGCTGTATCTAACCCTAGAAGTAATTGAGACTAATCCTGGCAGCATTCACCTCAATGACCAGGAAAATCCAGTACAGGGTTTGTTTAAACTGTGCTAAATCTAACGCAATCCTGAGGTACATAACTTCAGTGAACATGAGTCTACAAAAAGCTGATGCTTTCAAACACACTATCAGATTCACAGTTGGAACAATGTGGTTAATTATGATCACGATGCCCCCAGAAAATGCATTTTTAACTGAAAATGTATACCAGGATAAACTAAGGACAAAAAGCAATTGAGCCAATCAAAGCTTCTTTGCTTTAACTCACTCAACAAAGCTGACCTCTCAATAACTCTAATTCTCCCATTATGGCCTGTCACAGTGTGTCCAACTACCTTTCATCACTAGCCACTTTGTCACAATCCTGCAATTACTTCCTGACAATATGGCTGCAACTGTCTTAAGTGGCAGATCTGAAGCAGATGCCTTGTTATAGTTATATTGTCTGGAATCTAATTACACTGAATCTTGTTCCCCAGTGCTTTCTCCTTGGCAACACTTGAGCCAGAGGTGTCGTGCCAACCAATCAGTACCCTTTCTTTTGGTAGTGTGAACTGTGTAATTATTTAATATTTGACATTCTTGCATTTTTCTGATAAGTACAAAATGAAAAGCTTCAACAACATCTCGCGTTTTAGCAATATTCATTCAACATTCTGCTTCCCACAGTCAAACTCACACCCAAGTCTTGCTCACCATTTATCCCTCTGCTAGAAGTCAAGCAATATCTTCATTTTAAAATATCATCCTTATTTTCAAGTCCTTTTAGGATTTTGCCTTGCCATATTTCTTTAACTTCTGCCTGTCCTGCAACCTTTCAAGATATTTGCACTCCTTTAAATTGGGTGCCTTATGCATCCTTGATTTTAAATCATTGTGACGTTGACCACCATGTCATCAATTAGCCAGGCCCTAAATTGTGGAATTTCCTCCCTAAATCTCTTTGCCCACAACTTTCCTCCTTTAAGGTCCTTCTTAAAATTGATCTCTTCAACCAAGTTTTTGGTCAGTTACCCGAATATTTCTAATGATGGCTCAATGTCAAATTCTAATTTCCCCCACTCCAACGATGCATCTTGGAGCATTTTGTTACATTAAACCATTACATAAATACAAGTCATTGTGTAAATTCCATGCATGACATCCATTCAACCATTCCAAGGCTTGCTATAATTTATTCGATATAGTAGGTGCAGTAAGAACAAAGGACTAGAACATTTTTATAATCTCATGCCTGATCATATTAATTCCTAGAATAATTAAATTAAAGATCAAAATTTGCATTCACAGCCTTTGGCAAATCAATTGCATTGGCCACATTCAAAGTTTGCAGGTCATTAAACCCCACAAGGTGGTGTATTTCATAAAATATAAGAGGCCTCACAAATGTTGAGGACACGTCTAAGTCAGAAGCTAGACAATACAAGCTAATTCTTCCGGAGTTGTCCACATTTTTGAAAAAAACTGATGAGTGCATCATAAAGCTAGGGTTAGTATTGAAATGAAGAAAGTAGGAATAATATTTTCCACGCAAAAGATAATGAAAGTAAGTAATACATTAATGCAAGTGGTGTTTGAAATATATCAATGATAGCTTTTAAGAAGTTAAACATTTGGAGAAAAATGTTGATAGGGCTGAAGGAAAAGTCAGGGAGCTGGGGATATCATCGACAGTTCTGATGTGGACCACACTGCTATAGGCAACATGAGCCAAATTATTTTTTCTTTATATAAAGTTTATTTATTAATCACAAGTAGGTTTGCATTAACACTGTAATGAAGTTATTGTGAAAATGTTTATATATTAACGTTTCTATGATTAAGAGGTTGTTACAAACCTGACAGTGTGCCAAGATTACTTCATGCTGTGTTGTTGCTTTTAATGAATATCAGTCCGGATCTTCTAAGCAGCAGCAATGATGCCGCTGTGCTCAAAGATGTCCCCAGCTCAACACGGCTGTCACAGAAATGTGCAGCAAAATGTCCCTTAGGGAGTTCTGTCACAGTGGATTAGAGTGGGATGGGGAAGAATCATAGAATCCATACAGTGCAGAAGGAGGTCATTTGGCCCATCGATCCTGCACAAACAACAATCCCACCCAGGCCCCACACCCATAACTCTACGCATTCACCCTAATAATCTCCTTGACACTAAAGGGCAAATGAGCATGGTTAATCAACCTAACTCGCACAGCTTTGAAGTGTGGGTGGAAACCCAAGGAAATACATGCAGACGCAGGAAGAATATGCAAACTCTGCAGAGGCAGTCACCCGAGGC
Source organism: Sphyrna mokarran (assembly GCA_024679065.1). NCBI lineage: Eukaryota > Metazoa > Chordata > Chondrichthyes > Carcharhiniformes > Carcharhinidae > Sphyrna > Sphyrna mokarran. The sequence continues at coordinate 31,946,252 of JAGIQG010000022.1, read as the reverse complement.
CGGAATTGAACCCAGTTCCCTGGTGCTGTGACTCTGCCGCCATGTGCCTGATGGGATGAGATGTTCTTCATTTTTTGAACCAACAGCTGCCAAATGGTAAGTTTAAAGGTTCAGCCTTTGAATATTAGCGAATGGATGAGTGGATGAATGAATGAGCGAGTGAATGGGGTAGTTGAGTGAGTGGGTAGGTGGGCTGGATGGTAGGCTGGTAGGTTGGCAGGTTGAGTAGTTTGATAGACTGGATAAGTTGGAAGGATGGATATAGTGGTGAAATGATTAGCTGTATTGGATCGGGTTGAGGGGATAGTCGGGTGGTTGGGAGTAGTCAGATCTGATTAGGGAGGTAGTCAGATCATGGTTGGATGGTCAGGGGGTGGTGGGGTTATGTTGGGAGTTACTCACAAGATCGGGGAATAAATAGGTCAGGGATACTCCATGGTTGGGAGATAATTGTGTTGGGCCAATGAGTTGTCGGGTTGAGTCGGTGGGTAGTCAGATGGTTAGTAGGTTTATTGGGATTGGGTCAGTTCTGTAGTTACGCAGGTAATAAATTAGATTTTAATTTGTCTAAAATTTCTTAAGTAATTATTCAGGTAAATATTGATACTCATAACAAGTAGCTGTGGTGGAAGGATGATGTTGTTTTATTGTAGATACTTTCTCAGTGCTACTAACTTACAAGAAGTTCTCCCCACCAAAGTGTTCCAGCTATCTCTAATTATGGGGAAAGCGATGTCATATGTTTCCCTAGCAATTCTGTTAACAAGGTAATTGCCATACAGGGTGATTAATAGTACACTGACTTGTAACCCCAAACTGCACCAACTCTCCACTTCAAACTTAGAGTTGGGGATATTTGTGGAGGGTTGCATGGAGCAGAGAATTCCCCTTCCCAAGTTTAAACTTCCTCAACAATTCTCACATGAGTCTGGGATTTCACATGGGACTTCTACAGGGTCCCAGCGCTCATCTTCAGCCATACATTCAGTATCCAACGATCCAGAGACTGGAAGATTTGGTCAGCCAATTTTAACTGAAAGTCTTCTTATAGTTTTGACAGCAATAACACCTTAAACCATTAATGACTAATGGTCTAACATGCAATGATATTCATACATGAATTAATAACGATAGGATTATAGAATACTTATACAGAAATAATTTAAAGTGGAAACCAGTTTTTTTTAAATTATTAGTTCATTTCCCTTATTGTTGTACATAAGCATTTTTTAAAACATTGCCTTTCCGTAACCATCTGTACTCATCTTAGGTTCTCTTTCTCACATGATCTCTGGCATTCAAACATACTCTCTGCACACAATTGCCTCCAATTCTTCTGCATGACTCATTTGCTTTCCAGAGGCCATGGACACTGGAAAGACAGCAGGGAGTAGGGCAGAAATCAACTCAATTGTTTATTGATCTCCCTCTGACACAGAAAGGGGCCGATTGCCAGATTCGAACTCTGCTCAGTGGAGAGTATGTGGCGCAAAGATACTGAAAAGGAGAGAGAAAATAATTTAAAAATTTAGGGAAACTTATCTGAACAAAGACAAGATTGGAAGTTTTACAGCATTCTGGCCACAGTTCAGTTTTGAGAATTTGACCCTAAATGGTCACTGATTGTACCTCATCTGTGATTTGATTTATTATTGTTACAAGTATGGGATGTGGTGAAAATTATTATTTCTTGCACTTTACAGACAAAATATTAAGTTCATAGAGTACACAAGAGGGAAGGTAAAGGGAGGGTGCAGAATATAGTGTTACAGTCATAGCTAGGGTGCAGAAAAAGATCAGCTTAATATCTTGCTCTCAAATAACAAATAAAATTTCACAACATTTGATCAAATAGGATGTGGTGTTATACAGTAAATCCCATTTTTACTGCTTTGTTTTACATTGCTTCGCTCTGACGGTCATTTAAAGTGGGTCCGTATTCTTGTTTGGCATTGAGTCTTCTGGTTTAAAGTCATTTCAGGCTGGTCTGATGTAGGGCTGTATGACCCAATCGGTACCACTTCAGGGAAGCCTATTGTGTTCTCTGACCTCTCCTGTCATTGCCAACCCTCCAGTTCAGGACTCACCTCCTGCAAGTCAATGCTGCTCCAGCTTGCTTTCACAGTAGGAAGCAATAAGCAGGAGAGTCAGGGGGCAGCAGAGGTCATGAGCCCAGCTTGGAGGAAGGGGTGAAGCAACAAGAGAGTAGGTTAGGAAGTGGAAGAAGTCTCAAGCCCAAAAGCTGGCGACAAAAAACCATAGAGCAGGCGAGTTTTTGAGCCCAGAAGTACGGCAGCAGGAGTAAGTGGATCAGGTGAGGCCCCTGAGGCTCCCCCCCATCCCAGGAGATCAAAGGCAGGTGGGGTGCTCCATGGGCCATGCCAACTTGGCTATGCAGCCTGGCACCTTGGCACAGTCCACTTGCATCTGGGCACTGCCCACTTGGCAGTGCCAAGAGGGTGGGGCCAAAGGGGGGGCTTACTGAAGGTGGCAATCGGTGATGGTGGAGGGCACCCACTGCGTGTGATGCAATGTGTTCAGTGGGGGACAGAGGAAGGGGTTGATCAGAGCTGCAAATGGGGTGGGGGGGGGGGGTTAGTGCTGGCTAGCGGTGCAGTGTCAGGGAGCCAACGATCAGGGGGTGGAGGTATGAGGTAGGCCAGCGAAATGAGAGAAGATTCTCAAAAGACATCAGGAAACCACCAACTGGCAGGCCGGCAATGGGGAAGCCAGTGCGCATGTGCCAATGTCCGCACTGACAGATTGGCACATGCGCAATGGTCCTCTGAGCACTACAATGCCAGCCTCTCCAGTAGGATGAGGCCCTGCCCTTCACTTTCCGGCATTAATCTCTTTGGGACACTCTATGATCATGATGTGGAGATGCTGGTGTTGGACTGGGGTAAGCACAGTAAGAAGTCTCACAACACCAGGTTAAAGTCCAACAGATTTATTTAGTAGTACAAGCCACAAACTTTCAGAGTGCTGCTCCTTCATCAAGTGAGTGGGAGTTTGTTCACAAACAGGGCAATTAAAGACACAAATTGCAAAATAATGGCTGGAATGCGAGTCTTTACAGGTAATCAAGTCTTAAATAATGCCAGAGCACTAGAGAATCACTCAGCTAAGCACACCCCAAAAACAGATGGGATATTCTCCCGTTATCCTGCCTATTGGTCATTTAGTTTTTCTTTGGGGAAATCCCAGCCGTGACATTTTAATGTTGTTTCTTGATGAGGAAAATCTTACAAAACCCTTACTGCAGCTTTTACACTGGTTTTAATGGGAAAATCTGATGCGCTTCTAGTAATCCCACTTAAAGTTGCACTTCACAAGAATGCAAATACGACCATAAGCAAGGACTGGTAATTGAACCAAAGTTGGACATTTATTGCCCAAATAAAGAATAAATTATTAAAACTTCCTCATCTATAGAGTTCTTTCTGAATTTGGGAGAGAAGTCACGGAAAAAGTGCTGAATGCTACATTCAAAGCATCAGGAGAATAGAAACTTCAGGCAAGATATTGAGGACTATTCGGATGAAGTTTCCCAGCGATGTAATGAGAAACTTGAAAGTGATTCAAAATAATAATAGACTTGTATTTATACAATGCTTTGCACACCCTCCAGATATCCAATATCTTTCTAATCAAGCACATATTTTCTGAAGTTACTCACAATTACAATTAGAAAACACAAGAGCCAAATCAAAAAGCTCAACAAAGCAGCAAAGTAATCAGCATGCTATTTACCACTCTCTCCACCACCAGCGTATTACAGCTTTAATCCGTTCCATCTACAGGATGTACCACCTACAAGATGTACGAGTGCAAAACTTCATCAAAAGCAACCTTAAAAACCCATAATCTCTACCACCTACAGAAACAAAGGCAGTAGACTTACGGGGACACCACCACCTGCAAATTATCCGCCAAAAGTGATGCACAGTCTGACTTGGAAATATATTTCCATTTCTTCACCGCTACTGCGTCAAATTGCTGGAATGCGTTGCTAAAACTGGCTGTATATGTGCCCCACAGACTGCAGTGGTTAAATACTGCAGCTCACCAGTACCACTTTCGCCAGGGCGATTATAAATGAGCAAAAATTGCTGACCTTGCTAAAGCCATTTTGCACATAACAAAGTCCTGAAACAGTGATGTGATACTGACCAGATAATCTGTTTTAGTGATGTTGGGTATTGACCAAGAAGTCTGTTTTGTGCAGGAATGATGCCCACTGTGTTCACAATTTCCATCAGTAATATAGAGAGAGAAGTATAATTTCAAAATTTGCAGATGATATCAAATTAGAGTGGGGCTGGGAGGCAGGGGAGACTTGAGAGGATGGTGGTAATTGTAATTAATACTGAGAAGAAAATGACAAAATACAAGATACGAACCAATTTGTAAAACTGACAGATTCATTTCACAATGAGGAAGCAAATCTAAGGAGTTTTGGGTGGAAGAATAATTGGATTACTTAATACTTGGAAAGAAAGTGCCTAAATGGGGAGAAGGAGCAAAGGAATTTGTTGGTACAGATTCAAAAATCGTTTGAAGTCAAGTTACCAGTTAATAAAGCCATTAAAAAAGCAATCGGAACACATGATGGAGAAAGGAATAGAAAGAGATGCTGATAGGGCTAGACGAAGTGAAGCAGAAGGATGTTTATGGGCAGCATTAATAGCAGCATGGACTACACAGCCTATTTCTATGTAAACAGAAATGCATCTATCAAAAATAAAGCGTGAACTCTTATGAAAAAACAACACCAAGGAACCAATACTCAGCTAATCCTGGCATCCTATCTAAGGTACCACATTGTCATAGAAACCTGGAAAAGGAGAAAAGTTCCTGGTGCCTTTAGACACCACTGAAAATCAGTTGTGAAACATTAACAAGACAAATAATAATGATGAAATATATATACATCTGTACTGATCACAAAACTGACAGGTGCAGATCCCAAGGGGAGATCAACATTTAGGTTGACCTAAACATAAGGTGCCATGTTCACATTTTTTTGAAGGAAGTGGTTCCACAAAGAAGCGTTTGTGCATAATCTTTGTAAGCACTGGGATTGTTCCAAAAATCTGCACAGACAGTAAGCTCTGGGTGAAACAGCATCAGATGGTGTGTAAATACTGATAATAAGCACTGGGACTTGGTCCAGTTCCCTGTTTGTATCTAAGCTGTGGTACTTTTTGTACAGAAACAGTTATAAAGCTGTTTAAAGGTATGATATTCGTGATAAATTGTTACCATTTTAGCTATGCTGAAAGCTGGACGAAAATCTGCACACTAATACAAGCCATGTCAAACATTCAGCAAAAGCCATCCCCCCTCTGGCCCCCACCTCTCTCCCTGCTACCCCAAACTGCAGGCGACAGCCCAAGGGACAATGATGGCAAATAACAGCTTGAACCAACCTGACTGCAATGTTAATAACCATTCAGCCTTTGATTAACAGGTTGGACATTTTATGAGGTTTAACCTCCTCTTTTCTATGCACAGTGTTTACAAACCACTCCAGATGCATTCAACTATGAGGTGAAAGTAAAACAAACAAGACTCTTTGATAGTAAGTAATCCATACCTGTCATTCAAACCACTTCAAAGAGTGAAGATGCCAGATGCTAACCTGCCAATGTTAAAAGGATACTCCCCAGTGAACCTGATCAAAGCACTTCAAAGGGTTTCACAGCAGTTGTGGGCTATCAGCAAAAGCAAGGGGATCTCCTGGGAAGTTCTGACAAGTCACTTACATCAGAACACTTTAAGGATAGTTTTTAATACCTGGGCCATTCCCTGTTGTTAAATGGAGTGATGTGGTAGGTCTGAAGGCTTCCAAGTGCACAAGGGGCATGGATATCAAAGTGACCAGGGCACCTCAAAGATTTCAGAGAACAGAGGCAATAATGGATATCTCACTCCAGAATGGTGTCTGAATTCACCACCTTGAGACTGAACACTTTGTCAGGGCGAAAAGGATAAGTGCAGTCACTAGAATCCATCCTAGGGAGAATCACAAAGTTAAGTCCTTTTCCCCATTCCAAGCCTCCCAACTCTCAAGTCATTTGAGCGCCCCTCGCCTCCCCCCCCCCCACCTCCACCCGCAGCTTGACATTAACATAGAGGCATATGGGCAATGGACACACCACATAATTCCTTGCTCACCCCCACCCCTTCCCCCTCAGAGTCCAAGGCATCAGGTTAGGGCATCACTGCAAGGTTGGCAGTGAGTGTCCTGAGGGGGGACCCATCTGGGAGTTTGTCTTGTCGCTGAGGCTGAGGCCTCCGGCAGGAGGGCAAGGTCATACCTCATGGCCATCGGGATGGGTGACCCGCTCTTTCAGTGCAGGAGGGGGGGAAGATTCCCTTCATGCTGAGAGGTTTGAGATGCTCTCCTTGCCAAGGGAGGGGGGAAATCGCCACGTCCATTGTGCAGCAGGAAGGGGCCTGTCAGTCAGTGTGGCAATCAGGGCGCTCTTCCAATCTCTATGAAGCCGAGCTGGATCGGGTGATTTCAGAGATGCATAAATTTAAGTGGTTAAGGTGGTGAACCTCTCATCTGACAGGTGCTGCTAAAGCCGGCGACAAACATTCCAATTTTCCCACTGCCGGGATCATTAAGAGCACAAACCGGAGTATTACACCTGTAATCTAACCATGATTCATCAGTTCTTTCCCCACAAGACATATGTCAGGGACAGTACAGCACAGTACAACGTGTCATTAAACATTGCTGAGGGCAGTCACATGGCATCTGCCACATGCAAGACTTGCATTCAGAATAAATCAGAAAAATCAGGATGTAGGTAAGTGACATCAAACAGAAGACCACAAATTCCCTGGAATCCTCTGGGCCTGCATGGAACAGCCTAATTGCATGGGAGGTCAAAACTTAAATTCCAGACTGTGGGTTGAACTTTTGGTATAAAGGTTAAAAAACATTTCAGGTGGTGGACCTTCCCAACACTCATGCTTGGGAAATTCTTTTGTATTAATTAGCATGACATGAATAGGAATCAGGAGGAGAAGTTGGCAAATTCAGCCCTTCGAGCCTGCTCTGTCATTCAATCAGACCATGGCTGATCTCTCCCTGGTCTCAAATCCACCTCCCTCCCTTTAACTTTTTCTTTTTGGCAAATGTAATTATCTCCTTCTTGATACCATTTAATGATCCAGAGTCCAACGCACTATGGGGCAGCAAGTTTCACAAATTCTCTCTACGAAAAGTAGCTCCTCCTTATCTTAGTTATACTCATTAAAAACCCAGCCCACTAATTATACTGATGTACTTGTTTTTATCCTACAGGTGCTTTGGTCCACCTTGTTGTCTAACGAGGGGCATACACGCGATGGGTCGTGAGAGGGCTGCTCTTGGATTTTTTCCGAGAGTATTCTAGTGCTTCACGTCGTTAGTGTATGCTGACCTGGACCATTGATGGGCAACATGACAGCTCAGTGACTATCGCTGTGCTGTGCAGATACATGGATTTGGGCCTGTATCTGTGGGAGTTTGCGCATTCTCCCCATGCTTGCGTGGGTTTTCTCCGGGAGCTCCAGTTTCCTCCCACATCCCAAAGATGTGCTCTTAGGCTAACTGGCAAAACAAATTCTCCCTAAATGTCTCAAATTTGGTTTTTAATCCATAGATCTATAAACATGGACAGGGATTGCGGGCAGAGGTGGGAACATCGGGGTGGCGGCGCGGGCTCGCTGGGCCAAAGGGCCTGTTTCCCGTGCTATTTTTTGTTCTTATTATGCTTACGGTTGCAACCTGGTTCATAATAAGAGAAGAAAATATGCCTCAGAAACTCAATTATGTTGAAGAGACACAACATCAGTGAAGAAGACTTTTTTCTGGACTTTGAAATGAATAGTCACTATCTTGCCATATTTCAGGAACGTTTATCTACAGCAGGTATAACACAGTTCAGCTGCCAGCCATCCAAAGTGCATGGAGGGTGATGAAGAGAGCAGGATAGAGTCTATGGGGCAAAGGTGGTTGGATAAGGGAGGCAGGGTCTGCAGAGAAGGATGAAGTGGGACCAGGCAAATGTGTAAGGGTCACTGGAGCAGGAAGGGAGGGTGTCCTGGGAAGGAAGCCAAAGTGCCTGTGACAGGGAAGGAGGCAGAGAGAAATGCAAGGCTACAGGAATGTGACATGAATAGAAGGATCTTACTTATGGCTTTGGGGACTCTTTGGTTGGTTTGCAAAAAGGTTTCCCAGAGTTATTGATAAAGAGGTGATTCGAAAGGGTAGGATAGGCAGTGTGCGGTGTGGTCCTAGAGTTTTATCTGAGGTTGCTGGTCAGCAGAGTCACAGCAAAAGTGATGAGTGGGATGTGGTAAGTTGACAGGTCCAAGATAGTAGGTGGGAATTTAATGGTGGGGTACAGGGGGAGGAGAGGATCAAGGAGAGGGATAAAACAGGTGGCTCGGCAAATGGAGAGAGTGAAAGGTGGTGGACTATTTTTGAGGTGTGGCATGCACCATTTTTGAAATGTCTTCTTGAAAAAGCAGCTGAAGTGGAAGGAGGGTCTTTTCAGGTCAATACAGTTGAACGTGAGCATAGTTGGCTGACTAAAGAAACTTAGGTAATTTGAGGAGATTCATGCTCTGTTATGTTCACCATCCTGTGGTGAAGTCCACATGATGGCAGATTTCTTCTTGACTCATCAGATCCCAGTAAGGTCAGGAGCTGCAGTAACCTCACATTATGGGACAATCCTTGAATCCCTGCACTAAGTCTGATAACTCGTGGTTGCAATCACTGTATGCGAGGCCAATCCTTCTCTAGGTAGGAGAATACACAGAACACACAATACTGCAGGTGAGGTCTCACCAAGACTGCAATCAATTGCTGCAAGACCTCTTTAATCTTACATACACAGTCCCTCTGGCAATCAAAGGCAATTTGCCTGTTGCCTTCTTACTTGCTGAGTGCACCTTCACACTAGCTCACAGTTACTTCTGAACAAAGACAGCCAGGTTCATTTGATGTTATGACCAATGCCAAGGTAAGATTCCCCAAATTGTTATGCCCCATTCCCTTTCTTCATTCAACCTCCTCAGTTTGTTGCAACACAATTAATTTGGAAAGAATCATGGATACCTTTCCCCAGCCCAATATATTTTTGTTTGACAACGAGCCAACTTAACCAGGCTTTCCTGAGTTAATGAGTTTATTAGCTACTAAATGCGAGAAAAAATATAAAGCACATGCATGAATATTCACAAGGATTAGAACCGAGGATTGAATCCAAAAAAAGTTAAAGAAATAGGAATCAGTGTTTTAGATTTGTCAGTGAGGAGTAGAAGGTGGAATTTTGAGGACATTGAATTCGTGATTTCAAGGAAAGGGTTTTCCCAAAAAAAGTTCTAAGTGCTGAATTTATGGGAAAAATGGTGTAAATCTCAATTGTTTTTTCAATGAGAGTTCACATTCAAATCTTCCACACACTGTGCAATGCACAGCAGTATTCATCTTCACCTCACCACACCACTCCCCCACCCCCGCCAAACAGGAGGCAGACAACGCCCCCGCCAGCAGACCAACTGCCCCCAAACCGTCCCAATCACTGGCTTCCCTCCAGCTCTTAATAATCCCAATGGCAGATAGGCGGCGGGACCCCCACACCCACAGATCTCCCCCCAAGAGTGAAGACTTCAACAAGTGAATAGTCAGATTCTAGCATTCTGCAGTTTAGCTGAGAAGCTGCCCTGTTTCTCTTCTGGCTTGACTTTACCGTCGTGGCTTAATTCAGCGATCAGCGAGAAAGTTACTTGAAAACTTTTGCAGGGGTCTGCAGCTGTGTCCTGTGTCACACGCCGACTTACACACCACCAATGGTTACTGATGGAATTTTGCAACTGATTTTTATTCCAGTCTTTGTATATTTCTGGAGGAAAAATCGACAAACTGATTTGGGACATTATTCAGAGGACATCATTCCTGCTTCCATTATCTCCACAGGAGATGGCAGTTTGTTTCTGTATGGTTTGTGTTTTTGATATATTCCTGTCTGTTGACAGGATGTGATGCAATTCTCTCTCTCTTATATCATCCACAAGAAATTCAGCCAGAGACAAAATTGACAACCTCAGCCAGCCAGCTTTCACTCGTATGCCCATTTTAGAAACCACTGCTCTTATTTAAAAGTCCCTATGTAATTCAGTGTTTTCGTCCACTATCATAGAGCTTCCCCACTTTGGAGGATGAAATTAGATTCATTCTCATTTCATTACTAAAAGGGGAAAAAAAAATCATAAAACAGCAAATATTCTCACACACATGTATTCTTATAGCAATGATCACTATTATCTTTTCAATCCCTTCTTCAAATGGGGTTTAGATCCCAATATCAGGCAGTCCTCCCACTGTCTGTGCATATTCACACTGATTGTGTGCCTTGTTCCAATGCAGAGGGAAACATTGAGAGACATGGTTATGGCCCATTTCACAGCATTCATGGCTACATAATTTCTGACATGCCCACAGCTGCGAATTTCTGTGCCGGCTTACTGGAGAGAAGAAGCGGCAATGGGGCATTTGAGTAGTGAAAAGTGTTGATACATGCTGTTTTTATTTTGGCAAACAGTTAAACTGCTTGGAACATGGTTGTCATTATATTACCTGTATAACTAGAATATCTCTGTCCTATTCAAAAGTAAGCCACCTTTTTTTGTTTTTGTCCTTGTCATTTGCTCAAAACCTATTACATCTCTAATATTTTCTAGATCGGATGAAAGATCACAGACCTAAAATGTTAACTCTGTTTCTCTCCACAGGTGGTGCTTACCCACAGAGATTTCCAGCATTCTCTGTTTTTATTTTAAACCCCAGCACGGATGTCAGATCCATTAGCAATGTTATGCAACTTTCACAGCATTAATTAACTTACATATATTCAGTCCACATGATACATCTGATAGAAATGCCTGCCACCCAACCTCTTCTGTGACAACCCTCTTCCATTGCAAACTTAGAATATTTGCATGTTCCTACAGGTGTGACTTTGCATTAAGTGGACAGTGACACTCACCCTAGCTGCGCACACAATCACTTATGACAATGAGTTTTGTTCTCCAACAGGTTACATGGCCGCCGATCTGCACTGTTCCTCCATCCAGGCTGCTTTAATCTCCAGCTGCCACTCCTGGGAAAGAGATCATCCCTCTTTCTCTGGAATGCCTTCAGACAAGCCTCATTAAAATATGGTGCCAAACGCTGTCCAGTGTGGCGTTAGTGTGTCTATAAGAGATGTCCTTGTAAATCATGCTGTCTACAGCTGAGAGCCCTAGGTAATGTCACTATTGCCGGGCTTGTCTGGAGATGCCCTTTTCTAGCAACTTCAATAGCTTAAGTGGGGTCTGTTTATTTTAATCTGGGTCGTTTTACAATTCTGCATTGTTTGGAGGATGGTCATGTGTTTTTGGAGATTTTTTTTCCCTTTCAAGTGAGTTTAAGGTTTCATTTTCTGTTTGGCTGCAGTTAGAGTTGAGCTTTAGAAGAGACAGCAAGCTGAAAAGAAGTCTCTCTCTCTCCCTGGTTTTAAAAATTTTGCTGGTGAGCTGAAAGCAAGGTCTTGCTTTTATGAAGGGGAGGGGTGAGGGTGGGGTGGAATCTGATGTCGGTGACTGCCGAGACTCCCTGGGGTTTTGGGGAACTGTTCTGATTTCGAATTGTCCTGAGGCTACCCAGAGAACTACAGACTTCAACCAAAGGGATCAAGTTCAGTATTATGCATGAATTAATCTTTACTGTGTTAAACCTGTGAAAAGAGTCTTTTGTCTACGGGATTGGTTTGATTGGAACACATTAGATATATTTGTTAAGGGTTATACATCCTAGTGATTGTTTTGTTTCTTGTTTGTAATTGTAATTGTTAATACATAGCTGTAGAAATGATTCAGGAGCAGGTTCAATGCTGACTTCCAGTCCTGCCTCCATATTTAAGAGTGAGAAAATGGAAATTTCGTCCCACATTCCATAGTAGGTTGGATGAAATGCTTCAATTTGGCCAAGTATTTCTCACCTGTTTAGTGAGCAATAATTTGATAAAGAACTTGCTTTCATAAAATAGCCCTCATCCCCTCTGGGCATCCCAATGTATTTCACAGCTGATAAACCACTTCTGTAATGTGATCACTTGTAATTTTGGCAAACAAAGAAGTCAATTTTTGTGCAGCAAGATCCCACAGACAATAAATAAATAACAGGCGGGTCACCTATATTGGTGATACTGAATGTGAAAGCAGCCACTTTATCTGAAAAGCATGCATGCTCCACAGAAGGAAAAAAATATGAGTTTTGTAACAAGACATCATGTCATCAGAATCCAAGTAGTGGAATTGAGACCCTTTGCATTGTGAGATGAAGAGAAACAGTATTTCCATGAGACAAATGAGATTCTAAAATTATCCAGTGTAGAATCTGAGATGGGCACTGTGGCATGCTAAATCAAAATGCAGCATTCAATGTAGTTAACTACTCTAACCCCCTCTCTGTGCTATGCCCCCTAGGCAATACTGTCACTTGAATCCGACTCAAAGCTGCCAGTGAATGTCCTTCGGTTGCATCTCCTGTCACACTTGCTCAGCTACATTAAGAATGCCCAAGGTTTCCATTCTTGGCCAATTACTATTCCTTTTATTTGACTCTCATTGAAAAACCTTCATTTATGCTACTGGGTAGAAATTCACTTTAAGCAATAATGTAACATGGGGGAATATTTCAGCAGCCCTTTTTAAACAAAGCTTGACTTTCTTTTCTGTTAACCCCTTAATCCACACTGATTCTCTCTGATCAACTCATTTGTCTAAGTTCTCAGCCATTCTGAGCAGGACTTTCCCACATATGACTGAATTGTAGGGGATTGGGACTCACTATGTTTCTCTTACTAAGCCGGATGGGCACGACAGACCAAATGGCCTCCTTATGTATCGTAGGCATTCTTTTAGTCTATTCCACACTATGCTTTGTATCCCTTTGTTGCTTTTTTAGAATTCTCCCAAATCTCTAATTTACATTTTCTGGTGCATTTGCGTAGGCATTTTCTTTAGTTTGACACTGTATCTTGCCTCATTTCTTGACTGTTGCTTAACTAGACAAGGGAGCCTTTGTTATTTGACGATATATGCTTGCTCTATATTGTTTCAAATATTTCTGAGTACCATTGTAGATTTTTAACAGTTCGACCCATTTTATTGAGGTCAATTCTTCTCTCATTATGAGAACATTTTTCCCTATGACCTTACAGGAGGCATAGAATAAAAATATACACAGGCAAAATAAACAAACAATGAACCATTGTAGGATGCAATTTCTCTCTCAAAACTATCTAAGCCAGTTACCTGTAAGCATTCATAAAAGAGTTAATCTAGGTATGGGAATGTTACTCACACTGTTAATACATAGCTGTAGAAATGATTCAGATATGCTGTTCTCAATGTTGCTGACATAAAAACTTTAATGATTCAAAATTGTGTTTTGCTGGTTTCAGTCTTTATATTTTCATAATGAAGCAAATAATGCTGAGGCAGAAATTCCAATGCCACTTAGACAAACATGAAAAAAGAGCCCCCGCAAATGGGCTTGGCCTCAATGTTGCAATAAACATCCATCAGGAAACATTGTTGCTGGTTTTTAAATCAGAAATACAATTTTTATCACCAACTATGTAACAAGAGCCCAATTCACAAGTCTCAAACTGATGTACACATGGAAACCTGGGATCTTTATAATATTTTTACTTCAGTGAATTCAAAAACTGTATTATCGCACTGCTTTCCCAAACTCAATATATACGATATTCTGAGAACAACTAGTCTAAAGTTGTTATCTTGACTGTTTTCCCAATCCCACAAAGACTGCAATGTCAACTATCATCCTACCTCAGAATTGATCTAGGACAGTTATATCTATTGCTTACACTACCTCTTAGTTGGTCTAGAACAGTCAGTTCTACTGCTGTAGTACAAGTCTGTGATCATTGCTTACTATTACAGAATCATAGAATCCTACAGTGCAAAAGGAGGCCATTCGGTCCATCCCATCTGCACTGACCATAATCCCACCCAGCCCCTATTTCCATAATCCCAGATATTTAGCTCCGCTGACACTAAGGGGCAATTTAGCACGGCCAATCCAAGTAACCCACACATCTTTGGAGCGTGGAAGGAAACTGGAGCACTCGGAGGAAACCCATGCAGATACAGGGAGAATATGCAAACTCCACACAGATAGTAACCCAAGCCAGGAATTGAACCCGGCTCCCTGGCACTGTGAGGTCGCAGTGGTAACCAGTATGCCACCGCGCCACCCCTTTAGTGGGGCTTCTACTGCTTGATCATTTCAGAGCCATAGAATATACCAGGGAGTTTAGTACTTTGTTTTATTTACCTAAACAATACAGAAACTAATACTTAAAGTAATATCGATATCTGATGTTCCAATTCTGAATATTATGATGAGACATGACACTCTGAGGGTATATCTTACATAAATGTATATTGTAGGGTCAGCACACCCAAAGGATTTTTTAATAAACAGAAAATATTGCATGTTTGTCGACTCCGGCTTTTGAGTTTTCAATATGTGGAATGTTAATCTCCATGCAAAGCACATTAAGATACATCAGTGTGTCGAAAGCATGGGATTCTGTCATCTCAATGATTTTAGCTCTTGAACCAGATCATCTCATGAAAGTTCTGAAGCCAGTTTATTAAGTAAACATGTAGAATGGGAATTAACAAACTGCAAACTAACAGGGAATAGAAGATTGATATTAAATGACAGGTTTCTGATCCAGAATATTTGATGTTGCTCCATCATGGTACTCCAAAATGCCATTTAACACAAAGTTGTACAGTCTGGCCCAGTGACATAGTTAATACTGTTAATAGCTATGCAACAAGTGGGCACATGGAATGTCTAGCTCAGTAAAATAATTCTGACAAAGACTAAGCTGCAATTTTGTAAATTAAAGCCATCATTTAACAGTTGAAATATATATTAGATTGAGATGGTGAGACTCCAAACCTCAACAAACTGTGGCAGAATAGGTCCTGAAGGTGCTGTAGAATTCTGAGGGATGCTGACTTTATGTCACTTGTCTGGAACAATATTTCATAACCCATTTCAGACTGTGATCACCAATTGCATTGTAATGAAACTCCCCTGAACTGTGCTCACTATTTAGATAAGACCCAGAAACAGCAGTTACTGCCTGCACGATCCCTGGTTCCACCTGGAAGTATAATTCCTTTCTGTGCTATACTGGAAACCTCTAGTAACTGACTGCATGATACCAGAGCCCATTGTGATCCATCTGCCACTGTGTAATTCCTCCAGGCCCAATGATATTCCAAAGAAACATACCGAGGGAATGGAGGCAGTCCCCTAGAACCAGCAGAAAGGCCAGAGCTCCATCGTAGCAGGGAACACCCTGTCTCTTACTCCTCACAGTAAGCATGACCATTCAGTGAAGGGACTGTCTTTCCATTCCATTGTAAGGTATCTTCTCCCTTCTTGCACATGATGGGGCTGCCAATATGTCACTATTGGAGGGCCTCCTACTGGCTTTCCAGCCTTGTAAACCTCCAAATTGGACAATGCATGTGCTCCCTGATCACTAATAAGCCATCGCTACAGTAATCATTTTGAGTACCTGAAGCTGTACGATAATTCACTCAACAACAGGATCCTGACCTCAAAACAAAAAAAAATCCAGTTCACAGTAGCTCAAAGATCAAAACTAAACAAGGAAATTGTTAACCAAGATCAAAGATAAATAGGAATTGTTACATGGGCAAGTTGTATGACAGATCTCCAAGTTGTTTTGCGGAGCATCGGGGCTGGGAGCGGAAAAAACAATCCGTACACATACATGAGAAACAAGCGGTAATAGCATAATTATTGTTCACGGAGATTTTAATTATTCACTTATTGACTGGGAAGGGGTAAACATAAAAAAGGAATTTACAAAATGTTTACAGGACTCCTTCCTCAAGCATTATGTTTCTATGGCTACAAGAGCATTGGCATTGCTGGATCCAGTTATGAGCAACAAAATAGATCGATTACATTAGTTATGAAGCTGTGCACATTGGGAGTAGCAACCAAAATGTAAGATTTAAGGTTCAAAGAGAAAGGGAAATAGATAGCACATAAACACAGCCATCAGACTGAAATTGGATTGAGGACTGAGCCAGTGAAGCGTAGCTAGCACGCTGGTCTGCAGATCAACAATGAGGTATTTTTGAACAATTAAAATTGAAAATTATGAGGGTACGGTGGCTACCATAATTAATATATGAGAATAAGACAAAGCGAGGAAAGAAGCAGAGAGGAATAAGGAAAGCAGATGGATGGGGAGAAAACCATCATCATTGTTGAAAAGAACATTTAAGTATTCTGCAAGTATTTGAGTAACAATAGAATTGACAAATGCAAGCTGGGACCCAGAAACAAGGGGATATTGAGTTAATGGAAAATAGAAAGAAATTGGCAGAGATACTGAACTAGTAATTTGCATCAATGTTTACCTAAGGAAAGCGGGACAAGAGATATAAAATATGGGAGTATTAGACATGTTAATTAAGCTAAGGGAAGAAACATCACGGAACCCAGTGGGATTTGTCCAAAGGTCGTCAGGGAAATGAGGAAAGACATTGCTGAGGCTCTGAAAATTGGTATTTCAGAGTTCTCTGATAGTCAATATGTGCTGAAGGATTGGAATAAAAATAAAACATCTAATTACAAGTCAGTCAGTTTAACATCTGTGGTGGGGAAAATTTGTAATCTTTAATTACATTTAAAATGACTAACTAGAAGAGGAAAAGGAATAGTAAATGCAGCCAATGCAGTTTGAAAAAAGGGAGATGCTGCTTGACAAAGCTGACAGATTGTTTTTGAGGAAGTGACACAGATGGTGGATGAGGGAATTGCAGTGGATGTGACATCCTTGGACATTCAGAGTGCCTTTGACAAGCCACCACTCAGGAAACTATGGAGAAGGTTAAAGGAGAACGAAAGAGAATTGTATTGAAAACCGGTTAGAAGTATGAATTGCGGATGGTTTATTTGGGTGGCTACATCAGGCCTGCACACCTTTAGGATCCGGGTCTAAACACCGTCGGGATCTGGGTCTAAACACCGTCGGGATCCGGGTCTAAACACCGTCGGGATCCGGACTTGAACATTATGATCGTTCTGTTTATTAGGAGGAATTCCATGAGGACTTCATTCACATGTTATATTGCTTTGTATGTGTCTGGTTTATACCACTACAATTATCTCTCCTGCTTTTAGCCTTGTGCCAAGGCCCTCAGCTTTGAAAGATATGAAGTGCGGGAGAGATGGAGAAGAAAGAGCTTGTCAGCGCACCACACACCACGAGAATGTGTCAGCCACACGCCAGCTTTGTTTAGTATAAATACAGGCACCATCCTGAATGGACAGCACTTACTCAGCAGGCAGTGAGCAGTGTGAGGCAATCAATGGAACGAATTTTAGGAAAGTCCTGTTGTCCACAAAGAAACTGTCTGGCGATTAACAGTAGATTTGGCAGCAGCTCATGTATGTGTGATAATTAGACTAATAGGAGTTAGTATTCCTGTCACAGCATCAGCAGCTGCCACAGCAGGGCTAACATTCCCAAAGGATTGCAGGCCTGTGATTGGTATGGCAGGGATTAGGCACTTCAGGGCCTCCTTCAGCGACCAGCTCCTATTAATAATCCCATCTCTGCAAGATGCTTATTCCTGGCAGCTCACATCAAGGTGACAGAGGACATTCGCTTCCTCGACTCTATTAATAAAATAATGTATTCCTGCTCATGTCCTCAATTCCCAAGCTAAAAAATCCTGCTGCTCCTGAATGTCTCATTGATAAAAATAAACTGCACAGCCATTTCTGTATTCCAGTTATCTCCATTCAATGTTGTTACACAACAATCCTCCAGTGGACGTGGCGGGATGTTTGCTCCGACACACTGATGTCATGCTAGATTTTATGTTTATTCAGAATAAAATACATAAAAATGCAAAGTAGAGTGTACTCAACACGAAGAGACCAGCAAGCAAGTTAATGTCTTGAGCAGCTTTCAGATTTAGCGCAAAGCAGATTCAATTTAAACCCTTCTCACAGTAACATTCAATAGGGGGACACTTTCAACATTTAAATTTGCAGTTTCTCCTATGCTTCAAGTAAATTATTGCTGATACTGAATACCTGGCAGAGCACTTCAATGCAGTAACTGTGCAGTCTTTTCACCCTCCAACTTCCTTTTCCTCTCTCCGAATGACTGACATTATCAACCTCTCAATTTCTTCAACATCCCTTTCAACACCACCATTCAACACCAGCCGCTTCTTAAAAAGCCCATCTTCAATTCTGCCAAAGCCACTGAGTGTAAAGGCCACAAATTTGAAATAAAAACAGGCCATGCTCGGAATGCTCAGCAGACCAGGCAGAATCTGTGCTAAAGGATCAGAATTAATGTTTCAGGTTGGGGGCGACTTCTCCTCAGAACTTTAATTCTTCTTTTTCTCAAACTACCACACTTGACAGGGGCTTTGCACATGCTGCCACCCACATGGCTCACTCTGTCCCACCAATTCAGTTTATGGCCATATTACCATATCTGGTGTCTTTGTGGCCATTGTTCCCTGCACTTTTTTATCCTCTTCAGCCACTGATGCAATTGGTGATATCCTTTATCTCCAATATGTCTCAATCTCTGCACCATATTTCCATTTCTTGGGACATTCTCAAGTGATTTAAAGGAGCAGATATCCCAGCAAGCTTTGCATTAACATTTTGGCTGGAAAGGATAATGAAGGAAAGGGGGACGGATGTATATTCGAGCAAAAGTCAGGAAGGTGTGCAAGACAGCAGTCAAGTGATAGCTTTACCTTGAAGATGTTTTGTCTTTGCCTACACTGAACACTAAGATACAGCTGTCATGTGGAAGTGCAGAGTGAAGATGTACTGAAGAATAGTTCTCAGTGGTCAGTTACTTCAGAACAGCATGGCATGAAATGGTTAATGTGATTCAGGAGAGTGACAAAACCTTTAATCAAAATATTAACATATATTGCATGGAGAAACCCACCTTTTAATGAAACAATCAAGACAAAGTTAAATACACTGGTACCTGTCAGCGAGATTGAAATTAGAGTAAAGAGGGACATAGAATTCGGACTTAGAAAATTCAAGCTGGCTGTCCTTGGAATTAACCTTAAGATTAGAAAAGAAAATGAATGTTCGAAAGAATTAATATTCAGCAAGCAATATTCCTGAGATTAATAATGGAAGGAGAGCTAGAGAATTTTTCAAATCATAATTTCTTGGTATTATGGCACATCACACCATTATGTACTAAGTATTATCATTCTCCCTTTCTGTCAGATGATGCATAGTATTGGCCAATAAAATAAAAATCAGGAGCAGTTTTCATTTATACAACTTAAAACCAAAGAGAAAACCAGTGATCCAGTTCAGCAAAATCTTCTCCCAAGTGGAGGCTTACGGAAAAATATCAACAAATGATACAAGAACTCAAAGATCTGTTCGAGCAATACATGTGCTTGTGTAAAGTTTAATATTAATTAGGCTCAAAGGACCGAATGGCTTACTCCTGCTCCAATTTTCTAAGTGAGGGGATAATTCAAGCTGCCTTAAGAAAGTGCAAGAAAGAAAGTTATGGGTTAAAATGAAAGTTTCCATATGAAAATTGACACAGAATGGTTTCACCATGGCTCAAGAAGAGGGAATGTTAGAATACATCAAAATATTTAAATGATTAAATATCTCAGCAGGCTTTCCATTAACATTCTGGCCAGCAAGCAAAATGGAGGAAGTGTTTGGCAATTGAATCTTGATCTCGCTGCTTATGAATAAAAGAAGCTTAGAGATAGGGAATGCTTTTGTTCCATTTAACTTCCAGATGAAGGGCGATCCTTACCAAGATGAGAAAATTGGTTGCAAAGAGATCCAACAGGGGAACCACTCTTAATTATAACTAGTACTTTGATGGCGTAGACTGATGCGTTCCTGAAAGGTGCAGACCGTATCTCCAAGATAAGAGAAATAAGGCAACTATCATTCTTTAGCTTGCCAATGCAGAGTGAGAATGATGAGCTGATTTATAATTAGAACCATGGGAGAAAGTCATGAGTACTTGCAGCCTAAGGCAGCCGAAAACCAAAAGGGAGTTCAAATTCTCGGCTAAAAACAGCAAGCGCTGGATAAACTCAGCAGGTCAGGCAGCATCTGGCAGAACTATTCTGTAGAAAATTGTTTGCATCTGAAACGTTAACTTTGTTTTTCTCCACAGGCGATGCCAGACCTGTTGTGTCTATTTTAAATTTCCCATATCCTCTTTTATTTGAATTTTTAAAAATGGATAAGGTCAATCCAGGAGTCAGATTTAATCACCTGTTTATATTTCTTGTTTGTCATTTAATAAAACTGAAAACAGATAGATTAAAATATGGTTGAGGGAATATATATTTAAATTTGTTGAATAAACCACTCAGGCCTGAATCAAATGGTAATTACTGTTGAAAAGTGAACAATTCTTTGTTGCAGCAGTAACTGCACAAACTATATGCTTTCACCACTTCCTCAATCCTCATATGACTTTGCTGATAGTAACGCCTTCTGGATCTGTACTATAACTCCCAACGTGCCCAAGACACCATTCCTGTCCTCTCCAATCCATCAATTTCATCATCTGCAAGCAGCGATCGGTTTTCACTTGTTTAATAACACATCCCCTCCAACTCTTCTGTTAGTCCTAATTATTAATTGGGCGGCATAGTGACACAGTGGTTAGCACTGCTGCCTCACACTGCCAGGAATCTGAGTTCAATTCCAGCCTCAGGTGACTGTGCAGAGTCTTGTTATTCTTCGTGTGTCTGTGTGGGTTTCCTCCAAGTGTTCCAGTTTCCTCCCATATTCCAAAGCTGTGCTAGTTAGGTGGATTGGCCATGATAAATTAACCCTGGTGTCAGAGGGATTAGCAGTGTTAATGTGTGGAGTTACAGCAAAAGGGCCTGGTGGGATTGTGGTTGGTATGGAATTGATGGGCTGAATGGTCTCCTTCTGCACTGTAGGGATCTATGAACTTCTGAAGAGTGGGAATCACTGTCATATTGTCATTCTGCTCAAGTTTATTTTTTTAACACAGTACCAGAGCTCCGAATTACTGGCCCAGACTTCCAAACCAAGTCTCTTCAAAACTGCAAAGCATCCATGTCCTCAGAGTCCTTCCTCATGGGGCAGGATTACCAGGGGAAGCAACGCCACGTCCACTGTTAATGGCAGCAGCTGCCATATTATGCTAATCTTCATGCACCCACACACCAAAGATCAAGAAGTAAACTAGAGGCTTGGGGGAGGGGGAATAGTCAGAGGACCAGTGAGGATGGGAGGGTTGGGGGTCAGAGAGTTGGTGAGGGTGGGGGTGTTCTAAGGGATTTTTGGGGGCTTCAGGATGTATAGTTCCCAAGGAATTAGATATGTTTTCTTCCCGACTAGCTTTTGCTAGGGAACGCTCCAGATTAATGAGTTGGAATCCTGAGTTTCCGACTCTGAGTTCTGAGTTGGAGACTTTTTTGGGAGGGTTCCGGGCGCAGGGGAATTACCCATCGGAAGCTGGAACTTCCCAGGCAATTCTCACAGATTCTTTGTGCATCTTCCAGGTTACCTTTTAGTACAACCATCCAGAAACCAGAAGACCTGGGGTATGGTTTCTTACTATTCAATGTTGGCATTTGGTGCCAGATATTGAGCTGCAGCCCTTTGGTGTTAGATTTGATCCTGATGGAAGTTTTGAAAACGCACAACCCAGTTCATCAGAAAATCCTCTGTTACTCTGTCCGCTTGTACCTTCACCTCAACCTTATACTGCTGAATCTCTCATTTCTGAATTAATCTTGAAGCTTCTCTATGTTTCCACTTCACAGAATTCATTTTTACTGAACTATGTGGTCTGACACCCCTTCCTCAATCCCAGACCCTCATCACCCTCTTCTTGCCATCTCGAGTAGTTCCCAATGCAATGGAAAATTGATTTCAGGATCATCTCCCAAGTCCTATTATGGACTTATTCCATACATCTGCGAATCCTTTCCAACCATTCATCCCAATTTATTCCCTTTCTTCTCTGGCTCACTCGGATTACTGTTTATCCCTTTGCTCCGCATAGCTACTTATTCTGCTCTAATTATAGATGGCCAGTTATCCTCTATCCCTTCTGATTGTAGTCAGTCAGTTATCCACTGTCTCGCTCTAATTATAGATGACCAGTTATTCTCTATCATCTCTGATTGTAGTCAGTCAGTTATCCACTGTCTCGCTCTAATTATAGATGACCAGTTATTCTCTATCATCTCTGATTGTAGTCAGTCAGTTATCCACTGCCTCCTCTGTTTCTTGATTTCCCTTTAGCCTCCCCTCTTGATGTGCATCTCCCCGCAAGTGACATACTCTGACATTCTGATGTGCATATATGGATGCACATTAAATCAAACCATTCAGACACTAAATTATTCAAATTAATTATGCTTTGTAAACCATGGGCAGCATTTATTAATACTCATGTTGCCTAATGTACTAATGAACTTGAATGAAACACACAAGTTTGATGATTTGCAATAGAACACACATGGAGCAGCCTGCACTGACTCATGGGACATCAGTTAATGTGATAAATTAAATTGATTGAAACTCAGCTTTAAACTAGAAGAATACAAAGTTAAAACAAGAGATGAGAGAATAACAAACACTGCATTCAAACACTGAGTTATGGGAATTGCATAGGAGCAAATCACTGCAGCTTGATCATCTGCCTGAGTAATAACAACATGCTCTAAGTATGTGAATTATCTGGCCAAATTAAGCCAGACTGCAATTTTGTCCTGTGTTTGAATCACAGGATTCAGCTCGCACCTTACCAGTACGTAGGAGGCATCTTGCTGCAAACCTCTGATCAATCTGCAATTTGTATCCATACTTTGGGTAGCTTTCCTTGCAGTCGTCAAAGGAGAGACATCGGTCAGGAAGGATGGCAGTCTTAGTAAGGGATAGCACACGTTAAAGTCTGGCCAATGTCTCCTTCAAACTTCTCCAACTATCATCAATGTGAGCAATGCAAACACCAGAGTTCTGCAGTGACAGTTCTAATTTTCTACCAGCATTCATGTGTTTGAGATTGACAACTTGAGAGCAGTTGTGTGTTGGCAACTCAACCACTCAGCTTGGAAGTGCCCCAAATACATTCAGCTCACAGCCAGTAGTAGATCTCCAGCCCACGTGGAACGGACCCAAACCTCGGGTCAGTGAATGAAACAACAGTGCCTAACATAGCTACATATTAAACGTGAGACGCTCACCCAACAAATTAAGGACTGGATGCAAACACTCAATATTCTGGGGCTACAGCCAAAACGGATAGTTTAAAGCTCTGAGATTAACATCAATGTCATTTTCCATATACAAAAATACACTTAATTAGCTCCTGCTATATAAAGCAAGAGCACAGCTGGAATTAATGGGCTTCAATTATAGCTGTCTCAAGCAGCCTCTACATTGAAGTGGCAGTAAGTGTGGATCAGTTCTGTAATCCTCATCCTATAATCAGAAAGGGGAGGAGGGGACACTCCAGTTAAAAACTTACACACTGACTGTGAACCAACAGTTGTCTTAACATGAGAACATACACAAGCAGCTGGAAAAAACAGATGGTCCCGCAGCCTATAAATGTCAAGCAACAGCGTAGCAATGTGGAGCCGGTGTCAGAATTGGAAATTATTCAGCATCATGGGTACCAAATTTTAAGGCATCAAGCAAACTATACTTTGCTGCACTGCACTCTGAGATTATTACAAAGTAATAGAAATGTCCTTCACATAGCATAATTAAACTATGTCACACTGCGAGACACCACAAACCCATCCCAGGAAATAGTGAACACGGGAATCAACAGCATTCCCAAATCACAGTGAACTCAGAAACCAGCAGCATTCCCAGATCACATTCTGCTTATATATTAATCAATTCCTACTTGCATTTGGTTAACAAAATTCTCAGTTTTAAAATGAATATTTGGTTTAATATCAGTTGCTAACTGCAGAATTGGGTTCAAAGTTTCCACCTCCCTTTGTGTTATACCTTTGCAAAAGAAAGGTATATTTAAGGGATTTATATT
This sequence comes from Sphyrna mokarran, assembly GCA_024679065.1. Taxonomy (NCBI): domain Eukaryota; kingdom Metazoa; phylum Chordata; class Chondrichthyes; order Carcharhiniformes; family Carcharhinidae; genus Sphyrna; species Sphyrna mokarran. The sequence goes on along the minus strand of JAGIQG010000022.1, from coordinate 31,922,025 downwards.
TGCATTTATAAATATGAAAAATATAGTTTTACATGGGATTTAATGTTCTATGCCTGGGAGAGTAAAATCTCTTGTTAGATTTATGCTGACAAAGGTATTGTGTGTATGTGGGGGTTAGTTTCAATTCCAATGGTTCTATTGTGCTTACAAAAGGCTTTGACATGCAGAGCAAATAGTAGGAAGTCATTGCTTAACAACAGGAGGCCACTTTCCAGAGGAAAGAGTTTTCCTTTGTTCTTACTTTTAATGGAAAGCTGGAGCAATTGGAGACAGGACATTTGGGACTGAACCTCTCTAGAGTCTGCTGGGGGAAGCCGAACAAGTCAAGAGAGTTGCAAATATGCAGGCTTTCTAAGGAACAATCCTGATAACAAGGGAATTGGGACAGAAAGAACGCTTAAGACATCTCAAAGTAATAGAACAAAGACCAAGTTATTATTCAGAAGAATTCAACAAACAGTAAACAAAGTGTTCTAGTTACAGAACAATTGCAGCAACCAGATTTAAAGGAGTTCAGCATACTTCAGAGGTAGGTGAAACGTTTAATGTAATTTTAACAGTCTGGGAATTGAGAGTTAAAGCAATTGTGAACAGTTTGAATAACCGTCTAGACGAAGAAATCCTAAAAGAAGTTAGTGTAAAATCCTGGATTGGATTCGCTGCTTAAAAGTAGAACGAAAGCTTTAAAAGTGTAATTTGGAAAACTGAGATGGGATTTCAGAATGTAAAACGTGAACGTAAAACATTATTGTGAGAGAAGATTATAAATTGTGTTTTTTGGGAACAGTATTTGGAAATTTGCATTTGACAAGTCATCCGGGGGTGAGAAGATATTCTGAGGAGAAAACTATAGTCACTAATTTAGATTCAAAAAGCTGAGTGTGTATTTGACCAGAGACATTGTGTCAATGGGACCATTAATATGTACTTTGTATTCTTAAAATCTGTGTGTTATTGTTAAGATAAAGGTGGAAATGAAAGAATGTTGTATCATAATCCATTTTTTAATGTTAAAACTAATTACTCTATTCCTCCATTTCTAATTAAAAAAAGTATTTTCAGCTAGCGTTCCATTCGCATCAACTGAGATTGTGACAGAGTGGAACATGTTGTGTGATTTTACTGCTAAAAGGGTTGGATCTCATCTTTTTGACCCAGTCCTAGATTTCCCAATGAGTCAAGGTTGTTTGTACAAATGTTCTCTTTCAGTTCCCTTTCATATATCTTCGATCAAATCATCCCTTACCTTGTGAATTGCAGGAAATACAATCCTAGTTTGTTTAACTTGCACGTGTGTCAGTTGTAACTCAGTTGGTAGAACTCTCAACTCAATCACAAGCTTTTAGGCTCATGTCCCATTCTCGGACTGGAGCACAAAAATCAAGGCTAACACTCCAATACCAAGGAAATGTTGCATTGTCTTTTGGATGGACATTAATCCAATGTCCTGATTATTCTCTCAGGTGAATAGGAAAGGTTCCATGGCACTGTTTTACTAGGGAGTTAACCCGCTGTCCTGAACACTCTCTCCATCAACGTCACAAAAATCTAGTCATTATCCCACTGCAGTTTATGGAAGCTTGCTGTGCGCAGATTGGCTGCCCCATTTCCAACATAGCATCAACAACTACACCTCAAAAGTACTTCAATGACTTTAAAGCATTTTTAGAAATTGGGTGGTTATCAAATGCACAATATAAATGTGTATCTTTCTTTTTATCTCCCTTTAGTCCAGACATCCTTCTAGTATATCTACACTGCTTTCCATCCAAGACAAATTTATTCATCTCAAAATAGCTCACAGTTCTCCAAACGTGGTTTGGCCAAAACTCTCAAATGTAGCATGACATTAGCCACCTGCATTCTCTTTATATATAACAACCTAAAATGTAAATTTTTATGTAACTGTTAATGATATTTTAACTATCTGTGTACCTGGAGTCCAAAGTCCCTTTGGACCGTCACTGTTTCCAACTTTTCACTTTTTAAAAATTACCCTGTTTTATCTCTTTAGTTCCAAAGTGAATGACCTCACATTTGTCCCTAGTAAAATGCATTTTCCACACTTCTGTTCATTTACTTAATCTACCTATTTCTCTTTACAAATATTATGTTTATATCTGTGATACAACACATTTGAATCATAGAATGCCTACAACGCAGAAGGAGGCCACTGAGCCCAACAAGTTTGCACCAACTCTCCAACAGAGCATCCTACCCAGGCCATACTCTGTATCCATAGAAACTAATTGAAAATAAATCGCAAAGGAAGCTAGAACAGCCAAAGATATAAGACATTCAGCCCTTCTAACTTCCTCTGCCATTCATTTTGGTGATGGCTGATTATCAAATTCAATACTCTGATATCTCCTTCCACCCATGTCCTTGATCTCTTTAGTCCCAAAAGCTGTATCTAATTTCTTCTTGAAATCAGACAACATTTTGACCTCAACTACTTTCTGTGGTAGTGAATTCCACATATTCACCACTCTCTGGGTGAAGAAGTTTCTCACCTCAGTTCTAAAAGGTTTATCCCTTATCCTCAATCAATGACGCCTAGCTCTGGACTCTACTACCACTGGGTTCATTCTTTCTGAATCTATTCTGTCTAACCCTGTTAGAATTTTATAAATTACTATGAGATCTCTCTCACTCTTCTAAACTCCAGTGAATAAAATCCTAACCGATTTAGTCTATTCTCATATGACAGACCTGCCATCCCAAGAATCAGCCTGACAAATCCAAGTAGTTACTCTGCTAATCTCGCTAACCCACAATTTAGCATGGCCAATGCACACCTTTGGACTGTGGAATGAAACCAGAGCACCCGGAGGAAACCCCTGTAGACACAGGGAGAACTTGCAATTTCCATACAGTCACCCAAGGCTGCAATCGAACCCAGGTCCCTGGCATTGTGAGACAGATGTGCTAACTGTCAATGATGCATACAGTGAATAGTTGGGGCCCCAACAAATACCCTTCCGGGACATAGAAATTGCATCCTGATAATTAGAGTATCTACTCACCATTCCTATGTCTTTGGCCACTTAGCCAGTTTTGAGTGAGGGACTTTATCATATGCCTGTTTAAATAACATCCACACACAGTCCCCTTTTCACCAGTTTAATCCCTTTACACATCTATTCTGGTGGTTCTATCTAATCAGCTGAATACTTTCAAGATTCCAGTCACACAGCTTCTGATCCATCTCACCGTTCAGTCATCTGGAGCAAATCAAACCCAAATGCTTTTGAGAGGAATGAAATAGTCTCGCAAAGACTACCAATACTTACCACACCCTTCATGAGAGACATTAGTCAGTGTAACACAAACACTCCTAATGTATATGGAGATTTTTATTATTCATTCATGGAATGTGGGCACTGTTGGCTGGACTAGAATTTATTGTCCAACCCTCTGGGCAGGCTGTTAAGAATCAACCACTTTACTGTGGCACTGGAATCAAATGTAGGCCAGACCAGGTAAGGGCGGCAGATTTCTTTCTCTAAAAGACATTAATGAACCAGATGGGTTTTTATGACAATTGGACATTAAATTTCAGATTTTTATTGAATTCAAACCTGCCATAATGGGGTTTGAATCCATGTTCCCAGTTCATTACCCTGAGTCTTCTGGATTCATTGTCCAATGACAATACTATTACACCATTGTCTCTATCACCCAGACAGATTACCTGGGTCGGAGATGAGAGGCATTGGCTACATTCTCCGTTTCTCTATTATTCTTTTCAAACGTTGCTATGGAAACAAAGGATTTTGTGCAGTGAATGTCTTCCAGGCACCACGCCTATTACAAACAGGAGTATAAGACCATCTTTATAAAATCCAACTGTGCACAAATCATATTCAATCATGCCTTCAGCATCAGGGTTACATCACTACTGCAATTCACTGCTGCAAACCACTACGCCAACTATTGTCCATACTGAGCAATCACCTAAGCACAAATCTCTTGCTGTCAGCAATATAGATTGCAAATAATGGAGTGTATGGTGCCCCAGGTTAGGGATTATAATAGAAGGTGAGAGGATTATGTGGGGTTGTTCAGGGCAGTAATGGTATGCTATATCCTTCTGAGGCTCACACACTCATTATGGTGCTCCAGACTAAGGTCTGTACTGCTCAGTGTATGGACAGCAGTGTTTGATGGAACTATTAGAGGTTTTCTAAATGGATCTCTTTTCAATTTATATCCACAGCGTATAGGACAAGAACACTAGACAATTGTGTTCTCAACTGATGAATCTGTACTCCTCCATAATACAAGGTAGCAGATATTCAATGACTAATGACCACCACCAAGAATGGTTCAGTATTATTACCGCTAAAGGAACTGGCCAGTTATAGTTACCAAACTGGACCTATGACAAGATGGAAGAACCAACACCTCATTCTTACCAATCCATCTGGCACAGATGCATCTGTCCACATGAATACAGTGCAGTTCCATTACAGCGCGATGGTGGGGTCCACAAAATGTTATCACAAGAAAAGCGGGGCCACACTAAATCGGGGTTCAAGAAAATCAGCTTCAAACTGACCCAATGGGAGCTTGCCACGTGAACTTGGTGATGATTTCTGTGGTGGTTGACTGTTCTGTCTGGCTCACTGTTTCATTTACCCTCGATCTCCTTATGATCATCTGCTGCCAGTGATTCAGTGGAAGATACTGCACATCTAAAATTCACAAGTCCAGTAGTTAGACTGATTTATCTCCTGTCTTATTCAAGAAGTGTACCGTATTACTTCACAATTGAACCTTACTACATCTACAAACACCTGGAAATCAGATGCTCAAACAACCCTAACATCTACTCATTGTCGGTCTGAAGAGCCTGCTATTGGACCCACACAATCTACCCTACATTGCCGTGGCTACGCTCAATCTACTGACCATCAGTCGCATCCTGAGTGCCAACCGTGTCTGTCAAGGAAGCAGGGTCGGGGGATCCGGAGATGCAGAGTCAGAGAAGGGCCATGGTCTTGCTTGCTATGTTTCAGCGAGCTTCATATTGCTGTGGATGCTATAGTTGTGCTTTTTCTTTTCTCACGCATCAATAGCAAACGCAGTTATTGAGGCTGCAATGACCCAGTATTTGTCATTAATGAAATCAGACGTATGCTCAAGAGTTCTGAACCACTCTACCAGCACCTGCATTTATACTCTAACCCAGACAAAGTTCAGGAAGTGCTGAGGACAATGCTACAATCTGCTATCAATCTCAATTTTCAGTTCCCCAGAGAGAGCATGTAGAATCGTGATTTCATTGTATTTGTAGGAGTGACCACTTCACAAACCTCATGTCCCAGCATATCCCCAATGCTATCATTACCTTCAAGGCAGGATTATCGAAGGGAATGCCAGGAGCAGCATGTCTAGAAATTGAAACATCAGCCAACTGAAGCTACATCACATGACTATTTACATGCTAAACAGTAGAATCAACATGCTATGGACAGATCAAAGTTCTCCTATGCCAAACACATCGAATCTGTCACATCCATTTGTGAATGGTGGTGGACAATTAAACAACTTACTGGAGGAGGAAGCTCTACAAACAACTCATCCTCAATGATGGAGGTGCCAGCAGATCAATGCAAAAGATAAGGCTGAAGCATTCACAGCAATCTTCAGCCACAATTGCTGGAGGTCCCTAGCATCACATAAGCCAGTTTTCAGCCAATTTGATTCACACCAGGTTCAATTAAGAAACAGCTGATGACATCAAACATACCAAAGAATTCTGACATCATTTCACAAATGATAGCAATGACTTATGCTCTGGAATAGCCGCACCCTTAACCAAACTGTTATAGCACAGCTACAACACTGGCATCTATCTACCCAGCAATGTGGAAAGTTGCCCAGTTAAGTACTGACCACATAAAAAAGCAGGACAAATCCAACCTGGCCAATTACTTCCCATCAACCTCCTCTCATTTATAAGCAATGTGATGAACAATGCTATCCACAATGCCATAAATTGGCACTCACTCAGCTATAAAAAGGATTCCGCCAGGTTCGCTCTGCTTCAGATCTCATTACAGCCTTGATGCAAACATGAATAAAAGAGTTCAAGAGGTGAGGTGACAGTTACCACCTTAAACGTCAAGTCAGCATTTAATCAAATGTGGCACCGAGGGGCCTAAGGAAAACTTAAAAAAATTAGTCAATGGGAATTAAGGGTAACTCTTGACTTTTTGGGGTCATACCCTAGCACAAAGAAAGTGAAGATTTATTCCCGTTCACAACTCCCAATGCTGAACCAGTCCATGCCAAAGTGCTGCAAGACCTGGACAACTTACAAATGTAGGTGAATGAGTAACATTAACTACACAAGGTCCTGGTGATGGCCGTCTCCAACAAGAGAGATTCTAACCATCTCCCCATGACTCTCAATGACATTATCATCACCAAATCTCCTCGTGAGGTACTACTGGCCAGAAAATTAACAGAATAGATCAGATAAATAACCTGGCTACAAGTGAAGGTCAAGGGCTGGGAATTCTGTGGTGAGTAACTCACCTCTTGACCCCTGCCCCCCTCAAAACCTGCCCACCATCTACAAGGTACAAGTCAGGAGTGTGATGGAATAATCCTCACTTGCCTGGATGAGTGCATTCTAACAATACTCAAGTACCTCGACAACATCCAGGGACAAAGCAACTTTTCACCCAATCCACCGACTTAAAACATGCATTCTCTCCACCGCTGGCACACCGTGATCATAATGCGTACCATCTACAAAATGAACTGTAAAAACTTACTAAGGCTTCTTTAAAAGCACCTTCCAAACCAATGATCATTGCCACCTGGAGGAACAAGGGCAAATAAGCACATGAGGGACACCAGCACCTCAAGTTCTCCAAATCATAGACCATCCTCACTTAGAACTATGTTGCCACTCCTTCAGTGTTGCTGTATCAAGATCCTGGAGCTCCCTTTGTAACAGGACAGTAGATGGGTGTACCTACACCACATGCATTGCAGCCGTTCAAATTGGCTCATTACCACCTCCTTAAGGGCAATTGAGGGGGAGCAATAAATACTGATTTGCCAATGTTGCGCACATTCCAAGAACAATTTTTAAGTGTCCACGAAACTGAGAAAACAACCAGAAGTGACACCCTTTATTAGCACAGCAGAGAGCTGAATCTCACAGAGTCAAGGGTTCTAATGACCCATGTGGTGCATTAATGCTCACTGCACCATTCCCCGAGCATCTCTGCTTTGGGATCTCTTTACAACTAAATATAACTTTTTGCACTGAAGTAGCAATAAATCACACCAATACAATCCCTTCCAATGCTCCCCTGTCCCCTCATCACATCATAACATTTTTCTGCCTTACACTCAACTAGTTGGTGTGATAATTAGAGGGATGAACAGAGAATCTGGAGGTGAAAGAGTGTCATAGAGTTACTGAGGTCTATAGCACACACAAAAGCCCTTCTGCCCATCGCATCTGTACCAGTCAAAAACAAACCACCTAACTATTTGAATCCCATTTTCCAACACTTATCTCATATACCTTAGTATCACAAACACACATCTCATGGGGCAAGACTTGTGGACCACTTCTGGTGTTTAGGTGCATTGCATCTTATCACTCCAATCTTGGGTCGTTATACAGTCAGCTCCAACAGCTTATTTGAGCACAGGTAGAGATCACAGTTAAGCTGGATTTTGTCCTCTGTCAATATCCAATCTCTGGAATTCCAATTCTTTACTTTGTTAATCTAGAGGCACTGAAATTAATTACAGCATCAAAACAGAGCGACACAGTGGTTAGCACTGCTGCCTTACAGCACCAGGAACCCGGGTTCGATTCCTGGCATAGTCACTGTCTCTGTGGAGTTTGCATGTTCTCCCCATATCTGTGTGGATTTGTTCCGGGTGCTCTGGTTTCCTCCCACAGTCCAAAGATATATGGGTTAGATGGACTTGCCACGCTAAATTGCCCCTTAGGGGGCCAACTAAGATAAATGAATAGGGTTGTGGGGATGGGGCCTTGGTAGGATTGTGATCAGGGCAGACTTGACAGGCCAAATGGCCTCCTTCTGCACTGTTGGATTCTATGATCTATGCAAAACTATCAGTCCAGTTGAGACAGACTAACACAAGGTAGACCAAGAATTAAGCCTCAGAACCTCCAGGTGTGTGTACTATATAACAACAACACACAAACCTTGCATTTATACAACGTTCTTTAGCATAGCCAAGGCATTTCACACAAGTGTTTTAAATTTGACATCAGCCACAGAGGAATAGGACAAAAGTGCAGGTTTTTCCTCAAGAGGAAGAGAGTTCTGGGGAGGGATCCAAAATTTAGAGCGAAGAGAGCAGAATTGGTAGCTAACAATGGAATTTTTTAATGAACAAGAGGTTGGGGTATGAGGAGTTCAGCAATCTCTGGGAGCTGAAGGAATCGGGGAGCTTAGAGACAGCGGAAAGAGCTAGGCAAAGATGGAATATGAAAACAAAGGTGAGGATTTTAAAAATCAAGCCCAATGTCTTTAACTTCTAATCCCTGTGGCTTACAGCTGCACCCAATGTGCTAACATTTATTCTGAAGTCTGAGGGTGCCCCAGCGTTAATAGAAGCACACGAAACATTGGAGAAACTAGGATTATCTTACCACATTGTTGGTGCTGCCAAACGATCGCGAGGATTTCTGGAGCTGACACCTTCCAGACGACATGGATCCGGTGAGTAGCTGCCAAGCCTGAAGGCAGTAGCAGACCTCGATTCCACAATGTAGGTGCCTAATGACAAGCTGGTTTAATATTGTCCCTGTTAATAAATAGATTGCCTCACACTGAGTTGGTCAGAGGTATTGAGAGTGCAGCCTGTTGTTACTGCACTTTCTGGCCAGTTGCTACGGTTTAGTTTGCTGTTGTGTGTCTCCCAGGAGTGTTACCAGGAAACACGAGGAGTATGTAATGATTAAATGCACATTCAGGGGTTACCTCCCTCACTAGTTCAATGGAAGATGCCCATCCTGCAGGATCTCTCGCCAAAGTTCACCAGGAGATACCAGTTCAGTAGCGCTTTTCTCAACAGTATGACCAAGGATATTAATTTTTCAGCATCCTCCCCTGGGTGAAAGATAGATAACCAGTTTAGTAGTGCCTGTCTCACCAGCTTGCAGTGGAGCGCCAGTTTAGTGGTGGTTCCATGAGGATTAAGTCACCAGGAGATACCCATTCAATAATGGTTCCCTGATAATCACTGTGTGATATCTGTTCAGGATAATGTTTCTCACACAGCCAGTACCAGGAAAGTAAGAAGAAATGTCCCACATCTCTCTCTCTCTCTGCTGTTTTCTCCAGAAACTAACCAGATTTATTTCAATCCATGTCTGGGCTGGGTGTTTAAGAGTCCTCTGCCCTATCAAACTGGCAAGAGTTTTGACTTTCATGCAGTTACCTGATTTTTTTTTTCTGCCACTTTGCCCCCGAGCTCCTCTTGCAGTGATTATTAGTGGCCACGGTGTATTTTGGTCACGGTGAGGGTATTTTAACAGCAGCTCAATCGCAGCTCCTCTTCCACCGGCTCAGTTGTGCACTCTCTTCCTTCTCTTCAGCCTCCACAGACCTTGGATTATCTCTCAGTTAATTAGCACCCAGCACTATCCTCACTTGCATGTTGTTCAAACTCAGCAATAATGCCTTGGCTCCACTTTATTCCAGTGTCTTCTCTCTGGTCAACTCTAGCTCCTCATATTCCCGTCTGTAATCCTGCAGAAACCTGGTTACAGTTTTCTTGGATGGAAGATCAAATATATTACAGCACTAATCTTCTCTTTACAGACTCGGTCTCAGTAATGGACTACATTCAGGGAAAGAAGCAAAGGATTCTAACACTCCCACATGCACATTCATTGACTGCAGAAACTGGCCTTCCTTAACCTGTATACAAGGTCAAGAGGTCAGATGAGAACAGTTGTAATGGTGAACACTCACAGGGCTTAAAACAGAGACCCCTCCCACAGAATGAAATGTCTACTAGAAATGAGCTGCTTCTCCCACCCCACCGTATATTTAATGACTTTGGCTGTGTTTGCTCGACAAACGGAGAGAAGTCAGTGATAGGTCAACCCCCAGTCCACTCTAATTTAGTCCAGCCCAGTCTAGTTCACTCCAGTCCAATCCAGCCCAATCTAATCAATTCCATCCCAATTTAGTCCAGTCTAATCCAGTCCAGTCTCCTTCAGACCAATCCAGTCTGGTCCCCTCTAGCCCAATCCAGTCTAGTTCACTCCATTCCAGTTGAGTTCAGCCCAGTCTAGTTCACTCCAGTTCAGTCCATTCCAGTCCAGTCCATTCGATTCCAGTCTTGTTTACTCCAGTTCAGTTTAATCCAATCCAGTTCACTCCAGTCCAGTCTAGTTCACTCCAGTCCAGTCTAGTTCACTCTAGTCCAGTTCACTCCAGTCCAGTCTAGTTCACTCCAGTCCAGTTCACTCCAGTCCAGTCTAGTTCACTCCAGTCCAGTCCACTCCACTCCAGTCCAGTCTAGTTCACTCCAGTCCAGTTCACTCCACTCCAGTCCAGTCTAGTTCACTCCAGTCCAGTCCACTCCAGTCCAGTCTAGTTCACTCCAGTCCAGTCCACTCCAGTCCAGTCTAGTTCACTCCAGTCCAGCCACTCAGTCCAGTCTAGTTCACTCCAGTCCAGTTCACTCCACTCCAGTCCAGTCTAGTTCAGTCCAGTTCACTCCAGTCCAGTCCACTCCAGTCCAGCCTAGTTCAGTCCAGTCTAGTTCACTCCAGTCCAGTTCACTCCACTCAGTCCAGTCTAGTTCACTCCAGTCCAGTTCACTCCAGTCCAGTCTAGTTCAGTCCAGTCTAGTTCACTCCAGTCCAGTCCACTCCAGTCCAGTCTAGTTCACTCCAGTCCAGTTCACTCCACTCCAGTCCAGTTCACTCCAGTCCAGCCACTCCAGTCCAGTCTAGTTCACTCCAGTCCAGTTCACTCCACTCCAGTCCAGTCTAGTTCACTCCAGTCCAGTTCACTCCAGTCCAGTCTAGTCAACTCCAGTCCAGTCTAGTTCACTCCAGTTCAGTCTAATCCAGTCCAGTTCACTCCAGGCTACTGGAGATGGAGTCTCGCTCCCTCTATTGGCCAAATAAGGTAAGTGTCGCTGTAGGTAGAAATCGCGCCACCCTCTGGCTGTGCGGGTCAGTGCAGCGCCCCTGCCCCCGCTCCCCCCAGGCAGCGATCCTGGGAGCCGGCAGCCGGGGATTGAAAATCCGCCTCCAGCTTCGGATTGATGCCGGCCTCAGGCTGCATGTCTAAGCCCCAGGCCCTGGAAAATACCTCACTGTCCGCCCGTTATTCTCAGCTCGGAGCCGCCTTCTATCATTTCTGCCGCTTCCAGCGCCTTGTCAACTGGGGAAGTGGTGCTGAATGTCCCGGGGACCCGGAGCAGCTCAGCCGGAGACTCTCTGCCGGAGCCGGCGGCGCCTGTTACCCGAGCAACGGAGAGAGGGACAGCAGCGGCCCCTGAGGCCAGTGGCGGGATTGCAGCCCCCTGACAGCACGGTGGCACAGTGGTTAGCACTGCTGCCTCATCGTGCCAGGGTCCCGGGTTCAATTCCCAACTTGGGGTTACTGTCTGTGCAGGGTCTGCACACATTCTCCCCATGTCTGTGTGGGTTTCCTCCCATAGTCCAAAGATGTACAGGTTAAGTGAATTGATTGTGCTAAATTGACCCTTGTCGAGGAGACTAACAGGGGAAATATATGGAGTTACATGGATAGGGTCTGGGTGAGATTGTTATTGGTGCAGACTCAATGAGCCGAATGGTCTTCTTTTGCACTGTAGGGATTCAATGAATAGTTACAGATGCACCATAGAAAGCATCCTTTCTGGTTGTATCACAACTTGCTCTCCTACTCTGCCCAAGAATACAAAAGGTTGTGAATGTAGCCTAATCCATCACACAATCCATTGGCACTGTCTACTTTCTGCTTCCTGCTGCCTCAGCAACATAATTAAGGATCCATGCAGCCCACACATTCTCTTTTCCATCTTCTTCCATCAGGAACAAGATACAAAAATCTGAGGTCACGTACCAACCGTCTCAAGAACAGCTTCTTCCCTGCTGCCATCAAACTTTTGAATGGACTTATCTTGCATTAAGTTGATCTTTCTCTACACCTTAGCTATAACTGTAACACTACATTCTGCACTCTCATTTCCTTCCCTATGAATGGTATGTTTAGGCTATATAGCATATAAGAAACAATACTTTTCACTGTAGGTCAATACATGTGGCAATAATAAGTCAAATGCAAAAAACTAAATCAAAGTAAAAGGTGAGCTGAGACAGGATAAGCAATGTTAAAGAGAGTTAAGTTTGATTCCTGGTTGCTATATATTAGAACTTTTGGCCAGTAATACTAACAAGACAAAACATGATAAAGTGCCACAATATGGGTTTGAACCAACACAACACAGAGTTATTTAAAAGCTGTTGCCTGATTGAAGGCCAACATGGAAAAGAGATTGAAAGCCTGTGACTGCCTCAAGTTGGGGGTGGAGCCAGAGAGGCAGGACCTATTGATGGCAGGGCCTGTTGCAGATGGGGGGGCAATCGGTGGGGAATGGGTGATCCTGTTACCTCTCTACAGTGGAATCGGTGGCAGAGGAAGAGAGGGCGGTGATTGGACTGGACATTGAGGTGGGTGGGAGGGTGTCAGGGCTGCTGGGAAGGGGGAGTGGTGGGTGGAGGGGATTGGGAGATCCAGACTGGTGGGTGGAGGGCCAGGGAGATCAGCGCTGGCTGGGCGTTGGGGGGGGGGGGGGGGCTACATTGGGGCTTGCCCAGAGAGATCCAGGAGGCCAGCGATCTGGGAATGGACAGCTTTGCAAAGCCTTTGATAGTGGTTCACAGGGCTGGCCAGTAATTAAGGCAGGAGGGTTGTGAGGTCGGAAAACCAGCGATCAGAGGCTGGCAACACAGGTTGGTGCATGCGCAATGGCCCACTCAGTACTTTGCTGCTGGCCTCTCGGGCAAGAAAAGATCCCACTGCCAGATTTTCAGTGTGAGTCATGCAAGGACACTCTGTCATTGCACAGAGTATGAGAGATTCATTCTGGAAATCATGCCAAAAAAACTCCACAAAATGGGGACTTAGAATTTTCTTGGGAGAATCCAGCCCTGATAGGCATGAAGAACAGGTTACTAAGCTTACCAGAGATCCGATATCAGAATGTTGTAATTTAGCAAACTGTAATTGACACTCACCAAAAAAGTGTGTATTAATTGTACATATGGAAAATTACTATTTAAATCTGCATTATACATGCTTACAAACATTCAGATGTTTTAATTTAGAATATTCTAAATCTGGGAAACTATTTAAACCTGAATTCTATTATTATTAGAAGTTATATAAGTTTTCAGGCGTTTTAATTTACATGATGGAAACTGAAAATTTAATGCGACGATAGAGGTTGGAACCTCCTGAACCATGATTTGGATTCCAGCATGAGATTGATCAAAAGAGAGTTTGTGTTTTGCGTCATGGCAAGTTTAAATGTGTTTATCATTATAATTCACAATCATTTATAATTTGCATACTTAACTTCTGTATGTTTCAATAAAGTATTTGTATAATTTCACATATGTTTTATTTCAATAAAGCTTAATAGAATTGTGTAATTTAATGGAAAATATTTATTTACACAAATGTTAGAAATATTTTGATACCATATTAACATTTATCTAAATATTTTACTTTAGCAGCTTCACTGACATGTTAAATTGCCTCATCTTTTCAAGTTTCTTACAAGATATCTATTTCTCTAAAAACAAACAACAAAAATACCCATACATTAACGCAACAATTTTATTGTTTCTCAACAAGGAGATGAGGGAGGGATATAAAGAGTGGTAAAGAGGGGAGGTGGAAGAAGAGGAGAAGGATGGAGGGTGAGGAATGGGAGGGAGAAATGGAAAAGGGGGAAAGAGTCTGGATTTTATATGTAGCTTGACTCTTCCATGCCTACATCAAAACCTAACAAAGAACTTTTGGTTAAGAATCAAGCAAAAAGTGCAATGTTCCAGAACAGGACTCCAGATTTTCCAGCTGCACTGGACTCTGCAATACCGAGTTCACATCAGCTTGTATATGACATCTTAAGGGTTACGCTTTCCTAGCCAAGTTTCATCATCAAGTCATAGAAGTTTACAACATGGAAACAGACACTACAGACCAACTTGTCCACACTGCCCAGTTTTTACAATTAAGCTAGTCCCCATTGCCCACATTTGACCCATATCCCTCTATGCCCATGTACCTATCTAAATGCTTTTTAAAAGTTAAAATTGCACCCATCTCTACTACTACCATTGGCAGTTCATTCCAGACACTCACCACCCTGTGTAAAATAAAATTGACCCTCTGGACTCTTTTGTATCTCTCCCCTCTCATCTTAGATGTATACCCTCTAGTTTTAGACACCCCTATCTTTGGGAAAAGATTTTGTCTATCTACCTTATCTATGCCCCTCATTATTTTATAGACGTCAATAAGATCACCCTTCAGCATCCTATACTCCTGAGGAAAAAGTCCCAGTCTATCCAGTCTCTCCTTATAACTCAAACCATCAAGTTCTACTAGCATCCTAGTAAATCTTTTCTGTGTTCTTTCTAGTTTAATAATATTCTTTCTATAATAGGGTGACCAGAACTGTTCACAATTTTCCAAGGTGGCCTTACCAATGTCTTGTACAACTTCAACAAGATGTTCCAAGTCTTGTATTCAGTGTTCTGACTGATGAAACCAAGCATGCTGAATGCCGCCTTCACCATTCTGTCCACCCGTGACTCCACTTTCAAGGAGCTATGAACCTGTATTGCTAGATCTCTTAGTTCTATAACTCTCCCCAATATCCTACTATTAACTGAGTAAGTCCTGCCTTGGTTTAATCTACCAAAAAACATCACCTCACATTTATCGAAATTAAATTCCATCTATATTCATCAGTCCACTGGCTCTATTGATCAAGATCGTAAGGATCATAAGAATCAATGTTGCATCAGGAAGATTCTTAAAATTGGATTTACAGGAAACTTACATCCGTTATTGTAAGGGGTAACTTCCTGAAGCAGGGAGCAGTGATAGCCCATGCTCCAATGTGCTTTGGACAACCTGAAGCAGGCACCTCAAAGCACTGGAAGAGCACCACCACCTGTTCCTTCATAAGATCCTCCAAATCTAATGGCAAGAAAAGCTGTCCAACAGCATCCTCTCCCATATATTCTATACTTAGGATACATACATCCTATATATGTATCCTAAACATGCATAGGATCTCTCAATATGGGCTTTCTTAGTGTACTGCTAGGAGAGTAATTTCACAAGAACAAGATGAAAGTAATTTGTGTTACATCTTACAAACACATACACATACATATACATCCAACCCCATACACACATACACATTCTAACATGCACACAGACACACACATCTTTACACACACATACATGTACATCCACATGCATTCACACATGCACATGCAATACAACACAAGCACACCCACATGGACAAAGTCACAGATACACTCACTTGGGTACGTACACATGGAGAATGTACACTGAGGCTTCAGGCACACCACACAAATATGTGCAGACACAGATAATTTAAATAGCAGTTTCAATTGTTCAGGGATTGGAGCAGAAACTGCCTCAAGCTCCAGACAGAGAAACTGCAGAAACGTTTAAAGAGTTTCATTGAATTAAATGTAATCAATTCTTTGTAGGATTATGTAAATTGAATTAATTTATAATGGTATGTATTTAATTTTAAAATGTTCAGTTTGTTACATTGTTTTTATTAGTGTTACAAGTAGGGCTTATATTAACACTGCAATGAAGTTATTGTGAAAATCCCCTGGTCATCTCACACTGTCTCCTATCCAGGTACATCGAGGGAGAATTTAGCCTGGCCAATCTGTGTAGCCAGCACATCTTTTGGACTGAGAGAGGAACCTGGAGAACCCAAAGGAAACCTGTGCAGATATGGAGAGAACATGCGGACACTACACAGAGAGTAACCCAAGCCAGGAATCGAACCTGGGTCCCCACTGCTGTCAGGCAGCAGTGCTAACCACAGTGCTACAGTGATAAATAACTGAGTGTTTTAATTGAGTGGTTGTGTATTGGATGGCTAAGGTAATGTGTTGCTTGGCAGCAATGATAGTCTATGCTGCTGTATGCTTTAGACAACCTGCTGCAGATACCTCAAAGAGCCATCACCAATTCCTTCACAAGATCCTCCAAATCTGATGGCAAGAAAGGCTGTCTAGAAACAGCATTCTCTCCCAAGACAACATGCCCAACTTCAAGGTGTTAACCACTCAAACCAGTATATACCGTTCATATTCTGACACCAGACCTCTACGTTGCCCTTCCTGGAACATGGTAGTGGTAGAAGACTCCCAAGATTTCAGTGGAAATACTTCAGGAATATCCTCAAACTTTCCCAGGAGAGGTCAAATATCCCTGCTGACTCACGGGAGACTGCCGAAAAAAAGAGAGTTGGTCGTTGATTCACAGTTTTTACTGTCCAGCTGGTTAACAGACTGGCTCAAATATTCTGTCAACTAAATAGAACATAGAACATAGAACATTACAGCACAGAACAGGCCCTTCGGCCTTCGATGTTGTGCCGACCAATATAAAAAGCAATGCCCCTCCAAACTAAACCATTCCCTTCTCTTCCATATACTTATCAACTAACCTCTTAAACGCCACCAAACTTGGCGCATCTACAACCGCTGCAGGCAGGGCATTCCACTCCCGAACCACCCTTTGGGTAAAGAACCTACCTCTGATATCCGTCCTATAACTATCACCCCTTAATTTAAAGCTGTGTCCCCTCGTGCTAGCTTTTTCCATCCTAGGAAAAAGGCTATCACTGTCCACCCTATCTAAACCTCTAATCATCTTATATGTTTCGATCAGGTCCCCTCTTAGCCGCCTCCTTTCTAACGAAAACAACCTCAAATCCCTCAGCCTCTCCTCATAAGACCTGCCCTCCATACCAGGCAACATCCTGGTAAACCTCCTCTGTACCCTCTCCAATGCCTCCACATCTTTCTTATAATGTGGGGACCAGAACTGCACACAATACTCCAAGTGTAATCAGGTGAAAACTGGATGGGTGCTTTAATCAAATACATTATTTTCAATGCAGCTGGAATGAAATTGATGCAGATGCCAAGAACAATTTTTTTTATTCTTTATGGAATGTGGATATCACTGTGTAGGCCAGCATTTATTGCCCATTCCAAGTTGCCCTTGAGAAGGTAGTGAACTGCCTTCTTGATCCCCTGCAGTCCATGTGGTACATCCACAATGCTGTTAGGGAGGGAGTTCCAGGATTTTGATCCAACAACGTTGAAGGAATGGTAATACGTTTCCAAGTCAGGATGGTGAGTGACTTAGAGGAGAACTCCACATGGTGGCATTCCAGGTACATGCTGAGCTTGAAATTCGTGATGGTACAGATCATAGGTTTGGAAGGTGTTGATGAAGGAGACTTGGTGAGATACTGCACTGTATCTTGTAGATGGTACACACTGTTGCCACTGTGTGTCAGCGGTGGATAGCGAATTGAAAAGTAACATGAGACAGATCACAAACTGGGCTGCCAATTTTACTAATTTTCATTCTGTCCTAATGTCTGGGATCTCATTGAGCATGTGGAAAAAAACTCACTGAAACACCCAGGATGGTTACTGCTGTCTAACCTTGCTGTGCCGATGTTCATCGGACTTAGCTGCCAAACACGTACGATACTTTGTGATAAGAACGTGTCTTGAGATTGAGTGAGACTATCACAGTAACACAAATATCTAAGAATAAGGGAAGGCAACTACTGAAGTGAAAGCAGGTGTCAGTGTCTGACTGCACAGCTCTCAGTTCATATTCAACAAAGACAATAGAAACAAAAAAAAACTCCATATAGATAGTTAACAAGTAACAAGACAATAATTCACGAAGGCATAAAATTTCTGCTTTTATTCATTATGACCTATTGTTCCTTAGTACATAGACCAAGATAAATGGAAACACTTCCAGTTGCAGAGTCAGGCATTCGAGTATCTCTCACACTTACTGGAGAGGTGGCGTTAGAAAAGTACTCCAGAGTTTATAAGCGAGGTGATTTTGTCCTTGGTTGTGCTACAGAGCCGGGCAGTTATCGGTGCAGATTCTATAAAGGGCATGACTCATCACCAGTCAATCTCCCTTCCCTCCCAATCCAGGAATTTTCCAGTCTCACACTGCGATAAGCTGGCCAGCACTCTCAGGATACTGCTGACACTGTCAGCGACTGACACTGGAGCCTGAAAAACAGGGAAAAATAATCTATAAGACTAGATTCAACCAGGATTGGATTCATCCAAACATAAATCAGAAACTGACCCAAGAGACTGACATATCACAGGCTTTGGTGTCTACCTCATATATGCCATGGAGGAACGTCAGGGTGTTGGGACCTTTACACCAACCATGTCTTAAACAGAATCATCCAACAGAGCACAGATAGCAACACAAACTAAAAGGAGCCATGTTACAATAAGGAGAGAGGTGAACTTACTTATCTTACATAGCATCCTCACACACCTCAGCAATGTCTAAAAGCATTTTATGTGCTATGAATTACCCAGTCTCTCCACCAGTGGTGGCTGCATTTTAGACTACCTAAATGCTGAGCTTTAGAATTTCCTCTTTAACCATCTCTGACTCTTTTCCTCATTTTCCTCCTTTAAGACAATCAGCTGGAGCTTACCTGTTTGTCTGAGCTTATGGTCATGTGCTCTGATCTCATTTTATGTGGCTTGGTTGTTCCATAACACCCTTTTGAAGCTCCTTGGGATATCTTATTACATTAAAGATACTATATGAATGCATGTCGTTGTTGATCATGTGAGGTAAGCATAGTGGTCACTCAGTGCAGAATAAGTTCCCACAAATTACAAGATGAGTAACCAGTTAATCTGTTTTTAGCAACATTGATAGGCACAGAAATATTAGCCAGGACATTGGAGGAACACACAGGACAGTGAAACTGCCCAAGATCAGCTCACCTCCTCCTACATCCTGTCATTAGCAACCACTACCTCTCCCAAACCCCGGACAGTAAACTTCCTGCCATTACTGATCTGCAATTATGGTCAACTAATTTTGGATGTACATGCTTGTATACATGCCTATGGACATGTGTGTGTGTGTATAAATGTATATATAGGTATGCATTTTTATATATAGAATGATATCTGCCTATGAATAAGTCGATGTTTATGGAACTCAATGTATTTGTGTACATGGAATTGTACCTGTCTATATGTGCAAATGTGTGTCTATACAGACAAAACTGAATTTCACCGTTATCCTCAGAATTGCAAACAGATAAAAAAGTAGGTATGACCACTCATAGAAAACTTATTGCTGAGGTGAAAGAGATATTCTAATGAGGATGACAATAATAGTAACTAATGGTTATTCAAGGAGATTGTGAGGAAATCGGAGACAGTACTGGAACCTGTGTGGTGAAGAGATTGTAGGGGTTGAGCTTAGATTACTTCAGGCTACATGTAGCACCATATTTGGGTGGATAGTCAGACGTTCAGGGGAAAAGAGATGAAATTAAAGGAAACCCAATGGCCCTGACTAACAGGTGATAATGATTTACAAAATGGATCCTTCTGGGATACAGGGATAGAGCCTGGTGGGATTCTTTGTTGGGGAGTCAGTGCAGACTCAGAGGACCAAATGGTCTCCTTCTGCAAGTACGGATTCTATCATTCCATGATTAAACTACCTTTTCTCTTATAATTTTTATTTCCCTTCATGTACTCAACTATTTCACTTTTGGAAGCTACAGTTGAATCTGATTCCACTGCAATCTCTGGCAATGCATTTCTAGGTCCTAACCACTTGTATAAATATTTTATGCTTCAGATTGATTGACAAAGGAACCAAAAACAGTCTTTTAATTCTGATTCTAGACCCTTCCACCACTGTGAATAGTTTCTTTCTCACTACCCCATCCAGATCCCTCATAATTTTGAAGACCTCCATAAAATCTTCTCGTCACATACTCTTCTTAAAGGAAGACAAACAGCTTTACCAATCTAGCCACAAAAACTCAGCCTGAAGAAGATGTGCCATACTTCAACTAGTGGTTAATCTGTTCAATGCCTATTGCCAATGCGAATGGACCCAGGTTTCTGGTGCTCTGCCGACATATCAGAAACTTTGACGTGGTTGCCTTGCCGATTACCCTTCCCCTCACTGAGGATGATACTTCCAGCTCAGTATTGGATCTCCTGCAATTCCAGGCTTCTGAGGTGAGTAAGCTACATGTGATTGATTGATCAGCAGTTACAAAATGAGGCTTAGACCTCCCATTGCCCATCCGGATCCATGTGAAATCAGAAAAATATTCATTAAAATATCAAAACTGATCAATAGATTTTATTAAGGGAGGTTATTAAGAGTTACAAAACCAAGGTGATGTAATGGAGTTAAACTACAGATCACTCACGTTCACAGAGAATGATGAAAGAGTTTTCAATGTCTGGATGGCCTACTTCATATGTTCCTACTCACCTGGCGGGACAGCACTTTTACAATGCCCTGAGGTTACAAAACGTGCTTATAGAAATGGAACACTTTCATGTCCTACATAAATAACATGTTGCTCACATTATCTGGGTTCAGACAAAGTATATCTGAAAGGCAACCAGTATTTGCACCCGGTTAGAGGGAAGGAGAAAGTTGGGAGGGATGGAGGGATTGCAGGAAGAAGATAGCCCTGTAATGGACAAAGTAAACCATGATTCCAGGCCTAAGGTTCACTATAACACTACCTACCTCATTTCCTCCCATGTCAGTCTGAACCCAGCCAGGATGGATAGCAGTACATAGGATCTGATATTGCTTCAGATCCTCTGAAAGACACACAGTTGCCATGTTCAATGCAGCCTAGAAATGAAACAAAAGGAAAATATCAAATATATTCCAGTCCATGTTCTATGAACAGTATGAAGACAGTGCAAACAGTGAGCATGTGACTGTGGAGCTTAGTGTAAGGTACAGTACACACAACACATAAGAAAGCATATTTTGTTTGTTAAAAACAAATGGGTCTAAGATTTTATGAGACCTGCTGATGTGACAAAGGTCAAATGAATTGGAACCCTGGACATTGTGATGATTGTCACTTTAATAGAATAGGGTCACTTGGCTTGAAGGGAACCAACTGGGATTGAGAATGGATAATTACCCCAGAGAATAGAGTCTTTTCTTAGGCAGAAGGCATGTAGAAAACATGTGAGAGACAATGTAGGCACTAGGGCAGCTGGTCAGCTGCTCCAAGGCAGCCAGGGGCCCACCAACGTCTGTATAGTTTTTCCTTGTTAATGAATACCCTTATGTTCTTGTTGAAGTCAGTGGTTATGCATCATTACATTGGCGAGGAGAATGGGATAGATTACGAGAACACTGCCTGTGACCCGACATGTGCGAGTATCCTGTTTGATTTGAAATTTGAAGGAAAGAGATACTCACCCGAATGCCTGTCTTTGTGCAAACAACCTAGTAACATGTTAAGATATTGACAGTTCCTGAGGGGCCAATGAGGAAAGCTGGATTGGCCAATACAGTCTTAAGTTCAGAAATACGTAGCAAAAAAAAAAAGTAAGAGAAAATAATCCTCAAACAAGAGCTGTGATTCGATGAGTTTAAGGAGAAATAGAACTTAAGTTTAAAAAAAAGACAAAGCATAGCTTTTAAAAAAAAGAAAACACAGAAAACAGTGTTTAAGAGAAAAGGTAAAAAAGAGCTTCAGGATCTGTCCCAGAAGCATAGGAAAATAAAGCTGCTGAGACTGCCAAGCTTTCAATCCAAGTGGAGTCTGCTGTGGAGGATTCAGCACTGAGGGACTGCAGGCAGCAAAGCTCCCAAGTTTTAATTAGAAGAGAAGTCATAGAATCCTTTTAGTGCAGAAGGAGGCCATTCAGCCCATTGAGTCTGCACCAACAATCCCACACAGGACTTATCCCTGTAACCCCACTACTTAGCCTGTCAATCTCCTGACAGTAAGGGGTAGTTTAACGTGGCCAATCAACCTAATCTGCACATCTTAGGAGTGGGGGAGGAAACCAGAGCTCCCTGAGGAAACCCACACAGACACGGGGAAAATGTGCAGACTCCACACAAAGAGTGACCTAAGCAGGGAATTGAATCTGGGTCTCTGGTGCTGTGAGGCAGCAGTGCTAACTACTAACTTAAAAATAAGTTAGAAGCTTCTCTTAAAATGACCCAAACGGATTTTCCATTGGTTTTCCTTTGTCAATTTCAGTGTATTGAGGAGGAAGGAGAACAGACTGTGTGTAACCATAAGAAACAAAAAGCTGAAGAAATGATGAGAAGAAATTTCTGCCAGAGAAAGTTATAAAAGTTTTAAAAAGGTTCAAATGGAAACAGCCTGAGTGAGATATTCTGTACCTTTATTGATATAATACACGTGCAAAGGTGTACACCAATTGTTTCCAAATAATGGCAGCCTATCTGGGGGAGAAAAAGATGGCAGTCTGCAAGTATAATGCTTTTTAATTGATAATGCATTTAAAATGATATTACGTTTAACATGGCAATGTATTTAAAGAAGCAACCACAAAGAGTAACAGAAGACAATGGAGAGGAAATGTGGAGAAGAACCGGGATAGAAAGCAACTTTCCAAAAAAATCCATTGGCAGTGAGGACCTCAGGGAAGAGGCAACACAAGAATTCAAGAGGAAGCAATGAAGATAATCAGGAAAGAGGAAATAGAAGACCATGGGAGAGCAATGCAAGACCTCAGAAAGAGGGCAGTGATAGACGTAAAAGGAGCGTACTGAAAGATCTGAGGAGATCTCAGACACTCTGAAAGACACTAACTTGCTAACCAAAGGAAGAGTAATGAGAGAATTACAGAATGGAAACAAGTCAATACTCTGTCAGAAACAGACCTGGCCAACAGTGAAAGCAAAAAGGGTTAGCTGAAGTTAGGACAAGTAGAAATGAAAATTCCATTTATGCAATGTATATATCCAATACTCGCCAACTTTAAGGGCATTCAAATGGTCATTGGATAGACATCTGGATAATATTGGAATAGTTTAGGTTGGAGGGTCATTAGATTGGTCCCATTGGTCGGCACAACATCGAGGGCCAAAAGGCCTATACTGCGCTTTAACGTTCTAGGTTTCTGACTTATAAAAACATGATGGATTCACCTCGGAAGAAATGCACAAATTAAAGACATCAAAAGAAATCAGGAACTATTGAATATAAGGTCTGAAAAACATGGTTAGGTGCACTGGCTATATTAAATTCTCCCTCAGTGGACCCAAGCAGTCACCAGCGTGTTGCGACTAAGGGATTTTCACAGTAACTTCATTGCAGTGTTAATGCAAGCCTACTTGTTGCACTAATAAATAAGGAGGAATCAGAAAAATGATTCTACGATATCCAGACAGCAGTCTCTCTATAACCTCGAGGATAATGGAGGCAACCGAACCTGTCTCTGAGGGAGGGTTCTCACATATGGCTGCCATCACTCCGGTCAAACAGCAATGTCTCCATGTACAGCCATGTTTCAATGGGAGGAACACTCCTCTCTGGTGTTCTAGACTGTCTTTCACCTGGATTGGTGAGGTGGGGATGCAGTGTGTAGACAGAAGCCACACACTTGACTTGGCATGCCTAAGATGGAGGCAAATCTACAAAGAACATACTCACTAGATTGATTGTTACAATTTGTTCATAGATTCACTGAGGCTCAGATGTTGAAAGTCCAGTCAACCCTGCCTTATTATCATCTCTTGTCTAGTGCAGGTTGATACAGGGCGAGGAGCAGCAATGGTTTCAGCAACTAGAGGCAATGAGCTCTGAAGGTTAGGATGCTGGCAGCAAGTCAGTCTGATGATGGCATTGGTTTGACCACAGGAATGTCACAGGCAGTGCAGCAATTTACAGATGAGTAAAAGGAAATGCTGGCAGTGCTTCACAATGTCCCAGAATGCGAGTCTGGTTCATATCTGCCAGTTTATCTATGAGTATCTGGGGCTTGGAAGCAAGTCAATGCCAGTGGCATTAAATGTCACACTTAAAATCTTACAATTCTTTGCCAGTGGTTCTTTCCTGGGCTCGCTGAGGTATCTCCAAGTCAGTGATGCACATAACAATCTGGGAGGTGGCAGAAGCCCTCTTCAGGAGACCACACCAATATATTCAATTCTGGGTGGATCCCAAAAGCCAGGTTGCAAGAGCTTTGGGTTTTGTAGCAATCACATGTTTCCCAAAAGTGAGATATGAGGCTGCACAATGGCACATTGGTGAGCGTTGATGCCTCACAGCACCAGAGACCCAGGTTCAATTCCAGACTCAAGTCAGTGTCCGTGTGGAGCTTGCACGCTCTCCCCGTATCTGCATAGGTTTCCTCCACATGTTCCAGTTTCCTCCCACAGTCCAAAAATGTGCAGGTTAGGTTTATTGTCGCTGCCAAATTGCTCCTGAGGGCCAGGGGGATTAGCAGGGTAAATATATGGGGTTACAGGGATTGTGTTTGGGTGGGATTGTTGTCTGTGCAGACTTGATGGGTTGAATGGCTTCCTTCTGCACTGTAGGGATTTTATGTTTTTTTTTATTTAAATTGCCCCTTAGTTTCCCAAACTGTGTAGGTTAGAGGAATTAGTGAGGTAAATAAATGGAGTTACGGGGATAGAGCCTGGATAAGATGCTCTGTTGAAGAATTGGTGCAGACTTGATAGGCTGAATGGCCTCCTTTTGCACTAGAGGGTTTCTAAGTGCAAGGAGCTTTTGACTATGCGAGTGGCATTGAGAGATCCCTGGCAGCAGCCTTTCATATTCATCAACAAAGAAAGATTTCCACTCTTTGATGTGTGATCACAGAAGGCAAATATGCAGATTAATGTTCGGTTCCCAGGGAACTTCCACAATTGTCTACATTCTGACCCACTCCCAGGTGTCAGATGTTTTAGAAGGACCTCGGCATTTACAGGACTGGCTTCTTGGGAACAAGGGACACCTCCAGAAGACCTGGCTGATGACACCATCACTACCCGCAAAGAGCTGCCAAGGAGAGGTCAGTGCTGCCCATGCCTCCATAAGGGCCACGATTGAGCAGTGACCAGGCTTTCTAAAGATGAGGTTCAGATGTCTGCATCACTCAAGTAGGGCTCTCCTATGTTTAACACAGAGAATGTCCTCAATCATTGTTGTCTGCTGCATTCTGCACAACGTCGCGCTACAAATGGGGGATGTCATGGCTGAGGGAGACATGGAGGATCGAGATCTCTCATCTAGTGAGGAGTAAAGTGAAGGCTTGGTGATGACAAGAGACAGGGTGTCACAGAAGCACATTCAGAGGTCGTTCTAAGAGTATGACACAGGAGAGAGGCCCAACCAATTTGATAGCTAACAAATTCCAGGCAGAATCAGCTACCAATATATTTCCTTTACTATCTGCTGGCCAGCAGGCTCAGCTCCTTTTGACAGCACTAATGTCCCTAGATTACTTTGCTCTAATGTCCCTAGATTTATGATAGCTGAATTAAATGGCATTACTTAACGTTTGCCCTGCTGATGGTTTGATCCTTTGCATGAGCCAAACCGTGCTGATATATAGAACTCTCACACCAAATGCAAACACTAAGATCCACAAAGTACTTTATTATCCTGCTACCTTGAGCATCTGTAATTAGAAATGAGACCTTTCCCAAACCCTCTCAAAGTCAGCATACATGGCAACCTGAAAGTAGTATCTAATCTTACTGTGACAGGGATGCATTCATGTCACTCTCACACCCGTTCCTATGGAAAAGACCATCAGATGGAACCAGATAGATGTGCCCACAGGGAGGGGCAGCATGAGAACAACATTTTGACTCGAGATTTGATTTGATTTATTATTGTCAATTGCATTGGTATACAGTGAAAATTATTGTTTCTTGTGCACTATACAGACAAAGCTTGCGTTCATTGAGATGAAAAGGACACAGCGCAGAATGTAGCATTACAGCCGTAGCTAGGGCGTAGAGAAAGATTAACTCAGTGCAAGGTAGGTCCATTCAAAAGTCTGATGGCAGCAAGGAAGAAGTTGTGCTTGAGACGGTAAGCGACTCCATATTTTGCTCTTCCATGCAAATTGATCAGGGTAAATTGTGCTCTTGTCCCATGATCACCATTCATCCATAGTAAACCCATATTCCCTGAGAACCTCATAATGCCAAAAAGTTGTGAGGTTACTTTGGAGTCTATTCATTGCGAGTACCTTACCTTCACAATGGGCTGTTCACTAGTAACTAGTCTGGACCTCAAATTGCAGAGATTCCTACAAGTCTCAGTCCTTAGTATTGGTGTGAGACTGTGATCATTCATTCTGGAAACATCAACCAAGGTAAACGTCATTCCTGCACGCAGGAAGCTCTAAGAGCTATTGATGTTTCACATGGATAACTTCACAGTCTTTGGTACCATTCAGCACACAAGCCCATTCTACTCACAAGCCCATTCTACTCTCTCTCACCATATGGACTAAGACTCTACTCCTTCGATGATGTCCAATGCACTTGGATTGCAAATCCTTTAAGTAAGGCCTACTGCAACCGTTGATAAGGTGACAAACATCTTTCTGGATAAGATTACTAAGTTTTCTTTTATTTCTTTGTTCACAGGATATGGGTATCGCTGGTTAGGCTAGAATTTATTGCCCTTGAGAAGATGGTAGGGAGCAGCCTTCTTGAGCTGTTGCTGTCCAAGTGGTATAGCTACACCCATAGTGGAGATGGTGACATATTGTCCATGGAGCAGTAATACAGGGCTGCAGGGAAATGCTCTGTGAATGCAGGTTCAAATCCCACCAGGATAGGTGATGACATTTGAATTGAAGAAAAGTCTACTGATGACCATAAAACGATTGCTGATAGTTGTAGAAACCCATCTGTTTCACTAATGAAGGAAATCTGCCATCCTTACCTGGTCTAGCCTACATGTGACTCCAAATCCATAGTAATGCCCTCTGAAGTAGTCTAGCAAGACATGTATTTACTACCCATGTTCTCCTAGGATTGGCACAGACGTAGATTTGAAAGGTGCTGTTGAAGCTTTTGCAAGTTGTGCTGAACTATTTATAATCCTGCACTGTAGCACATTGAGCCACATGAGAGGTTGGTCATTTGGCAGATAGGACATATGTAAAAATGCTTTCACCAACCTTGACCACTGACGCAAGGTCATTGAACCTTTTGCACTATTGCCAGATCCTCAGAGCCAAACTCTGGAATATGTTCACCCTAGCCATCTATTCCCAGTGTGGACCTTGAAGGTTTCCTTCCTACCCCAACCCTCCTACCCCACCATCATTACTACCAACACTACCACAGTCTCTCTCCTCCTTTGGGAGAAGGCTTTGAGCACTGCATCACAGAGAACTGGCAGCATATTTAAGTAGTGTGTGAGAGCTGACAGCAGCAGAGGGTATCAGGAGAAGCAGAGCGGCAGACACCAGACAAAAAGAAGAAAATCTGATGTCACACTGCAGAGTGTGAAGCAGCGCAGCACAGTGCCAGATATTTTAATGATTAGTGATTTTTAGTGATTAGCATTTGTGTTGTTGTGTCCACAAAACAACTGAATAGCCTTAAAGTTGAAAGGAATCTATAAATAAATATAGATTAAGAGGTTAGGGAACACAAGGGTTAGCGGGAGACATTAAAATAAACATTTTAGACAGAATTTTGTGGACTTGGACATATGGGTGTAAATTGGGTTCCCATCATTTCAGCAAGGACTGTCCTTGTCCTCTTGCAGTGCTCCAGTAAGCTGGGGGAGCATCATCTGATGACAGGCCTCAGAACTCAACATGAAGTTCCACAACTTTACACTGTGACCTCTCTCTTCCATCTTAACCCCTATTTTTAAATATCCCAAACATGTTTGTCTCATTGCAAAAACTCTAAGCTCCCCCACAACCCATGGCCCCTGCACGTGGGGGCTGTTTCATCTATCTCATGCTCTTAAAATCACAACAAAAGTGTATCAATCTCTTCCAGCTGTAGTTTCATATTGAACAGATGTTCCCTCTATCAGTTCCACTAAGAGCCGAACAGACTCGAAACGCTATTATTTCTCTCCCTCTTGATGCTGCCAGACCTGCTGGGACTTTTTCCAGCATTCTACATTCCTGTTTCACGTTCCAGCAGTATTTTGCTTACTATACAAATTGGCCTTTTTTTTTAAAACTCTGAATTACTGTATTACCTTCACACCTCCAGCTGTCCAACCAAATCAGGGAAGGTGAACAGTGTGACATGTTCATTCTGTTTGAAAGGAAGGACTTCCAATGAAAGGGACAGTTGCTTTGATTAGAAGGGCTCATCAGTACTTGGAGTTTTTAGACTGTAACAGTCACACAAATGGAGACAAGGCCAGGGACAGCTGCTCTTTGGGTCTCTCAGCCTTGACTTTAAAGTCCTGTAGTGGGTTCTGAGGAGGGGGTACAGTGAACTGAGGTGTCCCAGATACAGGGGAAAGAGGACAACCTCTTCACTCAAACACAGTCATGGATAGCATGCTACATATCCTTTGAGGACCATGTGATTTGGCCACTCCCTCTGCAGCGGTCACGCAAGAAGCTGGGCCAATCAGGAGCGAGGAAGTGTGTTCTGGGATAGAGAGGACCTTCAGTTGTAGTCAGGGAGGAGGAGAGAGTGGACCTGCGCATATGTTCTGTCAGACCCTTGTCTATATTATAGTAGTTTAATAAATCTTTCATTGTTGGAGCCACCTTGAGTTGCCTCCAAACCACTACAGATGGAAGTAGCCGAGGAAGACTGCAGCATAAACAAGGTACCAAAAGGATCTGGGAGCTCAGAAGGGAGGGGCACAAGAGGGGCATTACATCCTGATTTTCATAGAATCACTGAAACCTATATAAAGAGGCTATTCAGCCCATCGAATCTGCATCAACCACAATCCACCCAGACTCTATCTCCTTACATTTACCCTAGCTAGTCTCCCTGATACTAATGGCCAATCCACGTAACCCACACATCTTTAGAGTGTGGGAAGAAACCAGAGCACTCAGAGGACGCAGGGAGAACGTGCAAAATCCACACAGACAGTGACCCAAGTTGGGAATCTAATCCAGGTCCCTGGAAGACAGGGGAAATAAAAGTTAAAATATTTTTTTTAAAATCAGAGGTTTGGCAGTGCTTAATGATATATACTTCAACACAAGGAATCAAGTGAATAAGGCAGATGAGCTGCAGGCATAGAGGGAGCAATAATTTGTGATTACTGAAATAAAGCTTTATGAAGAGTAGGAACATTCCTGTTTGTATATTTTCAGACAAGAAAAGGGGATTAAAAAAAAGAGAGTCTCGCAATAAGCATTAAAGAAACAATTAACTGTGAGAAGAGATAATATGCAAGAAGAGTCATCAAATGAGGCTTGTTGTTGTATTTGCCTAAAGAACAAAGTGTATGAAAACAGAAAATGTTGGAAAATCTCAGCAGGTCTGATAGCATCTGTGGAAAGAATGTCTTCCAGACTCAAAACATTACTTCTATTCATTCCAGCATTTCCTGTTTTTATTTTAGATTCCAGCATCAGCAATAATTTGCTTTTATCTTGAATAAAAAGTGTAAATCATTTCTTCGGGAGTGTGCTCGATATCCCAAACAGAGGGAGATAGAACAAATATGGAAGTATATTTCTGAGCAGTGCAAAAATTACAGGGTGATGATAATAGGAAAGTTCAAATACCCTTGTATTAACTGCGAAAGAATCAGTGTGAAATCATAAAGGTACAGAATGCATTCAAGAGAATGGTTTTAGCCAGTACGTAGTAAGTGCGACAAGAGACTGGAAAGAACTGAAACAAGGGCAGAATCTTCCATTGGTGGTATTTTTCTAGCCCCACCAAAGTCAATGGAGTTTTGAAGAGCTCACCATATTTCCAGCCCGGCCCCCACCACAATGGGAAGCAAAATTCCAAACCAAGCTTTAGGGAATGAAACTGAGTGGATGGAAGATGCATCAATGAGAGAACATTAAGGTTATCAATCATTTAAATTTATATTGTAGATGCAGACAAGGGCAAAGATGGATTAGGAGTAATTGTTTTCAATTGACAAGATACCAATTTTACAAAGATGATGTGTAATTCAATAGAAGTGGACTGGAAGCAGTTAAAGTCAACGCCAGAGCAATAAGAGGAGATCAAGAGGAGATAGTGAAAGCCTCAATCATATTTCCACAAAGAAATATATTGGGACTGTTACAAATTAGAAATCAAGTCAGGCAATGAAAGATAGAACACTGGAACTTAACTTTTAAACACTTACACTTTTATTTACAGAGGCAGACATTGCACTTAATGCATTCCTAACCACCAACACCTCTTTCAATTTGCTCCTGCAGAGCAAAGGTGAATCTTCAAATAACACCTATCACTCGAATGCTAATAACACCCAAATGATAAATAACTAACAGAGTCCCTTCTCTCTATAAATAAAAATTAGACAAATGTACAAGCACAATTTCAAAAGAAAATTCAAGCAACACAAAACATTACATCAAGAAATTACCCTCCTCTGAGATCCTTCAATTTCAACAGATTTTACTCCTTTTCGCAAAATGAAATCTGACAGTTGACGGTTTCAATGTACCCATTTAATCTTAGAGACTTCCTACCCTTCCAACATTTGCTTCAAACTGATAGTGGGCAGGATTTTCCAGCCACACACACCCCAAAAAAAAAACAGAAAATTCCACCCAAGCTCAGCGGACATTTTCATGGTCCACCCCTATCCGCTACGATTTCCGTGGCGTGCAGAACAAGAAAATTCATCCCAGTGTCGTTCCATAATCTTTTCTCACTCATACCTGCCGTAATATTCCTATTATTCCACAGGAAACGATTATCTACAAAACATTTAGCCTTCGTAGTTGAAATTTCATCGAGTTACCCTTGATCTATTACAGTACGCAAGATTCCACAAGGAATGATTATCTACGTAACATTCAAAGGAGATACCATCATTGTACAGAATGTCACTTCAAATGTTAGCACAATAGAATCTTAAATCTTCTGCGTTCAGAAGAGTCAATATTTCAACAATCACATTACCTTTAACAAATATTTTTAATTTCTCAAGTAAAGGCATTTTTTCCATTTTCACCGATAAGAAATAATATGAAATCAACTGCATTCAAATACCCAGAGTATGAAACACCATTAGAAATAACTCATTTCATGTTCTTTTGGTCATCTAAGGGTGGGAACTTAAGTTCGCATTGCTCCAGATTTAATTTTTGTAACGTTTCATTTGCCCTTAAAATATCCTCTACTTTGGGGTGTTTCCTGGAAGCACTTAACTCCTATGCAAAGCCAGCATCTGGCCTAATCTGAGTGCAAAACCAATTCAACTAACTGACAAAGCTTTACAATTATTGTTTCCCTTTAGCTATGAAACCACCTTTATGTAATAACCTGTCATGATTAACTAGGAACAACACTCGAAATAGCACTGTTGATTTGATCAAGAATATGTAAAAATATGAAGGCCCAGGTAGATTGGATAGGAAGGATTTCATTCTTTTAGTAAAGATACCAATAACCAAGGGGAAAATTGATGCAAAGCAATTTGGTGAACGTTCAGGAGGAGAATTGAAGCAGAAAAGCTCATTGCTTTTAATAAGCACAAGAATAAACACTCGAAGATCACAGAACAAAGGGCTGAAGGCTGGATAGCTGTTTTTCAGTGGATACAAACACAATAGTCCAAAAGCCTCAAATATGTCCTAAATTTCTAAGACTCCATTATGCAAAAACTTTCTTGACACAGTTCCACTAGCTGCTGTAGCCTGGGGTGCAGCTGCTCTTTACAAGGTGCAGGTTACCTTGAAGCAGCGCAGGTTAACTGAACGTGTTGCTAGTCACGCAGGTAATGAGTCCCTCTGGTGAGCTGGGCTGCACACTGCAAACTTGTTGATCAGGCACAAAGCTCGCCTGCTGCCTGCCTCAACTTGACCGCTCATGGGTGAAATGCACAATGTAATCCCAATGCCCGTGAATGGACCTAATCAGATTTCCTCCCCAAGAATTCTTACTGCAGCTATTAAGGTGATCCATCCCTGGAGTACTATCTAGAGTTTCTGTCTCCTAATTAAAAGGAAAGCCATAGATGAAAAGCAATGATGACTCATTAGAATGTATCTTGGCAATTGTTGACTATATTAAGTTTCATTCCCTGGTATTCAGAAGACTAAGAAGTGATCCCTTTCAAATATATAAAATTCTTAAAAGGGTTCTATAGGGGAGATGCTGGGGGAATATTTGCTGTGACTGGGGAGTTTATGACCAGGGATCATAATAGGAGAATTGGCCATTTAGGACTAAACAGAGGGAAAATTTCTTCACTCATTGGGGATCTTACATTTCTCCACTTCAGAGACCTGTGGGTATTCAGCAGTTTGAGTGTATTCAAAACAGAAATCAGTAGGTTTTTGAATACAAAGGGAGATGGGATAGAGCAAGAAAGTGAATTTAAGATAGATCAGCCATGATCTTATTGAATGGCAGACCAGATTCAAAAGGGCCAAATGCCCTACTCCTATTCTTTTGTTTTAAGAGTGACCAGAAGGAGCAGGAATAACACTACAGTTAGAGCCAGACCATCAGGAGAGGTAATGGCCTACTGGTATTATTGTTAGACTATTAAATCGAGAAACTCAGCTAATGTTCTGGGGACGTGGATTCGAATCCCACCATGGCAGCTGTTGGAATTTGAATTCGATAAAAGAATAGAGAATTAAGAAAATGTCGATAACCACGAAATGATTGTGGAGGAAAACCCATCTGGTTCATTAATGTCCTCTAGGGAAGGAAATCGGTCATCCTTACCTGGTCTGGCCTCCACGTGACTGCAAAGCCACAACAATGTGGTTAACAAGCCTTTCAGTTGAATGGCAATAAGGGGTGGGCAATAAATGTTGGCCAGTCAGTGGCACACATGTCCCACAAACAAATAAATAAAAAACTCAGGGGTGATGCCTGAAATTAATTTATACAGCAGAGTGATGGAAAACTGAAACTCACTTCGCCACAATGCAGTTGAGGCTATGTCAATTGAACATTTCAGAACTGAGATTTTTGTTTGACAAGAATATGGAAACTAGACAATCACAGAAATTACAGGACCATTCAGTCATGATTTAATTGAGTGGCAGAATGGCCCACTCCTGTCACCATGTTCTTATAGTCATAATGAACTACCTTGCTGAGACGGTATGGATACATCGGAGCACGAGTGAAATTCTTCTGGCTCAACTTAATAGATCCCACTAGCGATGTGATATTGACAATTGCTGCCTTGTTACAGCTCATCTCTTCCAATTGCAAGGCATGTGCTGCCTTCTTCAGACTGGGCAGAAAAGCCTGTCAACAAAAATATAAAACAGAATAAACAGCGAGAACATTCACTTGTCCTGGAAATAAAGATGATTCAAGCTGCATGAGATGCTCCCCAGAAGTGCACTGAGAGTGACAATACGTTCTTTTGTCCAGCTGTTCCTCTGAAGCTAACACCACCACAGGATTTATCCTCAATAGTCGGAGTGATTAACGCTCTGAAGGCAGTGGGGGGGGGGGGTTTTCCCCGTCCCACCAGCCATGGGGATTATAGTAGGCCAGGGGTCGGGGCAATCATGCAAAGGTCTGTTGATCTTGGGCCCTGGTTTTGAGGTGAACATGGCCAGAAAATCCCACCTGCTGAGTCCCAGTCCTTTCCCATTAAGATCAAGTCTGTGGCTACTCAGTTTTTAAGGTTTTATGTTTACTTATTAGTGTCATAAGTAGGCTTACATTAATACTGCAATTAAGTTATTGCGAAAATCCCCTAGTCGCCACAGTCCGACACCTGTTCGAGTACACTAAGGGAGAACTTAGCATGGCCAATGCACCTAATCTGCACAACTTTCAGATTGTGGGAGGAAAATGGAACAGACAGAGGAAACTCATGCAGACGTGGGGAAAATGTGCAAACTTCACACAGACAATCACCCAAGCCGGGAATCGAACCCCGGACTCCAGAGCTTTGAGGCAGCGCTGCTAACCATCGTCCACCATGCTGCTTGGGTGCAGTTCAGAACCAGTGTATCAAAAAGGTGTCAAAGATTAAAGATTGGATTATTAACAGAATAGGGGACAGTACTGAGTTCAGCGCACAGGCAGCAGGTCAAACATTTCCACTTTGGTTTGCTAAAATATTTAGGTCATCCATCATACATGACTCTAAATTTGTTTTTTAAATCCCCAAATCCCAGGAGGTCTTAGTTCTGTATCTGTTAATTTCTCAGCATATTATTCCAGTTGCAAACTCAATATTTGAATGGCTTTCCAGAAATGTCTCAATCATTTTCTCCCAACAGTAAAAACTTCCAAAGGCAGTATTGTTGTAATAAATGAGGAATGGTTTTTCTCTTCCCTCTGATCAATGGGAGATTTTGGAGTGCAGTGGGGAGGATCATTGTTTTTCAGCCAAAATCTCCAAGTTTAAGCCCCAGCCCAGGATTTGATGGCCATGGAAGATGCACAAGAACAAAAGAATTAGGAGCAGAAGCAGGCAATTCGAGCCCATTCCATCATTCAATCAGATTATGGCTGATATCTTCCTTGTCTCAAATCCATCTCTCTACCTATTCTCCATATCCCTTTAATTCATTTTTTAAATCAGCAATATATCTATCTCCTTCTTGAAACAATTCAAAGATTCAGACTCCACCCACTATGGGACAGCGAGTTCCACAAATTCACAACCCTGTGTGAGGAGTAGTTCTTCCTCATCTCAGTTTTAAATCTACCGCCTTTCAACCTATACCTGAGCAAGTTCATAACAGGCCAAATAAGTTTAGTATCAACTATTAATTCTTTCCAACTTAAGCCAATGGCAGGCAGTAAGAGTGGGAGAAATTGGTGCCTCCATCATTACCATCCATAACTCTAGGCTACAACTCAGATGTAGGGAAATCCAGATTCCTTGTAAAGAGGGCAGATGGTTCAGTTGGCTGGTTGGCAACAGTGAATCAGATCAGTACCAACAGCATGGGGATCGAGTTGCTGTTCGAGCTGGGGTGGATTCAGGTCCTGCCTCCTCACCCTTCCCATTTTGGAGATTGTGGAAGATATAGGTAGAACTTTTCCTCAGGCAGAGAACTGAAATGATCACTGGCAGGACAGGCATTTATTGAGAAAGAGGTAGTCCACATCCTGTGGTGAAAATCTTCCCACAGCGCAGCCTGCACAGTTTGCAACATTTTGAGTCTGTGACTTTGGGAAGTGCTTGGTCTTTCCATTTTTTCCATTTCCACAGCTCCTCTTCTGAAAGCATTAAGATACTGAGGTAGAGTACCTTAGGTGCCCCTAACCTGTCACTCTTTATTCCAACAAAGTTCCCTTTGTTTCCATAATGAATCCACTCAGAATTCATTGGGCTTGGCTCTGATACCTGAACGGCCATACATTCACTAGATACATGCTGCCTAGGCTGAAGCATAAAAGTCAACCAAATGTCGAGGTGTAGGGTGTTCCTATCAGCCTTCAAATGATATTACAGGAGGATTCAAAGCACTCAAGGCAAAACAAATATGTAAAGAAGACAAGTAAACTAGAGAAAAATAAAGGAATTTAATATTCTCTCTACTCAAATGAATCCAGTGAAGCCCCTACTGAATTCGTTTACCTTGCTCACTAACAGGGGGCCAATCACATTTGTTCGGTAAACTGCCATCAGCTTGTCAGCAGTGAGGGTTTCTAGAGTTGCGTCAGAATTTATTCCAGCATTATTGATGACTAGGTTGAGTCCAGTTGTGCCAAGACTCGCTTCCACTGTCTCCACAGCTTTTTGGATGCTGGCTGAATCTGTAACATCTTAAAAAGGAACATTAAAATCCTGGAGGTGGTACAATGACAAACAGACAACACATCTGGCAGTTGTAGTATTTCTGTAGAAGGTGTTTGATCAGCCCTTTCCTGGAGTCCTGCTGCAGTATATTGACAGGACATGGACAAGTGTGACAAAAATGTCATATTTCTCAATATTTTCCCAATGCTACTGTGGTAAACTGTGATGTGGAGATGCCAGCATTGGATTGGGGTGGGCACAGTAAGAAGTCTCACAACACCAAGTTAAAGTCCAACAGGTTTATTTGGTACGAGCTTTCTCGTGCCAAATTTTTCAACTGGAATCTTGGGTTCATGTCACACTACATTTGGCCTGGGCTTGCAAACTTCTACTAACTGTCCTGGCTGAAGACAATTCACACCTCTATAACCTGTGACTATCCCTCTCTCCATTTGCATTGTCTGTACCTGTAACAAATTGATTATCTTAAAGACTCGATTTCCAACCATTATCTTGCAATTGAATGCCTGCCTATATATGCTGTGTTTATGAACCTACCTCTCCACTTACCTGGTAAAGGACCAGTTCTCCGAAAGTTAGTGACACCCAATAATCCTGTTGGACTTTAACACAGTAAACTGTGAAACAGGCGTGTGTGCGTATGCGTATGTTTAGAGGTTTGACTAGATTGAAGACAGTTAGACCACAAGATTAAAAAAAAATCAAAAAAAGGGGATTGGCGTGAAAACAAGTGTTTTGAAGTGGAAATTGAGCAGCATGAATGGAAATTTGCATTAGGAAGATAAGGAAAATGACAAAGTTAAATATTACAAAAGGAACATGTACAATCATAAATAAAGTGAAGCAAAATAGTAAGTTGATTTTTACCCAAAAGTAATGACATTTAAAAAAAAACCATGAAAGACTTAGAAATTCTAAAGAAAGGAATTTCTAAATGAAAGTAAAACAATAGAGTTAGAGTTGAAAGAGGAAAAACATATTTAGAGAGAGATGGAAGGCTGTATCAGTTAGCTGGTTATGAGATTCAAATGCAGTGTATGCTGGAAACAAGCCTGTGGAAAAGCAGTTGCCCCAGAGAAATGTGTTTGCATCTGTAAAGTTTTGAAGCAAGCTTGGCTCCTCAGTATTGGATGTGAAAGAAAGGAAAGCCTGTGTAAGATTTCCCCTATAGCAACTGCAGGTTTGTGGGCAACAATATTGAAATGTTGAGGACTGTTGTCTAAATACAATGTTGAGCTCTGAGTTAATTGAGTAGAAACCTGCTGGGAAATGTTTGTAGAAGTACTGTCAGCAGTGTAAATGTAATTTTGTATTCTTAAGTTTGATATTTTTACTTTTTTTAAATAAATGTTTAAACTTAACCTTTAAAATCTTCACTAGTAATCTGAAATCTTTTCACATAAAATACAGACTGCAAATTGTTGTGAGAGTTTGTTCAAGTTTCCCTATGGGATTTGGCAGTCTGACACTTAGAACTTGTCAAATTATAACACGAGGCAATAGAAATAATTATATTTCCTTTTTAAATTTGCTTTTCTACATGAATGGAGATTGAAAATGATGAACCTTCGGTCACATCGTGGCCTTTTTCCCAAAACTCCTTGCATTAACTTAGTACCATCAATTGTACATTTACATTCCATTTGCTCTATTGATATGTAATATTCTACATTTTTCAAAGTTAAAATTCAATTTTCCATTTACCTACATCACTTAGAAGTATTTTGTTGCATTTTCTATCTCTCTGTTCTCCTTAGTCTAGAATTATTTGCAAGTCTGAACAATTTATGAGTGAAACTAGTCGCAATCACATTACTATGGATTAAAAATATCAGGAGAGAAATACGCTTAGGAAACTGCATTTTCCCAGTTTGACATTGATTCATGCAAAGCTCCACTCTACCTCCAAGTCTGATATGATTCCTCCCATGAGGATGCGTTATTTTCCAATATGTGAACGTTTTAAGTTTGAAAGATGAAATAAGCACTAACGGTGGGGGGTTCCACTATATGTTTTAGTTCCATAACAACCCAAAGTGACAATGGATTCTTCACAATCTAGCTTGTATTTGCCAAGTATTCCCCCTCAATCCCACGTTGGGCAGCATTTCCCTTCTCGCTTCCTGCTGGGTGGTATCTTCCTTTTTATATCCATGTTGGGATGTAGAGATGCTGGCGTTGGACTGGAGTAAACAGTAAAAAGTCTGACAACACCAGGGTTAAGTCCAATTGATCAGTTGGACTTAAACCTGGTGTTGTCAGACTTCTTACAGTGTTTACATCCATGTTGGGCAGAGACATTCCTCTTAAATAACCCATTCATTCCCAGAATCAGTGAAGTGAATCTTTTTTGAACTGCTTCTAAAGCAATAATATCCTTTCTTAATTAAAGGAGATTAAAAACAGTACATAGTACTCCAGATGCAGCCTAAGATCTTGTGCAGCTTTGGCAAAACTTCCCTACATTAAGACTCAATTCCTCTTGGAATAAATGCCAATGCTCTGCTTACACTTACAAACCCACATACTGACTTTGTGATTTATGCACCAGGACACCCAGATCTCACCGTATCAGAGTTCTGCAGTCTCTTTCCACTCAAATAGTTTTAATGCTTTTCTATTCTTCCCTCAAAAGTGAATAAGCTTAGATTTTCCTCTATCTGCTAAATCTTTGCCCACTCCCATACTTCAATTTCTCTCTCTCTCTTTTCTCATTTTGAAATCTATCCAATCTTCTGAACCAATCTTTGCAGTCTTGTACACTTTTTCTTTCAATTTGTTGCTCGCCACAGATGATGCAACCTTTGAAATGGAATACATCTCTGACTGAAAGACAGCGCATGCCTATAGTTTTCAGAATGACTTATAACTTTCTAGCGCCCCAGCATTAGATTTAGGGGTTACTCAATGATGCACTTGGGATTCCCAGGAAAGGAATTATCTGGCATTGTCTAGAAGGATCTATCTCCTCCAGACAATTGGGAACCATCTGACAAAGTGATTACCCCAATATTTACTCTGATTTAATTTATTATTGTCATATGTATTAACATTCAGTAAAAAGTATTGAATTGTTTCATCGAGAAGAAAATGAGAGACTACAGAATGTAGTGTCCAGTCATAGCTTTGGTAAGGGAAGAGAAAGATCAACTTAATGTAAGGTAAGTCCATTCAAAAGCCTGACAGCAGCAGGGAAGAAGCTGTTCTTGAATCAGTTAATATTTCATCTCAGATTTTTGTATCTTTTTCCCGAAGGAAGAAGGTGAAAAGGAAAATGTCTGTGGTGCGTGAGGTCCATAATTACGCTGGCTGCTTTGCTGAGGCATCAGGAAGTGTCGATAGTCAATGGATGGGAGGGTGGTTTGCGTGATGGATTGGGCTACATTCATAACCTTTTGTAGTTTCTTGTGGTCTTGGATCAGAGTAGGAGCCATACCAACCTGTGAGAAAGCAGAGGCATTGGTGGGCTTTAACTATAGTGTTGGCGTGAGGTTGGAGGAGAAGCAGGACAGGTTGTTGGTGATCTGAACACCTAAAAACTTGAAGCTCTCAACCCTTTCTACTTCTATTTCGTCCCCATTGACACAGACAGGGGCATGCTCTCCTTTACATTTCCTGAAGTCGATGACAATCTCCTTTGTTTTGTTGGCACTGAAAGAATTAAGGGAAAAAGAGCACTAGTAATTCTGGAGTAATTATTTTAAAAACCCACTGAGCCCTGCAGGGGAATAGCACTCTCCCCCAAACACACCCTACACCCCCACCAGCAATATGTTGATGAGAAAGAGGAGAGGTCAAGCATAAGTTCTCTTAAAGAACAAAGACAATTACAGCACAGGAACAGACCCTTCCACCCTCCAAGCCTGCACCGACCATGCTACCTCACTTAACTAAAGGTGAATGTACCTTCATCACAAAGACCCTTCTTCACACAGAGCAGAATAATATTCCCTCACTACATAATCACAGTATCATAGAATCCCTACAGTGCAGAAGGACATCATTTGGCCCATCAGGTCTGCACCGGCTCTCCACAAGAGGATTTTACCCAAGCCCTATCGCCAAAACCCCACACATTTACTCTCCAAATCTACTTAACCTGCACATCTTGGGATACTAAGTGACAATTTAGCATGGCAATCCAACTAATCTGCACATATGTGGATTTCTCCAGGCAGAAAGCCACTTATCACAAAGCGTACTTTCCAACAAGGAACAAACAGTTCAAAAAATTCATCCGGGAAGATGCACGGATGCTCTGAAAGAACTGCAGTAAAAATTCTACTACAATATGCAACTTGTGAACTCAGTATCAGGACATAGCTTGAACCAAAATTGCGTTACCTCAGTAGTTTTGCTTTTTGGCTGTGCTTTCAAATGTCTGACCAATCCATTGGCTTGTTATTGAGATTGACTGTTGAATTAACCAACGTGCACAGGAATGTCACTTACCTAACTCTAATATCTTCACTACAGATTGTTCATCTGCCAACTTCTGCAGCTCCTAATAGGAATCAAACAGAATGGATTGTCAGATCAGACCAGCAAGTCAACTCCATTTTATACTATAACAACTCACCTTTAACCAGAAAGGATTGAGGAAAAGAAGAGGAACTGACACTAAGCTTTCACATTGATACCATGGGGCAGCAGAATGGTACGTCACTCAATCCACATTAATTTATTCATTTATTAATGTCACAAGTAGGCTTACATTAACACTGCAAATCACCTATACTATCAGACAATTGCTTACAGCATACAAGACAACTGGGGAAATGAGCAAAAAATTGCCCCAACTGATAACTCAAGATCAGCTATTCAAAAGCAAATGGGTACATTGTCAAGTGTACTTAAAGTTACAAAACCAATCATCACTTATATCGGTGGAAACAAAAACGTATGCACACAAAAGAGGAAAGTCCAATCACTGAGAAACTAAAGTGGGTGATGTATTTGCAGGATTACATGTTCTCACCAGGAAATGTTAGCTTTTTATGTTAATATGAAGCATGTTTAGACAGTAATACTCCACAATTAATTAATAACCAAAAAAAGGAAAGAATAAATTTGGAATTAGTTAATCATTGGTCCAATAATCAGTCCTATCTTCCCACTGTTCCCTCCATGCTCAACTTATAGAAACACAAAACCTCATTCAGCTTGGGTGGTATAATGTATTATCAATAAATCAATTATTACTTAGAGCCACAACGAGTTGCCTTTGACTTTACTACACTGGCGACAAAGAAAAATGTAGTTAGTTGTCGAGAGATTATAATGTGCAGTTAAAGGTGGAGGAGAGGGAGCATGAAAGCATAGATAAAAAGTACATATAAGCCTTCTAAAAATGCTTTTTTACAAAATAGAACTGTTTGACCCAGAAGTGAAAACTAGGGGCAATATATCGAAAGGCTGCATTAGTTCCTTGTCATTAATGAAATCACAGGGGAGGGAAACAAAAGATGACACTACTCACAGTCTGTGACCCACAAACTTTACCCTAATAAGGTACCTAACATCACCTGATACTCCAATCACAAAGGATTAAATTCTCCCATCTTTCCGTCCACAGGAATCATATTGAGTGAAACAGAAAATTCAGTGAACCATTGAAAGGTCCGATGAGCTTAGCTGGGAGTTTCTGGTTTTGGGGCATGCATGGCAGGAAAAACCCACTCATGGTCTTTTGACCAGATAGCCAAAATGGTCAAACATCAATTTAACCCTCGACCTTCAATCATCACATTGAGAAATAAAATTTCATACTGCAGTAAGGGAAGCAGGGACACCATCTCTGCTTTCATGGAGAGATTGAGAGAGTGAGCATAGCATTGTGAGTTCAGCCCAGTTTTACATAGAGAACATAGAACATTACAGCACAGAACAAGCCCTTCGGCCTTCGATGTTGCGCTGACCAATATAAAAAGCAATGCCCCTCCAAACTAAACCATTCCCTTCTCTTCCATATACTTATCAACTAACCTCTTAAACGCCACCAAACTTGGCGCATCTACAACTGCTGCAGGCAGGGCATTCCACTCCCGAACCACCCTTTGGGTAAAGAACCTACCTCTGATATCCGTCCTATAACTATCACCCCTTAATTTAAAGCTGTGTCCCCTCGTGCTAGCTTTTTCCATCCTAGGAAAAAGGCTATCACTGTCCACCCTATCTAAACCTCTAATCATCTTATATGTTTCGATCAGGTCCCCTCTTAGCCTCCTCCTTTCTAACGAAAACAACCTCAAATCCCTCAGCCTCTCCTCATAAGACCTGCCCTCCATACCAGGCAACATCCTGGTAAACCTCCTCTGTACCCTCTCCAATGCCTCCACATCTTTCTTATAATGTGGGGACCAGAACTGCACACAATACTCCAAGTGCGGCCGCACTAGAGTTTTGTACAGTTGCAACATGACGTTGCGGCTCCGAAATTCAATCCCTCTACCAATAAAAGCCAAGACTCCATATGCCTTCCTAACAACCTTCTCGACCTGACTGCCTACTTTCAGGGGTCTATGCACATACACACCAAGATCCTTCTGTTCATCTAGACTACTAAGATGTTTAGTTTTAGGGGACATCTTAGAAAAACCACAAGGTCTGCTGGATCAACAGCCTCATGATACAGAAAAATAAGACCATAAGTCGATAAGACCCTCTCCAAAAGGCTATTCATTCTTTTTCAGTTACAGGACCCAAAATTGCACACAATATTCCAAATGTGGTCTGATCTGAGCCGTACCAAGCTTTAGCAGTACATTCCTGCTTTTGTATTTTAATCCTCTCAAAATGAATGCTAACATTGTTTTCTTAACCATCAAGTGAACCTGCAAGTTAACCTTAAGAGAATCCTGAACTAGGGCTCCCAAATTCCTTTGCAGTTCTGATTTCTGAATTCACTCCCCATTTAAATAAATAGTCTATGCTTCTATTCTTCCTATAAAAGTGCACAATTTCACATTTTCCCACATTATATTCCATCTGTCACTTCTTTGCCTACTCTCCTTCTACAGCCTCCCTGCCTCTTCAATACTATCTGTTCCTGCACCCATCTTTGTATTAATTGCCCCTTAGTGTGCAAGGATGTGTAGGTTAGAGGGATTAGTGGATATAATATGTAGTTATTGGGGGTAGGGCTTGGGTGGGATTGTGTTTTGTGCAGACTCGATGGGCCGAAGGGCCTGTTTCTGCACTGTAGGGTTCTATGATTCAAACTTAGTTACAATGTCCTCAAGTTTCTTCATCTAACTCATTGAAGTAAGGAGTGTAGAGCTGCTGGCTGTGTCTAAAATCCCTTTAGAAAAAGCTATGGTGATGGCCCAGGAAATGGAATGCGCTGATCAAAGTGTACGTGAGATACAAGGCATGGCCAACCAGGTGAACCATTGGTAGCAGGAAATGGCTGCTGCAAGGAACAGCCCAAATGAGGCTGCAGCAGAATCCAAGCACCAGCAGTGGAAGCTTATTTTCAATATGCAGGAAAGCACCCTCAAGAAAGTTGCCAGTGCAGAAAAAGGAAGGCTCATTTACAAACATGGTGCAGAATGAAGCAAGTTGGACAGAATGCACTAAAGAAAGAAAACAATGATGGTTAGTTGAATTCTGTTAAAGAAACTAGACAAGGAGTCCAAGTGGATCTGAATCTGATGCTTTAAATCAGGTCCAAATCAAGATGTCACCTATAAAAATAGCCTTGATGGTCAATGGTAGACCTCTAAATGGAAGTCAACACAGGAGCTACAGCCATAACCATAGTGGAGTGTAATAATCTTTCCAAAGCCAATCTTGTCATCATCACCCTTAGAATGTGTATCAAGAATCTCTTGGTGGCTTGAGTGATAGGGCTCCGGGGCTTGACCTTCGATTGCTGGCCCGAGTGGAGTCAATTGGTTTTAAACCCCCCACTGTTCATTCCCTACTGTGAGAATCTCCTCTTGCTTATCATAATATCCATCCCCTCTCAAATCCATTTCTTCCCTAGCATCCCTATGTTAGGATGGCCTTTCCCATCACTTGGCAATTGACCTGGGGTCAATTAACAGTAGGACTGGATCAAGGGACGTGGAGTGGAATGGAGACCATTGTTTTGAAGGGAGTGATGCAAAGCCACTGATACCAGTTGATTCTGAAACCCCGTTTCAATTGGGGAACCAATCTCTTCTGCCTCCATTTCGGAATCCACATCCTCACCATTTGGACAGACAAGTGTTGGATCGACTCTTCTCGTGGCTCAATATGGCATTGGTCATTCCCAATGCTGATAAAGAGGCTATCACTGGTGCAGGCTCCCTACTGCTGGGATGACCCTGGTACTTCCTGACAACAGGATCCTGCATTTGTACCTTTTCAGGCA
The DNA here is from genome assembly GCA_024679065.1 of Sphyrna mokarran. Lineage (NCBI taxonomy): Eukaryota > Metazoa > Chordata > Chondrichthyes > Carcharhiniformes > Carcharhinidae > Sphyrna > Sphyrna mokarran. The sequence continues at coordinate 31,877,627 of JAGIQG010000022.1, read as the reverse complement.
GGAATCCTATTTTTTCCGTTAAGATTTGGGATTCAACTGAGACTGTCCCCAAAGTTCCTCATTTGTACTAGATCACTAATTTTAAACGATCTTTGTTTCCTTGCAGAATCATAGTTCTTATTCTGGTTCTCTTGTTGAGACTCCACCCTCTATGCCAGGTTTGGGAACAGTAAGCTAAATCTTGTCCTAAGTGTTTGTCTCATTAACAGTTCAGCCGGAGCAATTCCTGCTGCTGTGTGAGGGGTAATCCTATAGTCGAGTAAAATTGGCTAATTTTGTCTCTATGGATGGGGTAGATTGCATTAAAGTCTGATCAAGACTGGGCCATCCTATGTACTTCCTGGCTAGCATTTTCATTTCTGAAATCCCAGGTGTAATTCCATATTTTCACTCCCGTGTAGCGTAATGCTTGAGAATCTCTGGCCTCCAAACCACGCATTTCCTGTCAGCGGGAGATGGCACGTTGTTTGCTCGAGATGGGATTCTCTGGTTCCTTCATTGAGAATGGGAATTCCCATTGACATCAGCCCACGCTGACAGGAAACCCACAGGCTGGAGGTACTGCTGGACAATCCCACCAGCATGAATGGGTGGACAATTCCGCATTGTATATTTCAATTTAATTAGGACCGGGTCTTTTTGTGATCAGGCCTTGATTTGCCTCGCAGACACTGGCAAGGTGTCCAGATAATCACAGGTCATCATGACCTCTCCCACAATGGGAAGTCAAAGCCAGGCTTATGGGCAATGGCAGATGACTCAGTGCATTGGCATTAGTTATTGGGTCTTGGGAAGTAGTCATAAGCTGCCAGTAACAAGGTCTGATTCTATAATGGGGCGCAGAAAATGTTGGGGGCAGGGGGATGGTTATTGACTTATCTTCTTTAGTCCCAGCAATGATTTATGATCAGTCACCATGAAAAAGCATCTACTGCAGACGTATTGATGGAATTTTTAAATGCATTAAGACAACTACAATCCTTCTTTCTTGATTTGGGAACAGTTGCATTCAGCATCCAAAAGGGTGCTAGATGCATACCATGTTCCATCTCTCCAGTGGGGTGCAGGACTAACTATCTTTTAAAAAGACAAAGTTGTACCTGCCTCTACTACTACCTTTGGCAGCATATTCCACACACTCATAACCCTGTGTGTGAAACAATTGTCCCTCAGCACACTTCTGTATCTCTACCCTCTCATCTTAAACTTATGCCCTCTAGTTTTAGACTCCCCTACATTTGTGAAAAGATATTGGCTATCTACCTTGTCTATAACCCTCATTATTTTATAGGCCTCTATAAGGTCACCCCCTCAGCCTCCTATGAGAAAAAAGTCCCAGTCTATCCAGCCTCTTCTTATCACTCAATCCGTCAAATCCCAGTAGCATCTTAGTAAATCTTTGCTGCACTCTTTCTAGTTTAATTATATCCTTTCTAGCATAGGGTGGCCAGAATTGCATAGAGTATTCCAAATGTTGTCTTACCAATACGTTGTATAACTTCAGCAAGGCATTTCAATTCCTGTATTCAATGTTCTGATCGATGAATCCATGCATGCTGAATGCCTTCTTCACCACTCGGTACACCTGTGACTCCACTTTCAAAGGAGCTATATTCTCAACGATCCATTGAAAAATGGCACATAAAAATGAGGCCCCAAAGGACAGGTGAATATACATGTATAGGTCTTTATGTGTATCAACTGTTACATACTTTCAGGAAGGCTCATCCAATCCAAATTTGAGATACGCATAACTCACATCCAACTTACGTTTTGGAGTCAAGGGTTGGTCAGACATTTTATTATACTGAAGTTTGAGTATGCCATCAACAGGACTACTTTCTGATCTCATCCCACTCAATATTGTTACCCCCCCCACAAAGAAAGAAAAACCACATGCTCTGTATTTTCAGCCTATTCTTCAACGCTTGCATAATAGGCTTCAGGTTTACTGAAAACAAATATTTTTCTTACCGGAGGATTACTTGTCTCCAGAATAAAGGCTGCCCAGAGGGAAGAATAAAAATCATTTTACTCCTCATTGCCAATGTAATATTCTCATCAAGCCAGTCTTCTGTCACCATCAACCTCTATTTACAACATGTATTAAGGTACCACTTGTTAACTACAGCGTGCACGTCAAGATGCAGATTCCTTCGACTGCCGGCTTTTGTGGAGCCAACTATACTTAAACCCACAGCTCCTTCCCCACCATACAAGCCTCCACACTTTTAGCAGGAGAATTCATATGAGGCTCACAGGATCTATTAATGATTCCCTTGTAGCCATCATAACATGGAGCATGTTCTCTTCAGAACAAACTCTTCAAAGTACAGATAATGAAAATATAACAAAACTTACTTCAACTTATAAATCAAAGAAAGGGTTTAATGAAGAAACGTTATTTTTCCAAACTTGGGGTCACACCCTGGGCCGATCCAAGCAGGCTATGCTTCGTGAGTTACCTGGTCAGCTGACTATTACATCATTTTCTAATTGGTTCCATGGTTTACTGAGTCAACCCTTAGAGCTTGTTACCATTGGTCACATTACATCCAATACAAAGTTGTCACCGGTTACATTCTAATAGAGCAAGCTTTCTGATATCTTCAGAAAGGTCTGCAACCCTTGAGATTGAGTAATTCAGGAGCCATTTTATCTATTACATAGGACAGAATTGAGGACAGCAGGGTCAACTATACTTACAGTATCCGACAGCAACCAAACAGTGAAATTACCTGTCCCAGTGATTGAGGGTCATCGACCTTGTCCCATGGGTCGAAGCAGATAAAATTAGACTGGATGGAGACATTAAATATTTGGGATGGAAGATTTCAACAGCTACTGTGCAGATATTCTGAGGTTATCCAAGAAGAACTTCTTGAATAAAAGGGGCTGAAGCCAAAATTTATTTGAACCCTGAGGCAATTTCTAAATATTTCAGGTTCACCCAGTGCCTTCTACATTCCATCGCTTAGTGTCATAAAATTTGTACAATTTTCTGAATGGACTGCGCCTGTCATCTCTATTCTAAAACCAGATCACACTAAGAATCTGCAGAACATAGAGGCTTTTACAAAAATAAAGCAAGCCTTATAATCATCAACACTGCTTGTATACTCTAATCCAACTAAACTATTGGTAGTTACCTGGGATGTAACACCATATGGAGTGGGAGCAGTCTTGGCCCACAAGATGTCAGACCAAATAGAATGACCAATTGTATTTGCATCAAGAACCTTATCAGATGCTGAGAAAAAGTAATCTCAAATTGACAAAGTCTGGCGATAATTTAGGAAGTGAAGAATTTTCATCATATGTATGTGGTAGACCTTGACCATATTATCAATCACAAGACAGTTACTGCAATGATGGGCAGCACTGTGGCACAGTGGTTAGCACTGCTGCCTCACAGCGCCAGGAACCCAGGTTCAATTCCGGCCTCAGGTACTGTGTGAAATTTGCACATTCTCCCCGTGTCTGGATGAGTTTCCTCTGGGTGCGCCACTTTCCTCCCAAAGTTGTGCGAGTTAGATTGATTGACCATGCTAAATTGCCCCTTGGTGTCAGGGGAACTAGCTAGGGTAAATGCATGAGGTTATGCAAGTAGGGCTTGCGTGGAATTGTGGTCACTGTAGGTCCGATGGGCTGAATGGGCTCCTTCTACAGTGTAGGGATTCTACAATATGATACGTCAGAGAAAATTAGACTGCGCCTGCAGCGTAGGATGGAGATAATACCCCTGATTTTAATCGGCACGTCTGCCCCAAAAACAGGACGGGCGAGGCTTGCAGAAAGGCATTCCCTGTTGTCCTGGGGCACGATCTTACGAACCTCGGGTGGCCATGCCAGTGAAATCAGGGCCAAAATGTGAGATGGCATGTTTTTGTGGGAGGCTCAAGTTATAACGCCATCCCAGGGGCAACAATTTTTAAATACAGGAATTGCATGATGCACACTCCAGACAAAAAGTGAAAGCACTAGCCCAGAGGAATCGAAAGAACGGTTAGCCTGAGTTGTGAGTAGCTGCCACCAGCATGAGCTGCCGGCAAAATTTGGACCTATCAATTGGCATGGAGGACCAGACAGTCCTAGTGTCAGAAGACGAGCAATATCTGTGTCCATTGAAATAATTCTGATAGGAGGAGCACCTCACTGTCCACATGCCATTGACACAGTCCTCGAGTATTTCTGCGGCCATTGAAGAATCTCATGCTTCTCAGCAGAACTCTTCTGAAGTGGTGAGCCACTCAAGGCCACACAGAGAATGAATGTGGTGGTCACCCAGGGAGGTGGTGAATCAGTCACCTCTCCAAGTATTGTACCCGACCACTCGTCAATACATAAAGAAAAATCCACATCAGTCACAAGATGGACACACAGCAAATTGCTGATTTCTTGTTCCTAGAAATCCTTTAATGTTTGTAAAGATGCACATATCCCCTCATGCTGTCGTTTTAATTTTATATCAATAATATTTGGAGGTTGAGGGAAGATTAGAAATTTTGAGGGAGGAAGAGGAGAGAGAGTGTGCAGCTGATGCTGACAAAACATGCCCATAACACATGGGCAAAAAATCATCCAGATGGTGCTCAGGTATTCCTGATCCAATAGCATCAGAGAATATTAAAGCCTCTGGCATACTAAGGCATCACTGGTATCATTTTAACCTGAACATGGCAGTGTTCCTGGACCTCATCTTCTCCCTCATTCTCCAAAGATTGGCCGCTATCTGGGATACCCTCACCCCTCCAGCCCCCTAACAAAGAACAAAACAGCACGGGAAACAGGCTCTTCGGCCCAATAAGTCCGTGCCGCCAACCCGACGTTCCCACCTCTAACCTGGGGTGCCCTCATCCTTCAGAGCAGTTCCTCTTCAGATTGTGAGGTAATTCAGTGCATTGCAAATATATCCATCAGGGACACATGGGTGGGGTAAGACTGAAAGTTTGACCAAGTATTAGAAGCTCATTGAGGAGATTAATGGTCTGCTCAACAATGGCCCTGCTGTTTGTGTAGCTCTCACTGTTACCTACTGTCCACTTACGTGGGCACCCTCAAAGGCACAAAGGGCCGTCTCTTTAATGGATACTCCAAGTCATTTATGAGCCACTCATCCAGAGATCAGGGCCACTCAACACATCTGGTACTGTGAGTTTTGAATGGTGAAGGAGTCGTGGCAGTTGCCTGGTTACCTGAGCAGCATTGATGATGGCAGACCACCTGCACAGTGAGTGAGCAAAAGCCTACCCTGTTAATGATTTGATTATTATTGTCACATATACAGTGAAAAGTATTGTTTCTTGCATACCCATAGAGAAGGAAAGGATAGATGACAGAGTGTAGTGTTACAGTCAGAGCCAGGGTGTAGAGAAAGATCAATTTAATGCAAGGGTAAATCCATTCAAAAGTCTGACAGCAGCAGGGAAGAAACTGTTCTTGAGTCGGTTGGTATGTAACCTCAGACTTTTGTACGTTTCTCCCCAGTGGAAGGTGGTGGAAGAGAGAATGTTCGGGATGCGTGGGATCCTTAACTATGCTGGCTGCTTTGCCAAGGCAGAGGGGAGTATCGCCAGAGTCAATGGATGGGAGGCTGGTTTGCGTAATGGATTGAGCTACAGTCATGACCTTTTGTTGTTTCTTGCAGTCTTGGGCAGAGCAGGAGCCATATCAAGCTGTGATCCAACCAGAAAGAATGCTTTTTATGGTGCATCTGTAAAAGTTGGAGAGAGTTGTAGCTGACATGTCAAATTTCCTATGAAGGTGAGGGTTGTTTAGCCTTGATGGCGGTGGGAGTTAGGTTGGTGTCTCCCTGTATCCTGGGGAACCCTGCAATCACTGCAGGCTCTATCCAGTTGATTCTGGACATCCTGTGTGAAGGGGATGTAATTCCAGCCCTTTGGAACATTATGTCACTGAAGACCTTTCTGCAGTGGTGTGCAGCAAGTTATGTGATGCCACTGAAGTCTTCACAAGTTGACTGTAAAGGAGCCCGTTACAAAGAAGGTGAACACGATAATAACCTTCAAACCTACAGTTGTTGGGTGCCCCCCCTCCCACCTCCACATGCAGTTGGGGAATGTATCCCCTGTGAAAGTTACAAAGTGAGGTGACTGTGGCTCTTGATAGCCTGAGTCTTCTCCACATTGAGTCTTGGGCAATTGCAGATAGTTTATTCCATCTGCAGATTCCCAGGGATGCATAAGACCGTCCGCGTCCCCACAGTGGGTCTCTCAATGCTTCTTGGCTTCGGGATCTGCTACTGTTCTGGTCCCCTCATGCAGTACACCCTGGACTCTCTCTCTACTCTTCTTCCTCTCTCACTCTGACTCCTCTCCTCTTCACTAGGGGGGGTGTCTCCAACAAAGACCACAGTGCCCACCCATCTGAGACTTTATAACTGCGTGATGGACAAGAACAAAATCTCAGCAGAGAACAGGCCTCTGCATCAAATGATATCAGAGTAGAAAGATTGCTTAGTCCCTGCAGTCACTGATGAACTAATGCTAAGCAGAGACTGATCTCAGCTGCAACTTTTAAACCCGCACTAACAAGCTGACCCATGAAAAGAAAACAGAAAACGAATGGCTTGATTCTAACTCTGAAGGCATATTACTGCAGATTTGTTTCTGACCTTTGACCCCACCCACGTAGCATATTATTAAATCCAGCGTAATGTCAAATGTCACTATACACAATATTGAGTTTCCCCTATGCAGAAATTACGCTGTTTTGGAAACACATTATTCAATCTACTGTTTTCCTCCATCTTCCCTTCCTTCTTTGACCTTTCTTCTACTGCCATCTTATCTACCCCTGAAACTATAGGATTTGTTTGAATGTAGTGCCTCAGCAGCAGGTACAGTAGCCCATATTATTATATTCCCTCCAATTCAATTTTCAAGTTTGCTGACAATCTCAAACAACGATGAGACAGAGTACAGGAATGAGGTGGAGAATCTGATGAACTAGTGCAGAGACAATAATCTCTCTCTCTCAATGCCAACAAAATGAAGGAGATTGTCATTGACTTCAGGACGTGTAAAGGAGAACATGCCTCTATCTACATCAATGGGGACAAAGTAGAAAGAGTTGACAGCTTCAAGTTTAAGTGTCCAGATCATCAACGACCAGTCCTGGTTCCCCAGTGCTGACACTATAGTTAAGAAAGCCCACCAATGCCTCTACTTTTTCAGAAGATTAAGGAAATTTGACATTCAGCTAGGGTTCTCACCAGCTTTTACAGATGCATCGTAGAAACCACTCTTTCTGGTTATATCACAGCTCGGTATGGCTCCTGCTCCACCCAAGACCACAAGGAACTACAAAAGCTCATGAATGTAGCCCAATCCATCATGCAAAGCAGCCTCCCATCCATTCACTATGTCACACTTTCTACTGTCTCAGCAAAGCAGCCAGCATACCCAGACATTCTCAACGCCACCATCCTCCTTCAGGAAAAATTACAAAAGGCTGAGGTCACAAACCAACTGACTTAAGAACAGCTTCTTCCCTGCTACTGTCAGGCTTTTGAATGGATTACCTTGCATTAAGTTGATCTTTCTCTACACCCTAGCTCTGACACTACATTCTGCACTCTCTCATTTCCTTCACTATGAATGATGTGTTTTGTCTGTATAACACATAAGAAACAATACTTTCATTGCATGTTAATACATATGACAACAATAAATCAAATCAAATCAGATAAGCTGGATGACCTTGTCTCTCCTGTGATTATCACAATAATCAATTGTGTTAATGGACTGTAAACTGGGAAATGGTAGACACTGCATTATGCACCATAGAAAGTGGAAAGGAATATATAGATCAATTAATTGTATCTCTGAAGATCCGTTCAATTAGAAACTCTAGAATGGCTGGACTACAAGACCTCACCATCAGCGAGCAACGCATCGCCTCATGCTGCCATGAGGAGGGAGAAAAATCCCACCCACTCTCTGTGTCTTTCTCACACACACTCTTTATATACCTCACACATTCTCTATAAGTGCCTCTCTCCGTTTCACACTCTGCCTCTCTTAAACACTCTCTCTTTCATACGTAGACACCAGTGGAGGGAGAGACCGAGAGTTGGAGGGGAGAGAGTCACAGGGGACAGAGCGAGAGCTATTTTGGGGGGAGGGGGAGGAGTGCTGGGAGGTGGTTGGGGAGATAGACTAGGGTCGGGGGGGGGGGGGGGGGGGGGGAATGCTAATCACTACTAAAAATAAAGATCAGAAGTGGAATAAATGCTCTGAATGAGTCCTGCGTTTGTAACAGGTTGTCGAGAATGTCCCGAGAGTGTGAGAAAAGTTTGTTTATTACTGTTACAAATTAAGTTTACACTAACATTACAATAAGGTTACTATGAAAATCTACCAGTCGCCAAATTCCAGTCCTGTTCAGGTATACTGAAGCATGAAGGCGAAGGTGGAGGGGGGGGGGGGGGGACGAAAATCCACTTCTCACAGCCTTGCTCCATCATCACTCACTGACTCCATCCATCCCAAAGCATGTAGCCCAGTGCCAGTGCCTGGGTAGGGGAGGGGGGTGGGGGGAGACGAAAAAAGAGAGAGAGAGAAAAAAAGAGACAGAAAGAGAGAGAAAAAAGAGACAGAAAGAGAGAGAAAAAAAGAGAGAGAGAAAAAAAAAGAGACACAGACACATGATTTGCACTAATGTGCTTACACACTCTCACCCCACGAACCACAACTTCTAGCTGTTATCCTCCCTCCTGCAGGATATTCTCTGCCTCTCCCAGATCTATACCCAATGGCCGAGGAGACTGTTTCTGACTGTGAATGGAATCTCCTTTGTTGACATTGAGGGAGAGATCATTGTAAACACCAGTTTACCAGATTCTGTCTCATTCCTGTACTCTCTCATCGTTGTTTGAGATCACCAGCAAACTTGAAAATTGAATTGGAGGGAATAATATGGGCTACTGTACTTGCTGCTGTGGCATTACATTCAAACAAATTCTATAGTTTCAGGAGAAGATAAGATGGCAGCGAAAGAAAGGTCAAAGCCCTCTGGGGAAGGCTCAAAGGCTAATGGAGCTCAATACAAGAGCCACCATCAGTTTGTTAGTACAGACTAGTCAGCACGGTGGCACAGTGCTGCCTCACAGCACCAGGAACCCAGGTTTGATTCCTGGTTTAGATCATTGTCTGTGTGAAGTCTGCACATTCTCCCCATGGCTGTGTGGTTTTCCTCTCAAAGTCATGCTGGTTAGTTGCATTAATCCAAACAGGCACCAGAGTGTGGCACTCGGGGAATTTCACAGTAACTTTGTTGCAGTGCGAATGTAAGCCTTAGTTGTACCTAATAAATAACTTTGTGGTCATCTCACCGACTTTCTCGCTAAACAAGTCCTGTTAACCACCTAGAATCATTTGGGTAAATTTAAGAGCTTCTCACCGGATTATTGTTTCGGATAGATTTGTCTTTCTAAGGAATGTTATCCCTCTGTCTCTCTGATAAAGATTAGGCTCCTTCTCTCTGACTATTCTGTCAGTTTCCATCTCAGTCCTCCCTTTCTCCCAGGTGTTGCCTTCTCTCTGTCCATTGCTTGCAATCTCTGTTATAAGATGTTCTCACTCATACACAGATGTTCTTGTGCGTGTGTTCTCTCTGTCTGAGATCCCTCTCTGATTTTCTCTCCTTTTTCTGACTCTCTCTGCTTCCAGCCAGCTGTTTCTCTGCTAGCTGTCCCGGCCGAGGATAGATGGTCCCCCGTCCCTCTCCCTGGCCAGATGTTGTCCTGCTTTTACCTGGGCTGAGTTGGACTGCAGATAGGTTGCGAAGATGTAAGCCGGTGGACATCCGGAGTTGCTGAGCTGTTTGACCAGTTCCAGCCCGATCCCCCGGTTGGCGCCGGTAACAAGAACTGTCTCAGCCTTCAGCACTGCCATGGTCAGCTCGAACCAGCTTCAGCGTTCGCTGCAAAGCCGCTCCATTTAGTGGAGAAGGTGCATTTCAACCCTCAACTTTACCGGCACAAATCTCCACTAAGTGCCGACACTGCCTCAGCACCACGCCCATCCAAACACCCCGCCTCTCCAATTCACCCAACTCTTTTGCTACTTTCCTGTCGTATTTTATTGATCTATAAAAGCCAGAGAAAGTAGAGATTAAATCGGTAAAGTTTAAGTGAGAGCATATGATTGTCACTCTGTAAGCAGCGACCACACCTACCTTCAGAACTGACCAAGAAAAATATTCTAATCCCATTAACATAAATGAAATTTAATCAGTGCTGATGAAAAGTCATCAACCCAACTTCTGTTTCTCTCTGCACAGATGCCAGCTCTGCAAATGTTTCTGCATTTTTTGGTTTTATTCCAAAGGGAATGTTGATGGAGCAAGACTACGACAGGAACTGGCAAATATCTGGTGACTTCAGGCAAGCATCTAAAGTTTATTTATTAGTCACAAGTAAGGCTTACCTTAATACTGCAATGTAGTTACTGTGAAATTCCCCTAGTCGCCACAGTACGGCGCCTGTTTGGGTCAATGCACTTAACCAGCACGTCTTTCAGAATGTTGGAGGAAACTGGAGCATCTGGAGGAAACTCATACAGATGCAGGGAGACAGTGACCCAAGCTGGGAATTGAACCTGGGTCCCTCGCATGCTAAAGCAGCAGTGTTAACTGCTGTGCTACCAATGCCATCCCTGGTGCCTTCAATGGACAGCACAGTGGTTAGCACCGCTGCCCCACAATACTAGGGACTTGGGTTCAATTTCAGCCTCTTGGTCATTATCTGTGTGGAGTTTGCACATCCTCCCTGTGTAGATTTCCTGTAGGTGCTGTAGTTTCCTCTCACACTCCAAAGATACGTGGTTTATGTTGATTGGCCAAGCTAAATTGACCCTTAGTGTCAGGGGTATTAGTAAGGTAAATGCACAGAGTTACAGGGTTAGGACCTGGATGAGATTGTGGTCAGTGCAGACTTGATGGGCTGAATGGCCTCCTTCTGCACAGTAGAGATTGTATGAAAAGTATCTAGTGTCCTCTGGCAGTGACCAAAACACGAGGAAGAGATCTATATCTACTGCCACTTATCTTAAATCTATGTCCCTGATTAGAGAATTCTCCATTAAGGGAAACACCTTTAAGCTGTCTACTGTATTTCTTCTCAGTCTTTTAGCCAGGTTCAAGTGTAGTATTGACATGCCGTGCTTGGCTGAAGTCATTGGGTTACATTTTGGCCTCATTTGAAGCAATTTTTAAGAACGGCATCTTGGTCTTTTGGCTAACATGCAAATGAGATTGAGTCTTGGAGGAGGAGCTCTGCCTACTCCAATCAGCTTGGATCATGTAGATCAAACCCAAGATAGGAGGTGGGTGAGAGCCCTATCTTGGCAGCTTGGATCAGGAATGTTTCAACTTGTTGAGACTCTGAATTGGACTTGATTGATTTGGAATAAAAACAAAAAAAACTATATCTCCCCCCCCTCATAATTTTGTACATCTCAAGCAAATCACTTCTTAGCCATCTTTTTTCTAAGGAAAATAACCCCAACCTATCTAACATCTCCACATAGGTACACTTTTCTAGCCCTGGCAACGTTCTTGTAACCTCCTCTGTCCTCCCTCCAGAGCAATTACATCAATCCTGTAATGTAGTGACCAGCATGGCACACAATATTCCAGTTCTGGCCTTGCCAGTTTTTTATACAATCCCAATATTATCTCCTTACTTTTATATTATATACCTCTGCCAGTGAAGGAGAGCATTCCAAAAGCCTTCTTTACAATTTTGACTATTTGAACTGCTGCCTTTCATGCGCTAAGATATCTCACTTCACCCGCCCTTCTTAATATATTCCCATTTATTGTGTATTTCCTAAAATGACTTATTAAATGTATGACTTCACATTCTCTGTATTAAAATTCATCTGCCAATTTACTGTCCACTGCACCAATCCATTTTTGATAAAACAATGTTCAATAAATTAAACGTAAATGATGGGGGTGACAGTGCCTGGTGAGGCGTTGTGACTAAAATAAAAGGAAAGGAAACGTAATTAATTAAATTAAAATGTTATTGTCCAGGGGTGATGTTGAACCCCGGCCACCAATTGTTGAAGGCCTGAAGCTTATCAGTGGACACCATGCGCGCTCTCTCTCTCTCTCTCTCTCCAAGGCCATCCTAATACAAATATAACCATGTTACGCCAAGTGGCTTTGGAACTAAGCAGCTGTGATTTTTGAAAGCCTTGTTTTGCAGGGAGAAGATTTGATTTGGGAATCTTACAAGTATCATACTTATACCATCTTGTAAATGCAAATGGCTTAGAATCATGGAATTCGCAAATTAGTAAATTTGCAGATGACACCAAAGTCAGAGGTAGATAGTGAAGAGGAGTGTTATAGTTTGCAGAGAGACTTGGACAAGTTGCAGAGCTGGGCCGAGAGGTGGAAAATGGAGTTTAATGCGGAAAAGTGTGAGGTAATTCACTTTGGCAGGAATAACAAATGTGTAGAGTATAGGGCTAATGGTAGGACTCTTAATAATGTTGAAGAACAGAGGGATCTTGGTGTATATGTGCATAGATCCCTGAAAGTTGGCAATCAAGTCGATAAGGTTGTTAAGAAGGCCTATGGAGTCTTAGCTTTTATTGGTAGGGGGATTGAATTTCGGAGCCGCAACGTCATGTTGCAACTGTACAAAACTCTAGTGCGGCCGCACTTGGAGTATTGTGTGCAGTTCTGGTCCCCGCATTATAAGAAAGATGTGGAGGCATTGGAGAGGGTCCAGAGGAGGTTTACCAGGATGTTGCCTGGTATGGAAGGCAGGTCTTATGAAGAGAGGCTGAGGGATTTGAGGTTGTTTTCGTTAGAAAGAAGGCGCTAAGAGGAGACCTTATTGAAACATATAAGATGATTAGAGGTTTAGATAGGTGGACAGTGATAGCCTTTTTCCTAGGATGGAGAAAGCTAGCACGAGGGGACATAGCTTTAAATTAAGGGGTGGTAGTTATAGGACGGATGTCAGAGTAGGTTCTTTACCCAGAGGGTGGTAAGGGTATGGAATGCCCTGCCTGCTGCAGTTGTAGATGCGCCAAGTTTGGTGGCATTTAAGAGGTTAGTAGATAAGTTTATGGACGAAAAAGGAATGGTTTAGGCTAGAGGGTCATTGCTTTTTCTTAATTGGTCGGCGCAACATTGAAGGCCAAAGGGCCTGTCCTGCGCTGTTATATTCTATGTTCTATGTTCCTGGAGTGCAGAAGGAGGCCATTCGACCCAATGAGTCTGCACTGACCACAATCCCACCCAGCCTGTAACCCCACATATTCACCCTTGATAGTCCCTAGGGGCAATTTAGCATGGCCAATCAACCTACCTGGCACATCTTTGGACTCTGAGAAGAAACTAGAACACCGGGAGGAAATCCATGTAGACACAGGGAGAATATGCAAACTCCACACAGACAGTGACTCAAGGCTGGAATTGAAAACGGATCCCTAACACTATAAGCACTAACATTAGCAGTAACTGCAGTGCTAGCCACTGTGCACCGTGTCACCCAATACTTGTATTACCAAAATCTAAGTGTTCAATACCTCTATTAAATGGTGCTTTAACTTTCTCTGCCCAAAGGAACACAATCTCAGTGTCCCCTCTTCCCTAATACCATTCTAGTAAATTTCCTGTATACTCTCCAAGGTCTTGACATCCTTTCTAATGTGATGGTTAGAATTAAACACAGTATTCCAAATAATGTTCTATTCCAGAAAGCCAGTTGGTGAAGGATAGAACTGAAGCAAAGATTTACACATTTCTATATTTATTTGCAAAATTACAAATTAAAAGCACATAACTCCTAACCTAACAACCACTGTTTTAGTCTGTGTCTACTTAAAGGAAGTTCAGGTGAATCACCAGTCAATGTCCACTACCTGCACACCATTAAACAAAACTAACATACAATTGACAACTGAAGCTTAACTAGTCATTTTATAAAAGATTTAGCATAATCTCCTTGTTTCTGAGCCTCTGGTTAAACATGACAGGATCCTGCAAGCATTTTTTTAAACAGGTTTATTAAAATGATTTCGGTCATACCACTGAGTTGGTTTATTGGGCGTGGTCGATCAGGAAGACTTTGCCTTGTATTTAACCTGGAGCGTCAGTTCCTCTGACACTCCCAGAGGTAGATTGCTAACTGCTAGCACTCTGTGCACTGTTGTTAGAATTGTAAATAAAGGGATTTCTGCTTCACAGACCTATTACACTTATCAACTTGACCCATCACTTTTGAAGATTTGAGTTTGTATGTCAGAGAACCAGCAGTTTACAGAACAATCACTTGATTTAAACAAATTTCACGATGAAATCTGTGCTCAACTCTGGCTCCTTTTATCATAAACATTTCTGTATGAAGGTACACAGCACAAAATGTGAACGCAAAACATACAATCTGTCCTGTACAGAACATTCTTTGTACCTGTCTAGCCTGGTCATGCGAACAATACCCTGTCACAATTTAAAATATCACCAATTACTCAACATTGACTATACGAATGCATACTGAACTTTCGTGCATTAACTATTTACTGCATGCACGCGATGCCTTTTTCATTGTCACATCAGTGGCAAAAATACATTCTTATTAATGAAAAAGCACATGCCAACACCAAGGAACAGGGATTTTAACACTTCATCCACAATCTGAGATTCAGATTGGAGGGGGGGAATTATCTACTTGAAAAAGGGAGACACATAACACCTCCCACATCATTCCTCTGGGTTTATGCTAGGCAAACATCCAAGAACATTTCCCAGAGATATAGGTTCTGAAAAAAAGAGGGAGCTAGCAGTCTCAATCTTTCAGAATACCCATGTGACTGTTGTGTTTGATGCCTCACAACTAAACCAAGCCATCTCAGCCCTCATAATTCCTTATGCAAGCCAATAAAGCAGATCACTTCACCCTCGCCCTGGGTAGCATAAAGGACATTTGTGAGTCGGCAGGCTAGACAAGTAAAACAAGGATCAGTCTTGGGGCCTCAGCTATTTACATTCCACACTGGTGCCTTAGATAGAGTAAGAAGACTCACGATACCAGATTAACGTCCAACAGGTTTATTTGAAATCACGAGCTATTTCAAATAAACCTGTTGAACTTTAACCTGGTGTTGTGAGACTTCTTACTGTGTCCACCCCAGTCCAAGGGCAGGCATCTCCATATCATGCCTTCAACAGAGATAGAAAGTAATATGTCTAAGTTTACTGATGATTCCCAAGTGGGAATATAAGCTGTGGGGAGGACAAAGAGAGGCCGCAAAAAGATACAACCAGGTTGAGAGAGTGGTTATAAGTTGGAGTACAATGTGGGAAAGTGCACTTTGTTTATAAGGAGAGAAAAGCAAATTCTTTTAAAAGGCGTGAGATTTTTACATGTTGACGTTCAGAGACTTAGTTGACCTCATTAAAATAACACAGATAGTGAGCATGCCGGTTCAGCATGCAATTAGAAAAATAAACAACAGTTATAAAAATCAGGCCAGAGAATATTGTGATTATAACAGGTAGCTTTGGGAGCTGCTAAACAATCAAACGCAAATACACCATTATTCTTTCATGCATTCCCTTCACAACTTGTCTTTCAAGGATGAAACTTCAGATTAGCACCTGGAAGTGGCCACAGCAACACTCATTCTAGATATTATGGAAGAAGGATGGTCAAAGGAATATTGTCACGATGTCTACAAAACTCTGCAGTTTAATTTAGAATGCAACTACGATCCAAATTCTAAATATTAATACAACATGCTGAGCCATGGTTTCTTGATTAAGTCTAAATCAGATAAGCAAGCCATAAAAGTTCAGCTAGTAATTGGGAATGAAGGCCAACACAGGCTGCATTGTCAGGATTAACAGAAGAACAATAGGATCTCCAGATGATAAGATCGGTTCAGAATCAGGTTAAATTTATACATTCGTGGGTCAGAGTTTGTGTCATTGCAGAATCCATAGACCTTTTCATCAACAAATACCCAGAAAAGGGAGAGTACTGTGATTTTTCAAATGCAGTTATGGAGACAGAATGATTCAGCAAGATCTGCTAGACACACCCAAAATGTCTAGCATCAAAGAGCTACTTAAGGTTGGACACAACTATGAAGCGATCCTTACCAGTCAACAAAGCCAACAAGTCCTAAGCGCAATGCCAATCATTCACACACTCACATGAACACCCAAACTTAGCGGGCAATGTGGAAGGTGTGGTCTTCTGCATGTACCAAGGAAATGCCCAACTTTCCCTCAATTCTGTAAGGGATGTGGTAGAAAGGGTCATTGGCAGTGGCAATGCATTAGAGCAAAGGCTGATGCAGCTGCAAAGAGATATGTAATGGTCAAAACAGACATTAAAAAATGGATCTCTACAAGTAAAAAGAATGATCATCCAATATCCTATCAGAAACACATGCGAGATAATTGACAATCAGAAAATTATGACATGTTTCACAATATGAATCTCATGGAAAACATACTTGCCCTCATTGCATTTGATGTATTTGCCAAATATCAAATTACCTGCCCTAAGAAAGTTGGTAACTATTCGTTACTGACCAGATTTGATATAGGGGCAAGTGCAAGTACAATCAATCCTCCTGTATTCACTTTGGCAGGAATAACAAATGTGTAGAGTACAGGGCTAATGGTAGGACTCTTAATAGTGTTGATGAACAGAGGGATCTTGGTGTATATGTGCATAGATTCCTGAAAGTTGGCAATCAAGTCGATAAGGTTGTTAAGAAGGCATATGGAGTCTTAGCTTTTATTGGTAGGGGGATTGAATTTCGGAGCCGCAACGTCATGTTGCAACTGTACAAAACTCTAGTGCGGCCGCACTTGGAGTATTGTGTGCAGTTCTGGTCCCCACATTATAAGAAAGATTTGGAGGCATTGGAGAGGGTACAGAGGAGGTTTACCAGGATGTTGCCTGGTATGGAAGGCAGGTCTTATGAAGAGAGGCTGAGAGATTTGAGGTTGTTTTCGTTAGAAAGAAGGCGGCTAAGAGGAGACCTTATTGAAACGTATAAGATGGTTAGAGGTTTAGATAGGGTGGACAGTGATAGCCTTTTTCCAAGGATGGAGAAAGCTAGCACGAGGGGACATAGCTTTAAATTAAGGGGTGGTAGTTATAGGATGGATGTCAGAGGTAGGTTCTTTACCCAGAGGGTGGTAAGGGTATGAAATGCCCTGCCTGCGTCAGTTGTAGATGCGCCAAGTTTGGTGGCGTTTAAGAGGTTAGTAGATAAGTTTATGGATGAAAAGGGAATGGTTTAGGTTAGAGGGTCACTGCTTTTTCTTAATTGGTCGGCGCAACATTGAGGGCCGAAGGGCCTGTTCTGCGCTGTAATGTTCTATGTTCTATGTATGTCACAGATGTTCCAGATCATGGAAGCAAAAATCCCAATGAGCAAATATTTGACCAACAGCCATGACTTCACACTAGTGACAATCATGAGTCAGCCCTTATAACGCTGATAAAACTCAGAAACGATACTCATTACATGGTTCATGAACTTACATCGAAATATCCAGAATCATTCAGCAGAATTGGCACTTCTGAGGCAACTGAAAAATTAAATTTTCAGGTGAATGCAAGTCCATCAGTTCATCCGCCACATTAGTGCAGCATCTGTATACAAGACAAACTGAGGGCTGAACAAGACAAAATGGAGAAAGACACAATTATTAGAAGAGTACAAGACCACACAGATCAATACATCTCAATCACACATGTCATGATGAAGGACAGATCATTCAGAGTATGCCTCAATCCACAACATTTAAACACAACTTTGAAACATTGTCCTTGTACAATACCAACATTAAAAGAGTCAAATCTGAGAATTGCAGCACAGAATTCTTCTTTGGCGGGGAATGGGAGGTAGGGAGGTATGGGGTGGAGTTGGGGGGGTTGTCTGCAGCACTCACTACAGATGTGTGTAGATCTCCTATATACTGATTGTCAGCCTCATCTTTCAGAGGGCAAAAGTAATAAAAACAGGGGTTAATGAACCAACAGAAGCTGTCGTGACAGTAAAATACCTGCAATAGATGGATGATAGAAAGGGGTCAAACATTAATTCGAACAGGGGTAACTTACCAATTCAGGGATGGCACAGCTTTAACACGCGGCAAAACAAAGGCCCTTTTGTGGCATCTGTTTCAATTTATTTGGCACGCCTAAATAGTTTCCACCTAAACAGAAGGAAAAAGAACAACAATAACTAACTTGCCATGATAAAGCAACTCGAATGCAGAAAAACCTTGCAAGCCAATATATCAGCAGATGGCGCAAAGTAACCAGAATGGAGGAGGGAGTGAAAGGCTTGTGCTAAAGATAAGAGGGAATGGGTACAGAAGGTAGATAGCACTCCATCTCCAGTATCACAAATATACTGCTGCATCCTCATGGCAAATTTCTGTGCAAAGTTCAGCTGAACTCTGTGATAGGTCAGGACCAGGTTCTCAATAAATATGTATAATATTTCTGGAACATTTCTTATGTAAATGAACACTTTTATGAGGAATCTCATTGTAACAAATATCCCCTTTTCTGCAATGACCTGGAGCATTGTAAGTGGTGCTGTTCTAGGGTTTTCAATGATAATACACAATTGCCGGAATTCTACCACTCCACCTGCCACAGAATCGGAATGGTCAAAGGACGGACAACGGAAATATCCATTGAACTCGGGCAGGAATTTCTAGTCTCAAATGTAAAATCCCACTCATTTGTTATGAGAAAGAACTACTTGTTATGAGAAAGAAAAGATCTTCATGTCAGTATCAAATTTGCAAAACATAGATAAATTGTCATGCCAAATTAAGTCTTCATGACCAGAGCCGCAATGGGGATCTTTATACATTCTAATTTGATTTGAAGGAAAGTTGAATTTGAGATAAGATGATAGGAAACAATAAGCAAGCAGAGAAAACGTTAGAAAAATAGGAAGAACAAAGCAGGTGAAGGGTGAAGGAGAATTTCCAGTAAGAATGAGTTGAGATATATGTCAGTGGAGCAGAGGAGAAGGGACAGTAAATGGATTTGGTGAATAGTTTAAACGAAAGGAAGTAGGGTTGAGGCAGATGTGAGTCAGCAGCAAGATGTCAAGTGTGAAGGATAGCGAGTGGAGGCAAAGAATCTACTTGAAACAAAGTAATAGGCAGATGCATGTGATTGGAAAAGGGATGGGCAAGGGAACCTCTGAGGACTCCACTATCCACCACAAATGCAATCTTTCTGTGTTCTCTCTTAAGGCATTCACGCATTACTTCTGACCTGAACTGGAAAAGGATTGGGGAGGTGATAAGAAAAGAGTGAACAAAAGAAAGAGAGAGAGACACATACACACAAATAGAGAGTCCATACAAACTTTACTCTCAGATCTAGGTGTAATAGCACAGGAGATTGATCAGCAAGTAATATTTTAATGGGTTTATAAATTTAGGACTCAATTGGTGGTTTTTGGTCATAGAAATGACATACTAACAACAGATTTTGTGCTTAGTCTGAGATTCATGTCCTGCTTAGCTGTGTACAGGAATAGCTACCAATTCACAACCAGTTGTCTCATTATACCTCTCACCTTGCTGGGTGAAATAGCTAAGCGTTAATTGGCAAGTAATGACATTAATGCACTCTTCATTCAGAAATCTGAATAACGTCCAACAAAAGCAAACTACAAATCTCCTTTCATTTGTAACTCATTAACCTCCCTGCACATTGATTAACGGGGATTCAGATTTCCTATATCTTATGTACTACAGTCTGCATTTTTTTCTTCCAATTTATGTTATCAAGGTGCTGTATCTGACAGATGTATGAGTTCCCTCTCTCCCAAAGAAAACCATCCTGCCATGCCTCGATCTCACTGTCTATAAGAGGAATTTTCTGAGATTTTCCTCGGGGTGCCATGTATTTGTTAAACTTCACTCAAACTAATACATAGATTGCGAAAGACAGTATATGGTTAAAGAACGGAAAGGAATTTATTTGCTGATGCATGCATCAGGAGAGATTCACAGTCACTGAGAGTTAAATGTACTCTCTGAACTAATATTGCAAGAGAAAATTATTATATTGTTCTGAAAATTTCAAATATCCTGTTTAGTCTCATCAATCAGATTGGAGGGCCCAATCACAATATTACACTTTATTACCTCAGCCAATAATGTTCTACCTGTCAACAGGAATAGGAGATTATTAGCCTATTGCCCATGTAAGTTCCTTCCCCTTTACCTAGGAAACCTGATCATTACCAGTGTCCAAGGCCATGATTAACATCTGTAATTTTTAATTGGTGAAAGGAGTCACTCTTTCGCTGGAACTCTGGGCCTCTTTATCAGCTTGAGAGACTGCTCCTGCCTCGCCACCCACAAACAAATTTACTGTCTTAAAAAGCAGGCCTTTGATTAAACTTGCCTTTTGCATATCCAAAAACAGATAAGAGAAGCTGCCTTTCTATGCTCCTTTGCATTGAGAAATTGTTTCCCATCATGCTGCATTCAGAATGAAGTTGGCCAAGGTATACACTACATGTACATTAAAAATACAGTTTAAGCTCATAATGCTTATAAATACTTGGTTAGTTTGTGATTATTCAGTTTATAATACCTTTGCAATTTATAATACCTTTGCATATTTTATTCCAGGTACATTGTGAATTCTCACTATACTTATATACATATATAGTAAGGCACTTTATAATTACTTTAATCTAGTCTACTTATTATAGCAAAACTAAAATGAAGGACCTCATACTAATAATTCTATACCCGCCCTCCTCTTCCCCACCATCAGCCTCTGCTTTTGACCCTTGACTATTGCCCAAGACAAGGCCACTAAATAGAAGTGTCCCAATTCCCAATGCTTGTTGCTGTGGCCTGAAGGATGACTGGCCCCTTCATATCCTTGCTTGCTCAACTTAACTGCCATCACTGGTACCATCCATTCTGTGGACTTGGACAACTTTGTACAGACACACTTAACTATGTTGACAAGCACCATCAATGCCAAGATCACCATGAAGAATATTGCAATCCCCTGTAGGACTGATGTTCCCAAAGAGTCTAGCTAGTCTGAGAGCTAACCACCTAAGGTAAATGGTTCAGCATCTTTGAGTTTCTCCACCTCTTTCCTGATATGATTAACCAGATTAGTTGTGTTTTCTGAATTGTCTGGTATATACGTGCAACACTCTGATCCAATCACTACACAAGTCCCACACCTAGCCACCAAGATATAATCCAATGCCAATCTGTATTGAAGTACCATAGTGGATATGACTATTATTTTATCATCAACCTTAGCAAGAGCAGTTACTGTATCATTGGTGACTTGTTCCAAAATAGAGCATACAACCAGAATTTCACGCATCACTTTAGCTATTCCATATTGGAGAAACAATATGCTAAAG
Source organism: Sphyrna mokarran (assembly GCA_024679065.1). NCBI lineage: Eukaryota > Metazoa > Chordata > Chondrichthyes > Carcharhiniformes > Carcharhinidae > Sphyrna > Sphyrna mokarran. The sequence continues at coordinate 31,856,178 of JAGIQG010000022.1, read as the reverse complement.
AACCATTCTGTTTCTGTAATAGCTCGTTGATGTCTTGGCAGGGGAGGGAGTTTAGGAGTGTGATACGTATATGGGATTACATATCCAAGATAACAAGGCCCCTTCCATCCAACAGGACAAGCCAAGGGTATGCCCTATCCCTACAAATCCAGTAGATTCCATTGAGAATTGGCTAAGTATTGCCTCCTCTAAAGCATTAAGAAATATTGTAAGATTGGTTACCACTGGGTGGACTCAGGCACAGCCGGGTTGTTCGACCTACCATGTGGTCACATTCACTCATGCTTGTTTTCCCTTTGGCTTTCCATGGTTCTAACATAATATATCCCTTTTAGTTTTGGTGTTAACTGTTTTAAAACTAAACTAGAAGCTGGTTTTCCTAAATTATAGGTAGGTGTTTATGTGACTTAACCCTCCCTGCACAGAATTCACTGTTATGGAATACTTTTTTTACTTCTCTACTGATGAATCCAGGCTTTGGATGTTTGAGATACTTGGAATTCTGGGCTGTTTGATCCACTATTACTAATTCAAATCATGTTAAGGACATTAACTGTACTGGTATTCCCCCTCCTGCATGTATGGGGATGTGCGAACATACCCAACACTTCACCTGACTAGTCAATCTAGCATATATGTGTGCCATGTATAAGTAAGTATTAACAAGTACCTTCCGAGGGGAGTGCTGAAGAACCTCAATTGCTGATCGCACCTGAGTCAAAATCTCTTCATTCAACACTACAAAGATATAATCACATGCATTCATTATAGCAATCTCTACAACTTCTGTCTTACACCCAAACACAACTGTTGATCAATATCAGGCAATAATACAGCTTATTTACAAAACTTACACAATCACCACACCACACTTCGCATGCACTCATGACTTGGCTTGCTTCTGCGCTGATGGATATCCAGTCAATCTGATTGGAGTTGTGCCTTGACCATAGTCTTCGTTATAGACCTCTGGTTATCTTCACTAGCATATAATCTGTAATACAATCCAGATGGCCTCCTGACCTTACGTTTAGCAATCAGAATAAATTTAATCTGATCAGATTCTCTCTACTATTATTATAATAAATGTTCAGTTGTGAGGTCAGGTTCACAATCTTGGGCCTTACCACTAGGGTATGGTTTTAACTGAGTCCAGTGTTTCCAGTACAGGCCACACTTCTCATCAATTAGGGCACATATCTGTCCTCTAACCACCCAGCAATTCCTAGCCCCTCTTTGTCTATCATGAGTTTCACCATTACCTTATCTCCTGGTGAAGGCAACTTAGGAGTACTCTTTCCCGCCAATTTATTCCAATCTCGGTGCTGCTGTTGCGTGATCACCTGCTTTATGAGGAAATGTAGATAGTCTATTAGATCCCTCCATATTTAATTCATCTTCTCCACCATCCCTCAACTCTGAGGGTGATATGATATGTGAAACCTTTGCTTTATTCCGAACATACAAAACCTCTCTTTCAAAACTCTCCCTGAGGAATGAATTCCCTGATCAGAATCCAGCTGAAGAGAATCCCCCACCTGGGAATTATCTCCTTTGCTAATATCACAGCTACTGTTGTAGTTGTGGCATCTTTACATGGGAATGCTTCAACCCATTGAGTAAACTGGTCTATGCTTTCCCTTACCTATGGTAACAGCCCTGTAAAATCCATTCATAGATTCTCCTAAGGACCTTTGGGTCTGAATTGACTTCCCATTTTAATTTTGCAGGGACATCCTGGCACCACTAGGGTGCACCACAGACACCGCTGACAATGCTTCACTATCTCTCACCCCATCTCTCTCCAATACCAACATTTCTTCAACAAATCAAACATTCTGCTCGTGTGCATTATTCCATAACAAACCTTCAGCAGCTACTGCTGTATTACTTTAAGAAATATTATTTCCCTTCACTCCTCTATATTCCATCATGACCTTTCCACCTTCCATCTTTTTTCCACTGCTCCTTTTCCTCTTCATCTGCTTTCTCGTGCACTTGTTTTACGTCAATATCTGGACTATCACAACTGCTACAGCTGCTAACCCTACAGGCTGTGTCCACTTCCAATTTTGTTCCACAAAGGCCTTTGCTGCCTGGTTGGGAAAATGATTTCCTTGTTGTACTTTATTCTCAATTTTCCTGTAAGCTTGAACTTTTTTTTTAACTTCTGCTTCTAAAGGAACAGTGGCTGTCTGGAGTAAATTTCTGAGTATGCGAGTTATGAAGGATTTTTTTCCCGTCAAGGTGAGGGGCTCTGAAGCATTGACCGTCCACAAGGCCTAAACTGGTGCCCTCACGCACCGATGCATCCCATTGGCAACTGAGTAACTGAGCAGAGTAATACCCTGTCAGTCTCAATCTGTCCCCATGCTGCTGAGCAAATACAGCTCCATCATTTTTCTCACAGAAAACGTGTATTGGTTTGGTAACCAAAGCTGGGCTGTCGCCAAAGCTTGCTTCAAATCTGAAAAAACCGGTATTTCTGCATTTCCCCACTCTATCTTTTCCTGACTAGCTCTTTCTCTCTTTATCGAATCCTGTAAGAGCTTTACCACTTGGGCATAATCTTCCACAACATCCCTACAATAGGTAAAAAGTCTTCAAGACTTGTCATACCCCTTTTCCAGTGAAAAGCTTTCGTACACAGATAACCTTCTCTCTGTTCTCTGGAAACTATCTGTTTTCTCAATTCTATAACCTAACAACAGTTTTGAAACAGAAATAAAATCTTTCAATTTGATCGCAGGGCATAACTTATTTTGATTGTTTGTTTTGATTGTTATATAACATCATTTTATTAAGGTAACTTGCTTACAGTGTATTTTCTTATGTCAGAATCATCCCAAACTCAGAAAAGTGTTTTGGCCTTTCAACTGGCTATTAGTGTCCATTTTATCTCTTCTTTCCTTTAAGAAAACTTTGTTCCTTCATCCATAGCTATCATCTAAACTGCATTCGACTTCTTAGAATCCCATTAAATGTTCTCTTGTATCCAATGAATTCCACTTTTGATTCTGTCCTCCTCTGTTTACTATCAGCTTCTTTTATTACTCTTTTTTTATTACTCTTTATTTATCTTTTATTACTCTGTTCAGTTTCTTTTCTGATTTATTTCACTGAATTATTTCCCTCATCTCTAATAGTATTAATCTGTCAATTTGGTGTTACAGGTGGGCTCTTCCTTTTAGCCCATCTGGCATCTAAAACTGTTTTCAACCTTCCCATCTTCAAAATTTACAACAGGGTGTGCTTTGTGTTCAAAACTACTCCTCTAGTCTTGTGGTTGATTTACTAGTTTGCATGTCCATGTCACACGTTTTAACTAGAATGCAACCTGGTGGTAAAATAATTCCCATTCTACATTATGCAACCTCCTTTCTGTTAAATTTTTTATTTTATGTCTTAAAACTACTGCAAATCTTCCAAGACAAAGATCCATCTTATCTGGGACAGAATGGGTTAATTATCTGTTGTTTCAGCAAGGGCAGAGTAAATTCACTCAGAATAACATCATCACGACAAACACTCCAGAATAATTCTTTCCATTTATCTTTTCATTGTCAGTTCTATCAAGAATACATTTTCAAAAGTAACAACAAGCCTAATCCAGATTAATCCAAAATTAAATTTATTTTTATTACTTTTAAATATCCCTACTAAATTAAAACTTTTACACGTACTTACAATCTCTCCAGCTTAGCTCAAAATTTTGCATGATTCATTATTTGTACAACTCTGCTTCCATAACCAACACAGGCAAATACAAAATTAAATCAGCTGTGTGACTAAATGGTTAACTCTCCTTACAACTTTTCAAACGGAAGGTAACACCACCCTGAAATTGATTTTTCTTTCCCAACATGGCAAAGCTCAAATCTCTGTCAGTTTCCCATTCTTGAAAATGACCATGGATTGCATAATTATATTCTCTCTCTCTCTCTTTGCCATACACAAAGAGTTTGTGCCTGCTTGTTTCTTTTAACCCTTTACTCCCCTCTTTATGATGCTTTAGATTAACCAATTTAACCTGACTTTCTCTCTGTTTCTCATAAGTGTGAACAGGAGACCTGTATTCCTGAGACCTCTCCTTGCTGAGTTTCTCACATGGCCTTGACCTTTCTCTACCTCTGGAACTCCACCCTGTGAGTTCCTTATGCCTGAACCAGCCATCAGCTGTTACCATGATTGAGCCCTTGATGCTTTTCTAGCTATGCGGTTCTTGGCTCTACTGCATAAGAGTGTTCGAGAGTCCCCAGCCCAAATATCTTTCAGCATAGCTTCTCTGCAAATGCTCCTTCTACCCATGCAGCTTTTCACTCTGCTCTGTAGGAGATCCAAGTGCCCATACCCAGCCTGTCTATGTTAAGCATGGGCTCTTTACATACATACTACTTTCGCACTTCTTTCCCCAGTCTGAGATACTCAATTCACAGCTTCTAGCTGCCAGATACATAGCCCCACAACCACTGGGTGGTATTTAAAGAATGTACTCACCCACCTTTTGGAACACATCTCGCCAACAGTCATAGGTGAGTATCCTGCTGTTGCAGTGGCAAATGTAGAGGAATTTCTGAGGTTTTTCCCTCGGATGCCGTGTATTTGTTGAACCTCATTTAACCAATACGTAGACTGCAAAAGACAGGATAAAGTTACTGAATGAAAAAACATTTATTTACTAATAAATAAGGAGAGAGACACAGTCATTGAGAGCTAAATGTCTTTACTGAGCTAATATTGCAAAACAAAATTATTATGTTATTTTGAATATTTCAATGTCCTGTTTAGTCTCATCAATCAGATTGAGGGCGCAATCACAATATTACACTTTATTACCTCAGCCAATAATGTTCTACCTGTCAACAGGAATAGGAGATTATTAGCCTATTGCCCATGTAAGTTCCTTCCCCTTTATCTAGGAAACCTGATCATTATCAGTGTCCAAGGCCATAATTAACATCTGTGATTTTTAATTGGTGAAAGGAGTTACTCTTTCGCTGGAACTCTGGGCCTCCTTTATCAGCTTGAGAGACTGCTCCTGCCTCGCCACCCACGAACAAATTTACTGTCTTAAAAAGCAGGCCTTTGATTAAACTTGCCTTTTGCGTATCCAAAAACAGATAAGAGAAGCTGCCTTTCTATGCTCCTTTGCATTATCTATCTACCACAGTGTTTTTTCCATCATGCTGCATTCAGAATGAAGTTGGCCAAGGTGCACAATATATATGTATTGAAAATAGAGTTTCTGCTCATAATACTTGGTTAATTTGTGATTTGTAATATCTTTGCAATTGATAATACCTTTGCATATTTTGTTCCAGGCACATTGTGAATTCTCACTATAGATATACTTGCATATGTTTAAGGCACGTTATAGTTACCTTAACCTAGTCTACTTATTATAGCAAAACTAAAATGAAGGGCCTCATATTAAGAATTCTCTACTCCCCCTCCATCACCATCCTCCACCAGATAGTTGTTCCTAAACTTCTATCCCACAATTGACGTTGCCAAGTTATGGTTTCCTGTTTCACTCTCTGCAATAGGTTTCTGTTAGGCAGCCGGTCCACACTTTAACGTATGTTTTCCAATTGATTTGCTTCCCTTGTGATTTCTGTGCTTCTCACACACATCAATCCCTCAACCTTCTTTGACAGATCTCTTACTTTGATAGACAACTGTGTGCTTTACATTTGTCTCTCTTATCAATCACGTCTACCTCATTCGAACAGAGCTGATTTTTTTACACCCTACCTGATGCAAATGGAGCAGCAGCAGCAGGTTAAAAATAGCAATGTTATATTTACTGCTCTTCAGAGATTGTTCCCCAGCATCCTTTAAGCTCAATCAGGGAAGTTGGGACAGGTGCTTCTGCCGGTCTGTTACTCATTATCTGACAGACATCCATCGCTGTCACAAAAGCTCCAGACAGATATTCCACACCATCACACACTGGCAGCTTTTGCCCATTGGATATCATCCTTCCCTGAACAGATGTTTCTCCTTTCAAGTAGATGTTTCAGCCTCAGGCAAATAATTTTCACTCTCTCTTACGGATCTTTCTCTGATAGGCTTCTGTCTGCAGTCTCTCCTCTGGCTAATATTTCTCCCCAACAAAATTTCTCCACATTTTCTGATGTTGATGTAGTTAAACATGCCCCTCTCTGATAATGTTTTCCATCCTTTTCCAATAGATTTTCCCTCTTCATCGCTAATATTTTTGTCACTTGTTGGCCTTTGTAAATAACTCAGCAACAGAACGCCAGTTCTCTGAGACAGATGTTCATGTGGATACTTGGTCATCCCCACGCCCTCATTTCTTGCCTTCAAACAACTGCACAACCTCAAACAGATCATTGTCCACAGCAGACTACCCAGCCTTCAGGAGAACAGTGACCACAACAGTGACACAACCCTGCCACAGCAACCTCTGCAAGATGTGCCGGATCATTAACACGGATGCCATCATCGATATGAGAACACCATCCACCAGATACACATTACATACTCTTGCAACTTGGCCAACATTGTCTACCTGATATGCTGCGGGAAAGGATGTCTCAAGGCATAATACATTGGAGAAATCATGCAGATGCTACGATAACGGATGAATGAATACCACTCGACAATCACCAGGCAAGAATGTTCTCTTCCTATTGGGGAACATTTCAGCAGTCATGGGCATTCGGCCTCTGATCTTCAGGTAAGCGTTCTCCAAGGTAAATTTCACGACACACAACAATGCAGGGTCGCTGAGCAGAGACTGATAGCCAAGTTTCATACACATGAGGATGATCTCAACCAGGATCTTGGGTTCATGTCACACTATCTGTAACCCCCACGACTTGCCTGGATTTGCAAAATCTCACTAACTGTCCTAATTGGAGATAATACACATCTCTTTAACCTGTGCTTAACACTCTCTCCACTCACATTGTCTATACCTTTAAGACTTGATTACCTGTAAAGACTTGCATTCCAATTATTATTTTGTAAATTAAGTTTGAGTTTGTATATGCCATGTTTGTGAGCAGAATTCCCACTCCCCCTGACAAAGGAGCAGCAAGCACTCCGAAAGTGTGTGGCTTTTGCTACCAAATAAACCTATTGGATTTAACGTGATGTTGTGAGACTTCTTACTGTGTTTATATTGTGGAACTCATGCAGCTGCCGTAGCAAAGGTGCAGAGTTCAGCTGGGGCTAGAGTGAGAGGTGAGGTCGCAATGGGAGAGTGGGGGAAGGGGGGGGTAGTCAGTGCAGTGGCATGATGAAGACTAATGAAGACTACGCTAGTAATTTGGAAGAAAGAGTGTGTAAGGATGGGGGGTGGGGAGGGCTTACAAAGGCAGACAAAGGGGCAAGGAGGTGGATGAAGATGTCCAATGGGAAGCAGAGGGAAATCTGAGTGAAGGGAAGTTGAAATCCCACAAAGCCACATGAAACACAAACAAGGGGGTCAAATGAAATACACATGTAAATACTGAAAGGGGATGATCACAGGCTGTAGATTATGAGGTAAGGCCCAGTTAGCATGGCACATTTGCGCAAATATTGAACAGGCCAGGATTGCAGTGGGTTTTGAAGCTCACTGCTGCCTTAGACTTGTTTAAATTCAAGGGCAGGCAGATAGAAGTCATAGATTGCAGACAGAGGAGGATTCATGAGTCCAGCAGTCTCGGATAGGCAATGCAGGGCTATGTGGACCTCACGGTAAGAAGTTAGGAGTGTGGGAGGATCACTAAACTGAACTCTGGAGCTCCTTCTGGAATACATACACATGGTCCTATTACGGTAGACAGCATCCAGGCCAATTACGCAGATGCCTTGGAAGTAACATGAAACCAGGTTTCTAAATTTGCCTTTGTCGAAATTCGAATAGCTACAAAGAGTAAGACAGGAATGCAGCCTTGGAGAATGAAGGCTATCGTGAAGGGAGCACAGCTACGTGAATGGTGCCATCCCATCAGTGAAACATCGCAAATTCCATTCATTCGCCATGAGCAAACGAGAGGTCGTGTGGAGGTCAGAGCCACATTAGTTCAATAATGTAAATCACAAATTCTCACCCTGCACAGGGCTCCAGCTGTAACATCAGTGGAATGGAATGCTGTTCACCTCTATGTGTGCACTAGAGTTCCTGGGATAAGGAACATGAGAAACAATGCAATCTAGAGGGTTAGGTAGATCAGGGGGACTAGCTGCGTAAATGTATGGGGTTATGGGGATAGAGCCTTGGGTGCGATTGTGATTGATGCAAACTCCAAGGGCAGCAGATACATGGGAACACCACCACCTGCAAGTTCCCCTCCAAACCGCTCACCATCCTGACTGGGAAATATATTGCCGTTCCTTCACTGTTGCTGGGTCAAAATCCTGGATTTCCTTTTCTAACAGTATTGTCCATCAACCCACAGCACAGGGCCTGCAGCAATTCAAAAAGGCAGCTCACCACCGCCTTCTCAATGGCAACTAGGGATGGCCAACAAATGCTGGCCAGCCAGCAACACCCATGTCCCACGAATGAATAAAAAAGAAATTGAGTCAGTCACGGCAGGAGATCCTGGCTTCAGGTGTCCTCATTGTCAGAGAGGACAAACAGAATGGCACATTGGAACTGTTAAATTGAAGATTTCTCATTGAAGAGACTCCAGTTAGGTTTACAAAGGCACAATGGACATGGATTTTGAGGCTGAGAATTCACAGAAAGGGAAAGGAGACCTGGACAGGCTGCTCCCTGGCTCTCTCACTCTGATCAAGTGCTGTGGGGTTCCTCTCGCAAGGAAAGGAGGAAGAGGATGTCCACTCCAATCCAGCAGATGTGGAATGGAAGCGGTCGAGAAAGTCAACAGCAGAAATGTGGTCCCTCCAACTTCGAGACACTGCACCATGAAGTTCAAATACCTCAGGAAGGCATGAGCAAGCGCCAAGCCCCACACTCTAACTTTCCCAGCTTGCTCCTGCACAGCATTTCTCAGACTCGTGCACCTTGAAGATTCATTGTCTGTCCATATCTCACTTCCAGCACTTACATTTCTCCTCAACCTGTTTCCCTCTCACATCTATGCCTCACAATTACACCTTGTCCTTTCCTGCTAGCCACACGAGCCACTGCAAACACTCACATCTCTCATTGCAGAAGACTAAATGGAGTCCACAGTCTTGGAGAGAGGTCTGGAAGAGTAGAAATGATTCTACAGTGACGGGCACCCTGACAGTCACTGGCAATGTGCACCCACCTAACCCACTGGAAAGGAGGTCTTCTCGCAGGAGGCTGCCAATGTCAGCAATGACTAGCTGTGAAAATCTAAAGCTCCTGAGGTCTTGCTGCTCAGACAGATTTAGAAATCTCTACCTGAAGACTCTGTGTTGGGGATCTCGCCTCCATGGAGCAGGATGTCTGTGTCCATCTCCTCCGCTGTTTGGGCTGTGGAGAAGTCAGCTGTTGTTGCTGGTGTTGGCCCTTGCTGGTGCTGATAGTGTTGGTGTAGCTGTCTGTGGTGTGAGGTAGAGCTGTATACACTGCAGGCACGTCACTGTGAAGGCTGACAGCAGGGCTCAAGCTGCGTTAAGTGTAAGACAGTCAAAGAACCTTCCAAGAAGTTGGCGTTCACCTGTGAAAGCACTCATTGCAATGGCGCATGTGAGCAGCAGCTTCTCACCTGGCCATAACTGCAACTCTTCAGCTTCACTAAGAATTTCCAGCCTGTCCGTTTCACTGAAGTAGCACTCCCCAGTGCGCACTCACTTCAGTTAACCTTGATAAACTGCAGATAGCTCAGGGTGGCACAGTGGTTAGCACTGCTATCTCACTGCTCCAGAGACCTGGGTTCGATTCCCGGTTTGGGTCACTGTCTGCACGTTGTCCCTGTGTTTGCTGGGTTTCCTCCTGGTGCTCCAGTCCAAAGATGTGCAGGTTAGGTGAATTGGCTATGCTAAATTGCCCTGTATGTTCTGTAAATTAGAGGAATTAGTCGGGTGAATGTTGGGATTATGGGGATAGGGCCTGGGTGGGATTGTTGCCAGTAGGCCAAAAGCCTTCTTCTGTAATTTCTATAAGTCCGGGAAAGAGGCTTGCTGGTTCTTAAGTTTGGAATAATGTATTAAAAGAGCATTTAATAATCTTATAAAGATAGTTTAATGATTTATCGCACAGTTACATGGGGTTTCCCCACTCATCTCAAACTGACTCAGTCCCTGACCCAGTGCTACTCCCAGGGTATTTGCCTCTCAAAATTCCCCTTATTCTCTCCAAATGATAATACTTTACACAAATGCTTTGATGCTTATTGAATTATCTTAAACTGGGTTTCCACTGCTGAGTGAGTTTTGTATTGCAGCATCCGAATGAGCTAATCTAAACCAGGCCCTTGCCTCAATCATATAGGATACCTCTTAAAATTGGAAGAATTTTCACACTTTTCGGTATCCTTTGCCATTTTTTTTTCCTATTTTGTACTAATCTACACTGAGATCAATAGATTCTTCCTGGGTAAAGGTATAAATTCATGATGGGTTTAGATCAGCCATGATCTAACTGAATGGAGGAACAACATCGAGGGGCTGATTGTCCTTCTCATATTCCTTTGCTTTTCTCATTAACTATTCCATCACAGTGCTCACTAACAGTCCAGAAATTGGTCAGTGTCTTCTGTGAATGTAAATTCCTGCCATTTGACAGTTATTTGCTGCCCTCTGGTGGAGTCTGTAAATAATAATGTTCATATCTCCATTCTGGCAACTCTCACAGACTCAGAGCCTTGAACTCCCACGGTGCACTAATGATTCAAGTGCAAGTGAACAGCAGTGGTTTTACAGCAGAAGCTTGTGATGTGCAAATGTTCTGGTTGATTTGAACTGCATTTGGCGAAACTCGTGTAGCTCATTAACATAGTTCCGCTCCCCTTATTAAAAGGCAAGACCATGAAGTAATGTTAAAGTTCATGAAATACATGCCATAGTATGTTCCCACTTTGCCTTATGTTATAACCAAAGAGTTTCAGCTCTAAAGAATGGGTCTAAAAACTGTAATGACTTCAGTGAGATCATTACAATTGGCTTCTTTGCATATGAACTCCCTGGGTGGCATAGTGGTTAGCCCTGCTGCCTCTTGGCTCCAGGGATCCAGTTCGATTCCCAGCGTGGGTCACCGTCTGTGCGGTGTCTGCTCCTTCTCCCCATGTCTGCGTGGATTTCCACCCAAAAAGACGTGCTGGTTAGGTGCATTGGCCATGCAAAATTCTCCCTCAGTGTACCCGAACAGGTGCCAGAGTGTGGCAACTGGGGCATTTTCACAGTAACTTCATTGCAGTGTTAATGTAAGCCGACTTGTAACACTAATAAATAAACTAAACAACTGATAGAGCTCTTTATTGCTTGTCCAATCAGGGAGTCTTTGTTTTATATATATAACTGGGAGTGTCAATCTCCTGACACTTTGGATGTTGATTCAGAGCTTGTAACACTGTGAACTTAAACAGAACTTGTAAATAAAAGAGAATCTGGTCAAGAGACACCAACCTCCACTGACTTATTTTAAAAACATTCCTATAAAGGATTCATAGCAACCTTTAACCCTTTTTCAAAGTCTTTCCCACTGGACCTCAACTGTGTTTTTCTCAATCAGTGGATGTGTTGTTATAGCTACAGAATCCGCAACATTAAACAGGCAGCAAGTTTCCTCGATTGCACTTTCTTGAAGATGCAGCAGTGTTTAATGACATGTAATGTCTTCTAACAGATCTGACAACATCTGGAAGATAAAGGGAGTCTGAAGGAAGGCAGGTTGCATTTCTTCTACATGATCCTTTGGCTCCCTAATGCCAACATTGAATCTGTGCTAACCTTAAATTAGGTTTTCTATCCTGTTGATTGACATCTGTGGGGAATTTCAATGCAAGCCGCTGAAAGCAAGGTTGGCACGAATTAAAGAGAAGGTTTTGGCAGTATATCAGTATAAACCAGATTCAAGGAAATTCTAAGCTTTATCATTGGGTCATCATTGTGATATAGGCTTGTGAAAAGCAGCTTCTAAATAAATGCGTGTGTTCTTTTGACAAGACTCAACACTTGATCCTTTATGAAATCTATATTCATATTGCTATAGCAACCAAACTGACTCTAAACTGCAGATAACACCCACTTTCAATACAGCTGTAATGAGAAAAGATAAGGCTGGGTAAAGAAAGATCTTTACCTATTTGAATACGTTCTTTCAGAATATCATCCTTACACCTGACCATTACAATATTAACTGCTTCAGAAATAAACCTCATCCATCTTTCCTGGAAATCCATTTTAGCTTTGATCTTGGCACACGCAACGGAATATTTCCTTACACCTACCCTAAATTTGCCGGTTACAACAATAACTCTGAGTCCTCTTCCCCCCCATCTTGTTGTCTGTAAATAGCTCTTGATGGTACAGAGCCCTGGAATGATATCCAGTTACAGCCTGAGGAGAGTCTCATACAGCCTCAACACGACCCTAAAGATTTAGACTCACCTCTTTACTTCAGCATCCCTTCTGAAGCACCTCACACTCCAGAGACATTGAGCAATGGGTCAGTTTGGACGGCGTGGTGGCATAGTGGTTAGCACTGCTGCCTCAGAGTTCCAGGAACGTGGGTTCGATTCCCGGCTTGGATCACTGTCTGTGTGGAGTTTGCACATTCTCCCTGTGTCTGCATGGATTCCTCTGGGTGCTCTGGTTTCCTTCCACAATCCAAAGATATGCAGTTTAGGTTGATTGACCATGCTAAATTGTCCCTTAGCATCAGAGGGATTAGCAGGGTAAGTATTTGTGGTTAAGGCCTGGGTGAGATTGTTGTCAGTGCAGGCTCAATGGGCCGAATAGCCACATACTGCACTGTAGGGTTCTATGATTTTGTGGGCACAAACTACAAAGCGAGCATGTTCTCTCCTTTATTCAGTGATTCTCGTTAACAAAATTTTATCTAATGGAATGGTATTATTAATCTGTGGTAAGTTTCCTCTGGGTGCTCAAGTTTCCTCACACAGTCCAAAGATGTGTGGATTAGGTTGATTGGCCATACTAAATTGCCCCTAAATATCGCGGGATGTGTAGGTTAGAGGGATTGGCAGGGCAAATATGTGGGGTTGCAAAGATAGGGCCCTAGGCTGGATTGTTGGTGCAGCCTTGATGGGCTGAATGGCCTTCTTCTGCACTGTAGGAATTTGATGATTCTAAACCATTCAGCTTCTTTCAATATTCTTTCTTCAAAGGTCTAAGCTATCTTCTGAGGCACCAGAATTACACCCTCATCTGGCGCCATCTACAAGAATTTGATTCAAAAGGTTGACTTTATTCTCTCTGCTGAGTTTCTCCAGCATTTTCTATTTTTGCTGCAAATTTAACTTCACTGCACCGAGGCTGTAATTCAGGCTGGATACAAAACTGACTCGATCAAAGAAGACAGAGGGTAGCAGTGGAAGGGTACATTTCTGTATGGAGGACTGTGACAGTCCTCAGGGATCAAAGCTGCGACCTTTGCTGTTTGTAATATATGTAAATGGTTTAGAGGAAAATGTAACTGGATTGATTAGTAAGTTTGTGGACAACACAAAGATTGGTGGATTTGCAGACAGTGATGAGGACTGTCAGAGGATACAGCAGGATTTAGCTCAGTTGGCGATTTGGGTGGAGAGATGGTAGATGGAGTTTAATACAGACAAATGTGAGGGTCTAATACAGACAGGAATTAAACAGTAAATGGCAGAGCCCTTAAGAGTATTGAAGGATCTGGGTTACAGGTACAAGTCACTGAAAGTGGCAATGCAGGTGGAGAAGGTAGTCAAGAAGGCATACGGCATTCTTGCCTTCATCGGCCAGAGTATTGAGTTTAAAAATTGGCAAGTCATGTTGCAGCTTTATAGAACCTTAGATAGGCCACACTTGGAATACAGTGTTCAATTCTGGTTGCCACACTACCAAAGGATGTGCAGGCTTTGAAGAGGTTACAGAAAAGATTTACTAGGATGTTGCCTGGTATGGAGGGCATTAGCTATGAGGAGAGGTTGGAGAAACTTGGTTTGTTCTCACTGGAACAACAGAGGTTGAGGGCAAACCTGATAGAAGTCTACAAGATTATGAGAGGCAAGGACAGAGTGGATAGTCAGAAGCTTTTTCCCAGGATGGAAGAGTCAATTACTAGGGAGCAATGTTTAAAGGAGATATACGAAGCAGATTTTTTACACAGAGGCTAGTGGGTGCCTGGAACTTGTTGCCGGGGGAGGCAGTGGAAGCGGATATTGTAGTGACTTTTAAGGGGCATCTTGACAAGTACATGAATAAGATGGGAATGGAGGGATCTGGTCCCCAGAGGGGTAGATGGTTTTCATTCAGTCGGGCAGCATGGTCAATGCAGGCTTGGAGAGCCAAAGGGCTTGTTCCTGTGCTGTAATTTTCTTTGTTCTTTGTTCTTTGAGTCATTCTTGATATCAGATCTCTGGAAGAGATCCAGATGTGGATTCCTGAGGCATTCCACTGTCACTCAACCATTTCATTCTGTATACCCTTGTGGCATCAGGAACCATGAATGTCATACCTGTGGCTCTTCTATCAGTGAAAGCCCTTTGGAAATTTTGTTTAGTTCACAAGCCCACATAATCAGGGCCAAAGAGAGGAGGAGAATGTTGAAAAGATCCTTACTCTGACTCTGGCTAGCTCACATCCATATCTGAGGCTATTAATAACAGTTTGTTGCTGGAACTTCAACTGGAATTCTTAACAGAGTCGTAGAGGTTTAAACAGGCCCAACTTGTCCACGCCACCCAGATTTTACCATTAAGCTTTTCCCAGTTGCCCACTTTTGGCGCATATCCTTCTGTATCTATCTTAGCCATATAATTATCTAAATGCATTTTAAAAGACAAAATTGTACCCACCTCGACTAGTACCTCTGACAGTTCATTCCAGACATTCATCACCCTCTATGTGAAAAAATTGCCCTTCTAGACCTTTTCATATCTTTCTCCTTTCACCTTAAATCTATGCCCTCTAGTTTTAGACTTTCCTACCTTTGGGAAAAGATTTTGACTATCTAGCTGATCTAAATCCCCTCATTATTTTATAGACTGCTACAAGGTCACCCTAAGCCTCTTATGCTCTAGAGAAAGAAGTCCCTGTTTATCCATCTTCTCCTTATAACTAATACCACCAAGTCCTGGTAGTAAATCTTTTCTGTACACTTTCTAATTTAATAATATTCTTTCTATAATAGGGTGACTAGAACTATACACAGTATTCCAAGTGTGGCCTTACCAATGTCTTGTACAGCTTCAACAAGACATCCCAACTTAGTGTTCTGACCAATGAAACTAAACTAATGCCAAATACCTTCCTCACTATCCTGTCCACCTGTGACTTCACTTTTACGGAGTTATGAATCTGTACCCCTCTATCTCTTTGTTCTACAACTCTCCCCAATGCCTTACCATTAACTGAGTAAATCCCACCCTGATTAGATCTACCAAATGCATCACCTTGCATTTATCTAAACTAAACTCTTAAACTCTACCTACCATTTGTCAGCCCACTGGCTCAATTGATCAAGATCCCATTGCAATCGGAGATAACTTTCTTCACTATCCACTATGCCACCAATCTTGAACCATCTACAAAGTTACTAACCATGCCTCCTAAATTCTCATCCAAATCATTAATATAAATGACAAATAACAGGCACACCACTGATCATAGGCCTCCAGCTTGAAAGACAACCCTCTACAACCAGCCTTTGGCTTTTGTCATCAAGCCAATGCTGTCAGTCATGTTGCAACAGAATAATGAGAAAGTTGAAGCCTGAAACTCAATTCCACTTTCCAAAGTTACATTTCTTTTCGTGATTCAAGATGGTACTTTAACAAGTCAACAATCCTCCACTGGCAATATCCTTGAGGTCACCATTGACTAAAAGCTGAACTGGATTCACCACATAAACACAGTGGCTACAAGAACAGGTCAGAGGTGAGGAATATTGTGGTGAATAACTCATTTCTTGACTTCCCAAAGCCTGGCCACCATCTATAAGGTACAAGTCAGGCGTGTGATGGAATATTCCTCACTTGGCTGTATGGGTGCAATTCCAATAACAATCAAGAAGCTTGACACCATCCAGGACAAAGCAGCCAGCTTAATTGGCACCACATCTATAAACATTCAATCCCTCCACCACTGATGCTCAGTAGCAGCATGTGTACTAGCTATAAGATGCACTGCAGCAATTCAGCAAAGATCCTTAGATAGTGCCTTCCAAACCCACTTCCATCTAGAAGGACAAGGGCAGCAGATATATAGGAACACAACCACCTGCAAGTTCCCCTCCAAGCCACTCATCATCCTGACTTGGAAATATATCACCGTTCCTTCACAGTCACTGTGTCAAAATCCTGGAATTTCTCCCTAACTGCATTGTGGGCAACCCACAGAACATGGACTGCAGCGATTCAAAAAGGCAGCTCACCATCACCTTCTCAAGCAACTACAGACAGGCAACAAATGCTGGCCAGCCAGTGACGCCAATGAATGAATAAAAAAAAGTATTATCCACTGTGTAATGGTTTATGGCCCTGCTGCATATCAGTTACTCTTCATTTCAACCGCAATCTAATCACTGATTGTTAATGATGGATTTTCTTTTGAAAAGGTTTGATATATTATTTGCAAAATATTTATTTTAAATACAATGTCACCAACTCTTTCATTTCATTCATTTGGCATCATTAATCTACAGATAGTAGAGAGTACATTGCTTGTCTGGGTGCTCATGGATTCAGTTTTTCTCTCCAGAGAATTTATTAGACAGCCATTGGACTCTGATGTGCAGAAATGAATTTAAAATGTGAAGGAGTTAATAGTAATGAGCCTATAGTGTCAGATCCAAGAGGGTTGTTAACATGCACATCAATAAACAGAATGCTCACAGTTGCTTTCTTCGCTTCCACTTGGAAAGCATTGAATGTACTTGCATTGAGAGATTAATTTGTGATCTTTGGAAGTATTGACATTCAGAGCATTAGGGTGGGTGGTACCATGGCTGCTTTGGACGGGACCTCTGACAGAAGTGGAATGATCAGCAGCAGCAGTTGCGAGGAGACCTTCTGGTGGTCTGCAAAGGGGATTGAATGCTTCTGAGGCATTGCCCACACAATAAGGTGTAGAGAAACAGAATTAACTTTCAAGAATCTCTGGAGTATTTTCAGAGACTGAGGTTGCCACGTCGGGTGGTGGCAGAAATCTAAAGTCTCCCACAGGAAGACCTAATCCTCGTTTGCCCTGATAGCCATTTCTTTTACCGATGGCTGTGATTGTAAACACCACTGTTGACCTTTTTGTTCCTACATCCATTTTGGGAGTTATCGGCAATGGGTCCGGATCTCCCAATTGGTTGCACATAAATGACCAAGTCGGGTGTCTGCCAATTTGCCAGGATGGATAAATAAATAAACTTCCCCTGTTATATGAGCAGCCACTTAGGTCTGTGTTTCTGGCTGGGATTCCACAAAGAAAATGTGCTCTCAATTACATACTCATGACAATCTGAGCAATCCTGACTAATCAGGAGTAAACGTCAACCACACAGAATGTCTTTCCATCAGTATCCAATCTGTGCTTGTGCTTTAGTCATGTTGATGTCTCAGAGAAAGATTTGTATGCTACCAACATCCGGGTGCAGAGAGGAGAAATGCTTTATGCGGCTGTGTGCCAGATTACCTGAAAGATACTACGATGCTTACATCCTGCCACTGTGCAAGGACTCTGACCGCTTTGTACCGACAAACAGACTTAGTAGAAGATAAATGAAAAGAAACCTGATTTAATTTGATTTATTATTCTCACATGTATTGGGATACCGTGAAAAGTGTTGTTTCTTGCACACCAAACAGACAAACTATACTGTTCATAGAGTTCATAGGGTAGAAGGGAAAAGAGAGGGTGTAGAATATAGTCACAGTTAAGGTGTAGAGAAAGATCAACTTAATACACGGTAGGTCCATTCAAAAATCTGATGGCAGAGGGAAGAAGCTGTTCTTGAGTCAGTTGGTATGTGACCTCAGACTTTTGTATCTTTTTTCCAGTGGAAGAAGGTGGAAGAGAGAATGTCCAGGATGCGTGGTGTCCTTGATTAGTATGAAACCAATATGAAACACAAAATGAAACCTAGGATTGGTACAATGGACATGAATGGTATAATTTCATATGGCCATCAGTTGTGTCTGAGCAAATAGTCAACATTCTCCGAGAATGCTTCAGGTATCTGTACAGGTCTGAAGGTGTCCTTCAGTATTCACCTGCAAGGGTCTCCAGAATGATCATAGGATGCTGTATTCCACATAACATTGTGCAGCAGTAAAGGTTGAATCTGCAGGAAGCACAAGGCACTCAGCAATATTGTCTATGGATGACTGCAATGAAGATGGGGAGGCAAAGAATGAGGAGGGAATCCCCAATGCTACACCTGTGTTCACATTGTGACTCGAATGCTCTGGATTTCTTTCTAACTCAACGGTTCAGTTAGTCACCACTGGAACAACGAAAGAATTTCATCCAATCCCTACAATCCCACAGACAAAAAGTTGTCCTGTATTCAACTGTCCATTCATTGCACTCCCTCCCATGCCATTAATCACTGTCAGTTCATGTCTTCCCATTCATCAACAAGCAATTCAACAGGCAAGGTATAATGTGGCAGCTAAGAAAGTGGACCAAGTGATTCTAGTAACAAATGGAAACATAACCACAGAACACTTTGTCAACTGTCCAAGTGCAAACTTCTTTAACCACAAAGAATTATTTTTCCTTTTCCTACCACTCCTACATGTTTGACTTGTGAGGCTTCAGCAGATGTAGTGGCAGCTGCTCTGGTCCCTTCTCTGGCTTCTGAGATTCCCTGTCAATGACTTCTGAGTGCTGTATCCCACGAGGATCCCACCCAGGATGGGGGTGTGGGGAAGTGATGTGCACAACTGCATGTAATTGAATACACAGCTGTCCTCACTTTTCCAGATCTTCTTTAAAGTGTAAACTTCATTTATTAGTGTCACAAGTAGGGTTAAGTTAACACTGCAATGAAGTTACTGTGAAAATCCCCTTCTTGCAACACTCTTGTTTGAGTACACTAATTGATAATTTAGCATGGCCAATGCACCTCACCAGTACATCTTTCAGACTGTGGGAGGAAACTGGAGCATCTGGAGGAAAGCCATGTAGACACAGAGAGAATGTGCAAACTCCAAAAAGACAGTGACCCAAGCCAAGAATCAAACCCAAGTCCTTAGTGCTGTAAGACAGCAGTGCTAACCACTGTGCCACTATGAATCTCAGGATCCAAGGGCAAAGTATCATGTTCCTAATACTGACCTCTTCAGCCACCTTCGGCCATGCCTTCTTTATTACCGCAATAGAGTTGCTCCTCTCATTATGGGAAGAGTATCACTCTCCTGCCTCTTACTGCACTCAATAATGCATTCATCAAAATGCCATTGAACTTTGTTGCTATCCACGCCCATCCTGAATCCATCACAACACCTTTCTTCTGTTTGTTGCAATTCTAACTTTTCCCACATCCAACTTTGGGTTAGCCCTTAGTGTCTAGTTGTTTTGAGGGTTTAGGCTGTGCACCATATCCAGAGGTAAAATTGTCACAAGTTAGCCCCATTGAAATTGTAATGAGATGGTCTATTAAAATTGCACATACAACTATCTCTTCCAGATGTCAAACTTCATGTTATACAACCCCCTACCCCATATTGCACCCCCCCCCCCAACCCCTCACCCTCACCGCTCCTGTCCTCAGTCCAAATTTGTTTTGGACATATCACCAGGGACATTCCATGTTCTCCAATCTGCTGATAGGAGGATCAGCTATCGTGTTTATCTTGCAAAATGATTTTGTTGTATTCCTGGCCAGCTCCTTATTCCGTCTCTCTTTCTTCCTCCCTTCCAACAATGTTCTGCAAGTTGCAATCGTATGACAACCTGAGCTTGTAAATTGATTGAATAATGCTGCGGAGAATGCTTTCGGCCTGTGAAATTTTGTGATTAAAAACTGTGAGTTCACTCCTGGCTTAGAGAATTTCTTCAAACGTCTGAGGAGCCGTGGTGAAGATAGTGTTATTGGCAGGGTGGTGAGTGGGGGTGGGGAGGAGTGGGGGAGTGGGGGCAGAGCGAGAGAGACTACAGGCAGCCCTGGCATTAATCGACAGTGAGTGCATCTAAAGTGTAAGGTCTGCCTCTTGGGGAAATGAGAGCAGTTCATCGGAAATTCATGTCAGCTCCCCTGAAAAGCATTCAGATCAATTGTGAATGAGAGGGAGGCAGAACAAGAGGAGCTGGCTCACAACAACCATTCTCAGCCTGTCAGATGTTCCATTCCAAATGTTCAATGAGAGGTGATGAGCAGGAAGCATCCAAGATGTACAATTAAAACTGTTATAGAATTGAGCATACTCAGATCATTATTTTAATCAGTCAGGCTTCTGGAATAGACCTACGACAGACAAATTAGTCTGTTTATGTATTTTGGAATAAGTTTCGATTTGTATAACATTTGCCTGCATGCAGCAGTATTTGCAGTGAAGATCAAATGCTGAATTAGATTTGCGATGCCACTGTTTTCAGCACTATTTTTGTTTTCTTAACAACCTATAAAAACTGCCCAAGAGATTGTATGGACATCAATGGTGTGCTGTGTAATTTGAAATGGGGGCAATGATGCCTAAATTTCTTTACTCTCAGAAATGAGTGCAGGGGTCGTTTTGCACCCTTAACCATTGCCCATTTCTTCCGGTGAAGGCAGATGCATACTTGGTTCTGTCTGTTCAGTTACATGATCATATTGCATAGCCAGTGCTTAGCATCTCATTCAATGTCTACAGGCTTATATAAGGGATGCAAGATGGTGAGAGATTGGCATGAGTTGAAGCTAGCCTACTTTTAAGGGGCATCTAGACAAATACATAAATGGATGGGATTAGAGGGATATGGTCCGTGGAAGGATCAGGGGTTTTAGTTCAGTTGGACAGCATGGTCAGTGCAGGTTTGGAGGGTCGAAGGACCTGTTCCTGCGCTGTAATTGTCTTTCTTCTTTATTCTTATAAAATTACTCAAAGCCAGCCTGCATCTCTTAAAGAAGAGACATATTTTGATTGAAGCAGTGCTGCAAATCATTCTAAAAGTGAGTTTGACCAATGACACAAAAATGGTTCTCTGACGCAGCGTGTAAGGTCTGGGTGCTTGAAGTGGACAGAAGGAGAGATGTCCTCTGCACACAATAGGCCAGCAGGCCCTCTAGACAGACAGCAGCTCAATATTGTTGTCAATGACATTATTGTTAATCTGATGTGCATTCACCAGAAGTTTCATGATCTTATGCAAGTATCAAGATCAGCGGACATACCTTCAAGTTCAATATCCCGGCAACTGCACACACCTTGCAATTCATCAACTCTCGCCTTGCACTTATCCACCATCAATCTCTATCAAGCATAACTGATACATGGGATAACCATCGATTTTGGAGACCTGATTGACTGTTAATTTATCATCCCCAAAAAGATTAACTGATTTGTCAGGCTTAAGAACAGGGACTATGGGTATGACCCATTCTGAAAATTGCACAGGCCTTATTATTTCTAAGCTTTCAAAGCACCTTAGTTCAATTTCCACCTACATCATAGAGTAAGGGACTGCTTGTGCTCTGAAATACCTAGGTGTGGCATCAGGATCTTTGTCTTGGTTTATTTTCATTTTTCCCATGCATATTTTCTTGAAAATTGCAAGGCTATCCATTGAACTTTGCACAGTCCCTCCACACCTTACATGAAGTTGTCCAGCAGCTTGTTCAGATCTGCTAAAGCCAATCTCTCTCCATAAAGCTTGGTCCCTGTTCTCGTACAACAATGAATTTGAGATGAGTTGATTGCTGTCAAAAGTCAGTGGGGTTTTTGTGGTGCCTTTTATTTGTAAAGGTTTCCCCATGCAGGTGGTTAGTTTAGCTTCATATCTTTCAACCTCAGGAGTTGGGTGCCCAATCAGAGATGCTTACTGGTCTGTTCACCCATAATGGAGACTGCAGTTCCTGTGAACACCTGCACCTTCAAGGGCAGGCCTTTTATTAGTAATTCTATCAGCATCGGGGCTATTTTTGAATTAATAATATGTTTTAATTGTAGTGTCTCTAAAGAGGGAGAATACCTGAATGTTAGAACATAGAACATTACAGTCCAGTACAGGCCCTTCGGCCCTCGATGTTGCGCTGATCAATGTAACCAATTTTATGACCCTCTAACCTAAACTATTCCAATGTTATCCATATGCCTATCCACTGCCCATTTGAATGCCCTTAAACTTGACAAGTCCACAATTGCTGCAGGCAGGACATTCCACGCCCTTACTACCCTCTGAGTAAAGAACCCACCACGAGCATCTGTCCTATAACTACCACGATATTGTTACACTCAGGCACTGGCTCAGCTTTCTTCCTGGGAAGCACATGCTTTGCCTGTTGTTGAAACTTCACTGTGAACGTGTCCTTTGCAATAATCTGCCATCTGACGGCCGCACCTTTCTGCAATTCTCTAATACACTTGGGGTCATCGCTGCCTTTCCTTGACTGTTGCATGGTGACATTTGGATTCCTATATTGAAAGTGGCCCTCTAATACCTAATTCACAAGCACTCTCCATTGAAGACTGATTACCTGAAGTCCCTTGTCGAAATTGCTGCCTGATGCCCCTTATAATTCCTCAGCCCCTTTTTGTGCATTCTCAAAATGATGAAGGCTATTCCAATGTCTTTTTAAAAATCCAAATTGAGTGCTGCCAACAGTTTATTTTGGGTGACTCGGTCATTTATGCCACATTCCAATATCTTACAACATTTCATTGAGAGGTGGCCCAAATTTGCAATATTAAGCTAATTTCCACACCCTAACCCATTAACTCAACAGGAGATTGCCCAGGAGTTCTGCCAGCCATCTTAAATCAAAATCACTGGAGAATTACAGGGGGATTTGGATCAAGGTGCTTTTTGTAACCAAGTCTTTTTTTCTAAACCATTCATTGAATATGGGTGTTGTTGACTGGCCAGCATTTATTGCCAATCACTGGCTGCCCTTGAACTGAATGGATTGCTAGATCATTTCAGATGGAAGATGAGAGGCAACCACATTGCTACAGCTCAGAAGTCACATGTAGGCCAGACCAGGTAAGGACAGCAGATTTCCTTCCTTAAAGGACGTTAGTGAACCGGATGGGTTTTTCCAATAACTTACAATGGTTTCATGGTCATCAGTAGATTCTTAATTCCAGATATTTTTTTTGAATTCAGATTCCACCATCTGCTGCGGCAGGATTCAAGCACCCGGGTCCCCAGAACATTAGCTGAGTTTCTGAATTAATAGTCTAGTGATAATACCACTAAGCCATCACTTCCCTAGCTCTACTAGTTCATTGAAGGTTTTTGAGTTGGGTCAACTGGATAGGTCAGATTTTTTATCATGCTGAAGGCTGGAGCCCAACATGTTGTCAAAAATATCACCTTCTGTTTTTCATCCCCTTCAGTGTTGTTAGTACAGAAGAATAATGCATGTGTTCAACATACTGGACCCAGTTTTCCCCACTGCTGTCATTGGACTTGAGTATCCTGAAAAGAGGCACAATGGGCTTTTCTTCCTGAAGAAGATTCATAATTAACGGAGAGAAAGATGGAGAAGAAAAAATTTCTCTCTGTTACCAATGTAGTAATCGATACCCAATCGATAATGTCATCAACACCCTTCATTGTGCATCAAAGGAAGGAGCCATTACTGCAGCTTACACTCAGATATTCGTCACATCAGGACTTATAACAACAGTCTGGGTAGAGTAACAGATTTAAAAACCCCCCGGTGACTGCCTCCCTTTGGGTGATCCTCCGCTCTTTTGATAAGGCAACTCACACCACACAAAACCCCTGAAGAGGTCAGTTGATGATCTCCTGTGGCATTCATGGCCATCCTAACAGGAGGGACACCCAGAGAGAAGACGGTATCTGATGGAGGTACACCTCCACCTGCTCCCCAGCCCAGTCCCCACTTCCTACCCAAAATACTATTTTATTACATTTTAGCTTTGCACCCATTCCCAGGCCTCTGACAGCACTCTCTCCCACTCCCAATCTATCATCTGTCCACCAGCCTATAAATGAGAAAAAGGCTCATAAGTGGTCACTAATTACAGCAAGGATAGGCTTCCATCTGAAGCAATATCTGGCAAAAAAAAATCACAACCAAGTCGGAGCAGGAAGAATCCAGAAAGGAATCCCATTCATGCAATTTCACTGAAGCTTTGTGTCTGAGACTAAATCCTAGAACTTCAAATAAATACCAGAGTAAAATTCTGGACAATAACACTAAACATATTTTAGAGCAGCTGTTCTCAACGTTTTGTTTCAAAGACCTCCCCTTCCTATATTAATGAAGTTCCACGGACCCTGTGGTGTAACGTATGTTTTTTCAGTATTAATGGTAGTAATACAGTTGTTATAGACAGGAGGGAGGATACATTTAAACAGTACCAGTTTCTCCTGTTCCCTCCCACCCATAAACAGTAAACTGTATTAATGTGTTTTTCTCATTATCAGCCAGGGTGCATCTCTCAACCACTTAGTTTATGTGTGACATAATTTAATAACAGCACAGCAAATTCAATATAGGACAAACACAAAGGATTAATTTACTCAAGCACATACAAAACGTTCATAGCTCCTTGATAGAGAAAAGGAAGATTTACAGTACAGGAATCACAGGGAAAAGAAATATTGGCCGTGATTCTCCAAAAAATGCTGAATTGGTGGGAAAACTGTTCTAAATCTTGACTGTTTTGTCACTTCAGCTTTTTACCTGAATCTCCACACTCTGTGTACCACAAAGGTCTTAGTCTTGAACCATCTGCTGGCCAGCTTGATCAGTGCTGCCCCTCCAGGCTGCCCCCCCACCCCTTTGTCCGATCGCGGCCCCTATTGTTATTCCTGGGCCAGCTCTCCCCACTGCCCCCCCATCCCAGAGTGCCCCGAACCACAGTCCACTTCCCCCATAGCAATCACCTCTGAGTCAGACAACCCCTGGGTAGCAGACCATCCCCTCAGCCCGTCCCAATCACTGCTCTCCCTCCATCCCAGACTAATCCTGTCTGCAGAGTGGCAGCAGAACACCCCTGCCCCCACTGATTGCCCCTAAGCCCCACCCACAATACACCTCACCCCCTTGGCACTGCCCAATGCCTGATGGGTAGCGCCAAGGTGTCCCCGGGCATCGACACTTTGCTTTGGCAGTGCTAGCGGCACAGGCTGGCACTGTCAGAATGCCCATGCACATGCCCAGGGAGCACCATCACCCCCCCCCCCCCACCCCCCCCCCCCCCCCCGCCCAACTCAATTGACCCCCCGACCCCCCCCTTCATTCTGGCAGGGTCCACTACTTCCCTGAATGCGGCAAGCTCGTCTGAATCCCACAGGAATGAAGTATTCCTGGCAGGGTGGGAGATTCAATTGGTTCCTGCAAGTTCCTGATAATGACCTGCTAAACATATTTAAAATACATTTTTAAAAGATTCAAATGACTTACCTGCCAGTTTCCAGTGTGGTCTGACTGGTGACTGTTCACCGGCCCATGTGTTCCCGATGCGTGCACAAATCCCACTACAGGACCAGTGATGCGCATCTCCCACCACGAACCTCCAGAAAACTTGCAGGTCACGATGGGAGAATCGCCCCCATTGTTTCACGTTGCTTTTGGAGTTCAGAATCAAAGTTTTAATGAGATATTCCTTCACAGAGATCAGTGAGCTAAAAACTGATGCTAGATAATTCATTTTTCCTGCGGTGTAGACTTCATAAGATGAGAGTGGCATGCAGTGATGAATCAACTTTGGTGGTGATGGTCCAGAATTTCCAACAGAAGCAGATGGGAGCCAAGTATCTAACCTGAGCCGAAGCTCCTTTGATGTAGCCTGCTAGTCAGATGTTAAATGACAGACTGAGCTATGCAATTCAGCAAGGCAATATTACTTATTCCACATGCTGAAGCCCATGTCACATGTCTCCCGTATCTTTATCATTCTTGACAAAGGATGTTTATTCATCGTCTGGATTCCAAAGAGTCTTAGCCATTAAGAATCTATCTCCTTCTGGCCAAACTGGGTTATTAAATGCAGATGCTTGTTGTGTAGCTCACTTTGAAGCTGGGACTTACAGTCCACAGGGGTTCATTAGTGGTTCCTCAGAGATAACGAGGTGTGAGTTTTCCCAAAATTGTCAGTTGGCTTCTCATGTTCAGGAGTCGCATATAGACAGTTTCAATAATTTTAATACTCTGTTCAGTTTTATCATTTTTACAAATAGTGATGAGCATATCTATATTTTACATGCTGTGTGAGGTCTTAGTCTCTCACACAGTCAAACTTACACACATTATTGTTATTGTTTTACTTGCAAGTGGAACATGTCGCTGATGCTGAGTAACAATCCCGTCAAAGGGGTGGCAGTATCTCTGACAAACACCCTTACATGCCAAGCTCAATGTTCATTCCAGCCTGACAGCCGGAGAAGTTAAATTCAATGAATAAATCTGGAATTAAAAAAAAATTTGCATTAAGAATGATCATGAACCTATCAGATCTTCTACCTTTCGGAGGAGGGAATCTACTGTCCTTATGCCACCTGACCTACACATGACTCGAGACCTGCAGCAATGTATTTTATTTTTAACTGTCCTCAGAAACGGCCTGGCCAGCAACTCAGTTGTATTAAAGCACTGAATGAATCATTGTGAGTGTGTCTACAATACATTGGGTTCAAGAAAGTCATTTACCATTACCTTCTCAAGGACAATTAGCAATGGGTAACAAATTATAGAATCCGCACATTGCAGAAGGAGACTATTCAGCCCATTGAGCCAGCACCAATAACAATCCCACCCTGGCCCTATCCCCATAACCCCACGTATTTAGCCTGCTAATTCCCTGATAATCAACCTAACTTGTACATCTCTGGAGTGTGGGAGGAAACCAGAGCACCTGGAGGAAAGCCACGCAGAAAAAGGGAGAGCATGCTGACTCCACACAGACAGTGACCTAAGCCAGGAATCGAACCCGGGTCCCTGGCACTGTGAGGCAGCAGTGCTAATCACAGTGCCACCATGCCGCTCTCGATTGCAATACTCACATACCAAGGAAAGGGAGGAAAACTGTATGACTTGGCTCCTATCAGAAGTGTGTGCATGTGGAGATGTCATTTTGACTTTGATATCCATAGCACCAAAAATATGTAACTAAAATTTATACCCATGAGGTGAAATGTATAGCAGTGGTGAGGTTTGTATATTGCGGGCAGAGAATGGATTGTGAGACATTAAGTGTGTGACAGGAAAAGTCGGTATGAATTGGAGGTGTGGTTATAATATGGAAGTTCCAGACTGCTTATTAAACTGCTGAGTGAATATTGGGGTGGGGAGAGTATCCTAGGGTTGGCAGTGTTGTATATATAGAGCTGTGGCATTAATTACTTAGGTGAATTGTTGCAGTGAGAAGGCTAAACAGTGTATGCTGCTGAAGGTTACGTGATATCTTTTAACAATGGAAAATATTTCAGTTCTCCAGTAAAAACTATAAAGGGCTCAGGATGGTGACCACTCAGTTGTTATCTTCACGGTTGAATTAATGTATTGAATCAGCACAGTTACTGTCTGGAAAGTTATATCAGTTCACAATAGAAACTTGTAATTATGATTTACATATTTATTTATGAGTTACATCTTCAAACCATCACTTGCCCTGCTTATTAGCACAGCAACATTTATAGTTATCATTATCACAATCCTTTGTTATTAATTTCTGGTTATCAGCCGCTATATTCTTGACTCAATAATAAACCCATAACATGGCACAAGTCTGATTCATAACTCCCTGCCTCTGACGCTATATAAAAAGAAGCATGCTGTGAACATTTTAAAGCCCATTTGTAGTCGACCATTTCTGTTCTAAGTTTGTAAGTGGTCTGTGTGGTCAGAGGGCAGATATGTTCATTGTCCAGCCAATAATGATCACCAAACACATCACCAAAGCCATATTAATATGTTGTCCAGCTTTCTGTCCAAGTGACGCTGTTGCCTCTGGATAATTCTTCCACACATCATCATCTTCCATTCCCTGGTTGATCACAAATAGTGGGGCTGTCGGAGTCTGGATAGGTGATATTTTTGACCTTTGTAAATATGCTATTTCCTACCATCTAATTGGCATCATGGGCATCACTTCCATTTCACAGTGTTACTTTTGTGTAGATTGCCATGGTACATTGGCATAGGACATTGTATCCTGTTACAGGATTGTGACTACTGACACAGGAGCCCATACGTTTGCACAGCACCCTGTATATTGGCAATGAACATCATACATTGGCAAACTACTTTACGTTCTGATACAACCCATCAAACCCTGGCTTAGAACCTTGTACATTTGTATATGTTGGCAAAATAGAGTGCACATTGGCACATACCATATATACTGATACAAACCATCCAACACTAGCACAGGAGCCCATCTGATTGCAGAAGACAAATGTGCTGGTACTGAAAAGTTAACGCTGGCATTAGACCTCACTTGCTGTCACCAGACACCTAACTATAGTGCAGAGTCTCATTTTTCAGTAAGTTGGCACAAAATCATCAAACTCTTGTCATTGAATCTCCCTTTCTGGAGATGGTCAGTTTGTGCTTGCATAGGACCCCATAAGTACACCATGTACTGACAAAGAGCATCATGTACTTGTGTAAGACTCTGCTCGATGGGCACAGCTGTCAAGAGTATGTGTTTTTTAAATCTCTAACTCCCGAACAGCAGCGTCAGAGCAAACGCAGCAAAAGCTGGAAAATCTCAGCAGTTCTGATAACACCTGTGGAGAGAGAACAGAAGTAATATTGCAAGTCTGTTCTCTCTCCACAGATGCTGTCAGACCTACTGAGATCTTCCAGCTTTTTCTGTTTCAGGTTCCAGCAATGGCAATAATTTGCTTTTATCACAGTGTTGGAGAATATTGCCAAAGAAAGATTCAGTTCGGGAAGATAGTGTACCTCCACCTACTCAAGAGATGGGCAATAAATCCCAGCTTTGCGAGCAACATACAGAGACCAAGCATTTTAAAAAGTCAGTGGATGATGGTTGATGAGTTTCCAGCCCAGATATGTAACCCAGGCCACTTCCCACTCTGTCCACAAGGTGATGAACAACATTACATTCTGCTGCTCATAGATTGAAGCATTCAGCTGGTCCAGCAAACACAATGGGGCTTCCTAAAAAACAGCTTTGCATCAACTAATCCCAGAAAAAGGTTCATTGTTTTCATTTATACAAAATGGCAGACTGCCACAATGACAGAATCTGTGACTCTAATTATAAACATGCTTGATGTTCAGTAGAACTGTAAGTGTTTTTTTCATTTTCTTTTCCCTGGTTAGATACAAAAATATATACATCTTAATGTTTCTGTGCCTATTCTCTATCACAATCTCAACACGGTGTAGTTAAGACTAACAGCACCATAAGAATTTTGAATATATCGTGCCCCCAGGTCCACAGGTCATGGAGAGGCAGGGATCTCAGAGACAGGGAAGAACAGGAGATTGGGGGAGAGTATAAAAGAGTGTAAAAAAGGCAGTAGCATTTGGAAGTAGGGTTTAAACTAATAACTTCCATCGCTTGTCTCACTGAGACAGCTGCCCATTGTGACAAGAAGCATGCACAGTGACTTTGTAATGAAGTTTGCTACGGCCACTTTCTGACTCAGAGGTAAGGGTTCGTCCAAGTGATATTGTGCATTTCTTGACTTTGGGATGTTGCAGAGAGAACAATGCACCCACTTTCTATATTGTTGAACTTAGCAGAACCAGGACTGAATAGAGTAAGGAACATTCTTCCCAATTAGTTTCCTCACTTTGCATTCATCTGAGTAGTAGCAGGCAAGAAGGATCAAAGCTCTCATGGTTATTGGAAGAGAGTTTAAAGTTTCATCCTCGATCTGCTTTGGAATCAGGAGCTTAGGTACCCCACCACCCATTCATGTGTGCTCCTGTACATTATGGTTTCTTGTCTCTTGTAATGGCAAAAATGCCTTCATGAACCCACCCTATACATGCCAGACTATACCAGCCTCCATTGTACTACCAGACACATCGTCTTCTGTACTCACCCCCTGCAGGGAACACAGCTCCAGGTGTCCATCACATTGGCATAACACAAACATCCAAGCCAAGTGAGCACATTTTCCAGTCTTTGACACAGCAGGGACACATGCCATTTGGCACTCTGCATCTCATACCTGTGAGTGCCAAGAATTCTGGCTACTCAGTTCTATACCAACTTAATACTCACCTTTGCAGAGCACAGAAGGTCACCAAACCTTTTACAACACTGGAGTCAAATGCAGTGTACAGCATCATGCCCCGCTCACATAAGCGGTTCCTTTCATGCACACGCTCTTACCATTCCATGGGAATAATATCTCCTGCTAGGCATTCTGTGCCTCCTGCAGAACATGCAGGCATTTTCTTGAGGAGCGAGGGCAGAGCACACACTGACATTGTCCACACATCTGGCATGAGCAGAGGGTCCTGAGGCTATGAATTAATAATTCCTTCCAGGCAATGATACAGTGTCAAACAGCTTCCTGAAGCACCTTTTGGCAGCCTTCAGGGATCTCCCTATCTATCCTCTTCTGAATACCCAGGTACCTGCCTTCTTGTCCTCCCCCTCTTCCCCCTTCTTCCCCCCCCCCACCCCCCTCCCCCATGCCTCTTGACACTCTTGGTGGCATCGCTGAGTCATCCTCACCATGGCCCCCCCATTCATTGGCCAGTCAGCCTGACATTGAATCAGGATCTGGCCGCGGGCAGCAGCAGATTTTGCAGCTGTTCTGGGGCCCATCAAAGCCCTGTGCAATCTGGGGGTAACATTCAGGACATAGATTAACTTCAGGGTTAGTTAGACAAGCATATGAGAGAGAAGGAAATAAAGAGTTACAATGATAAGAAGGGAGGAGGTGGAGCATAAATGCCAATATGGAGAGCTTTGTGTCAAGGCCTGTTTTTTGTGCCACTATCATATGTAACCTTATGTAGAACCAAAGAAGTGCTGCACTGTCAGAAGTGCCATTTTTCAGAAGGATCATTAAACTGAGGCCCCAGTTTCCCTCTCAGGTGGATATAAAAGATCTTACTGCACCATTACATTGAACAGCATGAGTTATCTCCAGTGTGCTACCCAATATTGGTCTCTCAAGCAACACAATGAAAACAAGTAATATGGCACATGTGAACAAACTGACTGCTGCATTCCTGCACTGCATTAAAATATTTCATTGCCTGTAATCTGCTTTGGAGCATCCTTTGGTTGCGAAAGATGTTAAATCATTTCATTTTTCTCTTTAAAATAAATGAATTTAGGTGCTTTCTGTATATTAAATCTCTTAGGTTCAGCATCCCTCGTCATTCAACTAAACGGAACGCATATCCTCTATGAAGCAAAGTGGACATCTTCCTGATCGGTATCTGGATAGACAGTAACATGCTCATGGAATAGTCTATATGTCCACCACACAATGCTCTACTCTTCAAACTGGTTGTACCAATATCCAGAACACATAAAATTTGCAGTCAAGAGCTTTATCTGCATGAATAGCCTGATCTAGATGAATTCAGCCTGGGCTTTCCTTGCTTGCTTACACTCACAGATACGCTACGGCAGCAGAATCTCAGGAACCTGTACACCTAGAATGATCCTCGATTCAGGAACCTGAGGAAGGTGGTTTAGAATTCCATGCTAAACAGAAATTTCAGCTTAAGTGTTTGTTATTGCAAGGCTCTAGTCTTCATTGATTAACTAACTCTTTAAATTATCATTGTAGAGGCCAAATTCAGCTCAGACTTTCAAGAATCTAAGTTAATGATTTTCTGCTGAAAAGATTCACGGAAAATCATTACCTTAAATTCTTCAAAGCTTGAGCTAAGTGTGACCTTGGGCCTTTGAATTTTGATTTCTATCAACACCTGTAGGACATACAACAATTAAAGTTAAAGTTTATTTATTAGTCACGAGTAGACTTACATTCACGCTGCAATGAAGTTACTGTGAAAATCCTCTAGTGGCACATTCTGGCACCTTTTTGGGTACACTGAGGGAGAATTTAGCCTGGCCAATGCATCCGACCAGCATATCTTTTGACAGTGAGAGGAAACCAGAGCACCCAGAGGAAACCCACATAGACACGGAGAGAACGTGCAAATTCCACACAGTGACCCAGGCTGGGAATTGAAGCCGGGTCCCTGGTGTTGTGAGACAGCAGTGCTCACCACTGTGCCCCATAAATGCAAGTCTTTTTATTCTACTTACTGCAAAATACAAGTTTAATATTAAAAGTAGAGATAAATGCATATTGACACATTATTTCTTTCCAAATTCTTGTCCATGTTAGGGAATAGATATTGTGGAGTGATCTCAATAGAATTTGGCAAAGTGTCAGTTCTGGCGAGAAAGCTGGCATGAAGCTCTTCGGCTCCAGTGACCAATCTTCTCTCAATCTTGTAAGAATTCAACTGTATTTTTTGGTTTTTGTATTCCATGCCTCAATGCATAAAGATCAGGAACCATTTTGCTCTTCTACCTGTACTCCCATTTTTACATATCTGCATCTCTAAATCTCTCAGTTTCTCCACTCCTTTCTGAATCTTTCCCAATGCATCTTTAATGCTCCTTTTTCCAAATGTTCAGCAATCAAAAGAGTCCTTGAGGAAAATTCAGGTTTTACTAATTTGGAATTAATTAACTTCACTATTTCTTTTCCCAAACCACATCTCTACAAATTTATTCACCTTTGAGGTCGTTCTGCTCAGTTATACACAGCCTCCCAAAACTGCACAGTTTGTCATGCCCTATATTTAGAGTCACAGAGGTTTACAGCCTTTTGGCCCAACTTGTCTATGCTGCCCTATTTTTTTAAAACCCCTAAGCTAATCCCAGTTGTCTGTGTTTTGCCCATATCCTCATCGTACCCATGTAACTGTCTAAATGCTTTTTAAAAGACAAAATTGTACCTGCCATTATTGCTAACTGTGGCAGTTTCTACCAGATACTCACCACCCTCTGTATGAAAAAAATTGCCCCTCTGGATACTTTTGTATCTCTCCCTCAACTTTAACTCTGCCTTCTCATTTTAGACTCCCCTAACTTTGGGAAAAGGTATTGACTATCTAGCTGCTCTGTGATCCTCATTATTTTTTACAATTCTATAAGATCACTCCTCAGCCTTCTACACTCCAGAGAAAAAAGTCCCAATCTATCCAGCCTCTCCTTATAAATCAATCCATCAGGTCCCCGTAGCATCCTAGTGAATTTTCTCTACAATCTTTCTGGTTTAATAATATTCTTTCTATGGGGGGGGGGGGGGAACCAGAATTACACATAGTATTCCAAGTGTGGTCTTACCAATGTCTTGTACGACCTCCTCAAGACATTCCAACTTTTGCATTCAGTGTTCTGGCCGATAAAACCTAACATGCTGAATGCCTTCTTCACCACTCTGTCCATCTATGACATCACTTTGAAGGAGTTATGAACATGTATCCCTACATCTCTTTGTTCCGTAATTCTCCCCTATGTCCTACCAATAACTGAGTAAGTCCTGCCCTGGTCCAACCTACCAAAATGCATCATCTCGCATTTGTTTAAATTAAAATTCATCTGCCATTCGTCAGTCTACTGGCCCAATTGATCAAGATCCCATTGCAATTGGAGATAATTTTCTTCACTGTCCACTGTGCCACCAATCTTAGTGATACCTGCAAACTTACTAACCATGCCCCCTATATTCTCATCCAAATCATTAACATAAATGACAAATAATAGTGGTCCCAGCACTGAACCCTGAGACATGCCACTAGTCACAGGCCTCCAGTTTGAAAAACAACCCTCTACAACCATCCGCTAGCTTCTGTCAAGAAGCCAATTTTGTATCTATTTAAATACCTCACTCTACATCCCATGAGATTTAAACTTATGAAACAACCTACCATGCGGTACCTTGTAAAAGGTCTTGCTAAAGTCCATGTTGACAACATCAACTGCACTGCCCTCATCTACCTTCTTGGTTACCCCTTCAAAAAAACTCAGTCAAATTTGTGAGACAAATTTTCCACTCATAAAGCTATGCTGACTGTCCCTAATCAATCCTTGCATCTCTAAATGCCTGTAGATCCTGTTTCTCAAAATACCTTTCAACAATTTACCCACCACAGATGTGAGGTTCACTGGCATGTAGTTCCCAGGTTTTTCCCTACAGCCCTTTTTAAACAAAGACACAACATTTGCCACTCTCCAATTTTCAGGCATCTCATCTATGCTACCAATGATTCAATTACAAGGGGACCCATAATTTCCTCTCTAGCCTCTCACAATGTCCTGATATACACTTCATCAGGTCGTGGGATTTATCTACCTTGATGCACTTTAAGACTTCCAGCACCTCCTTCTCTATAATATGTACACTCCTCAATACATCACTATTTTCCCAAGTTCCCAAACATCCCTGTTTTTCTCAACAGTAAATACTGAAGAGAAATATTCATTTAGGATCTCACCCATCCCTAGTGCATTCGCGTATAGATGATCTTGTTGATCCTTAAGAGGCCCTACTCTTTCCCTTATTAATCTTTTGTCCTTTATGTTTTTGCAGAAGCTCTTTGGATTCTCCTTTGCCTTATGTGCCAAAACAATCTCATGTTCCCTCTTTGCCCTCCTGATTTCTCTCTTAACTCTACCCCTACACCCCCTATACTCTTCAAGGGATTCACTTGATCCCAGCTGCCTGTGCATAGTGCCTTCTTCTTCTTCTTGACCAGGGCCTCAATATCAAGGGTTCTCTATTGTGCCAGCCTTGCCCTTCACTCTCAGAGGAATGTGTTTACCCTGAACCCTGGTTAAAACTTTTGGATCATCATCCAACATAGTTATTGGTTGGGATTTTATAGCCTCACTCATCCCAAAACTGTAAAATTCTGCCCAAAGTCAATGAACTTTACCATGGTTCACCTCTCACCTGCTTCGATTGCCATGGCGGGTGGGACAATTAAATTCTGGCTATTGTGTCTGTATCCAAATCATTTATCCGAACGATTAAGGAGACTACAGCTCATTAATACTGTTATCCAAAAGATCACATATTTTCCTTGTCTTGGTACTTGCAGATGTCTTCTCTATCCATGCAGTACATCAACAATTTTAGGGTTGTATGAAGTCATCAAAAACTTACAATCAACTTCCAGAACAGCTCTGGAGAAAAATCCTCTTTGGGATAAGAAAAATAGAGCTTTTTGCCATTTTCTTTGAATATTTCTCTCTACCAAATTGTAAAATACTGAAAAATCATAGAATCCCTGCAGTGCAGAAGGAGGCCATTTAGCCCATTGAGTCTGGACTGACCACAATCCCACCCCAGGCCCTTTTCAAGGAACCCGACATATTTACCCTGCTAACTCCCAACACTAGGGTCAATTTAGCATGGCCAATCAACCTAAATTGCACATCTGCGACTGTGGGTGGAAAATGGAGCACCTGGAGGAAACCCACACAGAAATGGGAAGAATATACAGACTCCGCACAGACCATGACCCAAGGCCGGAATTGAACCCGGGCCCATGGCACTGTGAGGCAGCAGTGCTAACCCAAAATGATGGGGGTAATGGGGGGAGAGCAGGGAAAGGGGGGGGAAGCTGTCTGGTTAACAGCCAAGCAACATCCAATTGGGTACGAGTCTTTTTTATTTCTTAATTGGCATAGGAAGACGGTATGTGATAAGGATTAGTGAGTTGGCTGACTAATACCTGGAGCATGAAGGCAAGCAATGTAACGAAACTTCCAGGAATACACGTAATCACAGTTGGCCAGTCTATTCGCCATATTCATTTGGTCAGCAATTTCCTCAAAAAATTAAATCAAATTACTCAGGCATGACTCACTCTTTAATCTCTCACTCTCAAATCCATGCTGACTAATAGCTCTTGTCGGTCTATCATCCATTAATTAAATCTAATATTGTGGATTCTAGAAGTCCTCCAATTGGCCTCCTAGTTTTTCTGTTATTTCCCCATTCTAACATTTGCCAGCCTCTGGTGTAATTCTTATTTCTGAGGGTTTTTGTAAAATTGGCCCTGGTTTCACCGAGATGGGATTTCCACACTGGCAGGAAATTTGGTTGGAACCAAGCCAGGGTTTTCCCAAAACCATGGAGTTTTAACTCCATAGTGTGCATTTTTTTATGTAACAGTTCCCTGACCAGAGTCCTGCCCTGTTGACAGGTTGGGTTCTCCACCAGTTGGAGAGTGCTCCAGAATACATCATAACCCAGGAGCAGGCAGGGTTACCTTGGGTAAGGTGGAGACTGAAAAGGGGATGAGGGTGCAACTTGCTTTGGAGGGTTAAGCAGTGATCCCAGAGAATCAGAGAGAGAGGTCAGAAAGAGGGTTAAGGAATCGGGAGAGTCGATATTCGTAGAGGTGAGCAGTGAATGAAGGGTGATACCAATCACATCCAGTGAGAAACAGATTTGCTTGGAATACAAGAATAAAGAAATTATGCAGAATCACAGCATACTGGTGCAGACCACATCTGGAGTACAGTTTTGGTTTCCACATTTAAGAAAGGATATGCTGGCACTGGAAGCAGTACATTGAAGGTTCACTAGGTTGGTACCTGGATAATGATGAGAAGCAGTTGTCTGGCACACATGCTTGGCAATGGCCATCTCCAACAAGAGAAGTTCTAACCATCATCCCTTGACAATTAATGGCATTACTATCATTGAGTCCTCCACTATGAACATCCTTGAGTTACCATTGCCCAGAAACGTAACTGTGGGCTACACGGAGGCATAATGGTTAGCACTGCTGTATCACAACACCAGGAACTCTGGTTCGATTCCATCGTTGATTGACCGTCTGTGTGGAGTTTGCACGTTCTCCCTGTTGTCTGTGTGGGTTTCCTCCGGGTGCTCCAGTTTCTCCCAAAGTCCAAAGCTGCACAGGTTAGGTGGATTACCCCCTAAATTGTCCCTTAATGACCAATGATCTGTAGGTTAGGTGGATTAGCCAATGGTAAATGTGCAGAGTTGCTGGGATAGGGTAGGGGATATGCCTGAGTAACTTGTGCTTTTAGAGAGTCCATGGAGACTTGATAGGCTGAATGGCCTCTTTCTGCACTGTAGGGATTTTATAATTCCATGGATTAGTCAGGTAAATACTGTCAGGTCAAGTCAGCAATCAGATGCTAGGAATCCTGCTGCAAAGAACTCACACTTACCTGGATGAGTACAGCTACAACAGTGAACAAGGTTAACACTATCCAGGAAAAAGCAACCTGCTAGATTGATAGCCCCTGTACAAACATTCAATCTCTCCACCATCTACAAATAATGGCAGCAGTGAGAACCATCCATAAGATGTACTGCAGGAACTCACCAAGGTTTCTTAGGCAGCACCTTCCAAACCAACAACCATCTAGAAAGACAAGGGCTGCAAATACATGGGAATACCACCACCTGAACATTCCCCTCACCCAGACCCACTATTCTGATTTGGAAATATAACACTGTTCCTTCAGTATTACTGTGTCAAAATCCTGAATTTCCCTCCCTAACAGCACTGTGGGCGCACTTACGTCTCAGGGACCACAATTGAAGAAGGCAACTCACAACCACCTTCTGAAGAGCAACTAGAGAAGGGCAATAAATGCTGGCCTATCCAGCGACACCCACATCCTGTAAATTAGGGTTTAAAAAATTAAAAATCTAACTGAAACATACAAAATTCTGAAGGGATTTGATCATATGAATGCCAGAAATTATTTCCGCCAGTCGGGGAATCTAAAGTACAGGGACACAGTCTCGGGATTAGGGTCCAATCATTTAGCACTGAGATGAGCAGAAATTATTTCACTCATAGGGCTGTGAATCTTTGGGACGCTCTATCACAGAGGCTTGTGGATGTTCCATCGTTGAACAGAACTAAGACTGGGGTGGACAGATTTTGTTCTCTGAAGGAATTATGGAATATGGGAAGCGGGCAGGAAAATGGATTTGAAGTCCCAAGTTGTGATCATGTTGAATTGTAGAGCAGACTCAATGGGCCATATGGTCTCCTTCTGCTCTTATTTTTTGTGTTCTTGTATCCAGGGGAAAAAGCCTATGCTCCTCTTGGCTTCCAAACAGTGCTGAAAACATACTTTTCTTTTCCATGTGCCATATCCTTGGCCCCCTTTTGCAGCCATATGTCCTGAAGATTGAGACACTGAGGTACAGAACCTCATTAAAATAGTCAAGTAGGCAACCTAGCTCCTGGGAGTAGGCGGGTGGCTTGTTCCTTTTGGGAGCCTGAGTTGAAACTGAAAGTGAGTGTGTTCAATTGGAATTGGTTTGATTTTTTTTTAATATCCTTCATCAAATTTCCTTCTGTTCAGCATTTTCTTTAGAGCTGCTACCTCCGCCAATGAAATTCCACTGGGAATGTGGTGGAAACCCAATTTACCACTATTCACAAGAGTGACTCCACCCAGAGCAGGAGATTTAAATACAAAGCTTTTCATCAAGCTTCTCCTTTCTTTAATGTTGCAGTATCATGCGGCCATTCTGATATTTCACCTGGCAGCTTGGATTGGGCATCAATAATCTGGCCCCAGCTGGAACGAGGAACTTGTTTCACATATTTTAATTACCACTCTATCTTGAATAAACGTTAGGTGGATTGGCCATGCTAAGTTGCCCCTTGGAGTCAACTTCCAAGTCTTTGCATACTCCCAACAACCACCAGAACTTACTAACAAACCGCCCAAGCGGTTCCAGTGGCTTGTAGCTGCTTGCTGTTTTGATTTTTGGTTTATGGCCTAGGAAAGCCTGGGGACACCTCGACCAAGATGTTACACATGAATATTAAAGATGTGATAGCGGGACGCCTCGATTCACTAGCAATGAGTTACTGTCAGCAGTGTGTTGAAAATTCTTGTAAGATAATGTTGACCTGCCAAGCGATTACCTAACTGCATAAGCTCCAGCCAAATGAAGTGTGATTGACGGTATAAAATCTCTGACTATCATGATGTAATGAATGTAAGAGGGGAATTGAACACTACCCAGCTTATTTATTATGTTCCAGAATTAATGTTCTTAGTGTTTAAGTAAGGGGACTTCTGCTGTTACAACCAAGATCTTTTCTTAGGATAATTGTGCTTGGATATTACTGCAAACCATATTTTTTCTCATTAAATTATGTTAGTTTGAGTCAGGGGGATTAGCAGGGTAAATATGTGGACTTATGGGGATAGGACCTGGGTGGGATTGTTGTCAGTGCAGGCTCAATGGGCCAAATGGCCTCTTTCTGCACTGCAAGGATTCTATGATTCTACTGCAGATGCTGGAGATCTGAAATAAAAACAGAAAAAGGTGCTGGCTGGTTTGGAGACAGAAACAGAGTTAGCATTTTCAACTCTTGTTTGGAACTCAACCTTGAAACTCTTCTTATTTATCTAGATTTAGTCTGAAGCCAATATAATTATGGTTATTATTCCCAATTGCTCCCAAGTTTCAGATCCTTTTTCATTCTTCACTATTCAATCCAGCATTGCATGTTTTCTTGTTTCACATGCATTGCCCTACATGTGGCACTATGGTTTAACAGTGACCTCTGCATCAGAATCTTGCAAGATCACATCCCATTCCAGAAACACAAGCTGGTACCTTAGTGATTATAGTGGGAGCGCTGAACCGTCCTTCAGATGAGACATTAAACTGAGGCCCTGTGAGTTCTTTCAGTTGTGTATTCATGAAATCAGAGCAAATCCTTTCTTATGAAAACGTTGTTACTACTGCAAGCTGCTCTAAATTACTTACAAATCTCATGATTTTTCTTCCTGTTATAAGGTCAGTTTAGTTCCATAGGAGTCATGAAGTTCATAGAATCATAGAATCCTAAAGTGCAGAAGGAGACAATTTGGCCCGTTGAGCCTGCATCAACAACAATCTCACACAGGCCCAATCCCCATAACCCCACATATTTAGTTTGTTAATCCCCCTGACATTAAGAGGCAATTTAGCAAAGCCAATCAACCTAACCTGCACATCTTTGGAGTGTGGGAGGAAACTCACGCAGACACGGGGAGAACATGCAAATTCCACGCAGTCACCCGAAGCCAGATTCGAACATGGGTCCCTGACACTGAAGGACAGTAGTGCTAACTGCTATGCCACTATTGTAGTGCATGACCTGAGGATTATAGTTATAGTTGTTACTATGATTAGGTTTAGGGGCTAAAATTATAGTGGGAATTAGAGTTAAAGTTAAGTTTAGAGTTAGAAGCTTCACTACCAACTGAGTCAAACTATGTTTTTGACATAGTGAGCACACTTCCTAAGTTAGTACAGTGGTGAGGATTCTATATTGCTTGAGGCACTAACTTTGGGTGAGTTGTTAAACCCAATGTCCCACCAGGCTATTTAAAGAAACAGAAAACGAGATGCAGAGATAACCGTTATCAGGGTATTACCCCTGTGTTAGTCACAAGGTAAAGTTTCAGCTTCCAGCAGTGCTGGCTGTACAACAAGCTGAAAGCAGATTCCCATAACTAACATAATTTAATGAGAAAAAATATGGTTTGCAGTAATATCCAAGCACAATTATCCTAAGAAAAGATCTTGGTTGTAACAGCAGAAGTCCCCTTACTTAAACACTAAGAACATTAATTCTGGAACATAATAAATAAGCTGGGTAGTGTTCAATTCCCCTCTTACATTCATTACATCATGATAGTCAGAGATTTTATACCATCAATCACACTTCATTTGGCTGGAGCTTATGCAGTTAGGTAATCACTTGGCAGGTCAACATTATCTTACAAGAATTTTCAACACACTGCTGACAGTAACTCATTGCTAGTGAATCGAGGCGTCCCGCTATCACATCTTTAATATTCATGTGTAACATCTTGGTCGAGGTGTCCCCAGGCTTTCCTAGGCCATAAACCAAAAATCAAAACAGCAAGCAGCTACAAGCCACTGGAACCGCTCGGGCGGTTTGTGAGTCAGTTCTGGTGGTTGTTGGGAGTATGCAAAGACTTGGAGAAACTACACTAACGGTTAACGGGAAATTTACACAATTCCAAAAACTAAACAGATGTTCCAATAATCTCAGCCCATCAAGTCAATGTTGGAATAGAGTTGAACCTTGTGCACATGTAATTCAGGTATCTTCAGGGGCAGCACAGTGATTAGCATTGCTGCCAGGGACTGGGTTCGATTTCCAGCTTGTGTGACTGTGTAGAGTATGCGCATTCTCTCCATGTCTGTGTGGGTTTCCTCCGGGTGCTCCAGTTTCTTCCCATAATCCAAAAGGTGTGCTGGTTAGGTGTATTGGCCATGCTAAATTCTCCTTCAATGTACCTGAACAAGCGCTGGAGTGTGGCGCCTCCAAGATTTTCACAATAACTTCATTGTAAGTGTTAATATAAGTCTACTTGTGACACATAATAAATAAACTTTACACTGTCTAACAGGCCTAGAGGAAGAGAAATGAGTAAGTAGACATGAACAACAAAGCCACTGAAAGAATTTGGTACAATTAATTTCACCATTACTGAATTAACTTTTACTAATTTCATTCCAGTAAATTTTATTCTGTGATTCAAATTTCCTATGTGTTAATATTCTATCAATTAATTCCAAGTGGTTACTGTGGTTGTCAAAGAACTGGAAACAATATAAATCTAGGTATTTCAGTTCCATATGATCACGCAAACGAATTAGATAATCCTGAGTTTCCAATTGGCTAGTTAGCAGACAGTTACTGCTGAAAAAGATTCAGGTTGTTGCAAACAGAGAGTAGTATATCCAAAAAAGCATAACAATTGCTTATCTAGTGTGGCTGGTAAAGAGTCAGCATTAATGTATGTTGGAGATTGATAGTCACTGTCACAGAAATTATCATTGAAACTTTACAGTACAAAAAGAGAACATTCAGCTCATCAAGTCTGCATCAACCACAATCCCACCAGGCCCTACCCCTATATCCCTACATATTTACCCATTAAGCCCTCTAACCTAAGCATCTCAGGACATAAGGACAATTTTTAGCATGGCTAATTGACGTAACACATACATCTTTGGACTGTGGGAGGAAACCGGAGCACCTGGAGGAAAGCCGCACAGACACGAGCAGAATGTGCAAACTCCACACAGACAGTTACACAAGCCGTCGGTGGTGATGGAGACAAACTCACTGGGGTCTTTTAAGAGACTTCTGGATGTGTACACGGGATATAATGGGATTGAGGGTTATAGATAGGCTTAGTAGGTCGGGATATGATCAGCATCTGTTTGTGCTATAGTTTTCTATGTTCTATGTTCTATGTTCTAAGCCGGAATCAAACCCAGGTCCCCGGAGCTGAAGCAGCAGTGCTAACCGCTGTGCTAATGTACCGCCCCATGCTGCTGTTGGGCTCTAATAAGAACTTGCACTTTGGAATCATGAAGTGGTGTTGATAATATAATAGTTCAGCTTATTTTGAAGCACATGCATGTCCCCAAGCCTGTACATAGTACATAATCTGTGTTGCTACTCCAGTAGCACTGCTGCCTCACAGCACCACGGACCCAGGTTCAATTCCTGGCTAGAGTCATTGGCTGTGTGGAGTTTGTACATTCTCCCTGTGACTGCATAGGTTTCCTCTGGTTTTCTCCCACACTCCAAAGATGTGTGGGTTAGGTGGATTGGCCATGCTAATATTGCCCTTTAATGTCAGGGGAAACTAGCTAGAGTAAATGTATGCGGTTATAGGGATAGGGCCTGGGCGGGATTATGATTGGTGCAGGCTCAATGGGCCAAATGGCCTCAAATCTGCACAGTAGGATTCTATGTCTGTGTGTAACAGAGGAAACCATTCAATTGTCAGAGATACTGTGTGGGTTGGGTTGATTGGCCGTGCTAAATTAACCCTAGTGTCAGGGGAATTAACAGGATAAATATGAGGGGTTTTGGGAATACGGTTGGGGTGGGATTGTGGTTGGTGCAGACTCAATGGGCCTAATGACCCCTTTCTGCACTGTCAGGAATCTATGTTAGTGCATGACTGAGAAATCGCTTCATTATTGGAGATACTACATTGCCGTTATTACATAAAGTTGTTCACGTGGATGTAATAGGTCCTATGGCATCACTGGGGGGAGAAAAAAAAGGAAATATCCTGGACAGCATTCTTCCCTCAGCCAAAACTTCCAAGAACAAGTTTTCTGAGTAATCATTAATTTGCTGTTCCTGGAAATGTGCTATGTGGAAATTGACAGTTGTGTTTGTTTAACTACACCTTAAACATGATTAAATTAGTTATGAATGTCACTGGTAAGTTTGGTGAGCATGGAAGATGCTATATGAATGTAATTTATTTCTTCTGAATGACTTTTCCTGCAAACTTACTATTCTACAATATCAATGTGCTGTTTATGGTTGGAAGTGATTAATTAATGGAGAATAATTCTTTGGTTAATTCTTACAGCCATAGCATTGTTTCCAAGATAAAAGATAATCAATTATTTTACGTTCAACTTGTGCACAAGTTTTTGATGAAGGCTATGATGGAATAAAATGCACTACTTTTTCCCTGAGATTGTTGACTCACGTTCCAATTTGACAGTTTTTTTGGATGGATGACTGAATACCTCTTTTTTCAGTAAATGCAAGATGGTCAGAATAGTATAAATTCATGACAAATGTGCCATCCATATGAATCCAGGTATTTTATTAGTGTTACCAATTGTTAATTTTACTGCCTGGCACTTAGTGCTGAATTAATTTCACATTGCTGCACAAATTTCACCGTGTTCTCTGTTAATTTCTTTTAATGTTGCATTCATTTCATTTTGTTATGTTAACTTGACTTACTGTTGTGTTCTTTTAAATAATATAACAGTGTGCTATTGTTTGACTTATTGCTGTATTCATTTCAATGTTGCATTAATTTCATGTCATGCTGTGTTAAATTCATTGTGGAGTTAATGCATTATGTTGTGTGAATTTTATTTTTAAATTCACTGCTTTGCACCAATATTGCTTTGTATTGTGTTTTCTGTTATATTTTACTTTATACTTTAGGAATTCCCCTGCTCGATATTCATTTTGTGGAGTTCTTTAATTTCACTTTTAATGTTAATTCACCATACTTTGTGTAAATTTCAATGTAATTTTTAATCTCATTATTTCTTCCTAATCTTCCTCAATCTTTCAATAATGTTCAACTTAATCAACCACTTCATTCTTCTTCAAAACCTCTCTGTTCTCACCCAGGTTTTGGGGAACTGCCCTTGTATGATTCCATTATTTACCAGATGCACAGATACAATGCATTTCTAACATTGTTCTCCATTTCTCCCCCTGTCGCATCATGGTTGAGTTTTGAGGGTATCCTGCCCTCTAAGATGGAAACTTTGCATTTATATCCTACTCCATGACTTATTGACCATGGAAAAACCTTCTGATGAAGCTGATTATCATCTTGCTAATC
Organism: Sphyrna mokarran; assembly: GCA_024679065.1. Lineage (NCBI taxonomy): Eukaryota > Metazoa > Chordata > Chondrichthyes > Carcharhiniformes > Carcharhinidae > Sphyrna > Sphyrna mokarran. Next base: position 31,811,542 of record JAGIQG010000022.1, on the reverse strand, counting down.
CTTTCAAAATTTCCTCACTATTCTCCAAAGGGAGAAAAGATGTGTCTGAAGATATCAAATAATCAAACCTGCTTTCCATCAATGTCATCATTGCAGAAATGGGTCAGTTTCTACATGAATGCCAATCATACCTCACTCTATCCCTCTATCGTCCATAACACCCAGCTCTAACCCTCTATTAGCTGTAACACCTCATTTTATCCTTTTATTGCCAGTAATACCTAACTTTATCTCTCTTTGATCAATAACATCTCACTCTATTCCTCAATCATCAGTAACATCTAGCTTTATCGTTCTATTATCTCAAGCCAATATATGATGGGATCCTCACCAGATGATTGGTAAAAATGAAGAAGTTTCATCATATCTAGTATCTATTTAATTGATGCTCTCAAAACTAAACCATGCACAGTAGATATAATCGACAAGACGCTGAGCAGAAATTCATCTATCTCATTTGAACAGAATTTTTCAGATCCACAACCAATTCCATTGAGAAGGATAAGGCCAACAACATTATGGGAACACCATGGGCCATGCCCAACACTCCTCCCCACCCCTTTTGCCAACTTTTCTTGACAACAGTGTTGCCAGTGGCCTGGGTGCTACTTTATAGAAATGTTTTCCTAAACCTTTCTACCTTACTGTTCTCTCTTAAACTTGAACTCATTTCCTCAGCTTACCTTTCAGTCAACACTCCTGGCTGATATGTATTTCCATTCTGTCTACCTCTTAAGTGCCTATAACATTTTGGACATAATGAATATTTGGTAAATAAAAATTCTTTGTATGTTAACGATGTGTTTAATTTCACTGTGTTAAGTTTATTCTATTGCTTATTCTACCACCTGTTAATTTTACTCTTCAGAAGCAAAGAAAAACAAAGGAAAATTTATAGCTCAAAAGGAGACAATTCAGCTCTACTGCCTGTACTAGCTAAAAAAAAAGCTATTCATTCTATTCATCTTTTAGCTCTTTGTCCATATCCTTGTAGGTTACAGATGCTCAGGTAAATAACCAAGTCTCCAGAATCCTTTCAGGCAATGAGTTCCAAGACTCCCATCACATTCTGGGTAAAAGAACAGTCGCATCATGGAATTGCCACTGGACTAACTAATTAGAGATCCCAAGGTAATGCTCCAGAGATATGGGTTCAAATCCAGAGAGACTGTTGGTTTCTCTCTACTAAAGGAAACAAGTCCTCCTTATCCAGACCCTTCATTATTTTGCACATCTCAACTAAATCTTTCTTCGGTATTCTCTGCTGCAAGAAAACAACAATAATGTCCCATAACTCCTGGTTCTCTGTGTCAGATTTGGGGAAACACCAGAGATCCACTGGGGAATTCCTTCTGGAAGTTTCCAGGTAAGAGTTTACCTTGCAATTGTCCAGAAGGATTACCTTTCTTTGGACAATTGTGCTGGGCTGGGAACCATCGAATAAAATTATTTAAATTGCTAACTTTGGATTGTTCAGACAATTTTACACTCATTGTTACTCCAAAAGAGTTAGAGAAAACTTTCAACTTCATGGGACTCCCCCCGCTCTTGACTAACCATTCTCATACAGTATTCCCCACCCGACCCTAGCTGCCCAGCTAGCCATAGGCCAGACTCTCATTCCCCTACCCCTAACTCACTCCACCAAACTCTCATATTCTCAGCCCAATACAAACTCCTACAATAACTGATTCACCCCACCTAACAGATGAGTGACCCTCACTACAAACAAGTCCCCGATGACTGACCTACCCCGACGACCATCACCCCAGCTGCCCACTCCCCTTCATCATCTCCCTCTCTCCCACCTCCCTGATGATCGGCTCCCTCCATTCCCTCCATGACCAAACACCCGCACCACCCCCCATCACCACCACTTCACACCGCCCAACAATCAAAGAAAATACCCCACCTTTTCCTGATTACCAAAATCCCATTCATCCACCTTACTCAGCTTCTCTTTTGCCTCGGTTTCACTGTGCCCTTTAAATCTATCTGCTTTATAGTAGGTAGTGCAGTATAAAAGGAGTTGGATGCTGCTAGACTATTCTGGGGCCTGTTTACAGTTGCTCAGGTAAATAACCAAGTATACTGGGACTTTTTCACTGCAAATCCCAAGCAGCTCTGGCCATTGGAAATTGCAAAAAAATTTTAAGATCAAGTAAGTGCGCTGTAAACTCCTGTAATTCCAGTGAACCATTACTTTCCAATACTAGTTGGAAGATATGGCTTAATGTATATTTATACAGCACCTTTAAAGTAATAAAATGTTCCAAGTTGCTTCACAAGAGCATTATAATACAAAGTTTGACAAGGAGATGTTAAGTCCAATATCCAAAGCATTAGCTTATAAAAGAATAAACAAGGAAAATGAGGCTGGAAGGCAGACAGGTGTAAGGAGGGAATTCGAAGATTTGAGATCTGGGAAACTGGAGGCACAAGCACCAATGGTGGAATAATTATAACAAGAATGCATAGGAGGTCAGTTTGAGGAATGCAGATATCCCAGAAGGTTGTAGGGCTATCAGAGGCAACAGCAATAGGGAGATCCAAGGCCTTGGGCGAATCAGAACACAAGGAAATTTTAAAGTCAAGACATTGCTTGTTCAGGAGCTAAGTTCAGGGGTGAACAGGGAATTGAGACTTGCTGTGTGTTAGTACCTAGGCAGAGGAGTTTTGCATGGTCTCAGGTTTACAAAGGATAGCATGTGGGAAGGCAGTCAATAGTGCAAATAGTCCACTCTAGAAATAATGAAGGTATGGTTGAGGATTTCATCAACAGATGAGTTGAGACAAGATAAACTCAGATGATGCTATAGAGGAAAAACAATTCTATCATTTCCAATATTTCCTCTTAGCCACAATTCTCCCATCCTGGCAACCTCTTAGTAAATCATACAATCCCTACATTACAGAAGGAGGCCATTTGGTCCTCTAAGTCTGCACCAACAACAGTCCAACCCAGATCCTATACCTGTAATCCCTACCAGTCCCCCTGACATTGAGGGGCAATTTAGCATAGCCAATCAACTTAACCTGCACATCTTTGGACTGTTGGGAAGACATCAGAGCACCCGGAGGAAACCCACACAGACAGTAACCTGAGGCTGGAATTGGACCTGGGTCTCTGACTCTGTGAGGCAGCAATACTGACCACTGTGCCACCGTGCCACCCCAAATCTCTGTATGCTATCTGTGAGAATCACATCCTTCTTGTATTGTGCTGATCATTATGGTTCATTATATTCTAGTGTGGCCAGTGTTTTATACAGTTCTAACATACCCTCCCAGCTCTTATACTCTAGGCCTCAGCCAGTGAAAGAAAGTAATCCATGTGCCTTTTTAACTACCTTATCTACCTGTCCTACCATACCTTCAGGGATCTGTCGCCAAGGTTATTCTGTTCCTCTATACTTTTCATAGACCTATTATTATATTTTCCCTTGCCTTGTTTGTTCTCCTCAAAAACATTCCCTCACACTTTGCCAGATTGAATTCCACTTGCCAGTTTACTGCCCACTGAGCAGTTTATTGATACCTTCCTGCACAGCTCAACTCTCTTTCTCATGAACAACCAGCAAGCAAATTCCATTTCATCTGTAACTTTCCAAATCATGTCCCAATAATTCTGTCCAAGTCATTGATCTATAGCATGAACAATAATAGACCCAAAACTTAGCCCTGTCTAAACCCATTTGAAATGGCCCTTCAGTCATATTACCCTGTGCTTCTGAGCCAACTTTATATCCAACTTGCCATTTTCCCTTAGGTTCCATGAGTTTTAATTTCTTGACTAGTTTTATCATGTGGAACTTTGCCAAAAGTGTAGCTGAAAGCCCATGAACATCAAACATGTTGCACTCTTCAACCGTCCTTGCTACCTCCTCAAAAAACTCAATTAGGAGACACAGCCTTCCTTTAATCAATCTATTCTTCCTGTCTTTGATTAATCCATACTCGTCTAAATGAGAATTAAACTATCTTGCAATGTGTTTCCAGTAATTTCCCTACTGCTGAGGCTTGGTATGTTCAAATCCCACCACAACAACTGGTGGAATTTAAATTCAATTAATTAAATCTGCAATTGAAAACTGGTCTCATTAATGGTGATCACAAATCTCTCATTGATTGTTGTAAAAATCCATTCCGTTCACTACTGTCCTTTAGGGAAGAAAATCTGCCATCCTTACTTAGCCTGGCCTACACAGGACTCCAGAGCCACAGCAATGTGGTTGACATAAGAGCAATAAGGGCAACAAATGCTGGTCTTGCCTTTGATGCCTACATCCTAGAAGTTAATTTAAAAAAAGTTATGATTCCCTACTTCCAAGTGTCGATCTGTGTCCCTCAGACTTTGTTGATTAGAGTCCTTGTCTTTAAGTATATACCACTAATCACCAAATAACTCCTTGTTTAACTCTTTTCCTATCTTTATTCCCCTTAATTTTCCACTCACTCACCCTTCTACTTCCAACTTTGCTTCTCTTCCCTCTGAGTCCACACTCAGATTCCTGACTCCCTGGCAGACTAGTTCCTGATGTGGAGAAGCCGGCACTGGACTGGGCTAAACACAGTAAGATATCTCACAATACAAGGTTAAAGTCCACAGGACTTAACCTGATGTTGTTGATCTTTAATCTGGCGTTGTGAGACTTCTTACTAAGGCTAGTTCCCAACAGGATCCAATCTGTGGGTGGCACGATGGCACAGTGGTTAGCACTGCTGCTTCACAGCTCCAGGGACCGGAGTTCGATTCCCAACTTGTCTGTGCAGAGTTTGCATGTTCCCCCTGTATCTGCATGCGTATCCTCTGGGTGCTCTGGTTTCCTCCAACAGTCTAAAGATGTGCGGGCTAGATTCACTGGACATGCTAAATTAACCCTTAGTGTCCTGGGGATGTTAGCGTGATTAGCAGGGTAACTAAGTGGGGATAGGATCTTGGTGGGATTGTTGTGGATGGGTCGAATGGCCTCCTTCTGCACTGTAGGGATTTTATGATTTCGATGAGAACGAGTCAACCTCCTTGCTCCCAGCTCCCTTTAAAGTGCAAGCCACCTGGTACTACAGGTGCCGCAGCCCCCACCGCTCCCCAAATACAGCAGGAACCAAAAGCTTCTCTTCTGCACTATCCCTCCATCCAGCCTCACGTTCGGCAGCTCTTCCCTCCAATGTCCGTACTCATTCCAGCATGTGGCACTGGGACCAATCTGAAATTAGCACCTTCAAGGTCCTACTTCTTAAATTAATTCTCTCACACCCTGAAATCTACCCGAGGACTTCATTCCTCTCTCTCTCCACCTCTGGCACCGATACAGATATTGAACATAACCTCTGGCTCTTCCCCCACCTTTCAAATTCTTTACTCCACATCTTGGTGCTAATTTTACTGCGAATTTTCGCGACGTGATTAATCTCATTTTATGTTAATCTCAGTCTGTGTTGTGTTTTCACTTTATTTCCACCTGAACTCTGCTGTCAATTCGGTCTGCTAGCTCAATTCCGCCGTGTTAATCTCATCGCATGCCTCCGTCTATTTTAACCATTAATTTCGCGGAGTGTTAATTTTATAATGTGCGGCGTTAATTTCACTCTCGATTCCGCCATGTGTCGTGTTAATTGCACTGTTAATTTCATCGTGTGTTGTGTTAATGTTACAATGTGTTGTTTCCATCGTGTGTTTCAATGTGGTTTTTGCCCATGTGTTAATTTCTGCGTGCAGTTGCTGAGTGCTGCTGTTTGTAAGTTGCAGACTCCCTGTGTCAGTTTTTTTTTGACGTGAGTGATGTTTTGTCATTTTGTACACACACACACACACACATATAAATAAATATATATCTATTCCCCTGTGAGGCCAGCCGAGCCCCGCCCCGACATGCGCTCTGCCGGCAGCTGGCAGTCCTTGGAGCCGCCTCCCTCGCCCGGTGAGTGGGGGAAAGAAGCCGCAGAGCTCGGCATCGCCATCCTCCTGCTGCTGCTGCTGCTGCTGAACGTGTGGACGGTGCGCACAGAACCGAGCCCAGCCGAGCCTCCAGGACATCGCAGTGATGAAGGATCGCACCCAGGAACTGCGGGCTGTGAGTATCTTAGGCACACAGTGTGGGGCTGAAGGAGGGGGTGGGGGAGTGATGTGTGTGTGTCTCTCTGCCCTTACGGGCTGGGGAGGTATCTTTTTTTTGGTTCACTCGCTTGATGAGCCTGCTGCATTCCCGGGCAAAAGCATTGGGATTATGTGTGTGTATGGATTTTTTTTCCCCCTCTCTTCTTTGCCTCTGAAGTGTTGGTCACACACACAAAAAAATCCGCGTGCCCTCTCCCCAGTGTCAGTGATGTGATGGTGAGGTGGGAGTGGAGGGTGACAGAGAGCTTCCTAACTTGCACTGCATCCCTGCAGATCGCTGAGCGACCCCCCCTCCCCTCACCCCGAGAACCTATGGACCTGCCTTCCAAGTGTCCATAGTTGTTGGATTAGGGGTGAGGGGGCTCCTGGGTGTTGGACTGGGGATGGGGGTCCCTGTGTCTTGGATTGAGGAGGGGGTCCCTGTGTCTTGGATTGAGGAGGGGGTCCCTGTGGGCTGGATTGGGGTGGGGGCTCCCTGTGTGCTGGATTGGGGTGGGGGCTCCCTGTGTGCTGGATTGGGGTGGGGGCTCCTTGTGTGCTGGATGGTGGTGGGGCTCCCTGTGTGCTGGATTGGGGAGGGGTCCCTGTGTGCTGGTTGGTGGCAGGGCTCCCTGGGTGCTGGATTGGAGAGGGGGTTCCCTGTGTGCTGGATTGGGAGGGGGGGGTCCCTGTTGTGCTGGATTGGAAAGGGGGTCCCTGTTGTGCTGGATTGGGGAATGGGGTCCCTGTTGTGCTGGATGGGGAGGGGGCTCCCTGTGTGCTGGATTGGGGAGGGGGTTGCCTGTTGTGCTGGATTGGGGAGGGGGAGTTGCCTGTTGTGGCTGGATTGGGAGGGGGGGGTGTTTCCCTGTTGTGCTGGATTGGGAAGGGGGAGGTTCCCTGATGTCTGGATTGGGAAGGTGGGGTCCCTGAGGGGCTGGATTGGGAAGGGGGGGTCCCTGGTGTTGTGGATAGGGGAGCGGGGTCCCTGTTATCTGGATTGGGGAGGGGATCCCTGTGCGCTAGATGGTGACAGGGCTCCCTGTTCTGCTGGATGGCGGAGGGCCTCCCTGTGTGCTGGATGGGGGAGGGGTTCCCTGTGTGCTGGATGGTGACAGGGGTCCCTGTATGCTGGATGGTGATGGGGTCCCTGTTGTGCTGGATTGGGGAGGGGGGCTCCCTGTGTGCTGGACTGGGAGGGGACTCCCTGTGTGCTGGATTGGGGAGGGGGGGGCTCCCTGTTGTGCTGGATTGGGGAGGGGGGGGTCCCTGTTGTGCTGGATTGGGGAGGGGGGGGGTCCCTGTTGTGCTGGATTGGGAAAGGGGGATCCCTGTTGTGCTGGATTGGGGAGGGGGGGTCCCTGTTGTGCTCTATTGGGGGAGGGGGTGGTCCTGTTGTGCTGGATTGGGGAGGGGGGGTCCCTGTTGTGCTGGTTGGGGGGGGGGGTCCCTGTTGTGCTGGATTGGGGAGGGGAGGGGTCCCTGTTGTGATGGATTGGGGAGGGGGCGTCCTGTTGTGCTGGAGTGGGAGGGGGGGTCCTGTTGTGCTGGATTGGGGGGGAGGGAGGGGGTCCCTGTTATGTTGGATTGGGAGGGGTGTTCGTCCTTTGTTTGATTGGGGAGGGGGGTGTCTCTGTTGTGCTGGATTGGGGGGGGGGGGGTCTCTGTTGTGCTGGATTCAGGGAGGGGATCCCTGGCTGTTGGATTGGGGAGGGGGAAATCCCTGTGCACTGGATTGGGGAGGGGGGGGGCAGAGAGATGGGGAGACACGTTCCTGAGTTTTGGTTTGGGGAGAGGCTCCCTGGCTGTTGGATTGTAGAGGAGGTAGAGGGGGTCTCTGGTGTCGGATTAGAGAACTGTCCTGGGTGCTGGATTGAGGAGCGGCTGCAGGTAAAGGATGTGCAGGTTTGATTGATCCTTCCAGCTCCTCAACCGAGTCGTTGGCTGAATACTGAGCAGTCTCTGTCTCCCTCTCTTTCTCTCTCCTTCTGAGTACTCACAGCCTAACGCTGCTGCAATTTCATCAGATGGTCTTTAAGTTCGATGACTACCCTTTTCCTCCGCTCCCCCTAGACTGATCCTGAAAATAGGCATTGCAACTTCACTGCTGACAAGGGAGCACTAAAGGGATTGGGACTGTTAACTCAGACTTGATTCTCATTCAGGAGAACGGAGTCCCATCTCCAGGACGTATACATCCATGCAACTTTCACTCGATAAATGGTCAGTCAGCCTCTGTGATCTGTAAAATCACATTTGTTGCAAATTCTCCCCCACCCCCAGCCAGCTTTGTGGTGTCAAGTTCCCCTCTCTTGCTGCTTGTAACTTCATTGTGTCAGTCTCTTCTTTCATTTTCACTTCCCTCTTCCCCTTTTTCATTCCTCTGTTTCTGCAATATCTTTTTGTCCCTCTCTTGCTCACGCTGCTGAGTATCTGTACGTGGTATTTGACAATGTCCAGACAGTGGGCTGATGGAGTGGAGAATGGAAAGATGACATTCTGAAAAAGAATCTGCTTCACTTGCACGGAGCACAGTTTGGCAGTGGAGGACCCCTCTGACCAGGAGCAATCACTAACCGTGTACGGTTTCCCCAACACAAATCGAGCAGCAAGGGAAGAGGCTCGGTAAAATTGGACAGAGTTAATGTCAGTCGGTACCAGAAGTGGATAGGGGACAAACCTCTTCTTCTCAGCTTGAATGGGTGAATGGACAGTGGTCTGCAGCAGTACAGAGTGAAGAGGAGCCCTCATGTGCCACTCAGCTCTAGGCCATCACGGTATCCTGGACAGGTGATTTCCGGAGCCTCTGTAGTGAACTACCTACCGCACAAGGGCACCCTGGGGCTCTTTGAGGAGAGTAAGCCAAGGATGCAGTTGGCATTAGTTGGTTGGTTTAGTAGTTACTCACCATGACTGTCTGTGTGAGCAGAGCTCTTCAGAATAGGAAGCTGGGCAAAAGCAACAGGAAAAGTTGAAAATTTGTACGCCCTGGAGACATACCGCACTGTGGATGCTCACCCAATAAAAAATTTGTCACTTCGAATATATTGTCTACTCTGTCATTCTTTTTACTTTGCAAATGTGGAACTGTCAGAAATGCATCAACTTAAACGTACTCAGCTCTCCAGCAAAACTAAACAGGTAAAAGAGGCTAGCAAGTCACTGACTGTAAATCTGTCCAGTGGAAAATTATACTGGATGATTACAGAACAAATAAAAAGTTATAGGAAATGACTTGTCCTGTACCTATCTCTTTTGCAGCAGTGACTCATCCGCTGCTGATGACTCCTATTGACCTCCTGTTCTTCCTTGCCTTTGGAAGTAATGTGCAGCATACGGTTCAGTTTTGCCTACTGTTAGGATATGTTGTGGCTCTCATTAACCAATACAAACATGTAAACTGGAAACATATAGCACATCAAGCATCCGTGGACAGCAAAGCAGAGTTAATGTTTCAGAACCACTTTTATGAAAGGTCATCAATTGGAAATGTTAACTGTTTTGCACTGCACTGACATTATTTGGTGTTTTTGTATTTTCTGTTTCACTTTCTGATTCAGGATCGGTGGTACTTTGCTTTTGCAAACATGTCAATTGTATTTTTGCAACCCAAATTTTCAATTAACAATGAGGCTTTTGCATATTAGTGTGCATTGTTGCATCTAATCTTTGCTGGGGTACAGGATTCTGCAGTGGTGTCATCAGCCATGGTTGGCAATATCTCTGAGGACTCAGCATCCAGCCTTCTGTCTCTCTGAAAGTGCAATGCGCTGTTTGATACTTTAATTCTGATGCAGTCGTGTGCACTCCCCAGAACGTGAAATCATTTTCAGCTCATGGTGTGCAGTTAGTAAGTTGTCGAAGCACTGTCCCTTCCAATTTAGGGGTGTTCTCTAGTTGTTTCCAGGGACATACACTGTGCACAGATAGCCAGTTATGTGTCTTTAAAGAAACCAGCAATCTGTAGCTGCATCTGCTGGAGTGAATATGGTCGTTTGAGTATTGAAATAGACTTTGGTTCCTGATTGAATGCTGATTAGAATGGCATCATGACTGATTCCTGCAGTTCAGGGTCATCTGCAGTCCTTGAATTGTAACAATTGGAGCTAGTGTTGACCTTCAGCATTGCTGGTAATGCAGTGTGAATGGTCCGCTGTCTTGACGTATCATGGAGCAAGTGTAACATGTTATTCACAGTCTTCAATGCTGTTCCTGAGCCGCCTCTTGCATTACTTCTTTGTGAGAATCAGATAAACATATCTTTTGTGGTAGCTCCCATTCAAGAAGTAGTTTGTTAGGAGCACTGAAACTCTTAGGGAAACATTGAGTGGAAGTATAATCATTTCCTCAGACAGGTATAGAGGCATCTGGTATAGAGCCTGACCTAGTACATGACCCTCTTAGATAATGGGTCACATCTCCTGATATAGAACATCATTCATTTACAGTTCTTGATAATTACCCCTCTGCCAGTGCATAACCTCAATCTGTGGGATTGTATTTCCCTCCATGCACACAGCCCAAACAATTTATTACCCTCACTTAGTCCCATGCTGTATGGGAATGTCCCCCACCTCTGTGCTGATTGCAGAAGTGACAATCTCAGCCAGAGTGTGATCATATTTAATACTGGAAAACTCTGCTGCAGTGCATACCAATCCTGTTTATCAAGGTTTATAAATTAACCACACTAGTCACAGTAGTGGGTCAAAGTTGGATCCACAGGCTTCTGCCAGTCTCCTTTCCTCAACGCTGTCACCAGAACCCTAACTGGCAACGTGGGTGCAATCCAGTAAAAAGTATGTGCAGTTAAAAGGCAATGCAATCAGAATTGTGCCAGTGTCACGTACCAGAGCAGCAATCCATAGTTTGGACAATATGATGATATAGTGGTTGGCACTGCTGCTTCACAACGCCAGGGACCCAGGTTCAACTCTGGCCTTGGGTAACTGTGGAGTCTCCATATTCTCCCCATGTCTGCATGGGTTTCCTCCAGGTTCTCAAGTTCCTCCGACAGTCTAAAGGTGTACATGTTAGGTACATTGGCCATGCTTAGTGTGGAGGATTAGGGTAAATATGTGGGGTTATGGGGATAGGGCTTGGGTGGGATTTTTGTTGGTGTAATCTTGGTGGACCAAATGGCCTCATTTTACAGTGCAGAATTCGATGGCCCTGATTTTATTGGCACAGCTGCCAGTGGAGGGGAAGGTTTGCAGATTGGCATTCCCCGTTGGCCTTGGGCACGATCTTACGTACCTCGGGAGAGCATGCTGGTAAAATCAGGGCCAATGATTCTAAGTTGTAAAATCGGATGGTAATTTGTGTTCTAACAGCAAAATGTAATCCATGAAAGCAACTGGTTCTCAGACATCCTCCTGAAAGGAAAATTGCGCTCCTGCCAGGTCTAGCACACACTCTAACCTTGGTCGTTAATGCCCTTGGGGAATTAGAAGAAGAAGCACAGTTACTGCCTTGGTAGTTCTATTCTTTGGAAAATATCTGAATAATCAGAGTCAGAGTTGTGACGGTTATTACAGTGTTCATTGTGTAACATTAGTGGCAGAAGAACTTAAATGTGTTACATCAGGGCTCTGTTCTCTTTATACAGTGGGAAAGATGTCAACAATCATTTAAAAGCCATTGGCAGCAAAAAACAAACATGAAGTAATTGGTTCTACAGACTCTAAATGCTGCTGGCTGGGATGCTGCCAGTCCCTTGTGGTGTGAGAGCAGGTGTTGCAGTTACTATTGGGTAGTTTGTGTAACGTGGTTTTATTGTTTAGCTTCCCAAATGTGTTTTCATCATGAAAGTTGTCTAAAGAGTGAGCAGATTGATGGCAAAACTGGAACGTGACTGCCTGAACCTGGAGTCACTTTCTGGAGAGTACAACTGTTGAATAAAATGAAAGGAAAGCACAAGTTGAGAGACTTTAGGCTATTGTGATGTGCAATGCCCAGACGGTGATCTAAACCTGTGTATAACATTTTATCAATTTGGCATTAGAAGAACACAAAGAATAGGAGCAGGAGAAGGCCATTCAGCCCTTTGAGCCTGCCTCTCCAATCAAGAAATCATGGCTGGTATTCTATCTCAACTCTACCATCCTGCATCATCACCTTATTTCTTAAAGTCTGTATTATTCAACACCATCTATCGAACTCCATCTTAAATATACTGAACAATCAAGCATCCATGGATATCTGGGTAGAGAATTCCAAATCCTTTGGGGAAAAAAACGCTTCTCTTTATTTTGGTCCTAAATGATAAACCCCTTATTCCAAGGCTGTTACCCCTTAGTTTTAGATTTCCAAGCCAGGAGAAATAGCCTGTCAGCATCTATCCTGTAAAACTCTTTGTACATTTTGTATATTTCAATGGGATCAACTCTTATTCCTCTAAATCCTAGCAACCAGACGTCTAATCTACTCAACCTCTCCTCATTAAACAATCCCCTCATCCTAGCAATCAGCCTGACAAAACTTATGTTGTACTGTCTCTAAGGCAAGTATATCTATCCTTAAGTAAGGAGGCCAAACCTCCACACATTACTTCAGGTGTGGTCTTACAAGGCCCTACACAATTGCACCAAGACTACTTCACTCAATATAATCCCTTTGTTATAAGGATTAACACAGCATTTGGTCTCATCCCTCTTGATACCAACATTTTCTCATGTTTCATCAATTTAAAAAAAAGGCATGTTTTTCCTTTTGAAGTTTCTTATGAAGTTTCCTTTTAAACTTCACATTTTATCACATTTTATTCCCTCTGCCACGGTCTTGCCCACTCACTCAAATTATCTATATTTCTTTCCAATGACTGCACCCTCACTGATAACTTTCTATATAGGTTTCTGTCATCAGCAAGCCTGGTTATTGTTGTCCTTCCCCTCATTTAAGGCATTGACCTGGTCCACAAATAACTGGAAGAACCAATCTTGCAACACCCCATAATCACAACCTGCCAACCCAAAAATCACCCATTTATTCCGACTTTCTGCTTTCTATCCATAAACGAATCTTCAATCCATGCTAATATATTATCCTCATTCTCTAACTTTGTGTAATAAGCTCACCTGTGGCACCTTTTTGAATGCCTTTTGAAAATCCAAATGTATGTCCCCCTTATTATGGTTCACCTTTATCCGCTCTGCTGGTCACATCCTCAAAACAATGTGATTTCCCTTTTATAAATCTTTGATTTTCCAAGTGCACTGTTACCATGTACCTAATAATACATTCTACCATTTTCCCTACAATTGATATGAAAGGGAATAAGAATTGAGAGTTCACATTGGCACAGTGATTAGCATTGCTGCTTCGTAGCGCTAAGGACTTGGCTTTAATTCCGGCCTTGAGTGACTGTGTCTGTGTGGGGTTTGCATGTTCACTCCAGATCTGCATGGATTTCCTCTGGACACTCCAGTTTTCTCCCACACTCCAAAGTTGTGCAGTTTAGGTTGATTGGCCATACTAAATTGTCCCTTAGCATCAGATGGATTAGCAGGGTAAATGTATGGGGTTAGGGCATTGATGGGATTGTTGTCAGTGCAAGCTCAACGGACTGAATGACCAACCAACCCCCCCCCCCCTCCCCTCCCCCATATTCAGTGATTTTCGTTAACAAAATTCTACCTAATGGAATGGTATTGTTAATCTGTAGCGCAGCAACACTCCTACTGTGAATGGGGAGGGGGATGATGGAATTTTATCAGTGATTATAGAATGTGCCACCAGACAAAGGAACTGAATGTGCCCACTCCCTGCCTACTTATCTTACCACAGATAATGATGGCCTGTTTAGTTACAGCAGATAAGCACTCAGAACTCCCCACGATTTAACTCCACGCTTGCTGGGTTTCTAATTTTAACTGATAATTTAACTTGTATTTCTCATTAGCTTTGGGCTGAAGTAATGTTTCAAAAATTCATTCAAAGGATGTGGGAGTTGTTGGCTGGGAAGTATTTATTGCCCACCTCCAATTGCCCTTGGAAAGGTGATGGTGAGCCACTGCCTCGAAATGCTGTAATCCACGAGGTACACCCACATTGCTGTTCAGGAGTTCCAGGATTTTGATCCAGTTACAGTGAAGGAACAATATACTCCAAGTCTGGATGTTGTGTGAAATGGTAGATGATACTGCTCTCATGCCTGTCCTGCCCTTGTGCTGATAGGTGGCAGAGAGGATAGGTTTAGAAAGCTCTGTTGAAGCAACCGTAGTGAGTTGGTGCAGTGCACCTTGTAGATGGTACACACTGCTGCCACGGTGCGTCACGCTGAAGAAACGAATGTTTAAGGTGCTGGTTGGAATACCAATCAAGCAAGTGGCTTCGTTTTTGATGGTGTTGAGCATTTTGAGTGTTACTGGAGCTGCACTCATCTCGGCAAGGAGCGAGTATCCTCAAACTCCTGATCTGTGCCTTGTAGATGGTTTGGGGAGTCAGAAGGTGAGTTATTCACCAGAGAATTTCCAACTTCTGACCTTCTGTTATAACTGTGGTATTTAAATGGCTGGTGCACTTCGGTCTCTGGTTAATAGTACACCTATGATGTTGGTTGTGACTAAGAAACAGACTGGAGGAAGGATCTTAGCTGATCTTAGATAAATGCCAGTGACTGGGAGTTATTAGGCCAGCTGTTTGAACAGTGCAGTCAAGTTTTTCCTTCATTCCTTTAAAGCTCACTGAAGTGAAGTGCTGCAGGTTTTTGCTGTTGGGTAGCTTTACTGAGATGTGATATAACTTCCAAATTAATCTTGTGCAATATTTCACTGAGTGATATCCAAAGTTGGAATGCCAGCCTACTGGGGGAACTTAAATCCACTGGATTCTGCCCACATATCCTAGGGAAAGCAGTGGTATTGTTTTTAAAATGGCAATTTCAATAAACTAATAGAAGAATTCTTGGCATATTTGACCAGAGAAGTATCATAATTGCATCAGCTTTTCTGTTTACTTCGTTGTGTGATTTCTTGGATGTTGCCTGTTAAGTTGCTGTTGTTGTTAAACAGTTAATGGAGACTTTCAGTCACAAGTCCCAATCCAAACCTGCCATTGGACATTGTTCATCTTTTAGTTGAACCTGTAGCTCAAAATTAACTCTTCAAGGGCTGAATCAAATCCAATGGATTTGGAAAGCCACTGTTGTATATTTTACTGTGCTGTAACCAGGGGAAAATGTATAGATGAGCATTCGTTGTTTGAGGAAGCAAATTGACTTGAGAAAGTAGGAGGAGGCAAGAATGGTTGTGGTCTACCAGGCCATGGTCTTAAGCATTTAATTGAAATAGGAAGTCGCAGTGTCGCCCATGATGACCGTTACAATGGGCTTCCAGTCCCAATCATGCCACCATGCTGAAACTCAAAAAATAAGCAGCTCCAATAAACAGTAGGAAAGATTTCTTATCAGAGTACCATTAGCATAGGATGGGGAACAGAGTCTCTGTCCATTCTTCTAAAGAATAGTGCAAAGTATAGTAGCATCTATTCTGGTTCATCAGAGTGATTCCAAGGATAAATGGGAAAGATTGACATATGAGGAGAGATTAAACGGTTTGCGCTTATACTTTTAGAAGGATGAGAGGGGATCTGATGGAGGTATACAAGTTTTAAAAGGGATTGATAAAGTAAATGTAAACCAAATGTTTCCTTCAATGGGGAAATCTAGAACAGATATGGGTAGAGAGGCGGCAGATTTAAAACTGAGATGAAGAGGAATTACTTCTTGCAGAGGGTGGTAAATTTGTGGAACTCAACTGCCTCATAGCGTGATGCAGTCTGAATTATTGAATGGTTTCAAGAAGGAGATATGTTTCTAATTTAAAAAAAGGATGAGGGGATATGGGGAACAGGTTGGGAAGTGGATTTGAGACCAGGAAGAGATCAGCCATGATCTGATTGAATGACGGACGAGGCTCAAAGGGCTGAATTTGTCAACTTCTACTCCTAATTCCAATGTTCTGATGATATTTCTTTTTAATTGCACTGGCCTCAATTCTATGGAGAACTGCTCTGAAGCCATAAGAATTTTTGCATTAATGAGGAGTGTGTGGCAGAGCAAGATTTTTGTGGGAAATTAGGAAATCTTTCTTTTTGCTGTTCTAATGATGTACAGCTTCTTGGTCAACCAGAATCCCCACTGAGTGATAGTGAGCTTGGTACCTTTTGAGCACCTTGTAATATCTACTTTGGTATGACTGCTCTTGACAGAAGCAGCAAATTGAAGTCACATAATTTTCAAAATAATGATTTCAACCCATTGATGTTGCTCTGTTGCTTCTGTAAGTAGAGGGAGGTTTCAATGCAGCCAAATTGACTGTCTCCTCCATTGCATCACCACCCCCATTATCTCATCCGACTGCTTTGTTTACTACAACTTTGCCTGATCTCATGTACTCACATCCGGACTAACCCCTTTTGCCCATTGTTAATGTGTGCATTTTGTCGCCTCTATCCTTCTGTCCCCTTGCCCAGTGTTGGTTATCTGGAGTCTGTTTCCCTGATACCCCCTGGGGAAGGCTATGCTATCTTCAGTGTTGGCTGCAGGAATGCAACACCATGTGATAACACAGTGGTTTTAAAAATTATTTTGATTGTGGAACGTCCTTTCAAATCATTAGGAAACCGGAGATATCCTTCCTGCCGCACCCCCCCCCCCACCCCCCTGCACTCTCCATTTAGATTACATAATGCAAAGTTGTGTTTTAATATTATTTTGAAGAAAATGCCAGCTTCTCAATGTCTACTTTTTCAGTCCCCTCGAGATGAACCGATCAGCCAGATCACTGCACTGCAAGTGTAGCAGTCACACTCCTCAACCTTCCTCTGCCTCGCATTTCATGTAATTTTTGGACCCCCTGGAAGGCTTTTGTGAACCCCAGGCTGTGAACCACTGTAATAAGACATTGAGATGGAAATTGCTTTTTAGTTTATTGGAACAGCAATTGACATGTGTATCAGTTGAGGGTAATCTGACTGAGCTGCTATTCAGGGAGTCTGACGTTAATACATCACCCTGCCAGCACATTTTAGCAAATTAGCTGCAGCATTTTGGAACAATGTCTTGCGATGCGGTATCTTACTGCTGGCTGGGATCAGTCAGTCTCAGTTGGAGACTGGTTCATTGTCTGTACCCTGCACTGGATCTCTTTATTGCCCCTATCATTAGCACTGGGCTGTGTAAATCCTGGATCAGGGTTTATCACTTAATCCTGATTTAACTCTGTAAACCTCTTGCTTTCTATTAGCGGTAATCGTCAATGTGATTTTTTTTGTTTTCAGATCCACAGAGATGGGAAAAGGAAACACTTGGGAATAATGAGCCCCACATGCTCTGCCCTCTCCCCCCTCTCCCAGAATAATCTCCCCCTCTCTCATCCAGCTAGTACAGCATTATCAATCAACCGTGTTGTTAAACTGCCTCCGTTAAGCTGTCCATCAAGCAATCAATGGTGAGGTACAGCATGGATTAGCTGTAAAGGAAAACCCCTCTTCAGTCAGCCCAAAAATACAACATAATTTCAACCTCTGAAAATCCCTTTTAGTATATCATTATGTGAGTTTCACCTTATCCCCGCACCATTCTGAGTGAGGTGGCAAATTAATCCCAATATTAAATAGTTTTGCCCTCTGAACTGGTCATCTCTCACGTTGCATGCTGCTGATTGGGTTGATTTTTCCATCTGGACCAACCTTCCAGTGTAGCTTATAGTTAAAAGAATAGTTTCACAGAATCTTACAGAACAGAATGAGCCCATTCGGCCCATTGTACCTATGACAGTTCTTTGAACGAGCTTTCCATTTAATTGCACTATCTTGCTGTTTCCCCCAGCCCTTTAAATTTTGCCCCTGCAAATATTATTTATCAAATTCCCTTTCAATAGTTATTGTTGAATTTGCTTTCATCAGTATTATCCTTTCAGACACTGCATTCATAATCACCACTGCTTGCTGTTTCTCCCATATCTCTATGTAGCTGAGATTTTTCATCACTGTACCATTTGAATAAATCATTTCCATACCAGCTCTAAAACCTTGACATCTTGTCCAAAGTTTCATATCCAGAATTGATCTCAATATTCCAGCTTGTTCAAACCAGTGTTTTACAACGGATGCCTTTTTCTCCTGTATTTTATCTCTAGAATCCTCTATGCTTTTTAAACTCAGCCTGCCACCATTAAACAATTCTGTACATCCACCCACAAGTCTGTTTGTTCCTGCGCTTCCTTTAAAATTCTTCCATTGTATTTATATTGCTCTCCTGCATTCTTCCTTCCAAAATCCTCACTTCATACTTGTGCATTAAATTTCTTATGCTAAGCATGTGCCCATTTCACTGGTCTATTTATGTGCTGGAGTCTGTTCCTGTTCTCCACATAGTTCACGATGTTTTTGATTTTGATTTGATTTATTGTTGTCACATATATTAGTAAGTAGTGAAAAATATTGTTCCTTGTGCGCCACAGACACAGCATACTGTACATTGAGAAGGAAAGGAGAGGGTGTAAAATGTAGTGTTACAATTGGTTTTGTATCATCTGCAAACTTTGGAATTTTGTCCACTTTGCTCAAGTCTAGACCAATAATATACACTAAAACAGCAAAGTTTCCAAAACTTCAGTCGACCGCCTTATAATCCGAATAAAATACTACGACTCGCTGCTTTTTTGTCGAATTTTGTTGCCAAATATCTTGTGTGATACTTTATCAAATTTCTTTTGAAATTCCATATACACAAAATCAACTGATCTCACTTCATCAACTCTCTCTGTTTATTTCAGTTCAGCCATAGTTGTCAAACATGATTTGCCTTTCATGCAGGCTTTCCTTTATTACTCATACTTTTCTAAGTGCCAGTTAATTTCACTAGCATTATTAACACCAAAGTTTTCTCCATTATTTAACCACCTAGCTTGTGTTTGCTGGGTTTATTCCCATCCCCACCTGTTTATGAACACGTGTACAATGGTTTGCTGTCCTCCAGTTCTCTCAGACCGCTGCCTTATCGAGCAAGAATTGGAAGGTTGTGGCAAAGGCCTGTGCAATTCCCACTCTCCCTCAATAATTCTGGATGCACCCTGTCCAGGCTGAGTGGCTTTTCTCCTTGGGAGCGCTGCTGTCCTTTTAAGTACCTCTCTATCTATTTTTGTCGCATCCAATTTCTCTACCACCTCCTTTTACGGTGACATTGTCAGCATCCTCTTTGGTGAAGACAGATGCAAAGTACTCATTATTACCTCAGCAATGTCCTCTCTTTCCACAAGGAGATCGTGGCTTCAGCCACTAATTGGGCGCACTTTTCCTTTGATGACCCTTTTATTATTGTTTACAGAAGATTTTGAGACCCTTTTTATGTTGCCTGTTTATTTATTCTCATGCATACTCTTTGCCACCATTTAATTCTTTTGTCTCCCCCCCAATCTGCTTCCAACCATACGTCTTGAATTCTGCTTGACTCACCACTGAGTTTTGAACCTTACTTTCTTTCCCTGGGTTTATATTCCTGTCTCATCTTATTCTTTATATTACTGATGTTCCTGGAAGCTCTAGTGGATGCTCTTCCTTTCTATCTCAAAGGAATATGTCTAGTCTGTACCTGAACTACAATAACCCCCCTTTCACAGCCTTCCGTTACTCAAATATAATTTTACCACTGATTTGCCTTCATAGAGCACCTTTAATATAGATAAATGTCCTGAACCAATTCCGAGGCATGTGGAAAACTAACGCTTGGCCAAATATTAGGAGCATAAGCAAAGTCTCAGTCAAAAATTGACATAGGAAAAATAGAAAAAAGGAGATCTCAGGAGGGTAATTCCAGAGGAATAACACTTAGGTTGATGAATGGTGGGAGAATGGCAGTGTGACTATAAGAAGCTGGAGTTGTACTAATGGGGTTCAGGAGGAGAGTGATTTGAGGCTGGAAGAGGTTACAGAGATGGGGCTTGCTGAGGCCATTGGAAGCAATGAAACACAAAAATGAAAATTTTACATTTGAAGTGTTTGGACCGTAGGTTGGTGGGATAAGGATGATGAGATTTGGGGTGGGATAGGAAATGGAAACAGAGCATTGGATGGAGTTGAAGATTGCAAAGAGTTGAAGTAACAGAATGGCAGGAAGCTTTCTGGTAAATGGGCTGATGATTTAGAGTGGGAAGCAGGATGGGGAGTGAGGGAACTTTAGCAGCTGGGATGCTGGAGGCCCTGTCATTCTAATGCCTGCTGAGTTGAATTATTTTGACTCCATTTTCCCAGTTAGCAACCAGCCGGGTTTTAGAGGCTGGCTCAATCTTGGACAGGAATCCGACAGTATCAGGACAGTGTTAGGAAAGATGGTGGAGGAAGGAAGAGTCATGGTTAGATAAAGGGGCCTGGAAGGACATTAGGGGATTGGTATAATCGAGCAGGCCAAGAGTGGATATGAGGTGAGAAAAGACATTTAATGTGGACGGAGAGGACATTAGGGAGTTGGCAATGAGTAAATAGTCGATAGCGTTAGATTCAGCAGACCTGAGGATTGGGAGCAATTTAGAATTCAGCAAAGGAGGATAATGGGATTGATTAAGAAGTTGAAAAGACGAGAGTAAGCTTGAGGGAAACATAAAAACTGACTGGAGAAGCTTCAATAATTATGTGAAGAGAAAAGAATTGGTGAAACAGGGGAATTTATAATGTGAACAAACAAATAGCTGACCAGAACGAATCTCCGACACTCTGAGCGTTGCAGAATGCCTCAGCGGGATTCATTCTGGTAAGTAGAGGATGAGGCCTATTGTAGAGGGAGAAGCTGGCAGCATAGTGCTGAGTGGGCCAGTGCGCATGTGGCAATTGGTGCATTTGCACTGGACCCCCATCGCCAACCTCCCAATTTGTAAGCCAGCTCCGCAACCCCTGATCACTGGTCTTCCAACCTCCTGGTTGCTGGCCCACCAGACTGGACCAGGCCAGCCTTTCCATACCGATGGCCAGCCACAATCATCTCCTCCCGCCCTGTCCCTGCGATCCCACTTGCAGAGAGGCAAAGGGTCATCCCCTCACCACTAATCACCCTGCCCCCTTGGTACTGCTTGTTGGGCAGAGCCAAGATGCCCAGTGGGTGGTACCAGTTAGCCCCATGGGCAGTACCGTGGTGCCAGACTGGGACTGCCCAAGGGGCACCCAACCTTAACCCTGACCTGGTGGTGGTGGGGTGGAGGGGGGGGGCTCAATGACCTCTATCCTCACCAGCAGGGTCAAGATATTGGTTATTGGGGAGCTGTTGAAAACACCGCTGGAGGGAACCACTCTTGGTGGTGTAGGATTTCAGGGAGGTGGAGGTGCTGGTGGGCCCAGCCATTATGTTTTCACAATGGAGTTAGATATACTTCTTGGGGCTAAAGGGTTTCGGGGTGGGGAGTAAGTGGGAACAGGTGATCACAGTGAATGGCAGCACGCTTGAAGGGCCAAATGATCTACTCCTGCTCCTATTTTCTATATTTCCAGATTGGGTGGTGGAGAGAGTGATACAGTTGCAAAGAGAGAAGCAGCAAAGTGTGAGAGACTGTGGGAGGTGGGGCAGGGAAGAACCCCTGCTATCCTCGGCCCACAAGCAGTGCTGCAAAATGGGCTGATCTGAATCCTCTAGTCCTTTTCCCTTTCCTTCGTGCATCAGGTTTACCAACCTGGAAACCTTTAACGTAAATCACTGGTTAAATTAGTGTCATGCAACCTCATTAAAATAATTTAATGATAGACTGACCTCTAGTGCAAAAAGAGCGATTTAGTTGCCTACACCAACCCTACCTCTGTTAAAATCAGGGCACATTGAAGGTAGTGGATTGAGGTTGGCTTTCCAATTTTTGAACTTTTAACCCTTGCCTTTCCCTCCTATCCTGGTTAAAATGATTGCCCCATTGAATATGAAGGTGACAAAGCACGATCCGAGGGTTTAAGTGATAGATGAATTAAGATGGTGCAGAGGCAGCTGCATGAGGGCTAGAATTTTGATATTCTGTCAGGAGGAGTCAGGCATTGAGCTTGCAATGGAACAGAACATTGAGGTTAACTGTCTCATTCCGCCTTTAACACTGAAGGTTGCAAGGCTACACAGCTGCAGGTTTATTACTGGGACTCAAATAGACAGAGTGGTAATGTGAGCCTGAATCCCAGGTTATCCTTACTCATGAGGTATCAAATGTTTGGTCTATTATGAAAACACAAAGCTCGCAAATGTGCCAAAGCTCCATCTGAGAAGCTGTTTCCACCTTTGTTGGTGCAGAGAGAAGGACGCGAGTATTCCATACACACAACCTCCCCAAGAAAGAGATACTCGGTTTGTGGAGTCTGTGGGGGGAGGAAAAAGCAACTCTGAACTTGGGAACAACGTAACGGGCCATGCAGCGAGCCAGGGTTCTAGTCCTGAATTGAATTTGTTTGCTGGCAGGGTCTTCCTTTCCCCTTCATCTTTTCTCTTTCTAAACTGCACCCCAGCACACCAATCCCTGCAACCTGTGCTTTGTCAGTGCTTCTCCCATTCTTCATGACAGTACCTCTCTGCCTGCTTCCTCACTCCCCCTTTCTTTCTTTCACATCACCAGACTGATTTGATTTGATTTTTTATTATCATATGTATTAGCATACACTGAAAAATATTGTTTCTTGCATGCTGTACAGACAAAGCATACTGTTCATAGAGAAGGAAAGGAGAGAATGTAGTGTAACAATCATAATTGTAGGTGTAGAGAAAGATCAACTTAATGCAAGGTTGTTCCATTCAAAAGTCTGATGGCAGCAGGGAAGAAGCTGTTCTTGAATTGGTTGATACGTGACCTCAGACTTTTGTATTTTTTTCTCCGATGGAAGAAGGTGGAAGAGAGAATGTCCAGAATGCTTGGTTCTATTTATTCATAGAATCCTACAGTGCAGAAGGAGGCCATTTGGCCCATTAAGTCTGTACTGACCACAATCCCACCTAGGCTCTGTCCCCATAACTCCATACAATTTATCATTGCTAGACCCATAACACTAAGGGCAATTTACCAATCCACCAATACATCTTTGGATTGTGGGAGAAAATCGGAGCACCATGCAAACATGAGAGAGAATGTGCAAACTCCACACACAGTGACCCAAGCTGGGAATTGAACCTGAGTCCCAGGCCCTATGAGGCAGCAGTGTAACCACTGTCCCACTGTGCCGCTCCTCATATTGTTATCTGATGTGCCACAGTGTTTGTTTTGCCCCAGCCATGGTTAACACCCTCTCATTTCCTTACAAATTGGTTTGTGCCTCAGAATATTTTTCTTACAAACGACACACACACACGTTATATTGAAGCATGGTGATTGGATGTTAGGCCCAAGCCTAGTTATGAAAAAACAACATCTGTTGTTACTCAGCATGTAATCTTTTATGTCTGTGCACACCTACATTATACCATTCTGCTCCTTGTGTGTCTATTATTCTCTGTATTGTTATTCAGACCTGCACATGGCACTTTCCATCAATGCAGTCATGTTTCTGTGAGCAAAATTACATTCATTATACATATCTTCAAAATGTATTAGGCATAGTAATTAGAGAAAATTCTTGCTGGCTCTTTAATTATATAAAATAAGAAAGTTCTGTATTGGTTTCATAAGGGCAGGGCTGAGGGAACAAATTATTTTTGTACAAGATATTTTAGACACCTTTTATTTTGTTGACCAACTCTCTGGGATGTCCCCGTGCATGGCTCCAGTCCTACCTTCCTATCAAGATGCAAACAACCGATCATCCCCTCCCCCAATGTCATTGTTTCTACCTTTGAGCACCTCCTCTTCGCTCTCTGCACTTGCAACTTCATAGCCTCAGATGGGAAGGGAGGCTGGGGTCGGAGTCAGATGTTTGCTGATGTAAATACCTAGCTCGGCCTCTCCAATATTTATCTCCCTCTGATATTCAGTCTCTGATGAGTCATAACTTCCAGCTGAAGTTTGAAGTGATTGCCTTTGTCAATGCATTAACCCTTTCCACTGATTCCAACCTCTTGTACTGCCACAGTCTTGAGCTGGAACCAATCGAGTATAATCCTGTCATCTTAACTGAGATCATTTACTCCAGCTGCCTACACGTCTGCCAGTTCAGTTCCAAAAGCAGCCTATTCTAATGTTCTCCACACTGTCTATCCATCTTCCAATTTATAGGTTATGGGGTGAAGGCAGGCTTAGATTATCGACTTGTATGATCAGCCATGATCGCAATGAATGGCGGAGCAGGCTTGAAAGGCTGACTGGCCTCCTGCTGCTCCTATCTTCTTTGTTTCTATCGATTCCCTTTGACATTCTTGATAAATACACATTATCATTACCCTTTTGATAGCTAAAAGTGAGGAAGAGTGGAAGGCATCCTTCAAAATGGAACAAGCTTTCAAGCTAGGATTCAAAGACTCACACACTCCTTATTCCGTATTTATATCATGGGAAGGAATTGGCCACGTCCCTTCTGAACAAAAGAGTGTAATTTTAATGTTTTAGAGCACAATCGCTGGATCAATTGTAATTTCCAAGATTAAGATGAACTGTTCTATTAAGTAAGGAATATGAATAGATAAATTGTGTTGACATACAGATTAACAACAGTCAACATGAATTTTGGGATGAACTCAAGGGGCTAAATAGCTGAATCTTTCACCTCTATCAAATAATCTGGGCAATAATATTTGTCACTTACAATGTGTGCCAAATAAGCCTCAAAACACCATGTCAGGATTCTCCAGCCATGCTCACTCCAAAAGTGGAAAATCCTGTCCGAGGTCAACTTACCTTTACATGATCCACCCCCCCCACCCCCAACTGCTATGATTCCCCTGGCAGGCACAATGGGAAAAAGCCCTGCACCCACCCCCCCCACACCTATACTTAAAACACTTTTTGAAGCAACTAGCTAGGGATATGGATTCCATCTAGAGGCCTTATTCAGCATCAGTCACCACTGCATTATCCCCCTCCTTGGCAACAGCTTCAACAGTTGTTTCAGCAATTCAGCCTATCATGAATCACCAGCTCTCCGATTTCAAGCATTTATCTTCTGCCATTTTCCTGACATTTCCCAGTAACCGTGCACATTCTTCCCTTGTAGGTAACAGTCTGGGTCCATTTTGAATGCTTCTATTGACTCTGCTTCCACCACACTCTCTGGCAATCCATTCCTGAACTTAACCACTTGCTGTGGGGAAAAGTCTTACCCTCACATCACCTTTCCTTCTTTTGCAATGGGCTTTAAATATCTCCCTTCTCATTCTCGATCCCTTCATGAGGGAGAACAGTTTCTTCCTGTCTACTCTGTACAGACTCTTCATGATTATGAATACCTCTATCGAATCTCCTCTCAGGAATGTTTTCTTTGAAGAGAAGGCTAAGGTCTCCAACCCGTCTTTATAACTGATGTTCTGGCACCACCAATCATGCATTTTTTTTTGCACTCTCTCCAACTCCATCATATCCTTTGTAAAGTGCAGGATCCAGAACTCAATGCAGTACTTAAGGTAAGGCCAAAGTAGTGTTCTATCTCAGTTTAACGTAACTTCCCTGCTGTTGCACTCCTGCCCCTTTTAATAAAGCCTAGGAGACTGTGCGCTTTATGAACTGCTCTTTCCATCAGCCCTGTTACCTTCATAGAAACTAGAAGCAGGAGAAGGCCATTTGGATCTTCGAACCTGCTCCACCATTCATTATGATCATGGCTGATCATCAGATACAATATTCCGAACCCCCTTTAGCCCCAAGAGCTGTATCTGATTTCTTCTCGAAATCACACAATGTTTTGGCCTCAACAACTTTCTGTGGTAGTGAATTCCACACATTCACCACTGGGTGAAAAAATTTCTCCTCACCTCAGTCCTAAAAAGTTTATCCCTTATCCTTGAACTATGACCCCCTTGTTCTGGACTCCCCCACCATTCGGAACATTCTTTCTGAATCTACCCTGCCCTACTCTATTAGAATTGAATAAATTTCTATGAAATCCCCTCTCACTCTTCTAAACTCCAATGAATACAATGCTAGCTGATTTAGTCTCTCCTCGTGACAGACCTGCCATTCCAGGAATCAGCCTGGTAAACTTTTGCTGTACTCTCTCTGTAACAAGGATATCTTTTCCCGATAAGGATACCAAAACTGCACACAATACTCCAGGTGTGACCTCACTAGCATCCTATACAATTGCAGCAAAACATCTCTGTCCCTATACTCAACTTCTCTCGCTATGAATGTCAACATACCATTTGCCTTCTTCACTGCCTGCTGTCCCTATGTGCTCATTTTCAGCGACTGATGCACAAATACCCCCTGGTTTCTTTTTCACTTTAGAGTTGTACCCTTTGTTATATTGCTCTCCATGTTCTTTGTACCAAAATGAATCATTTCTTGACATTGAACTTCATCTGCCACCTGTCCATCCGTTCTACCAACTTGTTTCTGTCCCTTCGATACACTGTCCTCTTCACAGGTTAATACTTGATAGTTAAACTACAACTTTTTTGATATTAAGCTACAGTACAGGGAATTACTTGGAATCCACTGAAAAGAAGCAAGGCATTGACCCAGTTAGAAATTCACTTTGAAATGTATGATGCAGAGATTTTTATGATGCAAAACAAGAGGGATTTCAGTGAATACATTAATATTCTGCAGTTTTTCTAAAATTCTTTCAGGAGATCAGAGACTATTAAACTGATAGTTCCTGCAGAAACTGAGATGGTGGGATAGAGTCGCCGTGGGTATAGCCTTCCAGAAGCAGTAGATTACAGAGGTTCTTTTCTATATTCACTCGTAGGACATGGGCATCGCTGTCTGATCAGCATTTATTGCCCATCCTTTGTTGTCCTTGAGAAGGTGATAGTGAGCTGCCTTCTTGAATCGCTGCAGTCCACATGCTGTGAGTTGATCCACAATGCCGTTAGGGAGGGAATTCCACGATTTTGACCCAGGAATGCTCATGTATTTCCAAGTCAGGATAGTGAGTGGCTTGGAGGGGAACTTGCAGTGTTGAAGGTGTTCCCATGTATCTACTGCCCTCGTCTTCCTAGACGGAAGTGGTCATGGGTTTGGAAGGTGCTATCCAAGGATCTTTGGTGAATTGCTGCAGTGCATCTTGTACATAGCACACACTGCTGCTACTGAGCGTCAGTGGTGGAGAGGTTGAATGTTTGTAGATGTGGTGCCAATCAAATGGGCTGGATTGTGTCGAACTTATTCAGTGTTGTTGGAGCTGCACCCGTCTAGGCAAATGGGGAGTATTCCATCACATTCCTGACTTGTGCCTTGTAGTTGGTGGATAGACTTTGGGGAGTCATGAGGTGAGTTATTCATTGCAGTATTCCTAGCCTCTGACCTGCTCTTGTTTATGTGGTGAGTCCAGTTGAGTTTCTGGTCAATGGTAATCTCAAGGATGTTGACGGTAGAGGAATTCAGTGATGGTTACACCATTGAATATTAAGGAGTAGTGGTTAGAGTATCTCTTATTGGTGATGGTTATTATCTGGCATTTATGTGGAGATGTTATTTGCCATTTGTCAGCTCAAACCTGGATATTGTCCAGATCTTATTGCATTTCTACATGGATTGCTTCAGTATCTGAGGAGTCGCAAATGGTGCTGAACATTGTGCAATCATCGACCAACATTCCCACTTCTGATCTTATGATGGAGGGAAAGTCATTGGTGAAACAGTTGAAGATTGTTGTGCCTAGGACACTACCCTGAGAGACTCCAGCAAAGATGTCGTGGAACAGAGATGACTGACCCTGTACAACAACAACCATCCTATGTGCCAGGCATGACTCCAACAGGTGGAGAGTTTGCCCCGTGATACCGATTGATTCCAGTTTTGCCAGGGCTTCTTGTGCCACACTCAGTCAAATGCAGCTTTGATGTCAAAGGCTGTCACTGTCACTTCCCCTGGAATTCAACCGTTTGCTTTCTTCCCTCCTTGTGAAAGCTGGTCCAGCAGGCACAAAACTAGTTAGACATTGGCGGGAACCTGGTTTGACGTATACATGACTCCAGATTCTCAAATGTCCTCTGAAATGGTCCAGCAAGACAGTTTAAGAGTAGTTAGTGATGAACAACAAATGCCTGCATCCAATGAAAGAATAAATAAAGATCCATAAGCCAAACAAATTGAAGCA
This sequence comes from Sphyrna mokarran, assembly GCA_024679065.1. NCBI lineage: Eukaryota > Metazoa > Chordata > Chondrichthyes > Carcharhiniformes > Carcharhinidae > Sphyrna > Sphyrna mokarran. Next base: position 31,783,302 of record JAGIQG010000022.1, on the reverse strand, counting down.
AATGATGGTACAATAAATGTTTGTCTCGTCAGCTCAGCATAAACATGTGAATGACGTAAAGATATTCCTTGCAAATCCTTGAATTTTTTATTTCCAAGGAGCTGTTGGGGACAAGTTAATGTTATTGTGAGTAGCCTTTCAGTTCAGATGCATGAATTGTTGATGAAATGTTTTGGCGTGTTTGTAGTCTTGGTCGTGACAAAAATGAGAGGTTCCTTTGATGCAATCTGAACTAAAGCAGGTCAGAGTTCAGAATACACATTGCAGTCAATACAAATGATAGGTACTCTGACCCATTGAACCTGCATTGAGCTTGCAATCACTGGGGCAGTTTTAGTGGCTGAAAGGTGACGTGAGGTGACAATATTTCAGCAGTCGCTTAGGATGGAATCCAATCCAAGAGGCCAAGAGAGCCCAAGGCTGCAAGAAATTACAAAGGCTCGTGAACAAAGTCCAGTCTATCACACAACTAAACTCTACCCATTGACTCTGTATGTATTTCCTGCTGCCTTGGAAAAGTAGCCAGCATCATTGAGGACTCCACGCACACTGGACATTCTATCTTCCACTTTCTTCAGTCGGGAAAATGATACAAAAGTCTAAGGACAAGAACCAACCAACTCCGGAACAACTTCTTCCCTGCTGCTGTCAGACTTTTTGAATGGACCTACCTTGCACTAAGTTGGTCTTTCTCTAGACACTAGCTAAGACTGTAACACTGCACTCTACACTCTCTCCTTCTCTATGCTTTGTCTGTAAAGTGCACAAGAAGCAATACTTTTCACCATACCAATTGTGACAATAACACATCAAATCAAAAACCTTGACCTAAGCAGATTGAAATACTCACGCCAGTGTTGGCTGAGTTGATCAGAAGATTGTTGGACAATTATGCAACCACACTATACCTTGGCTGAGGGAGATCTCAGTAGTGATACGTACATGCTCGAAAGATCACAACTTGAGCCCAACTCATTGCAAACATAAGCTTTTTCCTCTTTAATTGCAGTGGGCACCAAGGAACCTGAATTACTAGGCATGAGGAACCGCGCCTGTAATTATAATATTTAAATGAGGTTATTATGGGGTTTCTTTTGCAGTGATTTAAAATCTTGCTGATTTTGAGGCTTGAGAAACTCAGTGGAAAGATTTTATTTGTGTTGTTACACAACACAAGTGACATTTTATTTGTGTTGTTATTGGCCAGCCGTGCCAATATCAATAAAAGTTCAGGACTCAAAGTTGCTTGACCCATTCCCTCTGGGAAACTGGTGGAAGTTCAAGTTGTGAGTCACGTTTTTGTTCAGTTCAGAGATGTTATATTAGATGAGGTGCAACCGTCTCGCTCTCCAAATATCATATCCAAAGCGGGCTTTGGCCAACATGGGCTTCCATTCATGTGGCCATGCTTAGGCTTGGTGAGGTAATGCAATGGTGTGCCACTGACCTTTGCAAGGTTCTAGCTGACCAGGAGAGTCCTACTCTTACTGCTAGCCACTGATGTGTTGGAAGCACCTGTGGGTTATCGGTCAACTTGTTTGGCCATGACTTTCAAGTCCTGGAGTGAGACCCGAACCCAGAGCTTCTGGCTGAGAGGTGGGAACACCAACACTGCGCCACAAGACACCCCAGGATGGAGTCAATACTGCCTTTAATTGCGATGTGGTGATGCCAGCATTGGACAGGGATGGGCACAATAAGAAGTCTCTCAACACCAAGTTAAACATCCACAGGTTTATTTGGAATCTTGTGTTTTTGGAGTGCTGTTCCTTCACTGGATCTTTAATTAAAAAGAAGATAAGGAACAAGCATCTGCAGCAACAAGAGTGAACTTTGGAGGGAGTGACTAACAGAGAGGGCACCCAAGAAGGGTGGAATTTGCAGGAAGCACTTCCCACGTAACAGAGTGCACAGACAGAGAAGCAAAATATCGTGAGCACTGGAAATCTGAAATTAGAACAAAAATAGCTGGGAAAAATCAGCAAATCAGGCAACATTTGTCGAGAGAATTAAAGTTAACATTTCAGATGAGTGCTGATCTGTTTTCTGTTCTCATTTGAGCAGATAGAGGCTCAGATATTGAGATTGTCACATCAAGTGATTGCAGGCATTTGCAGCATCCTAGAGGGAGCTTTACTATGAGCTGGATTAAATGGCCATGCGTTACCAGGGGCTGTGAAAGTCAGCACTGCCCTCTGTTCCTTTCAGGGAGCCACCGGAAACATGTTGAAACTGTTTTAGTCAGCTGCAATTTAATGCAAACAGCAAGAGATGGGTGGATTGTTTGTCAGTGCTGGGAGTTATGTAAACTGCTGACTACAGCCAACCACCCTGGTCCATGGCTGTTTTCCCACAGGTGGTGGGTCTACCATAGGTTGCAAACATGTGGCAATCTAATCAAAACGTTTGTCAACCACAAAAGATTTCTTTCTATCAGTGTTCACTTGGTGTACAGCCAAAAGAAAAGGTTGGTCCTTGTCAAAGCCAGATTCCCTGGAATATTTGCATACTGCAACTATTCAACATCCCCAACCCATTGTCCTTAGAACTGGGTGACAAAGAGTACTTCGTTTTAACCTGAAGGAACCCAGCAATGAACATGAAGAGTGCTACAAAGTTGGCCATGTATATAATTGAACATGTCATCACCATGCTCAAGATGTGCTTCTGGTTGGATTTCAGTGAGGATCATGAGGATAACAATAGTGTGCTATATGCTACACAACAGAACAGCAATGAGGATTTAAAGGTGGAGGAAGAAGATGGCACAAGCACTCTCCACCTAACTGGGAAAATGAAGAAGGAACTTCAACATCAGTAACATTATTGCTCAGCATGACAATGCCATAACAGTTCAATGATTCAATTAGACACTTGCATTGGACCAAAATAATTATAACAACCTTGCACCTTCTGGCCTCACCATCACAGGCTGAAAGAAGCCCTAATGCTGCAATTTGATTCTGTCTGTTCAGGTTGTCTGATTCCTCCTTGGTACACTGGAGAGCACTGCTGCCTCAGCACCAGGAACCTAGGTTCGGCTCCAGTCTTGGAGACTACCTGTGTGGTGTTTCTCTATGTGGAGTCTGCACGTTTTCCCTGTGCCTGTGTGGGTTTCCTCTGGGCTCCTGCCACAGTCCAAAGATGTGGGGTTAGGTCATGCTAAATTGCCCCTTAGTGTCAAAGAGATTAGCAAGGTAAATACATGGGACAGGACCTGGGTGGGATTGTTGTTGGTGCAAGCTTGTTGGGCCAAATGGCCTCCTGCTGCACTGTAGGGATTCTGTGATTCCTCATCAAGCAAATGATAACTCAACCTGAGTTGGCACTTGTGGATAAGAACAGTGAAGTTGGGAAAGTGGTGTAAAATAATAAATTTGATGTGACTAAATAAACGAAACTTAATAATGTTTTATTTTCACTAATACCTTGGTAAACTCCAAAGCTTTTCCATCCCTTACTAACCCGTGTAGTGCAATTGCTGTGGCTTCAGCAGAGGTCATGACAGGCAGCTCTAATTTCTGAGATACTTGCCCTCAGCAACTTCTGGACCTTGAGTGTGTGAAGGGTCTGCCAAAGCTTGCTCCATGGTGACTCTAACTGTTGGAGAGACACTTTGTTAAGTACTGACTGATAGAACATAGAACATTACAGCACAGAACAGGCCCTTCGGCCTTCGATGTTGCGCCGACCAATATAAAAAGCAATGCCCCTCCAAACTAAACCATTCCCTTTTCATCCATAAACTTATCAAAAATAATAATGATGATGGAGGAGACAGTGGGACAACAGGGAAGTGGTTTCAGTAGAGTTCTGAATTCCATGTTCCCATTTGCCATCGCCTTCCTCCTTAGCCAGTGGCACATCACTATAATCCAGCTGTGGGAGAACAGCTGAGAGCAGGTCTTCAATGCTTTATAAGAGCACACAGTTAAGATAGGTTATCCTGTTCAAGGTCCTTGGGCACCTTTTCAGGACTGTGGACAGAGCCTGCGGGAACTAATTCTGTGCTGAATGAAGTCCCACAATCAAAGGCCAAGGAAGACATTACTTCAATGACCTGTGACTTCAAACTACAAATGTTTGAGTTAGACTCCTCCATCCTGTATGGAAAGTATCGTAAATATTTGCTGCCCCTCTATTACCTTCCATTCCATATTTTGGCCCCTGGTTTAAATACTTCAGTCTGGCTAAGCTGAGCTGGGAGAAAGCTGTGCCATCTGATGTAGATTCCCCCTCCAGCTCTCTGTCTCACTACAGTCTGCTCAAGCTCACTTGCTCCCTGTGAATCAGCAAGTAAAACTCCACCTAATGCTCTCTCAAGACCCACTGCAGTGCTCATATCTGCCCTGGCATAGTAAGCCTGGTGGTTTGCAGTAGTTCATGCAGAGAAGAAATCCAATTTTCTGAGGAAATGTTGTCCACAGGAAGTAAGGGCTGCTGTTCATGTAATTGCCCTAAAGAGAAAAGAGAGATGGACATGGTTTATTCATGGTAGAATAAAAATGTTGGAATTTAGTGGATTTTTGACTCTGTCTCTGATAGTGTACCACTCATTTTCATAGTTTAATCCTCTGCAGTTGTCTGATGAGTGTTGGGTTATTCTGCTCAAAGTGGGAGAGATATTGGCACCTCTGGCACTTTTTCAGGGATTGTGGACATCAACACTTGTCCATTTCACCCCCCGCCCCCCACCATTGCATTTTAGACTTTTTAGTGAAAGGGGTTCAACAGACAAATAAGTATCTTGAAGGCATGCGTGCATCTGGTGGATAATTATTCATACATCACAGATGCCGTTGGCATGATTTTGAGGAAGTGCACTGAGATTCGGGCGGGGTTGGAGGGGAGATAGGAGAAGTTGAATAAGGCAAAATCATATTACACAAGGATTGAAGTTAGCGGTAGTGAAAGATGGAGAAAGAGGAGGTGAGGATGTGCATTGTAAAGGTCTATTGGGTGCTGTTGAAGCTTAAGTGATTTGATGGAGTAAATTCAGAGAGCAGTGGGTGGGTAGGAGTTCTTACCGGATCTGCAACTATGCTTGCCTTTCTAGATTTGATTTAACCATTAAAGCACATCTTACATTGATTGCAAATATATGACACTGTAGTGTTTTTGTTAAATTCCTCAGCTTCCTCCGGCGACAGTAGCAGATTTTTTTGTTGTATTGCTGGGAAATGGAAAAAACCTCCTAACCACGCTCAGCAGTACGTCAAGTTGCACCCCATTGAAGAATGGTGGCATCATTGGTTTCTATCTTTCTCACTCAAAATATCCCCAAATTTCAAAATTCTGTCTTTGACCTCTTACATGGTCCACGTGAAACTGTGTCCATGTGGGTGTGTGCATTACTTGCACCCACACGTATTGGAGACGTGAAACTCCAAATGATGAAATGTAACAGGTCCCACGCTTATCTGCGATTCACACTCTATCATCCTTTCTCCAGCTACCATTCCAGACATCAGCCCCTGTTCTTATCAATCACCTTATATGTATTGCGGATACATTTATGTCTTGATTTCCTTCGGTCAATATTTAGATTGCTGGTTGTTTTAAGTTGGTAAATGTGGGATTGGAATATTATAGGGATGACAGAGAGAAGTGAGAGCCAGTGAAAGCCACGCGTTGCCTCTTTCCTAGAAGGATCATGGGATTCCCATAGATAGAAGTCCTGCCCATCAAGAGCTGTTTGCGTCAGACACGCACTCGAGGTCTGATATTGTGGCTTCATCCCAGGCTAGAGATGGTGGTGGGGAGAGGGGTGTGAAGAGAATCAACAGCTAGGGCAGGAGGTTAAGTCTCATGCCAGCTCCTTCAATCAGACACAGTGAGAGAATCTAATAAGATTGATCATAGAAGCAAAACATCCGTACAATGCAGAAGGAGGCCATTCAGCCCACTGAGTCTGCACTAACAACAATCCCACCCAAGCCCTAACCCTGTAACTGCACATATTTACCCTGCTAATTCCTCTGACCTATACATCCCGTGACATTGAGGGGCAATTTAGCATGCCAAGTGCACACCTTTGGACTTGGGGGAGGGGGGAAACCGGAGCACGCAGAGGAATCCCATACAGCCACAAGGAAGCACAAGGCGCAGACTTCACCAAGCCGGGAATTGAACCTGGGACCCTGGCACTGCGGGGCAGCAGTGCTAACCAGTGTGCCCTCATGTTTGCTGATGTGTGGTGAGTCCCACTTCGCCGGCAGCAACAGTGGAATGAGATCCTCTAAACTGGGGCATTAATTGTCTTCTCACCACGAACCTAATTGGGGTTCTAAGGAGAGAGCATCCCTCCTGCCTGATCTTAAAGATTCCCCACCACCAAATGCACCAGAGGGGAGGACAGACAATTCCACCCTGCATCTGATTGATTTCATTCAGTGACGCTCATTGTTTAATAGCCGCCTTGCAGCAGTGTTTCAAGTTCATTTCAGCTCGCCAGTCTGTCTCGGTGCCTGATCTCAGTGACTGACGCTGTGTGTCCATTGGTGGGCCACTTCAGTGGGTTGGGAAAGTGCCTAATTCTGGGCTGTGTCACTTTGCGGCATTGAGTTTAACAACGGCTATTTGAAGGAAGCAGAGGTCATCGTCTGAGGTGCGAATGCTGTTATTAGACTGTCTGCCATGTTCTGTATTGTACCAGCCTTTGAATATCTATATTCCAATTGATTCTGAGCCTCCAAATACAAGCTTGTCACATCAGCCAACTTGCTCCTGCTTCAGATTAATTAGCAGCCTGTCCTATATCAGAGTGACTGATAACAATTTAATGGATGATGCAATTAACCGCTAACCTTTATAGAGTATGCTATTCCTGCTCCAAATGCAGCTTATTCTGGATAGTATAATGCAGAGACCAAGGGCTCCAGCCATAAATTCATCACTCTGAGTGGAAGCTTCACAGCTTTCGGAAAGCAGTATTATCTCCACATGACTAAGTTGCCTGTCGTTAAGTAGTTTCATTGTTTCACATTGATTCTTCAGTCATTCCAACTTTATTACATGACCTCATTTCAGCTATGCTGAGCCCACTCCACAATCTGTATACGAGTAGATTTCGGCAGGATTGGGAAAGGGAGATGGAGCTTCCTGGAATAAAGATAGAGGCTGCTTTCTGCAAACTCCTGTTCGCAAAGCTGACGTTTTACATGCTGACAATGAAATCAATCAGGATTCGTAATGTGATTTTGGACTTTGTAAAATTAACATTTTTACGTGCAACTTGCTGGTTGGTTATAAGTTTAATGCATAATCATTAAGCAGTGGTTAGCACTGCTGCTTCACAGCACCAGTTCGATTCTGACCTTGGGTGACTGTCCGTGTGGAATTTGCACATTCTCCCTGTGTCTGTGTGGGTTTCCTCCATGTGCTCCGGTTTCCTCCCACAGTCCAAAAGTGTGCGGGTTAGGCTATGATGAATTGGCCCTTTCTGTCAAGAAGATTAGCAGGATAAATACATGGGGCTAAGGGGAAAGGGTTTGGCTGGGATTGTTGTGATGCAGGCTTGGTGGACAGGTTAGGTTAACTGGCCATGCTAAATTGCCCTTTGGTGTCCCAAGATGTGTTGGTTTGGGGGATTAGCGATAGATTGTGGGGATGAGGCCGAGGGGAGGACCTGGATAGAATCTCCTTTGGATCATCAGTGCAGAATTGTCGGGCCAAATTGCCTTCGACTGTATTGAACTGATTTTCTATAAAGATACCATGGGCAGTAACTGGACTGGACACACCTGTGTCAGAAAGAGCTATACAGAGTTCCTCCCTTCTCTGACCTCCCCCCCCCCAAAAAAAAAAGCACAGGGAATTGGTATACACACTTCCCGACCTCCCTTCCCCAGTGCAGGGAGCTGGCATAGAGTTCCTCACTCCTCCCGCCCCTCAGGAGCTGGTGTACAGAGTTTCCCGACCTCCCTTTCCCAGCTAAGGTAGCTGGTGTACAGAGATCCCCCAGCGCAGGGAGCTGGCGTAGAGTTCCTCACCAACACCGCCTCCAAGAACTGGTGTACAGAGTTCCCTGACTTCTTCCCCAGCACAGAGAGCTAGTCTGCAGAGTATCTCTCATCACCCCCTCGCTCCCCTAGTGCACTGAGCTGGTGAACAGAGTCTCCCCCCTCCACCTGCCCAGCTCAGCAAGCTGATGTATGGCATTACCCTCCCTCCCACGCCCTGCACAGTGAGCTGGTGTACAAGGTGCCTGGTACTCAGGGTGCTGTGAACAGTTTGTGAAACAATGGCAGCAGCCTTGAAATGAGGCATACATAGGGATTGAATTTTAATTTTTAGCATCATTGACTGCTTCTGCTCTGCCACTGAGACTATATATTCCTTTCCTCCTCCTAAAGTGGCTATTGTAACATATTCATGTAGATGCCCACCTGTCTTGTGTAGACAGAGTGACCTTGAAAACTCCAGGCTCTCTGACGAACTGGGTGCAATTCTTGCTGTATTGCAGTTAGAACCGGAAGACTGCAGGTATTCAGAGTCCAGTATATGTAACGCGCTAGTACCTATGCTGATAATCTGTGTCCCCTCACTCTGTCTGAGTCAGTGATTCCTTCTCAGCATCGTAAATTTGACTGTCGGCTGCGGCAGCTGCAATCCTGGCGAGGGTTTTATATCCTCACATCTATGCGCAAAGCATCGCTGCTGAGACCTCAAACATTCCATCAATATCCAGCTCCGGTGCCTATTAATGTGGCATTGATCAACAATCCAGTTCTCAAAACTGAACCACTGCACCAAGAACAAGCAAGTGTATTAGTGCCTGAAGCTAAAATGGAAGACACTGCTGTTATCTTTGTAACCCCACTGTTGTATTTTATTCACAATAACAAGTAATGTGGTCACCCTCTCGTAGTATTTCTTTTGCCCAGTAATTAACCTGAGATAATTATGACCTGTGTTTTGTTCTGACCCTGCAGTCTTAACAATCTTTATCATTTAATGACATGAAGCGGAATCGCTGACTGGTTTCAGACGTTACATTTGCTGGTGTCCAAACTGGGACCAAAACCACAATTTTGCATTAATAAATGGTGAACTGGGAAGGGTTTGCAGCTGCAATCTAATTTCTGGGGCTTTAACAGTGAAAGTGCAACCTGTGTTTAAATCTCTTAACGCAATCTCACTTGTAATCTCTCCAGAAGTTTTTTTGTTCTCAGTTTATGGTTTAAAAAAAATTCCTCAAATGCTGGAATGTGGCAGCTCAGATACCTGTTGGAAGACCAGTCCTCCCTGTAGGCCCCCATCGTTACTGACTGCACCTCAACTGATATAAATCCATTTCCCTTATATTGTCAGTTTTAGTCACCCAAGAAATAAAATAAAATACTATTAATAATTCAATGGAAAAGGTAAGAGGGGATGTTTGGATCTTCAGGACTTACTTGCTCCCTTGTTCAGTGGGTACACTTCTGACTTGGGCTGTGAATGTAACTATTATTTTTTACTCTTTCACAGGCAAAGGACAGCGATGATGATGATGAAGTCAGTGTTAATGTGGACAGGGACCACTTCATGGATGAGTTCTTTGAGCAGGTGAGATTGTTATGAAGCAAAAAGATGAACACTTGGTACTGCCCATATTAACAGTAGGATTTCACTGAGGCTACAGGTACACCTGAAACGCCTGTAAAGGAAGCAAGAATACAGTAATGTGACCATAGATGTGAACCTAAGGTGATAAATGTCAGTAGAATGTGGTCCTCAGTTAGGATTTACTCTTTGGAGAAGTCCCATATAAATTTTTAGATCTACTGAAACCAAAAGAGTGGAATGAGTTGCAGATAGATAAGGTCAGCACTGTTTGTACAGCAACAGTAGCACAATTGCAGTGTTCCTCAGCTAATGCAATCAAGACCTACTGCATTCTTTTTTTGGGGGAGAACTCGATAAGCTTGAGATGCAAGCACAAAAGTTCGGAGATGGTCATGTCTAAGGAGTTCCTGCATTGACCAGTAAAACCATTGATCTTTAAGTCGTGGCAATCCAAAGCAAATTCCACGACCCTGCCATCTAGCCACCCAGTCTACCCCTGCTTTCCAACTCACTCCCATATCCTTTAACAAAAAGGCAGCACAATGGCATAGTGATTAGCACTGCTGCCTCACAGCATCAGAGACCCGAGTTTGATTCCTGGCTTGGATCATTGTGGAGTCTGTACCCTCTCCCCATGTCTTTGTGGGTTTCCTCCAGATACTCCGGTTTCCTTCCATAATTCAAAGATGTGTGGGTTAGGTGCATTGGCCATGCTAAATTCTCCCTGAGTGTCAAAGGGACTAGCTAGGGTAAATGCATGGGGTTATAGAGAGAGGGCCTGGGTGGGATTGTGGTTGTTGCAGATTTGATGGGCTGAATGGCCTCCCTCTACACTGTAGGATTCTGTGAAATTCTAATATTTTAAAATGAATATCTAATTCCCATTTTAATAAGAAATATGAAAATGATTTTAGCAATGGTTTATGGCAGAGAATTCCACAGCCCTCTGTATAGAGGCATTCTCTTCACTTGGTTTGCCAAGTTAATTTCATAATTGCAATTATCTTTGTGAAGGGATTTTTTTCGATGCAGAGGATTAAGCAAGTGCTATGGGCAGGTGTAATCTGAGGGATGCATATAATCAAATGGAAGTGTCGGAAGGGGGAAAAAGATTCTTGTCTGAGGACAGGGTCTTGTTGGTAACATTCGAGAAGGTTGAGAGACTAAGGACTAAGAAGAGACAGGCTGAGATGGAGAAATATGACACCCAAGGTGCAACCATCGGTCTGCAAGTGAATGATAAAGCAGTCAGCACCTGATCATCTGTTGCTGAATGTTGGGGTGACAGCGATGGATGCACTGTGAGGAGAGTTACTCTTAATCATTACTTCTGTCTGCTAGCCTAGCTTCCATTAGAATATGACCCTTCATATGGAAGGTCAGCTGTTTCTTGCATGTCAGTGCAGACCTGATGAGCTGAAGGGCCTCTTCTACACTCTATGATTCTATGAGCTATTTATTTGTCATAATGATGATTACCTTGAAACAAACCAAAATACTGAGGATGTCGGAGATCAGAAATAAATCCAGAGAATGCTGGAAAATCTCAGCAAGTCTGGCAGTATCTATGGAGAGAGAAAGAAAGTTAATGTTCTGAGTCCTACATGACTCTTCTTTGGATCTGTGATGTTTAGCTTGGTCCAAATGGCAGTAATAGCAGTTGAGCACAGGGTATTGAGCATGGGATATTTCTAACCTGGCCTTCTATTATTGCTCTGCCTTCTTTAGACATCCCAGTGATGGTGATTTGTATCGGGAGGACTATTGTTGGCAGTAATGATGAGGGAGGTAAAATAGTGCATCTGTCGACACAGAGTTATGAGCACTTAAGTGCCAGTAGGGGGGGAAATAAGCAAAAATGTAAAGAGAAACAGTTAAATAACTTTAAATTTGCAGCACCCAATTTACTTACTGTTTCTTAAAATAACACACAGCTATTTCTTAGCAATCATTTCATGGAAGATGCAATTCCAAAACAGGCCATTGGAGACGAATAGTCCACGATGGTGTGGGAATCCTCATGGAAATGATTTGGAACAGACAACCTGAACACCAGAATGTCCCTGCCCCTAAACTCGTACCTAAATGAGCTCCATTTACCTGTGTCCAATACCAGCATTCCCTGCTTACAGGAATTGTGTACATGCACAGTGAACGGAGATCTGATATGATGGGATTCTACACAATTTTCCGGTTGAGTCCACCCGATTTACTCCAATTAACTGGAAGCACCTGATCAGGAAATTGAGCCTGGGGCAATTCTCTCTCTGAGTCTCTACATAAATGCATTCTAAAAGTGTTCCGGTCGCTCTGAGCTGATTGTCTCTCAGCTGAGGTAAACCTCAAGGCAAATCTGTCTATGATTTATATCCCAAGAGTTCATAGTGCTCTGAACAATTAAAGTTCTCTCCATCCTCTCAGGAAGATTGAGATAGTCTCTTTGCATTTGCACTTCTTTAGTGAGGAATTGTTGGTACCCAAATGTGCCTGGCAACCATTGAGATCATCTCCAATTGAAACTAGTTAAAATGTGACCATTTGTACAAGAAATATAGTCTTGAGGGGAAATAAGCTCCATTGTGAGTCATTGTAAACTGCACTAGAGAACCTCCCAGTCTTTTGTCATTCCTGTCACTTCTCAACCCTGAAAATGAGAGCATGTTATTAAGGAGATTTTATCAGGAACTGATTTCAATTTACATTTTAATAATGAGAAAATGCAATGTTTGCTCCAATGGAAACTGGTTTAAGTGCACCAAAACTAGCCCATTTGGCCACATTCCTTGGCCAATTAAGTCTATTGCTTTGTCGCTGGCAAGACTCCAGAAGACATTTTTCATTCTCTCTTTAATATGAATTCCAAACCCACTGATAGCCCGAATACATCACAGACCTCTGATTCTGCATATTGCAACAGCAGCAGCAGAGGTCTGATAGACTGAGAGCTATCATCAGACCCCTGCTATTGCAGGCTGCCTCACCAAACTGTCCCTCCCCTCCCCAAATTGTAAGGGCCTATGGCTAATTGTGAGCCCTGCACTATCTGAAATGGTCCAATACTGCCAAGACTGTTGGCGAATCCCAACCCCTGTCTTTGGAATGATGCAGGTCGGACCACCTCTCCCTTCCCTGACTGCTTGCAGAGCGGCAGTGGGCCCCTCCCCCACCAATCTGATCACAAGCAGAATGCACAGGAGCCCACCTCCCTCCCCGATTGCTTTGCCTCTTATAAGCCCGCTCCTGGCACTGCCTGCTAGGCAGTATCAAGGTTTCTGGTGAGCATTACTAAGGTTCCATTACTAAGGGTGGTTGCCCCTTGGACAGCTGGCACTGCCTAAGGGGCACCTACCATTTCCCTTGGCCTCCATGGGGGGCCTGAATGGTCTTTGGTTCTACCGGTGAGGTCAACACAACTATTCCCTGTTCAGGAAGAGCAGGTATTTTCCTCGCTGGGGAGAACTTCTCCCAGTGAAGCCACAAAGGCAAGTGAACCTGGATGATTGAGTGCTGTGCTCACTATGCATGCAAATCAATATTACAACATATTTAAATAATTTATTCAGCCTTTCACCAGAGGCTGACCTCACTGAAAATATGGCTGTCGTAAGATCGCGAAAGCTGAGAAATCAGGCGTGATCCTGATTTCCTGACCCTTGTGTGATTTCCCCCAGCTCACTCTGACCATCGATGGGTGAGTGAATTGATAAAATAGAGTTATACGATGCAGAAAATGTTATTTGACCCATCAAGCCTGCACCGACCATAACTACCACTAAAGTCGCACCAATCCTATTTTCCAACACTTGTCTCATATCCTTGAATGTTGTGATATTTCAAGTGTCCATCCAAATACTTCTTTAAAGGTTACAAAGTTTCTGGCCTCCACTGCCTTCCCAGGCAGTGTATCCTGGATTCTCATCACCCTCTGAGTGATTTTTTTTTCTCAAATTCTCTCTGACTCTCCTGCTTCTCTCTTAAAGCTATACCGCCTCTTGATTGACCCTTCAACCAAGGGAATAACTGCTTCCAATTCGCCCTGTCCGTACCCCTCATTATCTTATACACCTCAGTCATGTTCCCCCTCAGCCTTCATCGCTGGAAAGAAAACAATCTATCCTAGGTGTAGCCAGTAAGAATAGGTATAGCCAAAGTGAGCCTTTAATATTTTCCAGGCAACTTGTGACACATTACAGATTGATCTTTCATAAGTTTTATTTTGTTCTGGCTGAGGCCAACATTTATTGTCCATTTCAAATCGTCTCTGGGGGGACAGAGTCAACCACACTGTTGTAGGTGTGGAGCCTCATGTAGGCCAGATCAGGTAAGGACAGCACATTTCCTTCCCTGAAGGACATTAGTGAACCAGATGGACTTTTATGACGATCAACAATGCTTTCATTTCCCAGCAATTCCAGATTTCTATTGAATTTAAATTTTACCATTTGCCATGGTGGGATTCGAACCCGGAATCCCCAGAACACTACCCTGGATCCCTAGATCACTAGTCCAGTGGCAATACCATTATGCCGCTGCCTCACAGAAAGCAATATTTTCATTGTTTGGAGATTGTGACCGTGACCATTTTAATTTTTCACTTGTTCAGAACATTTTATGCATGTGCGTCTTATATTTTAATATTATTTCAGAAGGGAATAAATTGCCTTTTCCTAGGCAGAGCTGCATTGTAGCCAGACTCACATAGGTGAGAGAACCTCTTACAATGTTAACCTGGTTTCAAGAAGGAGGCAGAGTCCATTAGTGATGATTTTCTTATCCAATGAGAAAGTCCACCAGGCGACACGATTACAATTTGGTGTTGTCCAAAAGCAAATAATTAACTGAAAATTAATTTGTGGGAAAGCATCCTGTATTTTTGAGCTCCAATGTGAGTGCTTTCAATTATGAAAGATATCTTTGAGATATTTTGTTAAGTTAAATTTGGCATCTTGAGCAAAGCATCTTGCACATTTATATGCTATATTGAGTGACTCTGTACTTAGCAGGCAGTTGAATGGAATGGAAGGCACATTGTAAATGTTAATTTCATATATTAGCTTTCTGAGTGCCTTTCCAAATGCTGAGGACTATTAAAATGATCGTGTAGTGTTGATAGTGTGTTTCCTCCAGGAGTCCCACTTTCCTCCCACAGTCCGAAAGATATGCTGGATAGATGCATTGAGCATGCTAATTTTTCTTCAGTATACCTGAACGTGCAATCAGGGGATTTTCACAGTAACTTCATTGCAGTGACACTAACAAACTTTAAAAAAAAACTTAAAACTTAAACTTGATAGCTGTGGTTGGGAGAGGAACTGTTATCAAAACTGGGAAGGCAGAGTTGTAGTATGTATGGGGATTGTGGAAATTTTAGATTTGCCAGGCAGATTGGTGGAATTGCAGAAATCTGACTGTTACATTTCAGAAATAGGCTATTCAAACAATGTACCAGTGATGTGCTCCACAGGAGTCACCTTGACTGGCCATTCCTTCCTCTCCTAGCAGTTCTAAAATTCCTTTCTTCAAAAATTATGGACGTTGCTTCAACAATTTGTGGAAGATAATTCTGTGTTCTAATTGCCTCCTATAATAAAAGGTTCTTTTTCCCCCAACTTCCCTTACTATTACTTTTATGATTATCTTAAATTTGTGACTCCTCATTATGGAATCATAGAATTCCTATAGTGCAGAGAGGTCCATTTGGCCCATTGGGTCTGCACCGACAACATTCCCACCCAGGCTCTATTTCCGTAACCCCACAGATTTACCCCGCTAATCCCTCTAATCTACTCAACCCAGGACACTAAGGATCAATTTAGCATGGCCAATCAACCACACATCTTTTAGGTTGTGAAGAAAACCCACACAGACATGGGGAGAATGTGCAAACTCCACAAAGACAGTGACCCAAGCCAGGAATTGAACCTAAGTCTTTGGAGCTATGAGGCAGCAGTGCTAACCACAGTTCCACCATGCCACTCATTTAATCTTATCATCTGATTGAACATAGAAAGAATTTATCATATTCCTAACACTTCATAATCTTGAAAACTCCTATTGTAATACTCAAACTTTTTTGATCCAGTTTGTTTTTGACAAATGACAGTGACTCAAGTCTCTCTTCACAGCTGTAAATCTTTTGCTCCAGTAACGTCCCAGTGATGGGGAGGGGGGTGGAAGCAGGTAGTTAAGAGTCACCACATTGCCGTGGCTCTGGAATCACAATGCAGGCCAGACCAGGTGGGGACAACAGATTTCCTTCCATAAAGGATATGAATGAACTAGGTGGGTTTTTCTGACAATTGACAATGGTTTCATAGTCATCGTTAAACTTTTAATTCCACATATTTTTCATTGAATTCAAATTGCACTATCTGCATAGTGAGATTAGAACATTGCTGAGTTTCTGGATTAATAATCCAGCAATAATACCACTAGGCCATTGCCTCCCCAAAGCGGATGGGTTATACCCAGGCAGAATTGGGACCAATACCACTGCAGGGAGTTTTGCTTGTTCCATTGGAGAGATCTTAAACTAGAATGGCAGGGGGATAGGAACCAAAAGGTAGACTCAGATCGGTAAGATTCAGACCAGGACAATGTGAGGTACAGCATTAATTAGTGGTGTAGCCAGCGACTTGGAAAGACAAAAGAAACAAGGGTTAAAACACATCCAACAAAAGACAATAACAGGGTTGAGCTGTTTATACTTCAACGCAAGGAGTATTATAATCAAGACAGATAAATTAAAGGCCCAGATATACACATGGAAGCAGGAGGTTGTTGCTATCATAGAAAGAATCAATTACAGGTGTGGGAAAGATGGTATACTAAACAGGTGAACAAAGGAGGCTTTATGGGTTGATATTCAGAATAAAAAACAGCAGTCTCACTCGCAGGAATATACTACAGAACCCCAAATAGCGAAAGGGAGATAGATTAATATATGTAGACAAATTTCTGTTTGGAGGAATGAGAAGGAAAGAATCTTAGGAGACTTTAACCAGCCCAATATCAAATGGATTTCAAACAATATAAGGGGCATTGAGGTTGAAAAATTCACACAGTATCCAGAATTTTTTTAAAAATAAAATGTGACAAGCCCAACAAGAAGAGACACTATTCTGGACTTTGTCTTAGGAAATGAAGATGGGCAAGTGGGGAAAGTAGGGACCATATCAGGGATAGCGACCACAGTTCAGTTAGATTTAATATTCTTATGGAAGAAGCAGAGATAAATCAGGAGTAAGAGTTCTAAACTGGGAGAAGACAAATTTTACAAAATCAAGAAGTGATTTGGCTAAGGTAAATCAGTGTGAAGTGAGACCTTGGGGTACAGGGCAGACATGTAACGGTGGCACAATGGTTAGCACTGCTACCTCACAGTGCCAGGGACATGGGTTCAATTCTGTTCTTGGGTCACTGTCTGTGTGGAGTTTGCACGTTCTCTCTGTTTGGATGTGTGTTTCTTTGGATGCTCCAGTTTCCTCCCACAGCTCAAAGATGTGTGGGTTAGGTTGATTGGTCATTCTAAATTGACTCCAGTGTCAGGAGGATTAGCAGGGTAAATATGTGGGGCTGTGGGAGTAAGACTGGGTGGGATTGTGCAGACTTGATGGGTCAAAAGCCTCCTTCTGCACTATAGAGATTCTATCTATTCTATGTCCGGTTGAAAAGTAAGAATGATATTAAAATTCCAGACCCCCGTGGTTGACTAGAAAAACACAAGAGAAGATTAAACAGAAAAAGAAAGCTTATGATAGTCACAAAAAAACTTAACACCGCAGATGGCCTGGGGGAGTGTGGAAAGTACAGAGATCAAGAAAAAAGAGTAAGGAAATCAAAGAAAGGGCATGAAAAAATATGAGCCAACAAAATTAAAAAAAACCCAAAGATATTTTACCAGTATACAAAGCTAAAAAGAGTAGTTAAGGAAAAAGTGGGACCTATCAGAGATGAAGAAGGAATGCAGAGGATATAGGGAGGATTTTAAATGAAGTTTTTATGTCTGTATTCACAATGGAAAGGGATATAATGGATACATGGTATAATAATCCAAGAGGAGCAGTGTGAAATATTGGATAAAATAATCATAACGAAAGAAGAAGGTGTTAGAGGACTTGGAATCCCTGAAAGTGGATAAGCGACCAGGGTCAGACGGATTATTCCCTAGGATGTTTAAGGACTTCAGGGAGGTAATCGCAGATGCCCTGAGGATTATTTTCCAATCTTCACGTGACACTGGTGAGATGCTGGAGGAATG
The DNA here is from genome assembly GCA_024679065.1 of Sphyrna mokarran. Taxonomy (NCBI): domain Eukaryota; kingdom Metazoa; phylum Chordata; class Chondrichthyes; order Carcharhiniformes; family Carcharhinidae; genus Sphyrna; species Sphyrna mokarran. The sequence goes on along the minus strand of JAGIQG010000022.1, from coordinate 31,765,493 downwards.
CAAATATAGTTCTGTTGTTTAAAAAGGATAGAAAGGAATTGCCAAATAATTATAGGCCAGTTACACATTTTTCAGTAGTGGGCAAATTATTAGAATCAATCCTGAGAAATTGGAAAGATGTGGACAAGTCAGAGATAGTCAGCATGGCTTTGTTAAGGGAAGATCATGCCTTATAAACTTGATTGAATTCTTTGAGGAAGTGACGAGGAGGATTGATGAAGGTAGTGCAGTGGATGTTGTCTGGATGGATTTTAGTAAAGCATTTGACAAGGTCCCACCTGGCAGACTGGTCAAAAAACTGTGCAATAATTTTATCAGTGAGATATCTTCACTGCTTTCCTCCCTCAGCCTGTACCTGTACACCAAACAATTATTCAGCCTTGGTGATTTCAATTTACACCTGAGCTCATTGTGTTCTTTCTCCTCTTGAATTCACAGCTCTCTTATCCTCTCTAAACTTCTCCTTCTCTGTAAACTCTTCAGCCGATATTTATGGCCACCTTTGACCTTGTTACTTTATGTAGTCTTGCTAGTCCCATTATATTAAATACACCTCCTTGTATCGGTAACCATCCGTATACCCCTTCTAGGCCCCAGCCCTATCTCCTCCTGAATCTGTTCTTGGGGGAAGAAAACTATTTCATTTCCAACTGCAACCTTTTAAAATCCCAACCATCTAGCTTTTAGCTCCCCATTCACCATAACCTTTCTGTAGCTGCTGATTTATTCAACCTCTGTTCACCTTCACTTCTCCCTTTGACTGAGCTTAGCTTCAAATAAAACCATTGCTTTCTCTCTCTCTCTCTCACCCATCCACTCGTCTGTATTTTGATTAGAGGTTGGTAACTGAAAGGATATGGTGGACAACTGGTCTTAAAACAACATCTGAACCTGTTTTCATCTGTTCACAATCCCAGGATCATCCTGGAATGCACAGATTAATGTTCTGCTTCTTTTCTGTTTTGCAAACTGTTATCTTAATTCCCTCTCTCCTCCCCACACTGATCCTCCTATCCAATAAGTGGTGTTGTGTGATCACTTCTTTGTCACTAAAATTAAGACAACCCGAGCATCTGCCACATCTCTCCTTTCCACTAACTCACCTGGCCATAATTCATTTAATGCTTTCCCTGCCCTAGCCTTGAATTTGTATCTTTCTCTAGTTTCTCTCCTAATCTCCTCATGCCCTCCCGGAGCTCATTTTATCTATGTGACTCACTTCTCGATCCTATTTCGACTAAACCGCCTCTTCAGGTATTGTCCCTCTCTCCTTTAAAGCCGTTGTCATCACTCCTCAATAAAACCAGCAAGTTATCATCCCAATGGAAACCTCGCTTTCTTCTCCAAAATCCTTGAATGTCGCCTTGCCTCCCAAGTGTCGTGCCATCTTTTCTGGAACAGCATGTTTGAATCACCCCAGCTAGGTGCCTGCCCCTGCCACAGTAATGAAGCAGCTTTAATCAGAAAATCTTCAATGATTGTGACAAAGGTAGTATATTTTTTCCTTGCCTTTCTTGATCTGTTTGCAGCTTTTGACATGGTTGATCTCACCAACCTCTTCCAACATCTGCCCCCTCTTGCCCAGCTGTGGGGGACTCTTGCCTATCGACTCAGAGCCAAAGAATCACTTACAATGACTCCACTACCAGCTCCCGTATTCAGTGTTCCCGAATGATCTCTCCTTGATCCCATCATATTCCCTATTTCTTAGTTACATCATGTCACTTAGCTGCATCATCTGAAGGCATGGGGACACATCTATGCTGACAACACCTATCATTGACTCCTCACTTGCTGCCACTTTGTCAAAAGCTTATTCAACATCCTGTACTGGATAAGCAGAAATTTCCATCAATTAAAAATTGGGAAAATTGAAAACTACTTTTTTTAGATCCCCACTCCAAATCTGTTCTCTGGCTACCAACTCTATCCCTATCCTTGGCAACAATCTAAGATTAAAGCCAGCCCCTTCGTAGCGTTTGTTCAGTTTGATCTAGAGAGGAGCTTCTCGGTATCTATGTCATCACTGGGACTGATTCTGTAACTTTACCCATCTCAGTTCAGCTGCTGCTGAAATCCTCATTTGTGCCTTCATTACCTCCAGAATTCACAATTCAAATGCATACCTTCCTAGTCTCCAAAGCTCTAGCCTCTGTAAACTTGAGTTCATCCAGATCCCTGACCACGTCTCAGCTTGCAGCATGTCCCATTTCCCTATCACTTGTGTGCTCAATAACCCACATTGGCTTTTGGTCACGCAATGTCCTGATTTCAAAATTCTCATCCTCATTTTCCAATCCCTCCATGGACTTGCTCCTCCATATCTCTGCAATCCCTTCTGGCCCCACAACTCTCTGAATCGTGCACTTTTAATCCTGTCATGTCTGAATTCTCAATCATAATTATTCTAACATTGATGGCTGTGCCCTAAGTTGCCTTGGCCCCCATCTCTGGAGTACTCTTTCTACTCTTCTCTGTAATGTTTTCCTTCTTTAAGTCACTTCTTAAAACTTATGTTTTGACCAAACCTTTAGTCATCTTTTTGATTTGATTTATTATTGTTTCATGAATTGTTATACAGTGAAAAATATTATTTCTTGCGTGCTGCAGGCAAAACAAACCATTCATAGAGAACAAAAGGAAAGGGTGCAAAATATAATGTTAGCGTCACAACAAGAGTGTAGAGAAAGACCAACTTAATATGAAGTAGGTCCATGCAAAAGTCTGATGGCAGCAGGTAAGAAGCTGTTCTTGAGTCGGTAGGTACATGACCTCAGAATTTTGTATCTTTTTCCCAAAATGTCCAGTGTATATGGATTATGCTGGCTTCATTTCCAAGGCAGTGGGAACTGCAGAGTCAATGGATGGGAGGCTGGTTTGCATGATGGATTAGACTTTGTTCACAACCCTTTATAGTTTCTTGTGATCAGAGTAGGAGCCATACCAAGCTGCGATACAACCAGAAAGATGCTTTCTATGGAGCGTCTGTAAAAATTAGTGACAGTCGTAGTGGACATGCCAAATTTCCTAGGTCTCCTGAGAAAGTAAGGCATTGGTGGACTTTCTGAACTTGCGTCGGAGTGGAAGGACCAAATCAACTTGTTGGTGATCTGGACACTGAGAAACCTGAAACTTTCAGCCAACTCATCCCCGTTTATGTAGACAGGGGCATGCTCTCCACTATGCTTCCTGATGACTAGCTCCTTCATTTTCCTGACATTAAGGATAAGCTTATTGTAGTTGCACTAGTTCACCAGATTCTCTATTTCTTGTACTCTGTCTCATTCTACCCTAACATTTCCCTATGTGGCTCATAACTGGGGCTGAACTTTCTTGTCCTCTCTTCTGGAGCTGCCAGTGGTGACCCTGCAGTGATCTCCCTGGCAGCATGGCCAGTGAATTGTGTTGAAAGGACCAGAAGATCCCAGCATCGGCCAAGGGCAAAATACACCAAGGTGGAGGGCAGAAAATCCCACCCTTGGTTTGATAATGCTTCCATAAAGCACTTCAAGACATTAAATTACATTGAGTGTCTTTTATTAAGGAAAGTTACTATTGTTGCACTTGCTCTCTTCCATCAGCTTTGCAGTAAATATGATAACACAAAGCCTTGCTGGGGTCAAAGGCCTAATTTCTGGCGTATTCTGGTCTTTAATTATCATTGTTAAGACCTTACAGCTAAATGGGATAACTAGCAGCTGGCAACAAGCCAAGGCATACCACAAAGTAGCAACTAGGCTTGGCAATGACTGGAATCCATTCTGTAATCTTGGAGTCAGTGCATTTTAATGACCCTTTTCTGTAAGCCAGCCATCAAATTTGCTTTCAAGGAGTCGACCTTTCTTTCAGTAAAACCGTGGCCTCTTCGTTCTTGGACTGCTTTGAAATCCCAGCTCCAATGGAAATTGCACTGAGTTGAGGTCACGTTTATCTGGCTGCACTGCATGTCAATTTTTAGCAATTTCCACCCAGTAATTTCAGAGATGCACACACCTTAAATGGGAATATTGCAGGTCAAAGCAAATTGATGGAGTTTAAAGTGAGCAAAATTTGATAACTTAACCAAAAAAAAGCAGGTGCAGGTATCATAATGTATGATTTAACCTACGCTTATTGTTTGAGGCAGCACGTCAAACTTTTATGCTGCCTGCTAAGTTACTTGATTGCAATGTGCAGTTACCTTAACCTCACCGTGAATGACATGTGTCCCAGCAGGGAGCTCAGAATCTGAGAGGCTAACGCCAGTTAAAAAACTGGCCTGCACCTCTTAAAACATTCACTGTGGCTGGAGCATTTTTGCAAGCCATTCAGACACTGATTCTGAAACTGAATGAGGCACTAGAATGGCATAACATCGGGAGAGAACATGTTCCACCATTTGCTGAATGCGGCATAAGAGGCCTCAGTCAAGTGGGTGCAAAGGTAGTATGAAGTGCTGTATCCATGGGGAGCCAGGAGGCCATCTGAATAAACTCTCAGGTGACAGTGGGACCAGTTAGTTATGGCGGTCAGTGCCAGAAGTCTAGCCCCCAAGGACCCGGATACAGTGTCGTGAAAAGTTCAGTGTCTTCACCTGAGTGACCAAGGTCAATGAATGTATCTGTGAATACTGAATTCCACTACCTGCGGCATTGACCTCGCACACTCGAGGTAAAATTGGCAGTTTGCACGTGGTTGGCTGCATTGACTGTTTTTTAAAACTTCCTTTCTTGAAACTGTCTGGGATGGGATTGGGGGAGGGTAATTGGAATATCTGGCTGTGACATCAGTCTTCTAAGAAATCAGCTTGTGATTTAGTTGCTAGGCAATCAGAAGCTGATTGGGTGGGTGGGGTGTGGGGGAAGGTGGAATATGGAGGGTGTACTAAACACCAGGCTGTCAGCCAGTAGTCAGAACAGACACAGGGCTCCTGGTGTTTAGGATTTCAGCACTCGGAGAACAAGCTGTTGAGTAGAAGACAGCTAAAGAGGGAAATTAAAGAAGCAGACTGAAAAGACAGATTCTGGGAGCAGCACTGTGAAGAATCAGGAAAAGCTTGCCTTTTGGTGGACATTGTACCTGTTGAATCTAGTGGTCTAAATCTCATGGATTGGATTTCGGACTGAAATCCTGCGTGAATAAAGGAACTGAAGTTTGAACATAAGATAAATAGTTAATGCTATATCAATGCTGAAAAAAATGTACAAAACTTAACTTTGTTGTATTGGCTATTTGAAGTGTATCATTTCTACTGAATACAATTTGCCATCCATATTTAATCCTCATTGAATTTCTGTTGATTTTAGCTTTATTCAGTACAAGTTCTTTTTTAAAAAAATGAAATCAATATTTTCCATTGGGGTTATCGGGAAATTTGATTATCGGTATCCACTGGGATCATAACACTACTCCAGCCGTCTCACATCCCACCACTCCATTACCAACAACTTCTGTCAATGCATACTTACACCAAACACTCACAGATTTGCTACATCCTCACATGTTCAGTCAGACATTCAGCAGTAACAAGATCCAAACAGATTGTATCATCCTTACTGACATGCTGCCCCCTCTCTTGGAGGACTGAATAGAGTGCAACCCAAGGCAATGAGTTGTAGCTGTTGGGGAAACATGGGTTTCCATGTGCTAACTGCTATGGAGAGGATGGCACTCACCATCTTTGGAGTGGCCATTGCTGATGTCATGTCCAGCAATGAAGCCAAAATGATCCAACCCTCAATTCTAATCCTCCTCCTCACATTCCACTCCCATCCCCCATCCCCTTCCTGCAAATCTTTTCTGATTTAGAAATTGCAAATTGTGTAAGCATGCAATTCTTTCTTCTCCTACTGCCGCGCACCACCCCCCCACCCCCCCACCCCCACCCCACAATTCACCCCAAACCTACCCTTTCTCCAAGAACTACAACCTGGCTAGGCAGTCAGGGAAGAGGAAGGAATATAGTTACTCAGTCTCACACTCATGGAATCATAGAATGGTTACAACACGGAAGGAAGCCCTTAGCCCCTCATGTCTATGCTTCAAGACCAACTGCACTAGTCCCACTATCCTGCCATCTCCCTGTATTCCTGCAAACTTCCTCTTGTCGGGTGCTTTTTTAATTCCATTTTGAAAGCCATGATTGAAGCTGCTGCACTCTCATCGCGGGCATTCCAGATCCTAACCACATGCTGAAGATTTTTCCTCATGCCCCCATAAATCTTTTCTTCAGAATGACTTCTCTCTATCCATTCTGTTCAGACCCTCGTGATTTTGGCCGCTCCCGTCAAATCTCCCCTTTTCTCTTGTGCAGGAAGTTAGTCTCTCCAATCTATCCACAGAGCTTTCTCCTTGAAACCATTCTCTTAAATCTTTACTGCACTGTCTTGAATGTCTTCACATCCCTTCCTGAAGTGTGGTGTGCAGAATTGGAGATATTATTCTGGCTCAGTCACTGACACTATGAGCACTTGGGAAAACTTAGGCTTGGGATGTGTACATGGTGAGACACCAGTGAAAACCAGTGCACTAGGAAAGGATCATTTCAATGCTGGCACTAGCCAAGGGTAAACCAGGTGCTCACTCCTGGAAGGAGAGATTTGCTGCAGAGGACTCAGATGAGCACTTGGATGGGACAGATTTCAAAAGAAGGCCAATCTCAATGAAATGTTTGTGTATTGGTAGATCTGACAGATCATTACTACAAGAGTTATTGAATCATATAGTACGAGAGGAGGCCATTGAGTCTGTATTGACCACAATCCCACCCAGGCCCCATTGTAGTAACCCCATATATTTACCCTGCTAATCCCCCTGGCTCTATGGTCAATTTATCATGGCCAATCAATCTAACCTGCACATCTTTGGACTGTGGGAGGAGATCAAAGCACCCAGAGGAAATCCATGCAGACATGAGGAGAAAGTACAAACTCCACGTAGATAGTGACCCGAAACCGGAATTGAACCCAGGTCCCTGGCGCTGTGAGGCAGCAGTGCTAACTATTGTGCCACACAGATGTTTAGTGAGTAACAGCAGGATTAATGGACAGGTATTCTGATTGGCAGTGCAAGGATCTGTGTTGCGCTTCGATTCATTAATAACTTTCTTCTTTATTCTTTCACGGGATATACGTTTCCCTGACAAGGCCAGCATTTGTTGCCCATCCCTAATTTCCTTTAAACTGCATGGTTGACAGATCATTTCAGAGGGCAGTTTAGTCTCAACCACATTGCTGTGGATCTAGAGTCACATAGGCCAGACAATGTAAAGATGGCAGATTTCCTTCTCTAAAGGACATTAATGTCAGGGGTAAGTTTTTCACTCGGAGTGGTGAGTGAGTGGAATCGGCTGCCGTCAGTGGTGGTAGAGGTGAACTTGCCGGGCTCTTTTAAGAGACTTCTGGATGAGTACATGGGATTTAATGGGATTGAGAGTTATAGATAGGCTTGGTAGGTATGGAAATGATGGGTGCAACTTGTGGGCGAAGGGCCTGTTTGTGCTGTAGTGTTTTATGTTCTAATGAACCAGATAGATTTATAGGACAATTGATGATAGTTTCATAGTCACCACTACTGAAACTAGCTTTCAATTTCAGATTTTTAAATTTTTTGTTAATTTAACGATTAAATTTAAAATTCCATATTGGGATTTGAACCCATGTCATCACAGTATTAGCCTGGGCCTCTGGATTACTAGTTCAGTGACATTACCACTGCATCACTGTCTCTCCCAAAGACTTGGATGATGGAAAAGAAAGCTGTATATTCAGATTTGCATATGACACAATGATGGGCACCATTCTAGGCAGTGTAGATGAAAGAGATATTCAAAGAGACAGGTAAACACAGTTATTTCTCTTTGGATAGAGTGTATCAGGTGGATACCAAATTACAAGATGTTATGAACTTGCAGCCTGGAAAGAGTGTGACACAGTGTAAGTCACCTTCACAGGTCCTTGCCCTGGTCTGAAGTTGCATCTGCAGTGGGCTTATCTTTAGTGAAGTGCAGATGTCACGCACACCTTTCCTCACTGAGATTCAGGTAAGAGAATTACTCACTGAATATTCCTGCTGGAAACCCTTCTCCCCTTCTTCCTCCTCTCCCATCCAGCTGCTTGATTTGCTTTGTGTGCCTTCTGCTCAATTTCCCTGTTATGCCTGTTGTAGAATGTTGGATATTATTTGGTAGGTCTTTATGAAGTCTTCCAAGTCTTCAATAAGCCAATGTATTAACTACAAGAACTAGGTACGTATATAAAGAGTTCAGTCTTGGAGCTGTCTCCATACTTGTTTATGAACACGGCTCTGTCCAACACTCAACTTGAACCCTAGGTGCGGGTCATGTGTTCTCTTACATCATTCTGTGGGTGGTACTGTACTCAGTCCCAAATTTACCCAATAAATGCCAGGCCCTTATTCTACAATGTTGGGTCTGGGAGTGACTGATGCAAAAGCTTTGGTGACTGGACGTGGCCCTTTAGCACCTGTCATACAACTCCCTGTGGAGCTCAGCAACTTTACAGAACTCTTGAGAGTATCACAGCACGTGTATAATCATAGCAGTGACCATTAGGAATGTGTCAGTAGCTAATCTGAAAGTAATTGATGGTCTCTTTAAATCGCAGGAACAGAGGAGGTCCTTCTTATTTTCAATGGTGTGTTTGGCGAGGGATGATTGAAATAAAGCATTAGCTGGAATGTTGAGATCCAAACTGGCAAAGCTAGTGAAAAGCATATGTTGGATGTAATGTGACCAACGGTAACAAGCTGTAAGGGTCAGCTGACTCAGTAAACCATGGAACCAATTACAGACTAATGTGATGGTCAGCTGACCAGTTGACACTCTATAAATAAGAACCTATTGGGAATTGTGGGAAAGCTTGAAGTGGCCTAGGCTGAGCCCTGATTTGTGATTTATAAGTTGGAGTAAGCTTTGTTATGTTTTTATTGTCTGCATTTGAAGTGTTCTGAAGAAACACATAATGCACCCAACATGAGTCCTGAACAGAGCCCATAAAGCCACTGGTAGTTCCAAAATATGGGTGCTATTCATCCAAATGTTTCGCTGAAATTATCTGCTGTGAATTACTTCACAAATGGTCCCATTCCTCTAAAGTTCTGTGATTGCATTTCAGCATTAAAGTCAAAATTACAGCAGACATATGCAAAATGAATAAACTTGTTGAAAAGTAGAATGATTGCAGCACAAGTCTAATGAGGCTTGTCCAGCAGTAAGAATGACATTGCAGCAAGGGCCTGTCTTGTAAAGGCATTTGCTTAAAAAAAAACTCCCTGTCCTTCATAACATCATCTGAGCTCAACTAAATGCAATCCTGATATCTTGGCACAGATTTAGTGGTTGACTCCAGCATAGTCTGTAGAACATTAACGAAAATTATGTGGGGTTATAGATATGGGGGTTACAGATATAGATATGGGGGTTATAGATAGGTCTATGGCTGGGTAGGTTTTGATGTGTTCGGCACAACTTGTGGGCCGAAGGGCCTGTTTGTGCTGTAGTGTTCTATGTTCTATGAAAACTGAATGAAACACTCTGAGTTTTTAAGCTGAGCTACCTGTGGTTCCTAACCCAGTAAACCTGAACTGATTCCAAAATATTGCCACCTTCCTCCTATCTTGTACTTATCTATTGCACTCCACTCCCTCCACCTCCACGCTCAGTGACAGCAGTGTGTGCTATCTACTAGATGCACTGCAGCAGTCCACTGAAGACCCTTAGACAGCACCTCCCAAACCCATGACCACTTCCACCCAGAAGGATAGCAGATATATGGGAACATCACCACCTGCAACTTCCCCTTCAAGCGGAGCTCACCATCCTGACTTGGAAATATATCACCATTCCTTTGCAGTCAGTGGGTTAAAATCCTGGAATTCCCTCCCTAATGACATTGTGGGTCAACCCACAGAACATGGACTCCAGCAATTCGAGAAGGCAGCTCACCACCACCTTCTCAAGGACAACTAAAGATGGGCAATAAATGCTGCTCAGGGAGGGACACTCATGTCCCAAAAAGCCCCATTCACTCATTGGCCCTCTGCTCACTGATATGCATTGACTTCTGATCCACCAATACTTAAGTATTAAAATCCCAATCCTTGTTTGTTCAAATTCTTGTCTTCAAATCCTGTCCTTTCTTTGTAATTAATCCAGTCTTATAGCTCGCTGGGTTTCTCCAATTATGGACTCTTGCAAATCCCTGTTTTCAATGCTCCACAATTGGTGACCACGTCTCCAGCTGTCTTGGCCCTAAGCCCTGGATTTGCTCCCCTTGTTCTCACCACCTTCCTCTTCTTTTAAGCTCCCCTTAATGTTTACCTCTTTGACCCACTTTGTGTTCACTTCTAATATCTCCTTTTGTGTCTCCATGTCAAATTTTGTTTGTGATATCTCTGTGAGGAATTTAGGAGTATTTACTGCATTTAAATGTGTTTTTATTTTTATTTATTGACACAAGTAGGCTTACATTAACACTGCGGTGAAGTTACTATGAAAATCCTTAGTCGCCACATTCCAGTGTCTATTTGGGTACACTGGAGGGAGAATTTAACACCAATGAAGCTAACCAGCAGATTTTTCAGACTGTGGGAGGAAACCGGAAGACCCAGGGGTAACCCACATAGAAACAGGCAAATGTACAGACTCCGCACAATGACCCAAGCCAGGAATCTACCCGGTCCCCTGGTGCAGGTCAGGGGCAGCAGTGCTAATCACTGTGCCAGCATGTGCTGTATAAATGTGTAATGTTAGTGCCTGACCTGGTGAGTATTTCCAGCATTTTCTACTTCCCTTGTAAAGAACTACATGCTGTTTCAGTTGGCATAATTGAGTTTGTTGTCAGCAAATGTAAACTGACTGTGATCACTCATCCCGAGAGCTTTTCTATTTACCGAATTTGTGAAAATCTGATACCAGATAGGGTCTGTAACAAATTGCGTTAGAGAACACACTCACTCAACTTGGTCTGTTGCCTCATTGATGGCATTCTCAGTCAATAGTGTATGGATTGAAGTGACCTGCTACTATATTATTGTTTGGACATGCATCCATATATGTTATCCTCATCTTGCATATCGTGGCTGCAGTGCGTACTGTCTGCTGAGAGTACTGAGGAGAGTCAGTAGCATAGTGATGTCATCACTGGGCTAATAATCCAGAGAGTCAGCTCAAGATCTGGGGACCTGAGTTCAAATCCCACTGTAGCAGATGGTGAAATTTGAATCCAATAAAAATCTAGAATTAAAAGTTTGTTAGGACAATGAAAGCCGTTGTGAAAAATCTTCCCTTTTAGGGAAGGAAATCTGCCATCCTTATCTAGTCTGACAAGAAGTGAATCCAGATCCACAGCGATGTGGTTGACTGTCAGATGTCCTCTGAAATGGGGCAATTAGGAATCGGCAATAAATGCAGGCCCAAACTTTGACACCCACAACCGTAAATGAATTTTAAAAAATCTTGAACCACACTTCCCAAAATCCTGACCTCCATCCCCAAGAAGGAGAAGGTGCATGGAAACACCTCCCCCACCTCACCTCTTTACTTCTAGTAAGCCACACTTTGTTCCCATATAATCAATGGGTTAAAATTGTCAACTTCCTGGCCTAATGTCATTGTGCCCCTCCCCACAGGGACTGCAGTGGTTCCAAAACCTTCTCAGCTCAAAAAAAAGATGTGGGCAATAAACGTTGACCTTGCCAGCAGCTGACACACAATCATGAATATTTTAAGATTCTGCCCAGAGAGTGAGGAATGGATCTCCACAATTAGCCTGGTTCTCCTACTCGTTAAGAGCAAGACTATTTCATTTTCTGGCATCCTTGGGGATAGCAATTTGCTGGGTTTTTTTTCCTTAACATGTAAAGCTGCTCCCCCTCCAATTCCTTTTCTATTCTTGAACTCTGTCTCTTGCTGAACAATGGATTGATTTCCATCTTCTAATGTGACCTACGAAAATAGCTGCAACAATTACTTGCTGCTACAAACGTCTTGACCTTTCAAATCCTGTTCCAAATGCTGTTTGGATGAGACAAAGCCATCAATTTGTAGCTCATATTCTTTTTGTATTGTTTCCTTTTTACATTTGTCTACTTTCCTGGATTTTAATTCTTTGCAACTCCTAGATCATCCTTCTAAAGGTTTTTTTTCCATAATTGGGCAGCAAGGTAGCACAATGGGTTAGCACTGCTGCCTCACAGTGCCTGGGACTCAGGTTCGATTTCAGCCTCAGGTCACAGTCTGTGTGGAGTCTGCACATTCTTCCCATGTCTGCTGGGTTTCCTCCGGGTATGCCATTTCATCCCACAGTCCAAAGATGTGAGAGTTAAGTTGATTGCCATGTTAAATTGCCCCTTGGTATCAGGGGGACAAGCTACAATAAATATATGGGGATAGGGCCTGGATGGGATTGTGGTCAGTGCAGACTCAATGGGCCGAATAGCCTCATTCTGCAATGTAGCACCCTCAGTTTCTTCCCCTTTATTAACACTTCTTGTTTCTGATGTCCAGTTAGGTTTCATCCATCCTGCCTGATTTTTTAAAACAACAACAATCTTGTAACAATCTCAAATGTCTGGGAGGATGAATGAAATTATTAATAAAATCAGCATCAAGTAGCCTTTCCCTTTTTCCAGCTTCTCAACTCTGAATCTGTATTGAAGAATCATAGAATCCCCACAGTGCAGAGGGAAGCCATTCGGCCCATCGATCCTGCACCAAAAACAATCTCACCCAGACCCAATCCCTGTAGTCTCATGTATTTAACCTGCTAGTCCTCCTGACACAAAGGGATAATTTATAATGGCCATTCAACCTAACCCACGCATTTTGGAATGTGGGAGGAAACTAGAGCACCCAGAGAAAACCCACACAGACATGGGGAGAACATGTAAGTTCCATACAGATAGTGATCTGAGACTGGAATTGAACCTGGATCCCTGGCGTTGTGAGGCAGCAGTGCTAACCACTGCCAACATGAAGAACAACGATTCGACTGATTTTGTAGCATTTCACTTTCCTTCATTTTCCAAGAATCTTCCTTGACCTACTTTTTAAGCCTTTGAATTCCTTGGTATTAATTCTCAGACGCTACCTGTCCTTACTTTCTGTCTCAACCCACCATCTTCCCCTTAATATCCCAACCTTAATCCCGAACAGACAAAACAACAAGAAAGATTGACATGGAACAGTGAAATACTAGAATCTCCTTCTCCTCTTCCCAGCCTTTTACCTTGGACTGAACTTTCCTCGCTAATTCAGGGGCTGATGTGTCTAGAAAGGCCATGAGTAAAGCCAGTAGTTGCAGCATTAAGTGTCTGCGATCTTCCTTTGCCCTTCTGCTCTACTCTTGAGGCTGTTAACTGGACATAACAAGGCAAATCAGGATACAGTCAAGTTTTTGAAGGATGCTGACATGCTGTATTTAACATTATAAATAATATGAGGTTTGTTAAACACTACGGTGTGTTTAATTAATCACTTTAGCTCTTTAGAGTGGGAGTGGCCAGGCTGTCTAGACATCAGCCAGCGTTTCTGGACTAATAGTCAGAGCTTCTGTGGATTTTTAGCTAACTTTGTCTGCAAGGAACCATACACAGCACACAAGCTGTCTTTACTTCTTCACTCCAGTTCCGAGTCCAGAACGTGTTCTAGGGAGAGACTGAAAGTTCCAGTTTCAGCCTGTTAGCGGTAACACTGTCTTTTTTAAGGTTTATTTATTCTTCATAAATAAGGCTTACATTACATCAAGATCACCAACAATGTGTCCTGGTCCCCTTCATGCTGACACTATAATTAAGAAAGCCCACCAATGCCTCTACTTTCTCAGAAGATTAAGGAAACTTGGCATGTCAGCTGTGACTCTCAGCAACTTTTACAGATGCACCATAGAAAGCATTCTTTCTGGTTCTACCATGGTATGGCTCCTGCTCTACCCAAGACCACAAGACACTACAGAAGTTCGTGAATGTAGCCCAAGCCATCATGCAAATCAGCCTCCCATCCATTAACTCTGTCCACGCTTTCTGCTGCTTCGGCAAAGCAGTCAGCATAATTAAGGACCCCTCTGCATCCTGTATAATCTCTCTTGCACCTCCTTCTTTCGGGAATAAGATACAAAAGTCTGAGGTCATGTACCAATCAACTCAAGAATACCTTCTTCTCTGCTCCTGTCAGACATTTGAATGTGCTTACCTCGCATTAAGTTGATCTTTCTCTACACCTTGGCTACGAAAGTAACATTACATTCTGCACTGATTCGTTTCCTTCTCTGTGAATGGTATGTTTTGTCTGTATAGCGCACAAGAAACAGTACTTTTCACATATGTTAATACATGTGACAATAATAAATCAGATCAAATTAATGCTCCAATGAAGTTACTATGCAATTCCTCTAGTTGCCGCACTCTGGCACCTGTTTGGGTCAAGTCAACTAATCAGCACGTCTTTCAGACATGGCAGGAAACCGGAGCATCTGGAGGAAACCCATGTAGACACAGGGAGAATGTGCAAACTCTGCACAGATAGTGACCCAAGCCGGAAATCAAACCCAGGTCCCTGGTGCTGTGAGACAACAGTACTAGCCACCGTGCCAGCAGATGAATGAGTGCGGGCAACTTAAGAAATCATTTGGTTGTTAACTAACATCTCAGCCCTTTTGTGTCTCAGGAAGTTTAGATGAGCATTGTTACCTTTTCCACAGGCTTCCTGACAATAGTAGACTTAATTTTACTGCTTTATTTGGGGTGTAGTGGGTCAACATGTTGTGGAAAGTGGGGAATATGCGAGATGCGTGTGTGTGTGTGCATATGGTGGATTGGTAAAGTATTCCTTCATTTTTTACTTTATGTGGGTAAATAAGAGCAATTCTGGAAGAATAGCGCTACTAACGATTTTGCGTTAGTGTTTTTTTTAGTCAAATTATTATTATACTGTGGAGGGGTACACGGATGCATGGCAGCAAGATCATCATTGGCAAGAGTTTGAAATTGAGCATCTGTTCTTCCGTGAAACAAGTGAAGGTGCAATTTGTGTACCTTGCCTGTAAACCGCCCTCGTGGCATACAGCAGTGTCTGTAGACAGTGGTAACAGAGTATTGATTGCAAAGAGAGGTTGTGACTGTGAAGCGCAGAGACGGCTAATGTTTACACACACTGATCCATGACCCAATCAAAGAGACAAATCAGTGACCATGGACGGCTAAACCTGTTGGAAATCTGACGTGACTGACTGTGATCTGCGGCCACAGGTTTAAAGGGTTCGATACCCGTGACTTGTTCTAATATTATGTGTCAGCTTTTTTTTTGGAAAAAAAAGGATCCAAAAACTGACAGCTCAAAAATAACCTTGAGTAGAAACTTATTGCTGTGAAGATGAAGTGAGGCACTGACACTGCAGTGCGGCACGGCTGACCAGTAACTTAAGGCGTGAGCACGCTCAACATTTAATCACTTTTATTAGAGGGGGGGAAAGCTTCCTAAAGTCGATAAAAGCACCATTTGCGGAAATAGTTGAAGGTCACAAAGGGAATTTGAGCAAGTACACAAAAACAAACAAGCAGGAAACCTGAAGTTACTGGAGATAAATGGATCAGGAGATGGAATGTTAACACTTACAAACGGGTGGGAAATAAAAGGCATATATAAAAACTCTCCAGCCTTAAATTAGTTCACCAGCAAACATCTCAGTTCACTGGAGGTGGAGCTGGACAGTCACTTTGGAGGTGTTTTGATGTGGCTGTGTGCCTCGATGATTTCCTCTGTTTCAGTTTTAGTGGAGGCAGCCAAAATGAAGCAATAACTGCTGCCTTTCCAGCACTGCTGTGGACCAGGAGGGACAGGGCTGCTTCCCTTCAGCCCCTCCAAGTGAACCTGTCATAGAATCACTACAGTGCAAAAGGAGGCCATTTGGCCCGTCAAGTCTGAACCGACCACAATTCCACCCAGGCCCTATACCCCATTTATTTATCCTGCTAAGCTCCTGACGCAAGGGTCAATCACATAACCTGCATATGTTTGGACTGTGGGAGGAAACTGGAGCACCCGGAGGGAATCCATACAGATATGGGGAGAATGTGCAAACTCTGCACAGACAATGACCTCAGACTGGAATTGAAGCTAGGTCCCTGGCATTCTAAGGCAGCACTGCTAACCACTGTGCTGTCCCATGCCCACTCCATCCCACCCTCCTCCCACCCAGCATCTTCTGCCTTCCCAACACCCTCAATCTCAACTCCTGCCTCAATTTCTTCAGATGGCTTCAGCCCTGGCCACATTTCCTGTATGAATACAGGTATTTATGAAATATTCACTGTTTCTAAACAAATGACCGTGTAATTATATATTATATTGGGGGTGAAACTTTTGACAAATTTCCACTTTTACATCAACAATACTGTTCCATTCTAAACCCTCCAGGCACCTACCCCCGTCCCCCATCCCACCCCTTCAACCCATTCCCTACATTCCCTGATCGCTCCCTCCTCTCAAATCCTTGTCTGCACTGAGTGTCTCAGGCTCAACTGTCTACGGCCAGTCAATCCCTCAGTCAATCAAATGGAGTTCAAAACTGGCATTTGGGCCCTGCCTTTTCACTCAGCAAAATGGAAGAGTCATCCAGATTCGAAGTGTTAGCTCTGCTTTCTTTCCACAGTTGCTGTCAGATGTGCTGTCTTTGTACAAACTGACCTCATGGGTTCTTGCAGACCTCAGTTATACTTTCTTACTCATCTGATTGATTAAATCCAGATTAATGGTTGGCCAACATGACCAAAGCTGAATTCAGCAAATAACAAAACCTGCTCTATAGAAAAGCAGCCAAAAAGATTACTTGGAGTTGAATAAAATGTACTTTATCAGTAACTGAATAATATTGCCCTAATTCCAGTCAAACTGTGTATTGCATCGAATTGTCCTAGATCAGTCTGAGACTGTGTATTTTACTGAACTGTTCTAGATCAGTTTGAGACTGTGTATTGTATTGAACTGTCCTAGATCAATATGAGACTGTGTATCCTATCGATCCACACTAGATCAGTATCAGACTTTTTTTTGTATTGAACTATCCTAAATGAACCTGAGACTGTATTGTACTGAACTGTCCTAGAATGGTATCAGACTGTATATTGTACTGAACCGTCTGAGTCAGCATGAGTATCATACTGAACTATCCTAGATCAGCATAAAACTGTCCATGTGTTCTACTGAACTATCTTAGATCCATATGAGATTGTATCTTGTACTGAACTGCCTTAGATCAGTACAGACAGTGTATTGTACTGAATTGTTCTACATCATTATGTATGGTACTGAACTGCTCTAGATTGTGCATTGTGCTGAACTGTCTTAGATCTATATGAGACTGTATCTTGTACTGAACTGTGCTAGATCAGTATCAGAATGTGTATTGTACTGAACTGTCCTAGTCAGTATGAGGCTGTGTGTTGTACTGAACTGTCCTAGGTACGTATAAGCCTGTATTTATGATTATTGTAGGATCATAAAACCACTATAGTGCAGAAGGATGCCATTCAACTCATAGGGTTTGCACCACCATCCAATAGAGCAAGTTATCTATCACATTAACAAATATCTTGTTATTCCCCCTAACCTATTCTGTCCTTGATCAGTATGAGACGATGTATTGTACTGAACCCTCCAAGAAAGATATGAGACTGTGCATTGTACTGAACCTTTCTAGATCAGTATGAGACTTCACAGTGTACTGAACCCTCCTAGATAGATAGGAGATTGTGCATTGTACTGAACCCTCCGAGATCAGTATGAGACTATTTTGTACTGAAAACTCCTAAATATATATTTGACTGTGCATTGTACTGAACCTTCCCAGATAGAAATGAGACTGTGCATTGTACTGAATCCTCCTAGATCAATATGTTTTTATTTATTCCTTTTATAGGATGTGAGTGTCATCGGCTGGGCCAGCATTTACTGCCCATCTGTAATTGCTCTTGAGAGGGCAGTTAACCACATTGTTGTGGCTGTGGAGTCACATCTCAGCCAGACCAGGCAAGGATGGCAGATTTCCAAAGGATATTAGTGAACCAGATGGATTTTGCATCAATCAACAATGGTTTCATAGACATTATTAGAGCTTTAATCCAAATATATATTCAGTTCAAAATTGTATATCATACTGAACTTTCCTGGATCGGTATGAGTCTATGTGATCTCCTAGATCAGTACAGGACTGTGTTAGGATCAGACTGTATATTGTACTGAACTGTCCTAAGTCAGTATGAAACTGTGTATTGTACTGAATTACCTTAGACAGAATCAGACTGCATATTGTACTGAACTACCCTAGATCAGTCTGAGTCTGTGTATTGTAATGAACTGTCCTTGATCAGTATGAGGCTGTGTATTGTACTGAACTGTCCTAGATCAGCATCAGAATGTGTATTGTTCTGAACTGTATTCAATCAGCATGAGACTGTGTATTGTATTGGACCCTCCTTGATCAGTAAAAGACTATGCTTTGTGCTAAACTCTCCTAGATCAGTATGAGATTGTGTACTGTGCTGAACCCTCCTAGATCAATATGAGACTGTGCATTGTGCTGAATCCTCCTAGATAGAAATGAGATTGTGCGTTGTACTGAACCCTCCAAGATTAGTAACAGACTGTGTACTGTGCTGAAAGCCTTTAGATCAGTATGGGGCTGTGCATTGTGCTGAACCGTCCTAGATCAGTAAGGGACTGTGCATTGTACTGAACCCTCCTAGATCAGTACAAAACTGAGCATTGTACTGAACCCTCCTAGATTAGTATGGGACTGTGCATTGTGTTGAACCCTCCTAGATCAGTATGGGACTGTGCATTGTACTGAACCCTCCTAGATCAGTATGGGACTGTGCATTGTGTTGAACCCTCCTAGATCAGTATGGGACTGTGCATTGTACTGAACCCTCCTAGATCAGTACAAAACTGAGCATTGTACTGAACCTTCCTAGATCAGTATGGGAC
This sequence comes from Sphyrna mokarran, assembly GCA_024679065.1. Lineage (NCBI taxonomy): Eukaryota > Metazoa > Chordata > Chondrichthyes > Carcharhiniformes > Carcharhinidae > Sphyrna > Sphyrna mokarran. Next base: position 31,746,514 of record JAGIQG010000022.1, on the reverse strand, counting down.
TGTGCATTGTGTTCAACCCGCCTAGATCAGTACAAAACTGAGCATTGTACTGAACCCTCCTAGATCAGTATGGGACTGTGCATTGTGTTGAACCCTCCTAGATCAGTATGGGACTGTGCATTGTACTGAACCCTCCTAGATCAGTACAAAACTGAGCATTGTACTGAACCCTCCTAGATCAGTATGGGACTGTGCATTATGTTGAACCCTCCTAGATCAGTATTGGACTGTGCATTGTACTGAACCCTCCTAGATCAGTAAGGGACTGTGTGCATTGTGCTCAACCCTCCTAGATCAGTATGGGACTGTGCATTGTGCTGAACCCTCCTAGCTCAGTATGGGACTGTGTGCATTGTGCTGAACCCTCCTAGATCAGTATGGGACTGTGCGTTGTACTGAACCCGCCTAGATCAGTTTGGGACTGTGCATTGTGCTGAACCCTCCTAGATCAGTAACAGATTGTGTGCATTGTACTGAAACCTTCCTAGATCAGTATGGGACTGTGCATTGTACTAAAACCCCGTAGATCAGTGTGAAACTGTGCATCGTACTGAACCCTCCTAGATCATTATGGGACTATGCATTGTATTGAACCCTCCTAGATCAGTACGAGACTGTGCATTGTACTGAACCTTCCTAGATCAGTATATTTTTATTTATTCCTTTTATAGGATGTGGATGTCATTGGCTGCGCCAGCATTTACTGCCCATCTGTAATTGCTCTTGAGAGGGCAGTTAACCACATTGTTGTGACTGTGGAGTCACATCTCAGCCAGACCAGGCAAGGATGGCAGATTTCCAAAGGACATTAGTGAACCAGATGGATTTTACATCTACAATGGTTTCATAGACACTGTTAGATTTTCAGTTCCAAATATATATTTAATTCAAAATTGTACATTATATTGAAAGTTCCTCAGTCATTACGAGGCTGTGTGTTGTACTGAATCCCCCTAGATCAGGACAAGACTGTGTTAGAATCAGACTGTATATTGTACCGAACTGTCCTAAGACAATATGAGACTGTGTATTGTACTGTCCTAGATCAGTAAGAGACTGTGTATTGTACTGAACTGCCTTAGATCAGAATCAGATTATATATTGTACTGAATTATCCTAGATTAATCTGATAGTTCAGTGTATTGTACTGAACTATCCTAGATCAACATGAGACTGTATATTTTATTGAACTGTCCAGGATCAGGATCAGTGTGGGGATTATACTGAACTGTCCTGGAGATCAGATTGTGTATTCAACTACCCTAGATTAGCATCAGACTGTGTATTGTACTGAACTGTCTTAGATCAGCATGAGGTTGTGTATTGTACTGAACTAGTTTAGATCAGAATCCGATTGCATAATGTAACTGAACTGTCCTGGATCAGGGTCAGACTGTGTATTGTACTGAATTCATAGAATCCCTACAGTGCAGAAGGAGGCCATTTAGGGCCATCAACTCTGCACCAACCACAATCCCACCCAGACCCTATCCCCATAATCCCATGCATTTATCCTAGTTAGTATGCCTGATACTAAGGGGTAATTTAGCTTGGCCAATCCACCTAAGCCACATATTTTTGGGCGGTGGGGGGAACTCGAACACCCGGAGGAAACCCACACAGAAATGGGGACAATGTGCAAACTCCACACAGACAGTGTCCTGAGGCTGGAATTGAACCCGGGACCCTGGCACTGTGAATCAGCAATACTAACCATGCCACATTGTCATCTTAAATCAGTATCAGACTGTGTATTGTGTTGAACCCTCTTAGATCAGTATGGGATCACGTATTGTACTGAATCTTCCTAGATCAGTATGGGACTGTGTACTGTACTAAATCTTCCTAGATTAGTATGGGACTGTGTATTGTACTGAGCCCTCCTAGATAAGTATGGGACTGCGTGTTATTCTGAATTACCCTAGATCAGTATGAAATTGTACATTACAAAAAATTGATCAGTATATGTATTCAGCTGTCCTCTGTCATTTGGAGATTGGGTCTAATGCTGAATCATAATGTTTGACAGTGGTTTTCAAGTTCAAGTTTTGTTATAATGTGTGTGAAACATCCTTAGGTTACATCATATATTGTTCTCAGGTAATCCCGTGGGATAGAGGATGAAGTGCTTCCACTCTGACTTAATGACAAGCCCAATGTGCAATGTATATTCTCCACCACATTCATATTTGGAGGGTTGAGCAGATGAGGGAGGATTGGTTGTCCTCCGCATACATTGTCTTTGTCTCTGTGAACCTCCGATAAATCACTTGATGTATCTGCTTCCTTCCCGGATAAACCTTCTCCAGTTCGGTCAGTCACAAGCCAGGGACTCCTGTGAGTCAGCAGGGTTGTCTTCAGGACATCCCTAAAGTGTTTTTGCTATCCTCTTAGGAATTTCCTGCGAAGATCGAGTTCTGAATAAAGCAGTTGCTTTGGGAACCTGCTGTCAGGCATATAAATAACATGTCCCACGCAGTGAGGTGGTTGTGTATGATTAGTGCCTGGATGCTGGGCATGTTCGGAGAGGTTGCTGTTGTTGGAAGTTCTTTCTTGCCCTGGATTTGGAGGATCTTGTAAAGGCACCAGCAGTGGCACTTTTCCAGCTTCATGTTTGCTTTCAGTTCCGTGAGAGTTCTAACATTCCAGGCTTCAAACTTCATTTGGACAAGTGGAGATGCATGTGTGGAATTTTTATTATAAAATAAGGATTGCTGGTTGCATGCAGACTACCACATGATTTCGGTAGAGTGGGCTCAATCATCTTGGTACCCTCCAGCAAGGGGGGGGTTTTGAGATGATTGGAAACCTGCTCTCCCTGTGAGATATTAGCATGACCACACACAGCTGTATATGTGTCCTGTATTACATTCTTTTGCACTGCTAAGATTCAGTAAAGTATTATAGAGTTTATAATCTCTGTGCTGTGCATCATTGTGAATAGGTTCTTCTGTCCCTGAATGAGAATCCAATCGTACTTTAATAAAAACTGTGGGCGGCACGGTAGCACAGTGGTTAGCATTGCTGCCTAATAGCGCCAGAGACCTGGGTTCAATTCCCAGCTTGCATCACTGTCTGTGTGGAGTTTGCACATTCTCCTCGTGTCTGTGTGGGTTTCCTCTGGGTGCTCCGGTTTCCTCTCACTCTCCAAAGATGTGCGGATTAGGTTGATTAGCCATGCTAAAATTGCACCTTTGTGTCCTGAAATGTGTAGGTTAGAGGGATTAATAGGTAAATATTTAGGGATATAGGGTAGGGCCTGGGTGGAATATGGTCAATCCAGACTCAATGGGCCAAATGGCCATTCTGCACTGTAGGGTTTCTATGATTCTATGAAAAACTAACTAACAAACTGACAGCATTGTATTGTTCCTGGGTACAAACTGTATCTGTAATACATAACACCTCAATCAGATGTCTATAGACTGTACATTCACCTAGGTACAGAGGTGATTCAGGAGCTAAATAAAATATCCAGATATTTTCTTCATCCAAAGCTGCTTCTTTGAAAAAATAGTGCCATAACCCAAGGCTGTTTCTGATCCCCCTTTGTGTCACAGCATTGCAGCAAACTTGTCAGTTAGTGACCAGTTTCCAGATGAGTGTCATGGAGATTTTCACAGTAACTTCATTGCAGTGTTAATGTAAGTCTACTTGTGACACTAATATACAAATTTCAAAACTGAGAGCCCACCCTGCCTGATAGTTTCACATTCTTGCTGTTGTAAGCCTTTAAGGCTTTGGCACCAGTTCTCGTTACTTGTTATTGAGTGTATATTTTATCAAGTTTTGCTTCACGTTACTCACTTGAATTTATTCCAAATTTTAGTTCAGATTTGGGAAATTCAAGCCTGATATTGAAGGGAATATTCAAAACTGATTGGGCGGTAAAAAGAAAATAATTACTGAAGATACAGAGCCTCACTGACATAAAATAATCCCATAAACTAACAATGAAAAAAGCTCCTTTCATGCTTTTCTAATGATGAATCTACTCTTTAAAGACTTGTAACAATGTTTAAAGAGCAACATGGTGGCATAATGGCATTGCTGCCTCACATTGCAAGGGAGCAGGGTTTAAATCCAGCCTTGGATAACTATGTGGAGTTTGCACCTCCTCCCCATGTCAACATGGGTTTCCTCCAATAGTCCAAAATCTGTGGGTTGGGTTGATTGGCTGTGCTAAATTGCCCCTTAGTGTCTCAGGGATTAGCGGGGTAAATAAATGGAGTTATGGGGATAGGGTGGGATTGTTGTTGGTGCAAGCTCAATGGGCTGAATGGCCTCCTTTTGACTGTGATTTTATGATTCTAGTCACGTGGGGTGTAGATTAGATACTCCTAACTGTCCATTAAAAGTCCTGGCCCGTCACAGACTCGCTACAGAGTAAGGCTGTATATCCTCCAACCTTGGCATCCACCAATGTCATCTTTCTGTTTCCCCACCAACTGAGTGCAAGGTTTTGCTGAATTATCAGAGATCCCTTTCTCTCATTGGATTCATGCCCAGTAATCACTGAGTTGAGACAACCCAAACATATTTCACCCTGTGTTGCTGCACCTTGGGAAAGCAGGTTTCAGCCTTCTGGCTGGGTTTAATACACATTCCCTCCGATTCAAGGTTCTGTTGCCAGTGATCATAGCTGACCCGCCCATTAATGGTTTCAGTCCAACCAAACCGATAGTGATTTTGTCACCTCATTCAACCCAGAACTGAGCTTCTGATTTTGTCCATCATAAAGAACTTTTCTTCACCTCGCACTCAGTTCACCTTTTGCTGAAACTGTAATCCATGCTCCGATGCTCACCCGCTTGACCTCTCATTGTCTTTATTGTATAAACTTTGGATCCTATACCACATCATGCTCTGTTCAGTGCTCCCTCCGCTTGTTGGCCTGCATGGACTTCTGGTCACTAATAGCCATGTAAGAATATGATGTAATGGCAATAATAGAAACAACATTTTAAACCAGTGAAGACTGAAGGCTGAATAATCAAGGAAGCAAACTGTTCAGAAAAGATAGAGAAGGAAAAAAGAGATGTTGGATAGCAATCATAATTACAGAAGTTGTCGTCAGGTTGAAAAGAGACGGCAATGACAGAATCCATTCGCTTATAGTAGAGAAGTGAAAATGGGACATTTGCAATACTGGGTTTATACTAATGAACTGATGACTATCGAGAGAGTGACAGAGGAGCAAATCTATAGAGAAATCAGAGATGTGCAAGAACTGTAGAACGGTGATACTGGGGGATTTAGATTATCCAAATATCTATCAGGATAATGTTAGAGGAAGGGAAAGAAAGGGGAGGAATTACTGAAATATGTTTGGCAGAACTGTCTTGACACGTTTGTCCTTGACCCAATAAGGATAGAGGCAGGACAGGAACAGGTGCTACGGTGGGCCAAATACCCCAGCATCTGTGGGGAAACTCTTGGGTAAGAGTGATCATTGTATCATAAGATTCACATTTGCAACAGAGAAGAGAAAGGGACAATCTAAAGTCAAAGTTCTAAATTGGAAGAGGGCTAACTTCAATGGAATGAGAGGGGATCTAGCCAGGTTGAGAAAGCTAATACAAGAGTGGATAATCTTTAAGGAAGTGATGTTTCACGTAGAGGCGAGGTACATTTGAACAAGAGGTGAAAGATAAGCAAATCCAAACCAGTACTCCTTGGACGAGGAGGAAGATAGAGAATATAATGAAACAAAAAGTATCGAGTCTGAGCACATCAGGTGAATTCTTCAGGTGAGAACCAGGCCAAATATGTGATGAGGAAAATAACACTGGCCAAAAGAGAATTTGAGACTAGAATAGCAGCCAACAATATATAGCATCCAAAAATCTCCCACCAGAAATTAATATTAGTGGGCTCTAAGAGGTAGAGTTGGGCCTATTAGGGACAAAGACGATGATATATGCTTAGAGGTGCACAACAATGCTAAGATAATTAATGAGTATTTTGATTCAGTGTTTACTGGAGACAGTAATTGTGACAAAATATTGGTAGAAAAGGAGATGGTAGAGGTAGTGAATGGGGGTGAAAATTGATATACTGGATGCACTGGAAAGATTGGCTATGCTTAGAATGGATAAGTTCCCTGTTCCAGATGGCTTGCATCCAAAGTTGCTAAAATAAGTTGGGATGGAGATAAAAGAATGGCTTGACTTTATCTTTCCTAGATAAGGGGAGGTGTCAGAGGATTGGAGATTTGCAAATATGACGCCTTATTTTGAGAAAAGGTGTAAAGACATTCCAAGTAATTACTGTTAGAATCCCATTGATGTTACTTCAGGGACAGTCAGGTCCAAAAAAGGAACACTTGCATGATAGATCATAATGCCTTTGTCCAGAAACAGAGTCGCAGGAGTACCAATTAACCTTTTCACAAAGAATAAAATATTTAATAAACGTTAAAAGGCTGACTATAATACAATGCTCTTTCACTCCACCTATATCTTCACAGATGCATTGAGATTTTTAAGGATAACACAAGTTACAAAATATATATTTTATACTATTCTCAGTAAGCACACAGTCAAATGCCAGATGCCACTCAATACAACTTCTCTGAATTTTTCATCAATTCCTCCCAGATGTTTGTCACTCCTGTTAAAGGAACTCTGACTTCCACGTGAGTGTTTCCAAACACCACTCTCAGAAACCTCATTTTAGAATTTTCTCCCAAATAACAGCATGGTGACACAGTGGTTAGCTCTGCTGCCTCACAGCTCCAGGGACTGAGTTCGATTCCCAACTTGGATCATTATCTGTATGGAGTCTGCCCATTTTCTGTGTGTTTGCATGAGTTTTCTCCGGGTGCTCTGGTTTCCTCCCACTGTCCAAAGATGTACGGGTTAGGTTGATTGGACACACTAAATTAACCCTAGTGTCCAGGGATAGGATAGGTTAAAACAATAGGGTGGCATGGTAGCACAGTGGTTAGCACTGCTGCTTACAGCTCCAGGGTCCTGGATTCAATTCTCTGCTCAGGTCACTGTCTGTGTGGAGTTTGCGTATTCTCCTTGTGTTTGCATGGCTTTCCTCTGGGTACTCCAGTTTCCTCCCACAGTCCAAAGATGTGCAGGTTAAGTTGATTGGCCATGCTAAGAAATTGCCCTTTAGTGTCCAGGGTAACGGAGATTAGAGGGATTAGTTGGTATAATATATAAGGATATAAGGATATGGGCATAGAGCCTAAGTGGGATTGTGTTTGGTGCAGATTCGATGGGCCAAAGGGACTCTTTCTGCACTGTAGTGTTCTATGATCTTCTATGACCTTTGAACAATTACTAAATGGGGATAGGGCCTGGATGGGATTGGTGTCAGTGCAGACCCAATGGGCCAAATGCACTGTAGGGACTCAATGAATGCTTTTCCTCAAATTCCTTCACCAAAGATCCACTTCCAGGATTTCAGTATCTCCTCTGTGTTGCACTTCCTTGGATTGCCATGTATATTCAAGCTTCTACACAATCTCCTGTTGACCATGCCAGTAGAACACTATTGCTTGACAGCCTGTGCTAAGGTCAAAAACCTGAGGGTTACTTCATATGTCTTGGTTTTCACGAGCTGACTTCTTGTTAGCTGGCTACACCAGATAGAAACATAGAAATTAGAAGGATTAGGCCATTCAGCCCTTCGAGCCTGCTTCACCATTCGTTTTGATTAGGGCTGATCATTGAATTCAATATCCTGATCCCCCACTTCCACACCCATATACCTCGACTTCTTTTAGCTCCTAGATATGAGCCTTTTAGTTCTACCTTTAACTAGGAGCCTCTCTTTCCCTTTCTTTGACTGCAGTGAACAGTAGCTTGTTCAAATTCCAGTTCACTGTCCCTGTGATTTCTTCCTGGGACTTCTCTTTCACTCCCTGATTTGCCCACCAATGCCACTATTTTCTCAAGGTTAAGAAAATTCAGCATGTCTGCTATGACTCTCACCAGTTTCTACAGGTACACCATAGAAAGCATCTTTATCACAGCTTAGTGTGGCTTCTGTTCTAACCAAGATAGCAAGAAACTACAAAGGATTGTGAACGTAGTTCAGTCCTGCACACAAACCAGTCTCCTATCCATTGACTCAATCTACACTTTCCCTGCCTTGGAAAAGCAGCCAACGTAATCAAGCTGTCCGGACATACTCTCTTCCAACTTCTTCCATTGACAAAAAGATACAAAAATCTGCGAACATGTACCGATCAGCTCAAGAACAGCTTCTTCCCTGCTGTCATCACACCTTTAGCCCTATCACATATTAAGATGATCTTTCTCTTCACCCTATTGATAACTGCAATACTATATTCTGCACCCTTTCCTTCTCTCCTATGTATTCTATGAATGGTATGTGTTGTCTGTATAGCACAAGAAACAATGGTTTTCATTGTATCCTACTATAGGTGACAGCAGTAAATTAGTTCAATTTTGATTTGATTTATTGTTGTCACATGTATTAACATAACAGTGAAAAGTATTGTTTCTTGCGTGCTATACGGACAAATCATACTGTTCATAGAAAAGGAAAGGAGAGAGTGCAGAATGTAATCTCAGCTAGGGTGGAGAGAAAGATCAACTTAATGCAAAGTAAATCCATTCAAAACTCTGACAGCAGCAGGGAAGAAGCTATTCTTGAGTCGGTTGGTACATGACCTTTGTATCTTTTACCCGATGGAAGATGGTGGAAGAGAGAATGTCCAGGATGCTTAATTTTGCTGGCTGCTTTGCCAAGGCAGCAGGAAGTATAGACAGAGTCAGTGGATGGGAGGCCAGTTGCGTGATGGATTGAGCTACATTCACAACCTTTTGTAGTTCCTTGCAGTCATGGGCAAAGCAGGAGCCATACCAAGCTGTGATACAAGCAGAAAGCATACTTTCTATGATGCACCTATAAAAGTTGGTGAGAGTCGTAGCTGACATGCCAGATTTCCTTAGTCATCTGAGAAAATAGAGGCATTGGTAGTCTTTCTCAACTATAGTGTTGGCATAGGCGGACCAGGACAGGTTGTTGGTGATCTCGACACCTAAAAACCTGAAGCCCTCGATCCTTTCTACTTGATCCCTATTGATCAAGACATGGGCATGTTCTCCTTCGCGCTTCCTAAAGTCGATGACAATCTCCTTCGTTTTGTTGACAATGAGGGAGAAATTATTGTTGCCACATCAGTTCATCAGATACTCTATTTCATTCCTGTACTCTGTCTCATCATTGTTTGAGATCCAGCCCACTACAGTGGTGTCATCAGCAAAATTGAAAATCAAATTGAAGGGAAATTTGGCCACACAGTCATAGATGTAGAAGGAGTATCGTAGGAGGCTGAGAACACAGCCTCGTAGGGCATCGGTGTTAAGAATGTTCTTAGAGGAGGTGTTGTTGCCTATCCTTATTGATTGTGGTCTGAGTTAGGAAGTTCAGGATCCATTTACAGAGGGAGAAACCATGGCCCAGACCATGAAATTTTTGTTCTTTAGCTTCTGGGACTTGCTTTCTGCTGCTCACTCCATTGTCCCTGCTGACGGTTTCTATGAGAGCTTCTTTCTTAACCACCTGGTTCCAATTGAGCTACAAGTGCTTATGCTTTTCAGTATGGGCCCCTGGTTGCTAATCTACAGCCGAATCTTTATTTAATCTTGCTTGTTTTCACATTATAAACCTTTAGTTACAACGTAGACACAATTAAGACTTATAGATATGCAGGCACCTTTGTTTAACATGAGGTAAGTGACATTTTAACCCAAAAACACAAAATGAAACATTCTTAAACCTATGCTTTATTTTTAATATTCATAGACATAGATTACTGAAAACTACCTCTGTTTCCTGACACTACAAGCCAGTCAGTTTAACATTGGTGGTGGGCAAGCTTTTAGAAACAATAATCAGGAAGAAAATCAACAGGTATTTGAAAGGTTTAAGTTAATTACGGAGAGCCAGCATGGTTTTGTAAAAGGAAGATTGTGCTTGACTGGTTTAATTGAATATTTTGATGAAGGAATAGGGAAGGTTGATAGAAAAGGGAAAGCAATGGATTTTGTCTTTCTTGATTTCAAGAAAAGCTTTGACAAAAAACCACATAAAAGGATGGTTAACAAAAATTGAGGCTGGAGTGGCACAGTGGTTAGCACTGCTGCCTCACAGCACCAGGAACTTGGTGAATCCCAGCTTGGGTCACTATCTGTGCGGAGTCTGCATGTTCTCACCATGTCTGTGTGGGTTTCCTCTGGCTGCTCAGATTTCCTCCAGTAGTTTAAAAGATGTGCTGTTAGGTGCATTGGCCATGCTAAATTCTCCCTTAGTGTACCCGAACAGGCACCAGAGTCTGGGGACTGGAGGATTTTCACAGTAACTTCATTGCAGTGTTAATGTAAGCCTACTTGTGATATTAATATATAATCTTTAACTCCATTCATGAAGTCCCAAGTCCAATATGCTTTGTAAGCTGTTTTATTAATAATCCTCTCACCTTCAAAGATTCAAGCTCATGAACCCACAACCTTCATGTAGTAATCTGACAAATGGTGAGAGTGGAGACGGTGAATGATGGGTACTTGAAAAAAATGGACCTATGGGAATAGGGTGGGTGGGGGGTGGGCGCGGAAACAGGACAGATTGGTTTGCTTACATAGAGTCAGCATCAACTGAATGGGCCAAATGACTGCCTCCTGTGCTGTTGGGATTATATAAATGTGAGTTAGTGTTGTTTCAGGACTGACTGTAATTTGTATTTTGGGCTATAATTTGGCAGATTACTGAACCAATAGCCCAAACATAATTAATATGTTTGGATAAAGGAGATGGCTGTCAGAAAAAAGTGACATGGCAAGTATCAGCATTCTGTCAAAGTTTTAAAATTTATTTTCCTTCTTTTTATTTACTAGTGTCACAAGTAGGCCTGCATTAAAACATTGCAATGAATTACTGTGAAAATTCCCTAGTCGTCACACTTTGGCACCTGTTTGGGCACACAGAAAGAGTTTACCATGCCTAATAAGCATGCCTTTTGGTCTGGCAACACAACTGGTTTATTTCCTTCCGGATAAGCTTGCCTCAATTGGTTGTGCATTCCCCCGTATTCCCCCACGTAGCCCAGTCTGACACTTCGTTGCAAAATGAGTCATAGAGGTTTACAGCATGGGAATAGACCCTTCAGCCCAAATTGTCCATGCCGCCCAGTTTTTACCACTAAGCTCGTCCCAATTGCCTGCATTTGGCCCATATCTTTCTATACCCATAGAATCATAGAACCCTACAGTGCAGAAAGAGGCCCTTCGGCCCACTGAGTCTGCACCGAACATAATCCCACCTAGGCCCTATATATTATACCCACTAATCCCTCTAATATACGCATCCCTGGACACTAAGGGTCAATTTCTTAGCATGGCCAATCAACCTAACCCGCACATCTTTGGACTCTGGGAGGAAACCGGAGTACCCAGAGGAAACCCACGCAGACACAAGGAGAATGTGCAAACTCCACACAGACAGCAATCCGAGCTGGGAATCGAACCCAGGTCTCTGGAGCTGTGAAGCAGCAGTGCTAACCACTGTGCTACCGTGCCGCTCCATCTTACCCATGTAACTAATAGAGGTAGTCTTCCATTGTCAGAGCTGAGACCTTCCATTGTCAGAGCTGAGACCTTCAAGTGAGACCTTAAACCAAGGCTCATGATTCCATGACACTGTTTGATGAAGGGCAGAGTGTTCCAGCCTCCTGGTTAACATTCATGCCTTGGCTAAACACCAGCAAAACCCAGGCCGATTTTCTCCTCTCCTCAGTTTCCTTTTCCCAAGATTTACTCCCTTTTTTTGAGAAGAATAAGATCCAAACAGGGATTGAATGTTTGAAATGGCAGAGAATACCAAGCTATCTTGAAAACAGGTTATTAGATGTCAAGGATTAGATTTGGAGAGAGTGCTAATGAATGTTTGGATATTGAGAAAAGTACACATAAGATGATTTCAGAAACAAAATGTGAATTTTCAAATTTATGGGCTCTTGGTGCCATTGGCTGGGCCAACATTTGTCACCCATCCCTAATAGTGAAGGTGGTGGTGATGAATTGCCGCCTTGATGCACTGCAGTCCCTGTGGTGTAGGTTGACTCCTATGCTGTTAGAGATAATGAAGGAATGGCGATAGCATTTCAATTCAGGAAAGGTCAATGTCGAAGTATATTACAGTGATCCCAGTTAGCCATCAAAAAATGAGAGAATTATAATTCCATGGAAATAATGCATAATTTACTAAGAATCATTGTGTGAATAATATTATTAATTTTTAAGTCTGATATGAGGGAAAGGATGGAGAGTGGTGGCAGTGACCCTCAAGTTTCAGACCATTTTTTTGCTGAGCAGTTTAAAGTTAGTCACAAGTAGGCTTACAATGAAGTAGGATTACACTGCAATGAAGTTACTTGAAAACCCCCTAGTTGTCACACTCCACCTGCCTGAGGGAGAATTTTTAGCATGGTCATCTCATGCATCTAATCAACATATATTTCAGACTGTGGGAGGAAACCTATGCAGACACAGGGAGAACATGCAAACTCTGCATAGACAGTGACTCATGCTGGGAATTGATTATTATTGCTAAACCAGTTCACCAGATTTTCCATCCCACTCCTGTATATTCCTGTAAGGGGAGAATTCAAACCTCATTGGAATTGTTGAAGTAGAGGATATCTTGTGATCCACATTTTCAAAATAATGCAGATGCCAGTGAGATAGAGACAAAGAATCTGAGTGAATTGGTCTAGGTTGATGAAGATGTGAAATACGCTACATTCTAAAAGGTGGGTGTGAGTGAGCTGCTTGGATGAAATGGCCTATGTTCCAATTTTATGAGCATATCTCATGGTTTGAGATCCTACATTTGGAGTTGAGTCTTTGGTTGATGACATTATGAAACCATGGGTGAGGTCTGCATGCTTCTTGTAATGTTCTTCTCTCATTGCATTGAACAGAGGGTGATGTTCTGAATATAAGTCTGCTTCCTTTTATGTTGTGGGCTTAATGAGTGGTGAAGGGAACATGTTTCTAAATGCTTTGATCTCTTACAATTGTCAGGTTGAAGAAATCCGAGGCTTCATAGACAAGATCTCTGAGAACGTGGAAGAGGTTAAGCGGAAACACAGTGCAATCCTTGCTGCACCAAACCCGGATGAAAGTAAGAATTTGATTTTCTTGAATTTCTGAGAGGCCTTGGTGTGTAATCCCATTAGGTGTCTAAAGGTGATTTCACTGGATCACTAAGGGAAATCTGTCCGGTAATATGTAGGACAGTGTAGCAATGCTCATTCACGGAGAATGGCCTTGCTGAGTCCCTGAGAGAGATTCCATTGGGTCACTTTGGTTGGTTTTAGTGGACAGAGGAAGTTTTTCAACACTGTTGCTAGTTTTGCACCATTTGCCTAAATCTACTTTAAAATACTCCGAAATTGGACAGGCTAAGAAGTACTGGCTCAAACGATTGATGGTGAATGTACACAAAAGATCACCTGGAGGTGTTAGTGCAAAGGAATTTTTCAAAAATCCAATCTTTCGCTAAGTGTATAGCATCTCCTGCTGTCACTGGTGATTTCAGGGACAAGCTGAAAGTGCTAGCTTTCGTTGATACAAGTCAACACAGGGCTCTCATCCACTCAAGTGCAACAGTTAATGTACTGAACAATTTCTTTACACCACTCCTGGCAATAAAGAGCCCAAGTAGTGTTTAGAATGTTATATTCGGGAACTCTTCTGACAATGGGAATTTTGGCTTTGAGGATGCGTAGGCAGCTAAACAGGCCAAAGCTACTGAGAGGTAGTGGAAAGAGAAGTGGGACCTATCCTGTACATTGGTGCCAGACCTGGCAGAAGCAGGAAGAATGAAATAGGTTCCAACCAATGGTATGAGACACAGAATAATTAGCATGAGGAGCATGGAGTGCGTGACAAAAGGAAAAGGTTGGGACTGGTCTATCAATACCTGTCAAAGAAGGATGGGCACTGATCAAAAGAGATATGGGGAAATGGATGGCAGTGAAAATGGCAGAAGCTGGGAGTGTGGTTCTGGTGAGAAGAGGCAGCAACACTGGCTTAGGAGATGAAGAAGTGTGCCAACATAGGCTGCTAAAACGAGGGGAACTTAAAATTGAACATCACCTAGCAGCACGTTGGCATAGTGGTTAGCACTGCTGCCTCATAGCAGCAATGACCCAGGTTTGATTCCTGGCTTGGGTCACTGTTTGTGTGGAATTTGCACATTCTATCCATATGTGTCGATTTCCTCCGGATGCTCTGGTTTCCTCCCACGATCCAAATATGTGCAGGTTAGGTGGATTGGCCATGCTAAATTACCTCTTAGTGTCGAGGGGACTAGCTGGGCTAAATATATGGGGATAGGGCCTGGGTGGATTGTGATTGGTCCAGACTGGATGGGCCAAATGGCCTCCTTCTGCACTGTAGGGATTCTCTGATCAGCATTATTGGTTTGGTAGGAGAGAAAAGTATCAGTATGAACTGGCAGGTCTCGAGAAAGTTCAGCCTCTGAGCAAGGTTGGAGAGTTGGTGAAGTTCAGTATCTCTGTGAACTGTCTCTGGCGGGTGTTCATCGCTGAAGTCATGAAGGGTGGTGAGAAGGTTGGATGTGGGTTGGGAGAGAATATCTATTTGACCTGGTTGATTTGGTGAAAGTCCAGAAGTCCTTTTATTGTACTAACGATCTATTCTGAAGCATGACGATGCTTAAAGATATCTCAAATGCATCATTTAATGTAAAAAAAAGTGAAAATCTCCCAGGGACACCAGGACTATTGGGGAAATGTGGCGACAATTTTATGTCTTCAACACTTGAGTTTCCACTTGTCTTTTTAATTATCTATATTTTCACTTCATTATATGAGAAAGATTATGTTGTGAGTACTTGCAATTTAAGGTACAAAGCCTGCGAAAATTACTAATTTTCACATGTCATGTCTGGTCATGAGTTGTCAGAATTTTGGAGTGGTGGCGGGGGCATTGGATTATCAGTTGGTTTCCTGGGTCAACTTGGATGAGAAGTGCAGCTCTTCCTCAACGAACACCTCAAATTGAAAGGCATTGATTAAAGATGGGGTGTAGTCAGTAGTTTGCTGCAGTGATAATGTTGCAGCAGGCACGGGGTGGGGGAAGAGAAAAAAAACCCTGAAGTTGTGTTTACAGTTGGTGAGATATCATTATCTCCTGCACAAATATTTCCAGGATGAAAAGGATAAAGAGGATGTGTTGTAATCACCGCCTGCTGATTTCACTGCAGTCGCTTGCGAGTGAGCTGAAAAAGATGTCGTGTTCGACCGGAGAACAAAGCAGGGCAGCTTGCTGCAGTCCTCCGTCCCCTGCAGTGAGCGAGCACAGACTGCACACAAGGGGAGAGTGGTTAACAACACGTATGGAGACCGGACTTGTGGTGTGAATGGAGAATGCGGCATGAGAGCGGGGGATGGGCGGCGAGGCGCCTTGCTTCATTCATATTTTCTGCACAGGGATTTGAGGGCTGCAGACTGCAACAGCAGCGTTAACCTCTGCAATGTCCAATTAACCAGGCGCCGATGTGCTAAGGCTCTCGGAGCAATTCCAAGCACAATAATATTGTAATCTGTAATTAAATGCCTTCTGGTGCTGCTTTTGTTGATATCAATCACTTTAAACACCACCACCCCCCCGCCTTGCAGTTCGCCGCCGCACTGACGTAGATTCCTGAAAGTCAGAGCGTCATTTGCCAAGAGATGTTTTGGCTCCTGGGAGATTGCTGTGCACAAAAGCCAAGTGTAGTTTGGAGGCCGGTGTGACTTCAGAGATCTGGCTGAGTGGAGGGTGGCTTTGCCAGAGCTCTGTGCTATTCTTAAAATGCACTGGAGAATGCACAGAGATGAAAGAGTTGTCCCCCCTTCCCCCTCCCCATCACCAATGCACTGGGCACATTCTTACCCACCGACCCTATTCAGACATGTCACACAGCAGCTGGTACAGCCACCACTGGTGTGGTGAGGCAGAAGTACTGGCAGTCGGTGATGCGCTGTTCTCGGCTCAGGTTTTAGTGTGACAGGAAATATCAAAACTGAAAAAAAAGATGAAATGTGGTATTGCAGCTCGAGATTAATGCTGCTGCCTGACAGAGGATTTAACAGTTTTGAACATTCCTTCTCTGGGCGTGGACAACGCTGGAAAATTGTACTTTTCCTTAAATTCTGAGCTGCCATGCCAACACTGATGACCCTTCTTGGGTGACCAGTCTTGTCATGTGGATGATGTTCCAAAGAAAGTCTGAGGAGGAGATTCCAGGATTTTACTCATTTAACAATGAGGACACAGCATCCCACATCCCAGTCAGGATGGCGTGCCACTTATCACCTTGGAGGCGTTGCTATTTCCGTCATTTCGCTGCTTTTATCTTTCCCTGTGTTGAGAGCTGGAGAGTGCTGCCAAAATAAACTTGGAAAATTGCAGTAGCGCATCTGTAGGTAGTACAGGTGGGAAACAAAGTTTGAGTGTTGAGGGCGGTGTGTAGATTGAATCCAGTCAAAAAGCTCGTTCTGTCCTGGATGGTGGTGTTATATCGGGTGGGTGATAAATATTCTATCACATTTCTGGCTTGAGCCTTGTAGATGGTAGAGAGCTTTGAGACATCATGATATGTGCCATTGATTACAGAATACGCAACCTCTGCCCAGTTTTTGTAGCAGCATTGATGATATAGGTTGGCCAGTTAAATGTCTGGTCAATGTTTTCATCAAGAATGTTGATGGTGTAAACTTGGCCGTGATGTCACAGAAGGTCAGGAATGATATTTGTGTATTTTGTTGCTTAAATAGTCAATAGTCTGTATTTATCTGGGGTGGATAATGCCTGTTTCTTGTCAGCCCAATTCTGGATGTTGTCCAAGTCCTGAGTCCTTATTAACTTATATTTTTCTGCAGCATATCAAGGTAGCATTTGATCAGTTATGACATGAATATCAAGCACAGCGGATCTTGCCTCCTGCCAGGCATCCTGCTCTTATATCCACATTTGGGTCAAGTCTGCACTCAGCCCCAGAGCAAAGCTGCTTCAGTAGAAGTTGAACAGAAGTCAATTGTGTTGCTTGTTCCTGATTATCAAGGCAAAGTTGGTAGGGCTGCAGTTGGCTGGCTTTTAATGTCCTGCATTTTGCGGACAGGACAAGCCTGGGTAATTTTCCAATTGACTGTGTTGTGTACTCAGCCATTCTGTAATATCTGAAGTGAACTAAATTGGCTGGGCACTGGTATCTACAATAGTGGGCAATTATTCACTGGCAATTTTGACTGAAGATACTTGCAACCATTTTAGACTTGTCTCTTACAAAGGTCCCCACCTGATTTGAGGAGAGAAGTACTTGTGGATCTTCCTCCTCATGTTATTTCCTTGATTTTGTACCGGCAGTTTTTATCAGGCATGGCAGGGTTACAGAATTTGGCTACATCTGCTAACAGCAATGTTGTTTATTTCTTATAGTATACTGCTTTTTTTAAATGTGTAATGTATTTGATCCAATCCAAGGGGTGCCACAGTGGCATAGTGTTAACATTGATGCCTCACAATGCCAGGGACCCGGGTTCAATTCCGACCTTGGATAACTGTCTGTGTGGCGTCTGCATGTTCTCTCAATGTCTGTGTGGATTTCCATTGGATTCTCTGGTTTCTCCCCCACACTCTAAAGATATAAAAGTTAGGCTGATTGGCCCTAAGTGTCGAGGGGCTAACAGAGTAAATGCCCTTGGGTGGGATTTGTTTTCAGTGCAGTCTTGATGGGCCAAATTGCCTCTTTCTGCTCTGCAGGGATTCTGTGATTTTATTAATATTATACCTGGTTATTGTCTCAATGTAAGGAATGTCTGGTGCTGCTTCTACGATGTGAAGATGCCGGCATTGGACTGGGGTAAGCACGTTAAGAAGTCTCATAACACCACGTTAAAGTCCAACAGGTTTATTTGGGAGCACAAGCCACAAGCTTTCAGAGCTTGTGGGGCTTTAACCTGGTGCTGCTTCTACATCATAGAGTCAGGGTTAGTCTCTCTGGCTTGCAGGTAAAGGAGAAATGTGTGTTGTGGCAGATCTTGAGACTGTAGTTATACAAAATTGCTTCTGTGTCGGGAAACACAGGGTAATGTGACTGGATGGCCAGTACCAAGCTGAGTACTGGGTCTATTGTTGTTCATTATTGTTGCTATATAGATCATTGATTTAGATAGAATTATTGGGATATAATTAGGAAAGTTACAGATGAAGTGTAATTTGCTTGGTGGTTGAAAGTGAGTTGTACACTGCAAGAAGGTGTCATTGAACTCAAGTGGGCAGTAAACTGGCAAATAGAATTCAATCTGGCAAACAGTGAGGGAATGTTTTTGAGGAGGGCAAACAAGGTAAGGGAAAATATAATAAATAGTAGCAAGTCTGAGGAGTATAGAGGAACAGGGTGACCTTGGAGAGTATGTCGACAGATCCCTGAAGGTATGGCAGGACAGGCAGATAAGGTAGTTAAAAAGGCACATGGATTACTTTTACTGGCTGAGGCCTAGAGTATAAGAGCTGGGAATCCCAGCTCTTATATAACATTTTAACATCTTAAATATAACATCTTAAATGTTATATAACATTTATACAATGTTAGAAGTGTATAAAACACTGGCCATACTAGAATATAATATTGATTAACACAATACAAGAGGATGTGATGTCCCAGAGAGCGTATAGAGATTTACCAAGATGTTGCTGGGATGTGGGAATTGTAGCTATGAGGAAATATTGGAAATGATAGGGTTGTTTCTCTTCTATAGCATTATCTGACTTTACCTTGATTCAATTCATCTGTTGATGAAATAGTCATTCATATTTTCATTATCTCTAGAGTAGACTATTTGCACTGTTGGCTGACTTCCAACATGCTACCCTCCGTAAACCTGAGACCATGCAAAATTGTTTTGTCTATGTATTAACACACAGCAAGTCTCGATTCCCTATCGCTCCTGCACTCTCTGACCTACCTTAGCTCCTGAACAAGCAACATACTGACTTTAAAATTTCCTTGTTTTCTGATCTCTCCAAGGCCATGACTCTGTCTCTCTGTTGCTTCTGCCAGCCCCACAACCTTCTGAGATATCTGCATTCCTCAAACTGACCTCCTATGCATTCCCGATTACAATTGCCACGCCATTATTGCTCATGTCTCCAGTTTCCCAGCTCTCAAATCTTGGAATTCTTTCCCTAGATCTCTCCATCTTTTGGCCTCATTTTCCTTTCTTTTATTAATTAGTTCACAAGTGGGCTTACGTTAACACTGCAGTGAAGTTATTGTGAAAATCCCCTAGTCGCCACACTCCGGCACCTGTTTGGGTACTCTGAGGAGAATTTAGCATGGCCAATGCACCTAACCAGCGTGTCTTTCAGACTGTGGGAGAAACCAGAGCACCTGTAGGAAACCTATGCAGACATGGGGAGAATGTGCAAATTCCACACAGACAGTGACCCAAGCCAGGAATCGAACCCAGTCCCTGGCTCTATAAGGCAGTAGTGCTAACCCATTGTGCCACTTAGCATGCTCCTTTAAAATCTAGCGCTTTGGCGTTTGGACCTAATATCTCCTTCTGTGGCTCAGTGTCTTGTTTTATAATGCTGGTGTGAAATGTCTTTGTGGAGAAATTAGGAACAAGCAACAAAATATATTTGTTGTAACAGAAGTTGATTTGGACTATGCTGTCAAGCAGCATTTACACTTCAATGATCTGTCCACTGACGCTCATTTTAGGTTCTGCCAGGGCCACTCAGCTCCTGACCTCATTTACAGCTTTGAGCAAACATGGGCTAAAGAGCTGAAACCAGAGGTGAGATGAGAGTGACTGTCCTTGACATTAAGGCAGCACTTGAGTAAGTATGACACCAAGGAGTCTGAGCAAAACTGCAATCAGTGGGAATCGGGGGGAAATTCTGCACTTGTCATACTTGGCATAAAGGATTGTTGTTGTGGTAGTTGAAGGTCAACCATCTCAGCTCTGCGACATCACTGCAGGAATTGCTCAGGAAGTGTCCTAGTCCCAGCCATCTTCAGCTGCTTCATCAGTGACCTTCCTTCCAATATAAGATTGGAAGTAGGGATGTTCACAGATGATTATACCATTATTCAGCGCCATTCACAACTGAAGCAGTTTTTGTCTAAGTGCAGCAAAACCTTGACAATATTCAGGCTTGTGTAATAAGTGGCAAGTATCATTCACATCACACATGACCAATTCCTACAAGAGAGTTCCTAACCATCTCCCCATGAATTCAATGGCATTGCCATTGCTGAATCCCTCCCTGTTAATGTTCTAGGAGGTTAGCATTGACCAGAAACTGAATAAGACCAGCCAGAAAATACAAGAACTGGTCAGAGGCTAGGAATTCTGTGTTGATTATCTCACCTCTTGATTCCAAAGTCTGTCCACAATCTACAAAGCACAAGTCAGGAATGTGATGGAATGCTCTCCTCCCGCCTGGATGAATGCTAGTCCAACAAGATGTAAGAGCTTGAGACCATTCAGGACAACTTGATTAGCACACCAGTTGCCACCTTCAACATTCATGCCTTTCACCATCAATCCATCAAGGTAGTGTGTACCATCTACAAAATGCATTGCATGAACTCAGCAAGACTTCTTCCAAATTCACAACCTCTACCACCAAGGACAAGGGCAGCAAATACATGGGAACATCACTACTTGGGTGTTCTCCTCTAGGTCACTCAGCATCCTGACTGGGAACTTTATTGGCATTTCTTCTCTGTTGCTAGCTTAAAATCTTGGAACTCCCATCCTAATGGTACTATGGATGTTCCTACAAAACATGGGCTTCAGAAGGTCAACATAATAGCACATTTTCACATTCTCAAGGGCCATGAGGCATGGGCAATAAATGATGCTTTAGCCAACAATGTCAAAATCATGTTGTCCTGGAGCATAGACCTCACTTTATATCTTTACAAAATATTTTACATTTATGTAATACAGATATATAACTATAACATAACATATATAACATAACTAATTCATCACATTTTTAAAATTGGACAAGTGTCTGACAATGATTGAAGCCATTGCTGCCTGTGACTCTCACAGTAGGAACTTCTTGATATTCAGAGCAGTTACAATCTTGTTATCCCTATAGAGACACTATAACTCAGTGCTTACAGAGACCAAATTCCAAGGGGATTATACAAAATGGCACTTTTAAGTCTCTTAGGCAGGTTTTAGCTGATGAAAAGGACACTGAAATTTCAGCTCATCTTATTAATGAATGAAACATTCACCATTTCAAGAATCCAAATCAGGAACATGCATCCTTTGTCCCAAACCAAGTGGAAGCATACAGTTAGGTTGCTAGAACCTGTAATATTGCCCTGTGAAGCTTATAAGAGTGAGTCTGTCAACTTGCATCAAACAAATGGCAGCAGAACCAGAGCTCTGTCCTCATCTATATGGGTTTGAGGAGAACTTCTGAGCTTCTGCACCTGTGCCTACTACAAATCTGAATTCATCTCTACATGTTTCTCCCATTGTGGAAGTCAATACTGCTGAAAAGAGGATCAGCCAGTATCAGCTTCAGCTTGCTAACCTCTCTGAAGGAATGCACCACTGGATTTTTGATTCGGGACGCCTGTGAAGCGGCAACTCTTATTTTGTTTGTGCTCTTTGCCCTTTATCTCTTTCTTTCCTTTCTCCCTTCTTGTGCAGATATATCTGGAGTTATATAGTGGTACACACTTCCTGTATTTTGAGTGTGTGTAAAATAAACTACCCTTCTGATTCTATCCTAACTCACTGAGGGCTTGGGGAAAATATGTCACCACTTATAAAAAGGGAAAATCTGAAGCAAAAAATAATACCTTTCTGTTTTTAGATGAGTAGAAAGTAGAGAAATTCGAGTTGTTTAAAATTAAAGCCCCCTCCTGTTCTATAATGCTGAAAGAATAAAATAAACAGATAAGAAGTATCAGAATTGAGAGCTTCGCCTGGCTGTGGTAGATTTGGGTTCCATTTTTCCCCAAGACTTTGTGCACACAGTCGATGGAAAACTGTTGCTTTGTAAAATAAATCTGTTTGTGAAAGGTGAAAGTCAAGATTCTGATGGAAATGATCAGAATTGTAAATTACTTTGTAAATTAGGTTTTCAACAGAACCAATTATTTTTGTGTAAACGTAATGTAATATATGCCAGATTTTTGATGAACACTATCACCAATTTATATGGGCATATATATTTTATGTCACTGATAATGATTTTGTTGACAAGTTGATTGCGACTGCCATCCATCATCAGATCTGGCTGGGCCACAGTAAGTAATCTCAGGGTCTCAATATTCCCAAACTAAACCGCTCACTGCTCCAGGGTCATCATTTTGGAAAGCATTACTAATCCCAGGTATCTTCCTTCTGCATTACAACTTTGTTAAACCCTTCTCCTCTGCCTCCTCTGTCTTCATATGTACAAGTACAGCATCACATGAACCTCGTTGACACCAAGATTAAAACCATCTATTCAGCTGCCTTTGCTGCGAACCTGTTTCCTAAGCCCACCAATTCCAAAACCCTCTTTCTCTCATCTTGAAGTCGCATCACGGTCCAATTTCTCTCCCTTATCCTCTCACACCCTTTTCAAATTCATTCTGCCGAGACCTAGCTCCTCTTCCTTTGACCCAAATCCTCTTTAGACCTGACCTTCCAAGTTCCTGTCCAATTTTGCTAGTATTGTAAAGATTCTCTCTTTTCCATTACCCACACCACTCAAAAAAATGCTTGCTTCGCACTTCTGTCCTTTTAAAAACAACAGCCCCCTCCTTCCCCTCAAAAATTCATAGAATCCTACAGTACAGAAGGAGATCATTTGGCACATCGAGTCTATATCAACCACAATCCCACCTCAGGCCCTATTCTCATAATCCAATACATTTACCATACGAATCCCTGTGACACTACGAGGCAGTTTAACACGGTCAATCCACCTAACCCAAACATTTTTGGACTGTGGGACCAAACCAGAACGCCCAGAGGAAACCCACACAGATGTGGTGAGAATGTGCAAACTGTGTCAATTTTACATCTCCAATTTTTCATTCAGCAGAATTGTAATTAGTTTATTCTGCAGTGAGCAAGTGAACATAGAGTGACAGATATGATCAAACCTCACTTGTGTCACTGAACTTTGTGTCCCTCATCATTCTTCACCCAGCAAATGGTAAAAACATGAAAATTGCTGGTCATTCCAAGGCCTCATCAGGAAGTGACTACTTTATTTTTAGCAGACCGGGATGACCTTTCTGACACTATCGAGGTCATAGTTTAAAATGCTGTCAGTGAACAGAGACTCATTCTGATGGATGCTTGCCTTTATGAAAACGGCACATTTCACGTCATTTGACCATTTTATTTCACAAAAAGGACTTGTGTTTAAGTAGTGCACTTTAACTGGAGTTCATTACAGACATCAGCTGCAGTCACTGAATGTTGTGCTTTTTTTTGTGTCTATTTGGGATTTTAATTCAAACTGAATCCAATTCATGGTCTCCCACATAAGAGATAAGCAAGATCCAAGTTGACAAGATGAAACATTGCACCCCATTCTAGGCTTCATCTTAGCTCAAACAGCCAAGACATCTCCAAAAAATTGCATCGAGGAAAGTCTCGGTTTAACTTTATATGCTGCCGCGATCCTTTACTGTACCCTAGCTTAGGCAAATCACCATCGTGGGCATCTGCACATCCTTCGGTGCAATGGTTTGGCCTCATCCCCTGTTTGATCATGGTTTCACCCTGAATGCAGTGGTTGAAGTGAATAGGACAGATCATTATGGGCAGCGTGGGGAGATGGTGGCATAGTGGTATTGTCACTGGACTAATAATCCTGAGACCAAGGGTAATGCTCTGGGGATCCAGTTCAAGTCCCATCATGGCTGATGATGGCAAAATTTGAATTCAATGAAAATCTGGAATTAAAAGTCTAATAATGACCATGAAGCCATTGTTATTAAAAACACATCTGGTTCACTAATGCCCTTTAGGGAAGGAAATCTTTGT
This sequence comes from Sphyrna mokarran, assembly GCA_024679065.1. Classification (NCBI taxonomy): domain Eukaryota; kingdom Metazoa; phylum Chordata; class Chondrichthyes; order Carcharhiniformes; family Carcharhinidae; genus Sphyrna; species Sphyrna mokarran. The sequence continues at coordinate 31,722,432 of JAGIQG010000022.1, read as the reverse complement.
CATTACCTGGCCTGGCCTACATGTGACTCCAGATCCACAACAATGTGATTGACTTTTAAATGCCCTCAGGGATGGGCAATAAAATGTTGGCATAGTCAGCGATACCCACAGCCCATGAACAAACTTTTGAAAAAACAAGCATAGTGGTTGTTTTAGTGGTTAGCACTGCTGCCTTACATTGCCAGGAGCCGGGGTTCGATTCCAGCATCGGGTCACTGTCTGTGTGGAGTTTGCACATTCTCTCCTTGTGTGCATGGGTTTCCTCCGACAGCCCAAAGATGTGCAGCTAAAGTGGATTGACCATGCTAAGTTGCCTCTTAGTATCAGGAGGATTAACAGGGTAAATACACAGGGTTATGGGGATAGGGCCTGTTGTGGGTGCAGACTCAATGGAACAAAAGGCCTCTTTCTACACAGTAGTGATTCTATGACTGTATTTAAGAGGAGGCTGGTTAGGTAAACAAGAGTAGAGCGAATAGGAGAATAAACTTGTAGCAAGAGACAAAGGAAATTGAATGGGAAAGAGCTCATTTGGACCATGAACACCAATATAGACCTTCGGGCTGAGCGGCTTGCTTTCATGATGCAAATTCAATTTAATTCTATCTAATAAAAATAATAAATTATGCAGCCCCGACCACATTAATCTGCTAAATAGTTTTGCATTGAATCCATGTTAGCTTTGAAATACACCAAAGATCTCTCAGTCTTGATTAGTAGTGGTTTTAAAGTAAACTGTGTTGAGTATTTTAGATTTTACCTCATCACATATCCCATGTGAAGAGCACTGAAGGTGAGCTTTCCCTTCCTAATGACCACTTGTCCCACCTTTAATGGCATGTTACTGAATATTCTACCTCCCCATCAGCCCCGCTTCCTCACCGCAACTCAACCAAGCCAACTGAGGGGCCATTCACAACAGCATCATGTGCTGGACTCAACCGAAAGGATCATCATGGTATTAATAGGTGTAGATGTTTGCAGGAAATCGAAGACAAAGCATCTGAATAAGTATTATCGCTGATCATTCTGTCAGCATGCTTTCAACGGCCAGCTCATTAACACAGAGTAAGCTGCAGATCCCCTGTCCCTGAGTGACTGCAGCAGATGTCTGTCATAAGTACTTCAAACCTGGATCAACTTGCTGGGTTTAATTTTCCCCAAAAAAAACGTCATTTTAGGTGAGAAACCCGTGTGATTTGGGTATGCTAGCACAAATCGGATGGCATTTTCCCTGCACTTAGTTGTTATTTGGAAGTTTTGCATTAATTGTGGGAGGGCGAGGCCTACAGACACTGGGAAGCTGGCTTCACAAAGATCAGACGCCATTTGTAAAGTGCATCCCTATCTCAGAGTGAAATTGAGGACTCCCCTCCCTCTGTCCTTTTGTGGACATCGGAAAAGCCACTTCCTCATTGAAGCGATGTTTCCCACCCTGGTCCCCACCAAAGATTGCCAGCACTGAGAGCCTCCTAACAGGGCCCCTCTTCATGATCCTCTTCATTACCCACCCCTTCATGTTCCCTTTCGTGATGCACCCCTTTAGTGACTGTCCTCTTAGTGATCCCCCTCTTAGTGACTCCCTTCCTCTCAGTGACCCCCCCTTCCTCTCAGTGACCCCCCCTTCCTCTCAGTGACCCCCCCCCTCTCAGTGACCCCTCCTTAGTGAACTCCCTCTTCATTACCTCCATTCATGATGATCCTCCCCATTCATGACCATCCACTTAATGGTCTAGTCTACCTAGGCCTGTACACCCTTCATGCCCAAGCCTCTGCCAATCAGGAAAAGATCCATTTGTTCTAAGCCTTTGCTTCCTGTCTGCTGCCCAACATTCTATTTCTCTCAAGGCACTCCCTCCCCACCAACCAACCCCCTCCCCGCCCCCCAATCCCATCTACCTTAACTTTGCATAGTAATCTGCTGTGTGAGACCTTGTTGAAAGCCTTCTGGTTTTCCCTGACTAGTGGCTCCACAGTGATCTGTGTTAGGATCATAACTGTTCACATTATATATTACTGCTTTGGAAGAGGGAACTGAATGTATTATTTCCAAATTTATAGATGATACAAAATTGGGTGAGAGGGTGAGCTGTGAGGAGGATGCAGAGATGCTTCAGTGTGATTTGGACAGGCTGAGTAAGTGGACATAAGAATGGCAGAAGCAGTATCATCTGGCTAAATATGACATTATCCACTGCAATAGAAAAAATAGGAATGCAGATTATTATTTGAATGGGAGTAACTTGAGGGAGCTGAATATCCAGTGAGACCTTGGTGTCCTTGTGCATCAGTTGCTGGAAGTAAGCGTGCAGGTACAACAGGCAGTAAAGAAGACAAATGTGATGTTGATCTTCATGGCGAGAGGAATAGAGTATAGGAAAAGGGATGTTTTACTGTAATTGAAAAGGGCATTGATGAAACCACACCTGGAATGTTGTCTGCAGTTTTTGTGTCCTTTATCTGAGGAAGGATGCTCTTGCTATAGAGGGAGGACAGTAAAGGTTTACCAGGCTGATTCCTGGGATGGCAGGGTTGTCGTATGAGAGGAAATTAAGTCATTTAGGATTATATTCATTGGAGATTAGAAGCGTGAGAGGGGATTTTGGAGAAAGTTATAAAATTCCAACAGGATTAGACAGGATAAATTCAGAAAGAATGTTCCTTATGGTGGGGAGTCTGGAACTAGGGATCATAGTTTGAGAATAAGGGGGAAACCTTTTAGAACTGAGGTGATTGTGTGAGTTCAAGAAGGAATTAGAGATTGCTTTTGGGGCTAAAGGGGTCAAGGGCTATGGGGGTAAGGAGGGATCAGGATATTCAATTGATGATCAGCCATGACCATAACAAAATGTTGAGTGGCTGATTACTGCTTGTATTTTCTATGTATGTTTCTATGTATGTTGGACACTTCCCTTTGAAACAGTGGCAGGGGACTTGCGTTTACAAAATGCTTCCAATGTAGTAAAATGTTTCAAGCGTTTACTGCAGCATAATCAAGAAAAAAGGTTTAATGTTGACCAAGCCAAAATGGGAATAAGGAAATTGCCAAAAAGGTAAATTAAAAGGTGCATCTTTAGGAGAAGAGAGAAATTGAGATGTTGAGGGAGGTAAGAATGATATGTTTTATATGGAAATAATGTAGTATGTTTTGTATAAATAGGCAACACCACATATTTGTGATACTAGGACTGTACAGTGAATAAGATTTATGTTATAGGAGTTCGGCGTGTTCAGTTAGTGGATGGGCCAATTTTTATTAGCTATACCGGGACTATCTGATGCAAGGCTCTCAATCCCATTGACATACCGCAACCATAGCTATTTAAATATGGTTAGTAATGATTTTCTCTCTTGTTGGCTGAGCAATATTCCAGATGGCCATGTGTCACGTACTTCAAAATAAACTTGAATTCTGCTCTTTATAGTGCTATGATTTTCAGCGTGGACACATTGTACACTGGCAGGCAGGGAGAAGAAAGTTGAGGTCAGTGGACCGTGAAAATATTTCTCTTGTATGTGACAGATGAACACTCCTTTAGGATTCCACTTAGATCCAAAATTTACAATTCTGTCCTGCACTGCACTATTAATTAGTGTCTCAGGCACTGTATTTGAAGCACACCTTCTTTGAACTTCTGCCCTCATCTCAGGTTGAAAAATACTTATTTTACTATATCGCTTTGCACATACAAATTGTTACTTATAGGGCTAAATAGCCTGTTAGAGGAAAAGTGCCCAGCGGCAATTGACTGCTTGGATCTGCATCACTTCAAATGGGAAAGTGTTGCTTATTCATTCATTCCTTGGCTTTGCTTGAGTGGTTCGCACCATCTTGCTGCTTCTCTGACTTTCTTCAAGTCTACATCTCAGCCTGATTTTTCTTCTTCCTCTTCTATTTTTTTTTAATTGCAGTTTCTCTTTCAGTTGTTGCCAGGGCAAGGCTTGTCAAGTTTTCATTTCATGTCCTTACTGGCTATCTTTCTGTCTCTAACCGTATTTCGCAAACCTTTTGATTCCTGAAATTCTACTTTTGATCTATTCCACTAATTTGTCTTTCTGCCCATCCAGCTGATTCTGAGCATCCTCCGCTACGCTCACATTTCAAAAGTTGTTATCTTCCTCTTTCTTCAACTCTCACATCCACAGACTGTAACACTCCACAATTGTGACTAATTAATTTTTTTCCCAGTTTCACGCTGATGCCTTTAGACATTGCTTAAGTCACTGATCACGACTCTTGCCATAGCTAATCTAATCTGGATTTCATTCTTGAATATCATTTATCATTGAGCCATTGTATTTGAATTTGTATACTGCCTCTATCACAGTACCTCTAGTTTGACTTTTCCATTCCTATTTGGAGCCAGGACATTGGTCTTTTGATGTATGTAAAGTCCAAAAGACTCACTATACCTTTTAGTTGGGTCTGCCATGGTTTCTAGCTCCTTCTTCTTCAGACTGAGTGTGGTGAAATTCCGCATATTACAATCTCCTATGATGCAGCCGCATCTTTCTGGGAACCCTTCCTGCACCATCCTCATTATTTTCTCTCCCACAAAATTAAACAGCCGGGGTGACAGAAAACCCCTTGCCTGACTCACTTCTCAAATTGGAATAGATCTGTGTGCCCCGTCGCCTGCTCTGACAATTCCTGAAGCATCACTGTACCACTGTTGTATTAGCCAGATGAGAACCAGAATTTTTCAGCTGTTCACACTGGTGGGACTCTCTGGTCTTGCCGCAGTGGATGGAGATTTGTCCAAATTCTCCTTCCTCGTTTGCTGCAGCGGTGGGATATGAACGGCCTGAAAATTCTGGCCAGAATATTGAACAGTATGGAGGACTTGGACATTGGTTATGGACATGAGCTAAAATTGGACTTCTGCTTATTTTTGCATTTCTCCATGAGATTTCTGAGCATCAATTGTACCATTTCCAGGAATGAAGCCAAACTGTTCCTTGCCACTTCTCTGTTCACAGAGAACCCTTGTTTCTGTAACAGTTTCACCTCCTGCTTTTAGCATTTCTGCCCATATCTGAGCCTGTTGTTTTGCCTTCCCACTCTTGGAATTGGATTCTCCGACCTTGCTCGCAGATGGGATTCTCCCATCCCGCTGCAGTGAATGGAGATTTGGCTGAGCGCAAAGTCCTCCATTTGCTGTGGCAGCTGTGGCAGGGCATGAACGGCCAGAGAATTCCGGCCTTTATGTTCTTAAGGATTTTCTTATCCAGCCTTTCAGCAACAGTTTTTAGTTCCTTTATCTTCCAATCTCGGTTGCTTATCTTTTCTAACTCTTCTTCAATATGGTTTCTAGAATAATTTTCCCATCTCAGCCTGATCTTGTCCTTAGCATGTAACAAGTTGCCATTTTTGTCCTATTCCTATTTCTGGGTTTCCATATTTCTTTGCAATTGTAACCAAGTGAACAACACCAAGTATAATCTGAGTGCAACTAATGAAAGGGGGTTAACACACCTTAATTAGTTAGAATTCAGCATGATGTTAGCCCTGAATACATAATTCCATCATAGAGATGGGTGGCATTGGGCATGGGCTTCCATTGGTAAATGTCACAAGAACCATTATAGTTAACAGAGAGGTAATGGAGAAAGTGTAGATACTAGAGTCTTGCCAAGTGTTGATTGCGGCTCAGGAAAATGTCAGTATCATAAGCTAAAGAACCAGAAGAGATCTAAGAAAAAGCTGCAATTTATCATGAGAAACCCGATGGAATTTGAAAAACAAATAAAAGAACTTATACAGGATAAAGAAAAGTAATGGCCATCATGACAACGGCACAATGACTGCTTTAGATAATCTAAGCCTGAACCAACAAGATGCAAAACAGCCATGGGTGGTTGTCAAATGTTTAGACCTTTCAGGTAGAGCTTGATGCAAAGACCTGTCATGTAAAAAAAAAACAGAGAATACCTCAAATTTGTGCTGGTGTGAAGAAAACCTGCACTCAAGCCAAAGGCAACAGGCTGAGCTAAAGAAGCAGAGGAGGCTTTTGAGATGATGTCACCAAGTGTATTCAGTAGCCAAGATCATATCTGGAAAAAAATATGTAAATCGTCGCTTGAAAGTACATGACTTGCATTTGCTGAGAAAAGAGACATTTCAAAGCTTTTCAGCTTGCACTTATCAGAAAAGATGCAAGAATGCCAAATTTCTAGCCAGCATAGATGGATGTTTTGTGAACCCAACCAATAATCAGTGTAATTCTTAGCACATTTGGGACTGTTCAGAAACTGCTGCCCAAACATAGAATTATATTGGACATTATTGACATTACATTCTGAGTTTAGAACAGTAAGACACCTCACAGCACCGTGTTAAAAGTCCAGCAGGTTTATTTGGAATCATGAGTTTTCGGAGCACTGTTCCTTCATCAGGTGATTCACCTCTGAAAGCTCACGATTCCAAATAACTCTATTGGACTTTAACCTGATGTTGTGAGACTTCTTACTGTGCCCACCCCAATCCAACACCAGCACTTACACCTCCCGGGTGCAAGCATTGATTATGATGAGTGTAGACTATGCAAAGTCTGGAAGTACGTTAACTCAGAAATGTGTATCAAGAATGAAAATGGAGACTTGGCATTTGGTAAGGAAAACCAAGCATTTTCCAGATACCAAGTTAAAACAGACTATGTTTTTTTATATCGGGTTAATGCAGTAAAAAAGTTTTGGTGTCCTGTTGGTACTCCAGCTTTCAGAATGCTGAATAATGATCTGTCTCATCAAGAAAACGTCTTGCATTTATTTATAGCTCCTTTCATGATTTTGGGTTGATCTAAAGTGCTTTACAATCAATAAAATAAATTTAAAGTATAGTCAGTATTGTAATTTAGGAAATGCAGCAGCCAATTTGCATACAACAAGCTCCCAGAAATGGATAATGACTAGATAATTTTTTTTATGTTGACTGCAGCATAAATGTTGGCCAGGATACAAGTTAAGTCTCTGTTCTTCTTTACTGGCGCAAGGACTTTTTTACATCAGCCCAGAAGATAGGTGGGGCCTTGGTTTAATGTCTGTGTGCTCCCTCAATATTAAGGAGCCTCGATTTTTGTGTTCGATTTTGGCCTCTGATCAGTGTCTGTGTGGAGTTTCCCCAAGGTTTTCTTCAGGTGCTCCGGTTTCCTCCCACAGTCCAAAGCTGTGCAGGTTAGGTGGATTGGCCATGCTAAATTACTCCTTAATGTCCCAGGGTGTGTAGGTTGGATGGATTAGCGATGGTAAATGTGTGGGGTTACAGGGATAGAGTGGAGAGAGAATCTGAGTATGATATTCCATCAGAGCGTTGGTACAAACTCAATGGTCTGAATGGCCTCTGTTTACACTGTTGGTTTTCTATGTACCTATGGTCAGTGCACAGATGCTTCTGATTTTCAAAGCAAAAAATTCTTGAGCTTTTTGGCTAAGGGGATGGATCGAGAATGAAGTTCGATGGTGAAGTCACCAAAAAGGTAGGCTTAGCACAGTTCAGAATCTGCTTATTTTATTGGCAGAGGTTGGCTCTGGCCTGGCAAAGTTCCCAGTCTAGATTGGCAAACGTCACTTTCATCTTTTGATGTATTAGTGCTGATGCTGACTGGGACCCATTAATGTGGATGTTTGAGTACAATTGTAAATGTATAGTTTTGTGTTCTCTAGTTAATGCTTTATTAACATTCATTAGTATGCTGGCACACACCCTGCACTTGCTCATACAGCAGGTAACACATTCCGATTACAGCTAGGATACAAATACAACTATATCACCACCCTGCTGCACCACCCCCCTCCTTCCCCCCCCACCCCCCACTCCACTTCTGCCTGCCCAACTCCCAGGTCACTAAAAATGCTTTTGAGTAATGCTGAGAGTTCGTGACAAGACCCCTACTCTCCTGTATTGTTACTGCTGCTGTGCTAAGATGCCATGTGTCATTGTTCCTGAGGATTGCTGTCATTGCTGATGCCATTCTGTGGCATGGGGGTTTTGTAGCCAGAACTATCCTGAACTCATTGGTCTCCATATGGGTTGCTTTTATCATAAATTCTGACGAGAGATGTTTTCACTAGATCTGTGTCTCTCTTCGTTCAAATCAATTCACGCTTAACCTTAATATTGCTAATTCTTCCCAGTTCTCTTTGAGTCTCAGCCCAGAAGATGCTCACACAGGGGTGGAACAAGGGGTTCATAGAGTTTGCTGAGATGGCCTGAAGCAAGGTCATGCAAGGATTTTAACTTTTATATTTTGGCGTGAAAAAGAAAGACTTGCATTTCTACAATGTCACTCAGAACCCCAAATGCATTACGTGGTTACTTGTGAAATATGGCCCAGGATTGGCCAGTCATGCCCGAGCAAGGAATCGTTCTGAAGAAATTTTAATGGACTGTGAACTTCTGGTGGGGCAAATAAATACTAGCCTCAGCCACACTCCCTGTCTAGGAAATGCAGCATTGAATTTATGCATTGCAAGGTCTCAAATAGCAGTGTTAGAATGGCTGGGTGGCAAGGCCATTTGAGATTCATAGACTGGTTGACCCTGCACTAAGTGAAGAAAGTTTAATTTGAGGATAGAGAGCACTGAACATAAAAGGCCTAAAATTATACATGAAGAGGTAGAAGGCAGAAGAGAATTGATGTCTAATAATAAATTGGGGTGGGAGTGTGGGGATAGGAGGAATGTCGGGGAGAGCTGTGGGTTTGAGAGGAGAAAGGAACATGTTGAAACAGCAGCCAACTACAGCAGAAAAGTGTCATTAGAGATGTTAGAAAAGAATCTAGAGGGCGTTGGACAAGCAAGACTGTTGACCAAGGTATTGCAAGGTTCAATCATGAAGTTGAATGGATTCATGAAACCAAAGTTGGAGTGGAGAGTTGTTGAGGAACTAACAAAGGTTGATCCAGATAAGAGTAGCCTCAGGACCTAATATTGGGGATGGGCATTTCTCACAGTGGTTAGCACTGCTGTCTCAAAGCATTAGGGACCCAGATTCAATTCCTGCCTTGGTTGACTGTCTGTCTGGAGGTTGCACATTCTCCCCATGTCTGCGTAGATTCGTCCAGATGCTCCAGTTGCCTCCCACAGTCCAAAGATATACAATGTGAGTGGATTTGCCATGCTAAATTGCCCTTAGTGTCCAGAAAGATGTATAGGTTAAGTGTATTGGCAATAGTATATATGTGGGGTTACGGGATAAGGCAGGGGTGGACCTGGGCAAGATGCTCTGTCAGAGAGCCAGTATGGTTTTGATGGACTCAATGACCTTTTTCTGTACATAGAGATTCTGTGATCTAGGGGACTGGATTGAAAGAGTTTGAAAGACTAGAGGAATGAGAGTTTGGGAATTATACGAAGGGACCTTGCAGCTCCCAGAGTCTGTTCCACCATTTAATTTGATCTATATTTCTATCAGTAAGAGCACTAAGTAAAAGAGTAAGGAGGTCAAGTTAAATTTGTGTAAGACACTGATTAAGCCTCATCTGGAGTACTGTGTCCAACTCTGAGCGCCATCCTTGAGGAAAGATATGGGCATTGTATGGAGATTCGCAAGAATAATTCCAGGGATAAACAGTTGTAGCTATGAGGATGGATCGGAGAGATTGGATCTGTTTTCTTTGGAGGAAAGAAGGCTGAGAGGACATTTGTTAGAGGTATTCAAAATCCTTGGAGATATAGACAGTGTAAATAGTACAAACCTGTTCCTTCTCAAGAGAGCATCAAGAACTAAAGGGCTCAGATTCAAAATAATGGGCACAAGGAGTAAAAGAGGTGTGAGGAAATGTTTTTTTCACCCAGAGGGTGGTTAGAGTCTGGAACAAACTCCCTGAGAAGGAGGTGCAAGCAGATTTAATTAAGATATTCAAAGGAGAATTGGATTGCTTTCGGAGAAGAATGAATGTGCAAAGTTACGGGGATATAGGCAGGACAGTGGGACTAGATAGAATGCTCTTTCAGCAAGCCAGTGCAGACTTGATGAGCTGAATCATAGAATCCCTATAGTGCAGAAAGAGGCCATTCAGTCTATCAAGTCTGCATTGACAATCCTATCCAGTCCCTATCGCCCTAACCCCACATATTTACCCCACTGATTCCTCTAATTTACGCATCCCAGGACATCAAAGGGCAATCTAGCATGCCCAGTGCCCCTAACCCACACATTGTTGCACTGTTAAGATCCTATGATTCAGTGTGTTAATTCTATCTATCTGCTTTGGTCCTGTTACCCTCAGTATCCTCGCTCTGCTAATGGACACCAATCGTACTCAGTTTTAAAACTTTCAATCGACCCAATTCAACGTTTGGAGTTGGGTGGAAAGTTGGTGTTGGAGATTGAGTGGGATGATGGTTATGTGCATTTATATGGGTGGATGAGTGAAGAGTTTAAGATTTCCACTATCCATTATCTGAGGAAGTGTACTCTGACAGTATTCCCCGAATGGCCTCAATCTAATTGTGGAGAATAACAGTCGGTTACTGTCACTGTAATTGATCATTTTAAACCTCTCAATTAGTCCACCTTTTAATCTTTCATAGTTAAGGGAATACAAATCTATGCAACCTATCCTTGTAATTTAACCCTTTTAGTCCCAGTATCATTCTGGTTAATTCAGGAGATTAATGGAGGTGAGGGTATATAATAAGCCAGGGTTTACTCTCACTCCCAGTATATAGCATTCAGGGCTGCCACCCCATTCAGTATCTCAGTAATTCAGGCCTTTTCCTACGCACTGTTACAATATAGAAATGTAAACTCCTCCCCATTCACATTGTTATTTTTTTTCTTTACAATTTTAGATTTTTATGGAATTATTTTCCATCATTAAAATCACCTTTCTCCCTATACTCTGGTAGTTGTTTTTTTAAAATAATTTTTCTGCACCTTAACATGAAATACTGAGCAGTAATGGTGACCAGAGGCAAATTAATCTGCATTCTGGAACTAATAGAAGTCTAGCACTGTAACTGGATGGATGGAATATTTAACATTAGGTTCCACAGGGGGTTATGATACATTTCTACCTGCTCAGCCCTGCTGACGATATGCTACAGAGCGCATTCAAATCCCTCGTTTGGGAGAGAGCAATTGCTGTTTGCATTTGTGAAGATACTGACAATTCAGAAAGAACCGCCACTATTTGAAACTTCACCTACAACAGCAATAACAACTTGCATTCTGCTAGCACCACTTACAGTAAGATATCTCGAACAGTTTCCATTAAAGAGAAGAAACAATGGCAATAGCACAGGGACAGGAGGAGAACATGAAGAAATTGCAGTAAGACCACTGGAGTAAGGGGAGTTAATGGAGTCTGTAGCAGGCTGGGGGAGATGTGGATGTGAACTTACGGCAGGCAGCACGATGGCACATGGTTAGCACGGCTGCCTCACGGCGCCAAGGACCCAGGTTCAGTTCCAGCCTCGGATCATTATCTGTGTGGAGTTAACACAGGTAGACAAGAGGAGAATGGTGTATCCTCCCACAGTCCAAAAGATGTGCTATTTAGGCTAATTTGCCAAGAGAAATTGCCCTTCAGTGTCAGTGGGATTAGGAGACTAAACATGTGAGGTTACGTGGATAGGACCTGGATGGGATTGTTGTCAGTGTAGACTTGATGGGCTGAATGGCCTCTTGTACTTAGAATATATGATTTTCTGGCCTCTCCCACTGGCGGGATCATCCAAGCCCATCAACAGTGAGCCCCTGGCAACGGAGGGTGAGGAACAGGAAACCCTGCTGACAGCACTGGGAACAGAAGATCCCGCCAATGGTGGGCTACCTCTGCCGCGGCAGTGTGCGTGGAAAATCCCTCCTTTAGTAAGGATGCAGTTTCTTAGATGAGGTGTAGTTTTTGAATGGTTGAAGAGGTCAGTTAAGGGGTGGAGGGGTGGCTAGAAAAGACGAGAAATAAAATTAGAGGATGTTGGAAATACTCAGCAGAGCTGCCGGTGTCTGTGGAGAGAGAAACAATTAACATGATCTACAATCAGAGCCGGGAAAAGTCAAAGTGGTTTTAAGCAAGTGAAAGGGAAGAGGGTGAAGGAAAGGTACACCATCAAGTGGAGAATAGGAGAGATCTCCCAGCAAATGGTTTCATGGTGCAAGGCTAAAGAAATGGAAATAAAAGAAGTGCCTAGAAGAGGTGCAAATGGCAGGATCTTGAATAGCTGTCACCCAAAAATACAAAAAGGGATCACATAGAATTAATTCATTATGATCATGGCTGATCACTCAACTCAATAGCCTGACCCCACCTTCCCTCTATATCCTTTCGATCCCCTTCACCCCAACAGGAGAGAAACAAGAAAAACAGTCAAACCAGCAAAGACAAGGAAAACAAAATGGGAGCAGAGATTATGATCTAAGATTGTCAAACTTAATGCTGAAAGCTGTAAAGTGCCCACTGAAAAGATGAGAAGCTGTTCCTCCAGTTTGCTTAAAGTTTATTTGGAACACGACAGCAGGCTAAGGTCAGAAATGGAACAACGTGGAGAATTAAACTTGGAATCTGAAAGGTGGTACACTGAAAAGTTAACTTCAGCATTTGCCATTATTTCAGATTTCTCGTCTCTGTAGAATTTTGCTTCCTTATTAGAAAAAAAATGAAGCCTCACGTGCATGGGATAAGCAGTACAGGGAGGGGTGGAGGTTGGCTAGATGCAGAGGGGAAAGGGCAATGTTGTGTATATGGAAGTTCTTGGTACTGGAAAAGATGTGGTAATTATAGTTGATTTGAGAGTAAAACATAACATGTTCCGCTCCTGATGCAACCTGAAGGCAGGTGAGTAAAGTCAAGGCCTAGGCAATAGATAGGCTTTGGCTGGGGTGACATTTGTGACATTTCCAAACCTGCATTAAGTCATGTTAAGCTATTCCGATCCCAAAATCTCCAGAGCACGTTTACACAGAAGTGATGCCAGTTTCTGTACTAGGCTTGCCAACTGGAACCTATGCTGAAGTTTCCTGGATGGTCTATTTGCAGATAACAGAAAGTAATAATCGCCAGAGAGCAACTGTGAGTGCAGAAGCAACAAGGTAATAGCAATCAGGAAGCCATCTTTGGACATGACAACTTAATCTCAAGATTTGCTTCCCACTATTGCTGTTTCTTCATTCTGATTATTATACAGAACTTGAATATTCCCATTGGAATGTTATTCAAGCTCTATAGTTCTTATGAAGGTTTGAGGAGAAGGTGAGTAGGTATGCAAAGAATATTGTTGTGCTGATACTAGTTGTGTAAGATCATAGAATCGTAGAATCCTACAGTGCAGAAAGGGGCCCTTCGGCCCATCGAGTCCGCATCAAACACAATCCCACCCAGGCCTTATCCCTATATCCCTACACATTATACCCACTAATCCCTCTAACCTATGCATCCCTCGACACTAAGGGGCAATTTCTTAGCACAGCTAATCAACCTAGCCCGCACATCTTTGGATTGTGGGCGGAGACCGGAGTATCCGGAGGAAACCCACGCAGACATGAGGAGAATGTGCAAACTCCACACAGACCATAAGATTATAAGAAATAGTAGCAGGGAAAGACCATTTGGCCTTTCTAGACTGATATCTTCTAGTCAATAAGATCATGACTGATTTTTGACCTTTCCTCCACTTTCTTACCTGCCTAGCGCAACCCTTGACTTCTTTTTAACTCAGAAATCTGTCCAATTCAGCCTTGCATATATTCAGTGATCCAGTCTGCACTGCTCTTTGGGAAAGATCGTTCCAAAGGCTAACAACTCTCCGAGTGAACAAAATTCCTCCTTGTTTCAATCTTAAATGAAAGATCTCCAATTTTGAAACCATGCCTCCTAATTCTAGATTCACCCATGAGCGGAAACACCATCTCAGCATCCGTCCTGTAGGTTCTCCCAGAACCTTATAGGGGTCAATAAGATCACCTCTCATTCTTCTAACTCCAGCATATAAAAGCCCCCCCACCTGCTGAATCTTTCTTCAGAAGACAATCTCTTGACCCTGGAATCAGCCTGGCAAACCTTCTTGCACTGCTTCGACACAAGTACGTCTCTTCTTGAGTAAGGAAAGCAAAACCGTAGAAGAAATTCAATAAAATGTGTGAGGAAGATATTGGCCAAATTCCAGAAACTTGGCGACTGCGACATTGGGTGATTTTGGCTCGAAATGTTTAGCTGTAAACCTAAATCATTATTTGGGTAAATCCATGTAACTGACATAGAGCTGCTGTTTTGTGTTGGGCCAGAGCAATGTAAATGAGAGTTTCAGCGAATGCATCTCTGATACAACGCAACTGATCAAGGAAATTTGCACTTTCTAATACATCATGCAACTTCACTTGGAAAACAATGTGACACAAAACTTTCCAGGAAATGCCACATATTTTGAGTCATTTGTCCCATTTTGCTGCTTGATAAAAGTGGAATGTTGAAAGCATTGTTGGAGTATCATTAGACACCGAACCTGGCTCTGCTCATTAACAGAGTGAAAACTCAGTAAGAATTTAGCAACACCAATTTTAAATCCAACCGAAGACACGACAGAGTGTTGAAAGCTTGCAATTTTACTATCAAATAAATCGGTTGGATTTAAAATTGGTGTTGCTAAATTCTTACTGAGTTCTTTTCTTACTACCCCAGTCCAACGCCGGCATCTTTACATAATTAACAGAGTTGCATAGACAGCCACTGGAGCAGCGCACATTAATAGAAAATATCCAGTGCACGATGTGCAACACAACACAAATTTCAAGGCTGGGCACAGGTCGCAGTCATAAATCCAGTTGTTCTTTCACAGTTATGTAAATCCTTCAGTTTGATTCCAGTCATTGAGAATACGGGACTAACACTACATGAACAGAGGCATAGCTAGCACAGAGGAACATGGTTGTTGTTGTCAGAGACCATTCATCTCATATCCAAGACATCACTATAAGTTCCTTAGAGTAATGTATTGGGTCGAACCATCTTCAGCTGTTACATCAATGACCCTTCTCGGGTCAGAAGTGGGGATGTTTGTTGTCAGTTGCTCTACAGTGTCTGTCCGCACTCTGTCTACACTTCCCGCTGCCTCAGAGAAACAAACAGCATAGTCAAGGATCTCATGCACCCTGGACATTCTCTCTTCCATCTTTTTCCGTAGGGAAAAGGACGCACCTGATGAGTAACTGACTCAAGTACAGCTTCTTCCCTGCTGCCATCAGACTTTTGAATGGACCTACTTTGTAATAAGTTGATCTTTATCTACACCCTAGATTTCACTGGTACACTACATTCTGCACTCTCTTGTATAGTGCACAAGAAACAATACTTTTCATTGTATACTAATACATGTGACAATAAATCAAATCAGTGTACAGTTCCGTTGCAACTCCTCAGGCATTAAAGCCATCTGTGTCTTCGTGCAGTAAGATCTGGACAACATTCAGTTTCATATTAATAAGTAGCAAGTGATATTTACATCATGTAAGTCACAGGCAATGATCACCCCCAACAAGGGAGAACCTAACCACTTTGCAGTGGTTACCATCATTGAATCCTTCATCATAAACATGCTGGCATTCCAAACAGAATTGATGTGTTTTCTCACTGCTGTGTTTTATATACGGGGTGTGTGTTTCCCCAGAATAATTATGCCATAAATAATTCAAGCAGCAAGCTGTTTGTGCATTGTAAAATAAAGTTTATTTATTATCGCACACTTGTCCTGGAGGTTTAAAAACGTGACCTCTCACTCAGTCAACTCACCCACACTATCAGTCATACAAAGATTCGATACAGATAAAGAAGGAAGCGATAGTTATAATTGGTAATCGTCTCAATCTCTTTCCTGTAAGTTTCTTAGATGAATTCATGCTTTGGCTGAAGTGAAAAATGTGTACATCAGAGGAATTTCAGTAAGCTGTGAAGCTGAACTTGTAGCTGAGTTTCCAGGTAGTTGGTTCTCAGGTGAACTGAAAGTTTGAACAGGTTGGAAAGAATTCTTGTCTCTCTTTCAAGGTCTGGCTGTTTATTACATTGGCTGCCTAGTTGAATTTCAACTGGGAAGATGGCTGTCGGATAGATAGCTTTCTCTGAGTAGTTGATTTTTAAAGTAACTCACAAAATGCCTGCCTCACTATTGGACTTGTACAAGTTCTAAGTCTTTTTACCAAAATAAGGTTGCATATATTGATTATAGCTCCTGCATTGTCGTTGGACATTTTGAAATTCACCAAGTCTTGGCTTGATGTGGGACTGTTCATTACACATTTGGTTAACACACAATGGGGGGATCTTACGGCTTTGCTTGTCCCAAAACTGTAAAATCCTGCCCAAGGGCATCAGACTTTTCCATGATCCATCCCTCGCCTGCTCCGATTCCCAGTGCGGGCGGGATGGTAAAATTCCAGTGAATGAGTTTCAATGTTTCTATTGTGCAAGGGGAAACATTAAGATGAGCCAAATGGAATACTGTAGTTCTTGTGCTGAAGGTCCACTCTTAAGCAAAGAGACATGTGAATTCTTCAGATGGCTCTGAATGTTCGTATGTAATTTGGTATTTATTTGAGACTCAGGATTGGCTGGAGCTAAAAAGCCAAACAGTCTCATGATTAGCATTGGCTGTTTTAATGGGCTGCTCATGTTCAAAATTTTTTTAAGTATTGACTGAAAGTTCATAATGTACTGGAAGGTGATATTGGGGATCGCCATTGACTAGAAATTTAACTGAACCAGCCTCATAATTACTCTGACTATAACGGCAGTTCACAGGTTGAAAGTTCTGTGGCAAGATTCTCAACAGCTGAATCCCCAAAACCTGTCCTCCTTCTGCAAGGCACAGTCGGGATTAACATGGAATAGTCTCCACATGCCTGGTGGTCTGCAGTCCTAACAACACTCAAGAAGCCCATCCCCATCCAAGGCAAATCAACCTGCTTGATTGGCACCTGATCCATGATCATAACCAATCATTCCCTCCACCAACCCACACTGGCAGCAGTGTGCACCATCTACAAGATGCACTGCAGCAAGTGGCCAAGGCTCCTTCAACAGCACCTTCCAATCTTACGACCTCTACCAGCCGGAAAAACAAGGGCAGCAAATGAAGAGCACTACCTCCAACATCCCCTCCAAGGCACGCACCATCCTGACCTAATGATATTGCTGTCCCTTCACTGTCGCTGGGTTGAAATTTTGGAATGCCCAAACGACATGGACTGTGGCAGTTCAAGAAGATAGCTCACCACCACCACCTCAAAGGCAATTGGGGATGGGTAATAAATATTGGCTATCCAGTGACACCCTTATCCATGAATACATGTTTTAAAAATCCCGACTATAGCTGAGGTGTGTTTGTATCTTTGTGTGTACATTTGTTGATACTGAATATTTAAGAATACAGCGAAATGCATTACTGCTGGCGGGCTAGTTGAGAGATACTATACACTATCTGCTTTTTGCTGCTCTTGATAATTATATGAAGAAGTTGCTACTGAAAGATTTTGGCAGCCGAGGAAAGAAAGAACGAAAGAATCCTCGGGACGATTTGGATGAAATGTTTCTGGTCTGAAGGGGCAGTGATTCCAGATTGCGGAAAAAGCACAGCGTATTGACCTGCTGAGAAGTGACAGATTCTTCCTGCCACCTGATGCAGGTGATTAATGGCCCCATCATGAGGTGTCCACAAGTCACTCTGTGCGCTGAGCTTCACTGTCCAGCTGGAGGACACCGAGGCACTGTGGCAATGCATTACCAAGAGAAGGACAAATCAAACTGATTTTTCAAGAGGATGCTTTGGAACGGTAACAGCAACTGATTAATTTCCATTGGCCAGTGCCTTCAGCCTTTCTGTCTTTGCACCTGGCTGTGATGCCTCCAGTGACGTCAGGCCATCGCGGGGCCCAAAAGGCTAAAATTAAAGTGGGCCGTTAGCAGATTTTGCTGATCTGACTTGCTTCTCGGAGTTCCAAATGGCAAGCCCCAGATTAATATGGGAGGGGTAAGACATTCTGTGAGTGGCATCAAACAAGACACTGATCTGATGATCACTAACTGGGAAACTACAGGAAGAAAACCAGTTAATGGAGTGATGAGAAATCCAATATTAATATTCAGCCGCATAATCGCAAAACACCAAATTTCCAGCTTTCTTGCAGAATTGTCTGACTGCTTGAGTTATGATTATGAAATTAGATAGAAAATTACTGAACCTAACCAGTTAGCAAAGGCTGATTTGAATTTGTAATGTGCCTGCAAAACTTTCAATTTTTAGAATTACTTGTGGCACAATTTAAAGTATTCTGTAAGTTAGGTGTTTTGTATAAAAAGCAGTAATTTCAAAAGAACTCGACAGGTTCCTGGAGAGAGAGAGAGGGTTAGTGAATGTTTCAGGTTAATGCTCTTTCGTCAGAACTGGCTTTTTTAAAAATTGTTGATATTCCTGCATTAGTGTTTTTATCTTATTTTATTTACTGCCATGTTTTTTTCTGTGCGATTATAAATGCATTTTCTCAGCTGTGTTTACCATTAATAATACAGGCAGGCACTGTGGGATTTTCATTCATTTGGCTTGGGCAGAGATAGCTGTCCTTCACACTAGCAAAGAGGGCAAAAGGTCATCCCATGAAATGTGATCCTACCACAGCAAGAATTGAATTGTAAATGAAGGACCCTGCCCATTAAAGCTGCCTCTCTGCTCTGAACCTGAATATATCGATGTGTGGGGGACTGGGGGAGGACAGGTTGGCGGATAACAGGATAGATTGTAAAAATGCTCCCCAACAAAGGAAAAAAAACAGCAGCACTAATGAGAGAAGCTGCACAATTAAATTGTAAGCAAGAGTAATGTTTGTAACTCTTCTGAGGGAGTGACTGAAGCAAACGCCATTGGGAGATGGCACTGAAAGAATCAATGTCCGCAGAGAGCATCTTGTTGCACTGAATCCCTTCCTCCCTATAAAATCATTCAGTTATACAAACAGTAATTCCATCTGCAAAGGTTAAAACAAACACGGGCAGATGCTTTTCAGTTTTAAGTACTGTTGCGAACTGGGCCGTTGCTGCTAACCATATTGTACCTGTGCAAAGAGCACCTTGTCAACATCTAGGCCTGAATGTTAGTGGGGACAGAACTGGAGCTTCATTCCTGCAAGTCCTGCCCCTGAACATGGCACCCGTCATTTTTGCCTGTTGGCAGGAAATGGGGCAGGTTGTATTTTAACCATATAAGGGTCACAGAAGCAACTGAACACCTCTGACCAAAGGCAGCTGTGGTTTTTTATGATTTTTGCTACCTTCGATCAAATTTGATTTTTTTTATCGGCGAGGAATGTGAAGTATGATTCTTGGACCTTGCACTTTGCAAGGGAAGTTACTGGAGTTCTTTTGAGATGTTGTGGTATTTCTCTTTGGAGAGCTGAGGTCCTCTTTTGGATGGGATTTAAAAAAGTTGTATCAGCTTCAACAGAAGTTCTGAAGAAATTCTGAGTGTGTAGCTAGCACCCAAGGGAGTTAGAGGGTAAGGGGAGTGGCCTTGAAACGGCAAAGGCTTTAACCCTTAGTGACTCCCTGCTAGCAGGGAGATGAGTGCAATTGTGCCTTAAAAGAACCAAAACAGGGATGGACATCACATTTTCATGCCGGGGGCAAGTGAACGTGACCCAACGTAAAGATAGAAGGAAAGGAGCAGACCAAAATGCAGTGCTACATGGACCTGGGAGAAGGATGTGGTGGAGGACAACCAGGTATCATCTGGAGGTGAGTGTCTACTGACTGCATAATTCATATCTCAAACTGAGAACCAGTGCAGAAGGCGGTAAAGGTTGAGCTGGGAATTAGTCACTGATGGATGTGTTGTGGTCCAACAACATCTTGAACTGTAGTTTGCTGATCCCATGCCTTGATAGTAGCTCTCAAGGTTGCCAGACCCACTAATTGTATCAGTTGAGAGCTCTACAGATAAACATAGATCAAACCAAAGAGCTATGTTTATGCAGCAGTGGCCCTGCATTTATGCTGATGTACACTAGCACAGTGATTAACACGAATGCTTTACAGTGTTGGGGACCCAAGTTCAATTCCCTGCTGTCTGTGTGGAGTCTGCACATTCTCCCAGTGTCTGCGTGGGTTTCCTCCAGGTGCTTCGGTTTCCTCCCACATCCTTTGGAAGACATGCTGGTTAAGTGCCGTGACCCGAACAGACTCCGGACTGTGGTGACCAGGGAAATTTCACAGTAACTTCATTGCTATGTTAATGTAAGCTTTACTTGTGACTGATAAATAAACTTTACATTTTACCTTAGAGATTGTAGAACGTTTGAAGTATCTGGGAACATATATAGACCAGAAACTAAGCTTCACAGAGTAAACTGACTGTATTTTTAAAAAAGGCTAGCCAGTGTCTGCCTTTGGATAGAAAACTGGAAGGATTTGGAGTAAATCAAGATGTGTTTGAGCAGGTATTCTAAAACTCAACATGACTGTCTAGTATGGTAACCCGAGAGTGAAATGCAAAAGTAAGCTGACCAGAATCGTCAACTTTGCAGGTAAAATCATTATTAGACAACAGACACAACTCGATAACCAACTTAACAAAATTAAGAGGAAAGCTCCCATTGGTGACCTTCTCACTCTTTATATCCTCAATTTTGAAAGGCTCCAATCAGGTTGGCATTTTAGAATCCCTATTGCCAGGAAAACTTTGCTTGGGAAGCCTTTCGTCCCAATACAATAAGATTACTAAATAGCATGATGTAAATTCAACCTGCATTTTTTATTTGTTTTATTTATTCAGCTGTAATAAGTACTTCAATGTCAGAGTGCAATGTGTTATGTTTCTATGGTGTGGATGTATATCAGATATGCAGGAATGTATAAATGTGGCTAAACATGAAATATTACTGTTTTAAAATTAATGATTGGAGGTGGAGCCAAAGACAAGTTTCCACTTCTGTGTGGACAATAAAGTTCTGCTCTATTCTTTAACCATAATTTTATTACTTTGCTTAATGCAAGTCATTGACTATCAGCCTGACAGCCAGCCTGGCAATCTCCAGAGCTGTCTCCTCAACAATAATGTTTGGCTATAGCTCACAGTCCCCCAAGTGTGACCATCTCCCTGGCATCTGGGCCCACTTCACCTGCAAGTACAACATTGTGTAATGTTAGCCATATATATTGCTGCAATGAAGAAATCTCGGAAATGTGTCGGTGTATCACAGTGTTCATGTTACACAGGAGGTATGTGCCAAGTCCTCCATCTTGGGTGGCACATTCAGCTGTGAACTGGCACTTGGACCTCTGATAGGCTGAATAACTTATTTTGCCAGGCATTCTGCACCCTATCCATGTTCCCCTATTATCCCCTACTGTGATAACAGCCACTGATATATCTAGTCGTGCCCTCTTTGTGGTTGCGGCTGGCTTACAACAGTCAATTAGGTACAATATTTCTCAATGTTTCTGTAGTTCCTGTATCTGAGATCCTGAAGCCGGCCTCTGCATCTCCCAATCCTTCTCCACTCTGTCTTTAGTGAGACATTGTAAGCATGGAAACTTTATGATGAAAAGGCTCATAAGACATCCAACTTTGCTTCTGTCACACATTCAGGTGTTTACGTGCACGAACCCATGTTCTCTATCCATCAGTGACTATTGTTGGAGTGGAAGGTGGGAGAAACTGGGTCCATGCAAGTGTATGGTAGCCTGGATTTTGCTTTCTTTACTCCCAGAGACGTATTATACCCCTGGCAACTAAATATCCCACCAGGTTACTCCCACTGAATCACACTGTTGTGCCATAATGGTGTGCAGCTGTACGGGACTCTGTTAATGGCTAATTGAATGGGCACATACCTTGATGAGTGTGGCAAGAGCGTAGTTGGAAGGGCAAAGGATTGTGGTAACTGTGGTGTGTATCAAACATTGCCTGAGGCATAATAGCATCCTCTATCAATGCACATCTTCAAGAGCAGCTAATGATGCAAGGATGTTGCCATCTCCATGGTTCTATCTTGTAACTCTTCTCCATCATTAAAGTCTTTGAATGTACTCCTTTATTACAGCATGGATAGGGAGCAGCAGTGACTGTTTTTCTTTCTGAAAATTGCATCATAGACCATCTGTTCCAGTGTCAGCAAGCAGTTGGAGAAACATTACTGTTTACACCCACTTGACTGCTCAATGCCATCTCCTTCAAGCCACAGTAGAATCACCATTGACTTCCTGACTCACAACCAGACCCCCTTACTGGCCCATTCTTTATTCCTGTCCTTGTCACCCAATCTACACTGGACCTGCCTCCACCTCATCATTACTCATGCGTTCAGCAAGGCCGACTTGTGTTAGGCTCCTGCCCTCCCCTGCCCAAAGATCAGACCACTCCCAGCAGTTTTGATTCAGGAATTTTCTTGATTTTGCCAATGCGAGAACAAGAACCCAGCCGTGAACACCATAAACACAGCTTACTTCACATTTCTTCTATGTCACTTGTGCTTGCTCTACGGGTGATTGGAACTAGCTGGAAGGACACCCTGGGTTGGCATGGATTGGTTGGGCCAAAGGGCCTCTTTCCATGCTGTATTGCTCCGTGACTCTAAAAAGAAACCAATGTATATATGTACTTGGATTTCCAGAAGAAAACATTTAATAAGATGCAAGATCAAAGGTTATTGCCTAAAATAAAAGCTCTTGGTGTAGGGGGTAATATAACAGCCTGGATAGAAGATTGGCCAGAAACAAAAGTTTGATAGAATTGAGTCTTTTTCTGGTTAGCAGAATGTGATGAATGGTCTCTACTTTTTATAATTTGTGCAAGTTACTTATGATGGGACCAGAAGCACCATTACAAAATTTGTGTTAACCAAAAATAGATAGATAGGAAAATAAATCATGGTGAAGACATAAGGGAGGCTAAATAGGAGTGTAGATCAAGTGAGTGGATAAAGATTTGGCGAATGGAATATAATGTGTAAAAATGTGGAATTGTTTATTTTGGCAGGAAGAACCAAACAGAAACTTCTTAAACAGAAAATGGTGAGAGTTTGCAAAGCTCGAGGGCACAGAGGAATGTGGATATCCCAGTGCATGAATCACAAAAGATTAGTCTACAGGTGCAGCACGTAGTTGGGAAAGCTAATAAAATGTTATAGTTTATGATGATAGGAATTGATTATGGAAGTAGGAAGCTAATGCTTTATTTGTACAAGACACTTGTGAGATCACATCTGGAGTATGTTATACTGGCCACCTTATTTAAAGAAAGATCTAAATGCATTAGAAGCAGTTGAGAGATTGCTTCTAATTAGATTCCTGATAGACAAATGAATTAAGGGTCATGGGGAGAAAACAGGAAAGTGGAACTGATTCACTTCGGATCAGCCATGATCTTATTGGATGGCAGGGCAGGCTTGAAGGCTAGATGGCTTACTCCTGCTCCTATTTCTTATGTTCTTATGAGAGGAGTTTTACTAGACTAATACCTGGAATGGACAAGTTGTCTTCTGAGGAAAGATTAGATAGGTTTGGCTTGTATTGACTGGAATTTAGAAGAGTAAGAGGCGACTTGATTGAAATTTGAGAAATATTGAGAGGGTGGAAGTGGCGAGAATCTTTCCTCTTGTGACAGAATCTAGAATGTGAGGTCACTGTTTAAAAATCAGCAGGACTTCATTTAAGGCAGAGATAAGGAGAAATTGTCTCTCTCAAAGTTGAGTCTCCCTCAAAAGGTAATGGAAACAGGACCTTTGAATTTTTTTTAGGCAGAGCTAGATAGATTCTTGATTACCAAGGGGGTGAATGGTTATCAGAGTAGAAAGGAGTGGGAGGCTGAGGTTGCAGTCAGATCAGCCATGATCTTATTGAATGGCAGAGCAGGCTCGAAGAACCCAATGGCCTTCTCCAATTCCTAATCTATACGTTTGTACATTGTTATGTGTATCTGTCCCACTGATACTGGGCTGCTCATCCCACTCTGGTTCAGTCAATATAGTTACATTTTGCACCTCATTCACAGCACCTGAGTCACCACCAATGCATGCCTGTAATACACAATGTATCTCGTTTCTCACCTAATGCACAAATAATATCGTAAACATCCATCAGTCAAGAAACCACTTCATCGTACTGCTAGACAACACAGCCCATTGCCATGCACTGTAAAGAATTTGAGGTCTTGCTAAGTGTCTTTGTGCTGGGTATGAGCACTGGAAATCACAGCCATCTCTTTCCTCTGGTAGTGAAGATCAATCCTGATCAGTTGAATGAACAATAAGGTTGAGAGACTTATGTTGCATCATCTATAAACCAGTTCTCTGAACTTACAGAAGGCTTAGGTCCAAAACATTATGTGGTGAGGCCATGGGGTGGACACAGTAAGAAGTCTGACAACACCAAGTTAAAGTCCAACAAGTTTGTTTGGTAGCACGAGCTTTCGGAGTGCTGCTCCTTCATAGGTGAATGGAGAGTTGATGACAACTCAACTCTTCACTCACCCGATGAAGGAGCAGCGCTCTGAAAGTTTCTGTTACCAAATAAACCTGTTGGACTTAAAGCTGGTGTTGCCAGACTTCTTACTGTCCAAAACATTGTCTTTGGGCCCTAGCAGCAAAGAAATAACTGTGAGCGATGGCATGTTACTGATGTTGATGCTTGGTATTGAGGCTGTACTCCTGCTGGATTATAAAGGGATTCCTGCTTCAAAGCCAGAAGCGTTAGTTCACAATTTTAGACAGCATAAGCAGGATTCTCTGGCCACACTCACCTGAAAACCAGAGATTACTGTCCGATTTCAGTGAACCTTTACATGCTCCGCACCCACCCGCTAGAATTCCAGTGCCAGGCAAATGGGAGAATTCCAGCACATATTATGTTTTTACCTGATAGTAAAGCCAGACTGGAAATGTTACTGTTGGAACTACTTATAACAGCCAGAGATCTCTCTCCATTAATTAATACCCATTTATACAAACACAATATTTAGGAGATTATACCCTTGCCATCAGCTCCTCCCCAGATGTACTGTTGAAATCAAAACTCAAGCTGAAACTCTGACGTTGTATTCTCTTCAGCCAATTCCACCTCTCCTGCTGCTAAACCAATAACAACAACTTATATAAATACAGAAAATGCTGGAAAATCTCAGTAGGTCTGACCGCATCCATGAAGAAAGAACAGAACTACATTTCGAGTCTGTGGGCAGGATTTTCAAGGCTCATTCGGGCAAGACTGGAAATGCCTGCCCCAGGGCAATGGACGTTTCTGTTGGCAGATCCTCGCCCGCACCGATTCCATAGCGGGTGAGGTGATAAGAGTTCCAGCCTATATGTCTCTTTGACCGTGCTAAAGAAAACTGGAAATAGGATGGGATTTATACTGGTGTAGGGTAGGGGGGAATAGGAGGTGTAGCAATGATGGGGGGGTAGATGGCCAGCAGTAAGTGAAGACTAGGGAGAGTTTGATAAAGATGTTATGGACAAAATGGTGAACAGAATGTAAATGGTTGTCCTTTGTCACACTGCTTAACTTGTTCTGCCATTAACGCATTCTGATCTTTTAATGTGCCACCATTAGCAGTCTTTCTTTCCATGGTCCATTTGCATTGCTTTATCTTTTTGTCCAGAGCAACTTTGTCAATTTCTCCCTAGCCTCCAGTTTCTGATTTCAACATCCTCAGTAATTCGCTTGCAACAACAGCTTATATTTCCATTGCGCCTTTGACCAAATAAGATTTCCCAAGTTCTTCACAGGAGTATTATAAAACAAAACATGAGATTTTGGAGCAGGTATCAAAGAGGTAGATTTTAAGGGATGTTAAGAAGCAGAGAGGTTTATGGAGGGAATTCCTGGACCTTGGAGCCTAGGCAACTGAAGACACGGCACCAACACGGAGGAACTAAAATAAGACTTGCTCAGAAGGCCAGAATTGGATGACAGCAGACATACAGGAGAATTATGGGATCGGAGGAGATTACAGAGGTCAGGAGATGGGAAAGCCGTAGCACGATTTGAAAACAAGGATAAGAATCATAAAATCGGCATGTTGTTCATCTTAGAGTATCATCGAACTTTACAGCATGGAAGTAGGCCCTTCAACCCAACTAAGTCCTGCAGCCCATCTTTTTAACCATTAAGCTGGCCCCAGTTGATCACATTTGGCCCATGTCCCTCCATATCCATTTTACCCATGCAACTGTTTAGATGCTCTTTAAAAGACAAAATTGTAGCAGCCATTACTATTACCTCTGGCAACTTGTTCCAGACACTCAGCACTCTCTGTGTGAAAAAATGGCCCCTCTGGACTCTTTTGTATCTTTCCCCCCTCACCTTAAACCTATACTGTCTAGTTTTAGACTCCCCTACCTTATGGAAAAAATGTTGGCTATCTAGCTGATCTATGCTTGATTGGGAATCAGTGGAGTTCAGTCAGCACGAGGGTGATGAGTGCAACAGGACTTGATGCGAATTAGTTTACAGAGGGCAGAGTTTGGGATGATCTCAAGTTTACAAAGCATAGAATGTGGGAGAGGAACCAGGAGTGATTAGAGTAGTCAAATCCAGAGGTAACGCAAAGGTCATGAATGAGAGTTTTGACATTGGATGAACTGGAGTGAAGTGAGTGGTTGGAAAAGACAGTCACGTGTCATGAACATTTGGTTCAATATTAGTCTCAGGATCAAATCTGACACCAGAGTTGCAAATAATCTGGTTTAGTCCCAGACTTTTGCCAGAGAGAGAGATGGAGCCTGTCCCGAGTTTCATCCATATCTTTCACTGACTGAACCCAATGCTGGGCTCCACCTCCTTAAACATTAACTCACACAAAACACTATGTCTGTATTCTAATCCACAACATAAATCCTGCTCATCTTTTGCCCCACGCTCCCAGTTCTGTCAGTTTTCTGACCACAGTCTTCTGCAAAGTTTTTTATTGAAACATGGTGCCTGAGGTACAATTTGCAGAAGTATGGCTGATCAAAACAACTTGATGTGCGGCAAGTTACAGGAATAGAACCGCTTCTCTGCTGATGGGTAAAACTTCAAAGCAACAATCAGTAATAAGCAGGCAACAATGGACAGCTCCCCTTGAGAATATAAGCAGAATATTATCAATGAACCGCGTTTTCTGTAATGTTCCTGGCTCTGAAATTCGAATGACGCTTCCCCACACATGGATCCAATTCGTTCTATTTGCAACACATTTTCATTTCTCTCAGTGTTCGAATGACTTTTGCTCCCACTGAGCATGGCAGGGAAGACATGCTTGTCATGTAGGCAAAGCCTGATTGTCTACTTGGCCTAGATACAGCTAAACTATTGTAGCTCATTAGTCTACCTGAAGCAATGACAAGTATCAATATAAAGCACCAAAATTGAATGATGCAATTTACAATGATTTCTCTTAATTAATTCAATGTTGGTAAGCTGAAGGGCATGCAGCTGTCACGTTTTTGGGATTTATGTTCTTATTTGAGTTTAGGATTAGGTTATGCTTAATGGTTGTGGCTTGAAACAGAATGAATCTATTATTTAAAGAACGATTAAATAGTTTGAGGAATGTGACAACCGTATGTATTCAAAACTGATACAGAAAGGATCTGCATCTTATTCCCAAGTTCAGGGACCAAAGGACTATTAATTTTAAGGGATCTATCATCTTGTCTGAGATTTGCATTGATTGTGGTGAGAATGGAGGTTGAAACCAGTAACTATCGTAAGAGGGTGTTGTGCTAGCTAAAGGTTTGTTATATTCATAACTTTAAGCATGGACTGTATTCAGCATAGAATTTTCTAGAACTGCCTTTTCTTTTAATAATAGATCTTAAAAGATTGCTAGGATGGCTGCTGAGGGTCAGATGACTCTTGCAACCCTACATATATACACAACCACATAACGTCTCTGGAAAGTTACTGATTGGATGTCCTTGGGTGGGATGCCTCCCTTGAATGAACATACCAAGATGAAAAATATCTTGGGAATTCACTCTTCCTGATCGTTGATTTAACCAAAACATAAAATCTATGGACTGCTAACTCTCAGAGTTTGAAACTTAACAAACAGAGCTGTTGAGGAACCAGTTCATCCCCATTGTGTAGCGATGACTTCTAACATCAAATCATTCTGGCTGTACTATTGAAGTATTAATCATGTGGCCACATATTGAAATTGACGACTGATAACAAATCTTACTGCCTCCAGAACCAAGGAGGAACCACGCAGTCTGCAAATAAGAAACAGCAGCAGCGCAAAGGCAGCAATGTCATGAAGTCTCCAAGCCTGTTTCTTCCAAAGTTCACTCATATAGAAAGCTGATCTCTTCATAATAAGACTGCAAGTAACTGATTTTGTTACCTGCTGAAAATCCATCTCTTCCAAGGAATCATGCAATGACTTTGATATATTTGCCTTGATTTATTATTGTAATTTGAACTGAAAAGTATTGATTCTGGTGCATTATAAGCATTCCATTCCTAGAGAAGGAAAGAAAAAGATGCAGAATGTAGTGTTAAGTCCTAGTGAGGGTGTAGAGAGACCAACTTAATATAAGGTAGGTCCTTTCAAATGTCTGCTCGCAGCAGGGAACAAGTTGTTCTTGAGTGGCTTGGTATGTGATCACAGATTTTTGTATCTTTTTCCTGATGGAAGAACGTGGAAGAGAGAATGTCCAAGGTGAGTGGGGTCCTTGGTTATGCTGGCTGCTTTTCCAAGGCAGTGGTATGTGTCAATGGATGAGAGGCTGGCTTGTAGAATGACTGGACTTTGTTCACAACCTTTTGTAGTTTCTTCTGGTCTTGGACAGAGCAGGAGCCACACCAAGCTTTCTTTGGATGTTCTCTGGGTGCATCTGTAAAAGTACAATTCAAGTTATTGAATTCACATAACTGCACTGCAAAGAGTAGAAAATAATGTCGCATTCACCAAGCCAGCATGGAGACAAGCCAATCACGTGACTTACAAACTGTGCCATTGATTGCAACTTGTAAAAACGCACTATCTTCTTGAATTGTATTTTCTTCAAGTGTGTGTGAGTGGTGATGTCATAGCATTAGAAGTGAGTGTGTGAAGAAATAACTTTATTTAAGCTCTGAAAAGCGGCTCCTAGTTATTTAAATTGAGCACACACTTAGAAATTAAGAAGCACGCACATCACCCTTTTAAACTGATCACTGACAGGAAGAGGACGGTCCAGAAGTTTCAGTTCTCTCTCGTCCCTGCCTGTAACAAGAGGAGGAAAGAAGCTGTGGAAAGTAGCAAGCTGCAGCATGTCAAGGGAACCTGGGTGTGATATCTTTGCAGAAAGAGGTAGAGTCTAGAACAAGGGGTTACAATTTCCAGATACTAGGTAGGCCATTTAGGATTGAGCGGAGGAGAAACCTCTTGACTCACAGGGTGGTGGACCTGTGGTGCTCCACTATAGAAGGCTGTGAATTAAAGTTAGTGACTGAAAAAGGGAATTTTTAAAAAGGAATATTTAAAAAGGAATTAGGTTTCTAGGCTTTAAACTTTTTAAAGAGGTCTTGAGGAGAATGCAAAGAATGATCATAAGGTTGAATGACTTTCTCCTGATTCTAGTTTCTATGTCTTTGCAGCAGTTATGCACAGTTTTGACCTCCATAACTAATGATGGAGGCAATACAGTAAAGGGTCACTAGATTGGTCCCTGTGCTGAGAGGCTGAGGAAATTGGACCTACACTACCTGGAGTTCAGAAAAGAAAATCAATTTCTTGAAAGATGGAAGGTTGTGATGGGACTTGACAGGGTAGACACTGAGAGGTTGCATTAGTCACCTGGCAGAGTCTCTAGCTTGATCATCTGGGTTTGAGATGAGGAAAGATTTCTTCACTCAAAGGGTTTCAAATCTTCGGAATTGTTTACCCCAGAGAGAGATGCGTATCCCAGCACTGAGTACATTTCAAACCGAGATTGATAGATTTTTGATGTGTCAGGGAATGGAGGGATAGGAGAATGGGCAGGAAAGTGGAATGGAGGTAGAAGAAATGCCACAATTATATTGAATGGTAGAGCTGGCGTGCGGACAGACTATCTGCTGCTACTTCTATTTCCCACACACAGTCTTGCATTCTTTCTCAAACACTGGAGTAGAAATTGGTGCGTGTTGCAATATTTGTGGACAAATCTCTGCACACAGTGTTCTACAATTCATTTGCAATGCTATCATATTGCGGTCAGATTTTAGGTGTCTTTTTAATGGCTGACTAAAATCAACATTGTATCAATCTGAATAAGCAAGAAATGGTCTCATTATTTGTTCAGTACTGACCTGCAACATGTGTGAAAGACTAAATGGATCCTGCACTATCCATTTCCAGAGCTGCCTCAACAGTGGTCCTTCAAGGTCCTGCAAGAGGCTGCTGAAGAAATAGGAAGTTTATTTTTAATTCCCCTTCTGTGAAGCTGAGGGGAGATAGAAGGGGGGAGCTGTTCTTCGCTCCACCACGCTATTGTGGACTGCTGGCCCTTCACACTCAACCTACCTGCATTTTTCCCTCACTCCCGTTCCTAGGATTTGCTGACAATGCATTTGGCCCAAAACTGATCCCTGAGAGCAGGTGGGGCCTATCTCTGGAGGCAAGACTGCCACTGGCAGCTCGAGCTCCATTGTTGCACTGAGATTCTCTATGCCGGCGAGGAAGGTGATATCTTGTTGTGGTGTTGGGGCAAGGATTGGCCAGGGATATGTGGGCCCAAGCCACAGCTGCCATGGCATAAGATTTAAAGGGCACAATTCTGCTGGAGAAGTCATGTTCCAGAATGAGAAAGTGGATCATCCTCAGTGCAGCATCACTCAATCCATTTAGAACATACAGCACAGGAACAGGCCCTTCAGCTCACTGTGTTGTGCTGAACATAAGCTTAAATTGCATTCAGCAGCTGTCTCTTCCCTTCTCACTGAGTGCAATGGCTGCATTGTATAGATATTCCAAAGATACATGGGTTAGGTTGGTTAATGTTAAATTGCCTCTCAATGGTGATTAGCAGGGTAAATACAAGGAGTTATGGAGATAGGGCATGGATGGGATTGCTGTCGGTACAGGCTCGATGGGCAGAATAGCCTCTTTCTGCACTGTAGGGATTCTGTGAAAATACTGGAACATGCATGACACAAATGCAGTTTGAAAAATCAAAATATCAGAATCAAATCTGCAACCTTTAACATTTGTGTCTTCTTTCATGTATTTAAACAGTTTGTAGAGTCTACCTACAGCAGTTACAAGCCCACCTATCCCTCCTTTATCAGTGTAGATATTTGTATTCATATGCCTTGGATTTGTAGCCATGGTCATTTTTAAATTGTCACCTCTTTAAGCTGTTAATCAATATTAGCTCATCTTTTGCACCAAATGGCAGGACGATTGAGGTCAATTTTTGTTGGATGAGGCTAGAGACTTTCACAGCCGTTATGTCTGTGGCACGTTGCCAGTAGGAGAGCAGAGAAGCACTTGTCTCATGTTTAAATCACCTAGCAATTCTGCGCTCGTCACAAATCTGTCCGATGAATCCAGCGCTATTTATTAATCACCAATCTGC
Organism: Sphyrna mokarran; assembly: GCA_024679065.1. NCBI lineage: Eukaryota > Metazoa > Chordata > Chondrichthyes > Carcharhiniformes > Carcharhinidae > Sphyrna > Sphyrna mokarran. The sequence goes on along the minus strand of JAGIQG010000022.1, from coordinate 31,690,928 downwards.
CTGGGCTTGTCTGACACCATTTTAAATTAATTTTATATCAGGCACATTTGATCTGTTCCAATATAAATGTGCATATTTGATATTAAAATAATCTAGAAAATGCCAGTGGAGATGAGTCTGTGTGGATCACTCAGGGGAAGGGAATAGACTATGGGGGTGACAAGAGTGAGATTGTATTTTAATGGAAAGGGAAACAGGAATTAATGTGAAATATTTTGGACCACATCTTATCAAAGATGTGGTGCACTGTCTTCAGCATAAAACACAGCCCAATCTGTGCTTTATATTTGTCGCACTGAATCAGATTTTTGTATTGTTAAAAACTCTGAAATAAATCTTTTTCTGGGAAAGTACAAACAGGAATAGAATTCAGCCTATCAAGCCTACCCCAGCATTCAGTTAGACCATGGCTGTTCATCTACATCAATGCTACTTTCCCGCCCTGTGCTCAAATTCCTTCCTGAACCTAAAGAAAGCAAAAGAGAGACTTGCAATTATATAGCACCCTTCATCCCAAAGTACTCAGCAGCCAACAAAAATACTTTGAAATCTTGTCCCTTAGGAAATGCAGCAGCCAATTTGCACAAAGCATGTTTGATAAGTAGCTTTTCAGTAATGATCAAATAATCCGGGATTCCGGGGTGAGAGGCTCGCAGAGCAGAATTCTCCATTGGCCTCAGGCGGGATTTTACGAGTCGAGCGAGGTCATAAAATCTCAGCCTAAATGTCAGCTACTGTCTAACTAGGAGAATGGTAAAGCCTCGATTTTAACCAAACCTATTTGGCAGTAATAAATTAAGTCTGCCGAGAATGAAAGAGGATGACGTATAAACAGATGTTGGGTTTGACCTTGGTTTGTTTGCACAGAGAAGTTAAAATTATCCTTGAACTCTGCCTGCTGTGGCCTCAGAAGAAACGTCTATATTACATCGCTGAGACGTTTCTAATTTCAAACTCTGACTGTCTATAGAGCTCTCGGAAGTGAAAATTCTAATTCACTGACAATTAATGCAAAACGGGAAGCCAATCTTTGCCCGTGATTCATGGCCACCAAGAACGAGTTGAACGCACACAAATGGCTCTCACTGAGGTGCATCTGACCCAGCCTGAGCTTTACGAGCGTTGAATGAAAGTTTAAAGTTTATTTATTCGTCACAATAGGCTCCCATTAACACTGCAATGAAGTTACTGTGAAAATCCTCTAGTTGCCACACTCCAGCGCCTGTTTGGATACACTGAGGGAGAATTTAGTATGGCCAATACACCTCATTCCGAATGTGGTAGGAAACTGGAGCACCCAGAGGAAACCCACACAGACATGGGGAGAATGTGCAGACTTCACAAATAGTGACCCAAGACTGGAATTAAACCTTGGTCCATGGTGCTGTAAGGCAGTGCTAAACCACTGTGCCACTGTGCTGCCCCTGATGCAGAGGAAGCTCTATTCTTTACCTTACTCTGTTGTTTCTGGTATGAGAGTCCCTGATGGAAAATGGTCATAAATTAAATGTTTCCATTCCCCAGTGTTGGTATCATTTACAAACAGTTGTGACTCAGTTGGTAGCATTCTCTCAGAGCCAGAAGTCATGGGTTCAAGTTACACACAAGATGGAAACTGACAGTAGTGCATTATCTAGGGAGTGCCAGCTTTCAATCAAGACATTAAACAGAGGTCCTGGCTTGCTGTCTTGGATAAAAGACCCAAAGGCACTATTCGAAGATGAACAGGTGGATTCTTTTGCCCTGGTGTACAGGCCAATATTTATCCCTCAGCCAAACTTATTAAAATAGATTAGGGTGGCACGATGGCCAATAAAATTCTGGCCTTGGTCTCTGAAATATTAATGTGTTCAGTTTCCCAGCAGTCACACCTCTCATCTTGATCACAAAATTTGAAAACAAGAAATTGAGAGGGGCAGAGGAGCAAAGAGATCCAGCTATTCAGGTGAATAGACTATTGAAATTAGCATTACAACTCAGCAGAGCAAATAGAATTGCCATCAAAGTGCTGAGATTTATTTCTAAGGGTAAAAGGGAAACTACCAGACCATCCTTAACGAAAAAAGCACCATCCATTATTCTGGAGCGGGATTTTTCAGCCCACACTTGCCCCCAAGTCAGAAAATCCCACCCAATGTCAACGGACCTTTTGCATGATCCGTGTCCTGCCCGAATAGGAATGGAGAGAATGTTTCTGATTGTGAAGAATCCAAAATCATGGATCATAAAAACAGGGCAGCTATTAATAAATCCAACAAGGGGAAAAAAAAGGAGATATTTCTTTAAAATGAGTGATTAGAATGTGATGCTCACTGTCACCAAAAGTAGCTGAAGCATAGAATCCCTGCAGTGCAGAAGGAGGCCATTTGATCCATCAAGTCTACACCAATTCTCCAACAGAGCATCTTTCGCAGATATGAATCAGTGGTGAAGGCCTCCCGAAGGGTGCAAAGGTAAATATTGGCCCCCAAGAAGAGGAACATGGCCAAACAGTGGCCTGGCAATGTCACTTGACACTACCCTTTGATAAAACCTCTTACTGTTCGTACCCCAGTTCAACACCACATCACTGCCCCAGACTGTCACCATGCCAACCTATGCCATGGAACAAGCCCCACTGGGAGCCTTGGTGGGGTTGGGGGGTGGGGGTGCAGGTGGGGAGGAGTGGATTCATTTAGGTGTGGCAGTGGTGAGGAGTGGGGATGGTAGCTCACACTGGGATGGGATGAAGAGAAGGGGCTGATGATTAGGTGACAATGGAAAGGGAAGATAAGTGCCAACTCCGATTTGAGGGCGAGAAGGGGAGCTCGTGAGACCTCTGTGGTGGACTGGGTGGGGCAGTATTTTCAGGTATGATATGGGAGCTTTTAATGATGACACTCTGATCTCAGTGCAACTGGGTTTTCACTAGCGTGTTGAAGCACCATTATCCCCTATCCTCATCCCCCTGTTTTTCTCCCCCAACCTCTCTCTCCCCACTGTATGATGGCGTGAAACATGGCCCCCTTGATTTGTTTTGACAGAGCATTGTAAGGTCTGGAGAGAAAACCAACCAGTTTCTCTGAAGAGAAGCACATTGGTCTTCTCGCTGGAAACAACAACTTTTAGTAAGATTTAGCCCATTATGTGAGGAAATAAAAAAATGGATATATGGTGCAAGTTTGAGATGAGGTAGATGGAATCAGAGCAGACCAGTGGTCGGGTATAAACACTGCTACAGACTAGTTGGACTGAATGGCGTGTTTCAGCATTACATATTCGATATAATTCTATGCATCTGTGTGGGTTGCGTACATATTGAGGGTCTGTGTGCTTTATAATTATGTGATGTGGGTGTGTATGGGTAGGTGGGAATGTGTGACTGGTTTGTTGTCACTCATTAATAAAGATCACCCTAGCCAATGCTCCCTTTGAGACCCACTAAAGTGCTCTATTAAAGTCCCTGGCAGTTGTGCATTGACTCATTGACTGTTACTGGAGATACTGTAATTTCTCTTGTCAAAACTACTGCAGCTGACATTAATTTCTAGTAATTACAGTGATGGCAGTTGTTCAGTGTTTGTCGATTTGAAAGTTTTTTGTTTAAAAAAAAACAAGTTTGATTTTTCATTTTTCAAAAGGAAGGTAGTCATGCTTGGCAGAATAATATTCGCCAAGGAACACACAATCTGCTTCGTGTAAAATTGAATGTTCACTAGTACTTCACCAGAAATGTAGCGGCTGTCAGATGAAGAGGGAAAACTGGGAATATTTATTATCCAAAAACATAAAATCACATTCCACTAAATCCATTATTCTTTCTTCAAAATGGGGGAAAGAGTTGTCAATAGTTCCTTAGACCTCTTCCTGTTATTTCTCAGGAGTCTCAGATATGGCTTTCCTATCGGTCTCTGTGGGGGTGGAAGTGATAAATTGGGTCTGAGCGAGACGGGAAGAAAATTTCTCTTGAGTTTTTGAAGGAATCTAGATCTTTGTTACCCCGTGAAAGGCCATCGTGAACAGGCTCCGTGATTCACATGAGAGTACTAGAGGATTCAGAAAGAATGATTTAGGGAGGCAGTAGATGTCAGTTTGTAGCACTAGCCAAGGAGTAGATGGTGTTAGAGGTTGATTGGAGGTGGTCGCCTGGAGAATAAGAACCTTGTAATCATGCTATCAGTGAGTTCTAAAGTGCTTCGCAGCCAGTGAGCTACTTTAGAAGCGTAGGCATGGTTGTTTTGTTTGTAGATATGCTGCCATTTAGAACCCACAGACAGGAATTAGACTAGATAATCTATTTATTTTCAGTTAAGGGATTAATATTAGCAAGGACGTGGGGAGAATTCCCTTTTCTTCAGAATATGCTACAGTATCTTTTCATCTGAACAAGCAAATATCTCCTTCCAGATACAACACCTGGAAAATGCAGCACCTCCTCAGTAATGTTAGAATCACAGAACCCCTACAGAGCAGAAGAGGCCATTTGGCCCATCAAGTCTGCACTGACTCTTGTATCCAGGCCCCCTCCTCCACCCTATCCCTTAACTCCGCACGTTTACCATGGCTAATCCATTTGACCCTGACAAATTTTGGGACTCTAAGGAGCAATTTAACATAGACAGTTCACCTAACCTGCACCTCTTTGGACAATGGGAGGAAACTGGAGCACCCAGAGGAAATCTGGTGTTCCGGGTGCTCCACAGACACAGTGAAAGCTTGCAAACTCCATGCAGACAAGGGAGAATATGCAAACTCCACACAGACAGTGACCCAAGCCTAGAATTGAACCTGCGTCCTGGCACTGTGAGGCAGCAGTGCTAACCACTGTGCAAACCATGCCGCGCCAGATAAGATGTTGGCCAAGATAGTATGATTTAAGATAGAGGCAAATCACTGCAGATGCTGCAATCTGAAACAAAAACAAAAAATGCTGGAAAATCTCAGAGTTCTGAGAGCATTTTCTGTTTTTGTGTAATATGATTTAAATCCAAGAGTGGTGGATATATCATACTTTTCTGACCAATGAGAGGGTTACTGCGAATAAAGGTGATAAACAGTGAGGTCGGAACCTTGTGGAATCCCTGGATTAGTTGAAAAAGAGAGCATACAAACATACACTGTCGGAGCAGAAATAGACCACTCAGGTCCTTGAGCCTGCTCCGCCATTCAATGGCTGACCTGTTTGTGTTGAGTTCCATATTCCTGTCTATCCCCAATAACCTTTGATTCCCTTGTTTAAAAGGAATCAATCTACCTGTAATTTAAAAATATTTAGTGACCTCATTTCCACTATCTCTGAGGCAGAGAATTCCAACTTTGCACATTCTCTGAGAGAATAAAATTCTTCTCATCTCTGCCCTATAAGGATGATCTCTAATTTTAAAACTTTGGCTCTGGATTCACCCACAAGATGAAACATCCTTTCTAAGTTAATATCATTCTGGATCTCATATACTTCAATTAAGTCACTCCTCACTCTTCTAATCTTCAGTGATAACAAGTCCAGCCAATCTAACCTATCCTCAGAAACCAGTCCTCTCATTCCAGGTATCCATCGAGTAAATTTTCTCTGAATCCTCCACTATTCTCTGAATCCCCACTATTTGCACCCTACCTTAAATGAGGAGACCAAAACTGCACCCAGTATGTGAGATGTGGCCTCACCAATGCCCTGTATAACTGAAGCCCAACCAGTGAGATTCTCCGGCCTCACAGCTGCATAGAATAGAATAGAATTCCTATATTACAGAAGGAGGCTCATCAATTCTGCACTGACTGCAATCCCACTCAGGTCCTATCCCTATAACCCCCATATATTTACCATGCTAATCCTCTGATATTAGGGTAAATTTTACCATGGCCAATCAATTAAACTCACACATCTTTGGACTGTGGGAGGGAAGCAGGAGCACCCAGAGGAAACCCACCCAGACATCAGGAGAATGTCTGTGTGGAGTTTGCACAATGACCCAAGACCAGAATTGAACCCTGGATTCCTGGCGCTGTGCGGCAGCAGTGCTAACCACTGTGCCACATTGTCCCACGTTTTGCACTGGTGGGAGGTGGCGTGTCATTTGCTAACAGCAAACTGTGTTCTGTGTGTTCTGTGTGATGTCACCCCACGCTGATGGGAAACCTGGAGGCGGGGATGCATTGCTGGCAGGGCTGGAGAATTCCATCTGTGTGAATGGCTGAGAATTTCAGTCAACATCCTTCTGATTCTGTTTGATTTCTGTCTTGTAAAATGAACCATCGTATGTAGCAACAATACTGAACGGAAATAGCCTTAGTTAAATCAGCAATTATGGTAACACTACAAAAAGTATACTCTCTATCCAAGATTTTGAAAAATGTCTCAAATCTGATGTGACAATCTTGTGTCTTTCATCCACTGTCATCAGAAGTAGGAGATTTTAATTGAATGCAGTGCAGCTGGCTGGAAGAAGAATCCTGGGTGGTAAATATTTTTCCTCATAGATATTGGACATTATTGAGGTTCATCTTAAAGGAGCACACTTCTGATTGAAGTAACCTACACAGGTAGTGCCAACTGAAGTTTTGACAGTTGAGGAGACTTTCTTTGCCAATTGTTGTCATTCAGTTCCAGTTTATAGACGTTTGACAACAGAGCATGTCGGTGGTAATTGCAATTACCAGCGTATAGTTCAGACATGCTTGTATTCTGTAGTGCACAATGCTAATCCCAGTGTACTGCCCGGCAGCTCCAGTTCCCCATGAGTAATCGGTTCCCTTTGTGCTGTTAACTTTGTCCAAAGCTGCCTTTGCAAGCTGTACAAAATGTTTGTGTGGAATGTTTCTGTTGCTGACAGCTATGTTACAGGGAATGGTGTTCAGATAGTGAGATGCTGAATTGGCTTCTGGCCAAGCTATACGAACAGCTGCGGTATATAATGCATAAGGCTGGATCTGCTCTAGTTACCATGACTGTAGTTCGCTGTTTATAGCGAATTGCCGCGTTGGTTGTGTTGAAGTGCAAAGGCTGACACAATTGTAGGACTACTGGTTTACTCAGCCGTGAGCCCTGATAATTTAGCTTTCAGCCTCCTGTGGCGCATCTTCATTTTGTTGGCTAGATCGAACAGTTGAATCTGCCTTATTGCTTTTCCTGTCACTTCAATAGCTGCTGAATTTGGTGCAAAAATTTTCTGTAAGTAGCTATTTTTGGCGATTGGATACTGGCAACATTCTCAGGGCTGTCAGTCTTGGACTGTGTGTTAATTCAAGGTTTCTGCAGCAGGGTCTCCTCTTTCAGAGTGGGTTGAGCATAAATTAAAGACAGGGCGTGGAAGGTCTGGGTGTTTTCACAATGACGTGAGGCGATTATATTGAACAGGTTGTTAATATTACTGGGCTGCCTCTGAGCTGATGAGTTTTGACTTGTACGCATTAAGGACAATTGTGGCCTGTAGGTCAAAGGGATTTGGATCCTTGTCGCAGTTACAAAATTAGAAACCTTGATATCAGCAGCAATGTGCCGAAGAATCTGATTTGCCTCCACAGCGTTGGAATGTCAGTGCCAATTTGTGAGCCACATGTAATAAACTGGAAGTGTCAGGTTCGGTGATAGGTTGTAACCAACATTATTGGGACTTCCAGCAGAGCTCAGAGTGAAACCCAGCGCTCTCTGGAAATGGTGTCCATGTGGCAACAGGTTCAGTTCTATTTTCGTCTCTGTCCCCTGTGTGGAGTTAATATAGTTGATTCACAACAAATGAGACCGGTCTGGTGGCTCCAGAATAGTGTTCTGTGTTGATGGAGCACCAACATCTTCAAGTGCATCATGAGTGAGGCTTCCCGCCTGACCCATTTTTATTTTGTTAATTCATGGGACACGGGTGTCACTGGCTGGCCAGCATTTATTGCCTATCCCCAGTTACCCTTGGAAAACAGTTGAGAAGGAACCATATCAGTGTGGCTCTGGAGTCACATATAGGCCAGACCAGGTAAGAATGGCAGATTTCCTTCTTTAAAGGGACATCAGTGAGCCGGATGGGTTTTTTCTGACAATTGATAATGGTTTCATGCATATCAGTAGATTCTTAATTCCAGATTTTATTTCATTGAATTCTAATTCCACCATCTGTCATGGTGAGATTCGAACTTGAGTCCACAGAATATTAACTGAATTTAGGGATTAATAGTCTAGTGATAACACCATAATACCATCCTCTCCCCCTAATAAGTGCAGCACTGTCAGCTCCTGGGAGCTCCTGACTGCCATATGCCTGCTGCTGCCCAGGGAACTGACTAAGCATGCCATGTCGGAGATGCCGAAGATGGTGACCATGTACACCAGCTCCAAGTAAAGCCATACATGCACTGAAAAAACACACACCTTGACCTTCCATCTCATTTATAGTGGGTCATGTGTAAGGCTCTCTCTCCACACCATTATCCAATTGACCTTTCTCTCCACTTTCTCTAAAAGCATGCACCTGATTTATTATTGTAGCATGTATTAATATACTGTGTCTTGCATGCTATACAGACAAAGCATACCATTCTTAGAGAAGGCAACAAGAGAGTGCAAAATGTAATGTTACAGTCATTGCTAGGGTGTAAAGAAAGATCAACTTAATATGAGGTAGGTCCATTCAAAAGTCTGATGGCAGCAGGGAAGTTTTGTTCTTGAGTTGGTTGGTACGGGACTTCAGACTTTTGTTCCTGAAGGTGGAAGAGAGAATGTCCAGGATGCATGGGGTCCTTAATTGCTGATTTGCTGAGGCAACAGGAAGTGTAGACAGAATTATTGGATGGGCCACTGGTTTGTGTGATAGTTTGGGCTACATTCATGCAAGAGCTATGCCAAGCTGTGATACAAACAGCTGTAATCTGAATCTGTAAAAGTTGTGAGAGTTGTAGCTGACATGCCAAATTTCCTTAGTCTGTGAAAGTCAAGGCATTGGTGAGCTTTCTTCACTATAGTGTCGGAATGGGGGGCCAGGGTAGGCTGTTGATGATCTGGGCACCTAAAAACTTTTTCGACTATTTCTACTCTGTCCCCGTTGATGTAGACAGGGGCATGTTCTCCTCACCACTTCCTTAGTTTTGTTGACATTGAGGGATTACTGTCGTCGCAACAGTTCACCAGATTCTCTATCTCATTCCTATACTCTGCCTCATCATTGTTTGAGACCCGGCCCACTACGATGGTGTCGTCAGCAAACTTGAAAATCGAGTTGGAGGGGTCACAGTTGAGCTGCTGGCGAGAGAATCTACAGGGAAAGCTGTGGCACTGAGACTGGAAAGAAGCCAATAAAGAAGGAAGGCCCGGAATTAAACAGTGAACAGGTTAATAGATTGACCTCTCCATTGATAATGTCATCTACAGTTTAGAGGGTTGAGGGTGATGAGTTTGTCAGCCAGTGTGATTTTAATGCACAGACTCAGTGACTAATAGTGAGCCTGCCTATATGTATCAGTGATGGGCAGTTACTGCCGGGTGCCTCAGACTTGTTTATATTCCAAATTGCACTCTCGTCTGAATGCTAATCCCAGAGTATTGTGAGGCTACCCCAATTACCTGTGGGAAATCAGCTAATCTTTTAATGGCTGTAATACAATTAAAACATTCCAGTAATAAAATGTTCTGTTGTATCTGCAAGTCTCCTGTTTCGTGATCATACTTTCAGAACATATTCAGCTTTCATATGTCTGTTGGTGATACTCGTCTGTATCTCTTCATCACTCCCCTAAACCTCTTACTGCTGCTGTGTTGTCAGGCTGCTTGTCCGACCACAAACCCTGGATGACTCACAACTTCCTTCAGCTCAATGTTGAGAAAGCTGAAGCTGTCAGCCTCAACTCCCCTGAATCTGATTTTATCCACCCCACTCTCACTCACTGTCTTTTGTTTTCTGTTCAAGCCTGAGCTTTGAACCCAACCTTTTATCTATTACAAGACTGCTTGTTTTCACCTTTATAAAATGCCCCATTTCATCTGGGGCAGCACAGTGGTTCACCCTGCTGCCTCACAGCGCCAAGGATCCAGGTTCAATTCCAGCCTCGGGCAACCACTGTCTGTACAGAGTCTGCACATTCTCTCAGTGTCTGTGTGGGTTTCCTCCAGTGCTCCAGTTTCCATCCACAGTCCAAAGCTATACAGGTTAGAAAGATGGTCATGCTAAATTCTCCCTTTGTGTCAGGGTTAGATGGATTAACTGTGGTAAATGTGACTCATTTTTTCATGCCGGGGAGATTAATAGGGTAAATATGTGGGTTTACCGGGTTAGATCCTGGGTGGGATTTTTGTCAGTACAGGCTTGACGGGCTGAATGGCCTCTTTCTGCACTGCAAGAATTCTGTGATTCTATTCTGTGATGTTAGCTCAGCCTCTCCTCTGCTGAAATATCTTCATTACCTCCAATGCAGATTGTTGTAATGCTCTCAATCCTGGACTCCCTTCTGCCCTTCACAAATTTCAACTTGCCATCTCCATCCTGGCCTGCATTGCCCATCTTGCCCATTCTCACTGCCTCCCCACCCCCAACACATCTTATGCTTCTCTAAATACCTTGCGGCCTGCCTTGATTCTGTCTCTGCAGTGTATTCTATGTATATCTATCCTTCTAAATATTCCGTTGTGTACTCATCTCCCTTCATCACATGATTGGTAGCAGAGCTTTTAAGTGTCTAAATTGTACTCTTTGTATTTCTGCATCTGAAACTTTCCTTCTGTCCAGCAGTCTTTTTGCAAAGCTGAAATGTTGGGGAAAAAATGGTATAAATCATGACTGATTTTTCAGTGGGAGTTCAGACTCGAATCTCCCACACTCTGTGCAATGCAGAGGTCACAATTGTGAATATCATTAAAAGCTCAGGGTGGGGAGGAGCGAGTCTATTCACACCAGGGTCTGACAGTTCCAGGCTTCTGTGCATGTGCAGTGGCCTCCAAACTGTCAGCCTGCAGTTTGCTGGCCAGCTCAATCACTACCCAGCCCAAGATTGTCGCAGTGCCGCCTGCCCTCATTCAGCCCTCCCATTTGGGGCTCCCGTGACTATTCCCAGGACAGCCCTGACCTCCCCAACCTCACTCCTGTTCCAGAGGGCCCCGATCTCCAGCTTCTCCCTATCCCCACGCCGGTGACGATCCTCCCTCTCCATAAACCCTGGCAAACCACCCCCCAGCCCACTCCAATCAATGGCCTCTCTCCACTCCCATACAGCGTGGTTGCAGGACCCCCAATCCCTTAGGCATGGGCACTTTGCCCTTGTGGAGTGCCAGGGTGCCCATGCCTAGGGAGCACCACCCCCGCCCTGGCCGTTTGACCCCTTGCGGGACTCCAGTTGCCTCCCTTCATTCCAGTGGGGTCTCTCGCTATTGCCCAAATGTGGGGAGCTACTCTAAATCCCACCAGAATGAAATACACCTAGCAGAGTGAGAGATGCTATCAGATCTGAAGAATTCAGTCCCGGGTCCATAATGACATTTAAATGTCATTAAAACAGATCAAAATCGCATAGCTTGTCTTGCTGCCGGTTTCCAGCATGGCCTCGACTGTGCCTGATCCCTGGTGGTGGGAGTGTGTGCGTCAGGAATGCATGCAGGAATCCTGTAAAATGGCCAACATCTCCAACCCAACGCACAAGAAAACTAGCGCATCGCAATAGGAGAATTCGGCCCTTTGAGTCTCTTCTGTCTGACAGCATTTGTTTTCCTCACATCCAACAACACTTTGGAAATTTCATATGCATAATATAATATATATACATGTGTGTACTAAAGGCATAGTATAATTCCAGCTTGTTGTTGGTTTGCTTCCTTGGTCAAAGAATTTTCTGCACCAGTGGGAGATTTTCTTCAGATTGCCATTCTGTCAGACTCGTGCTGTATCCTAGCTTATTGCTTGCGGCACATTGTGAGGAAGATTATTTTTGCTGAGAGCACAGTACCTGGCTTTAAGGGGTATCTAACTGTCAAGATTCTAGTGAATATTCACAGAAGGGCAGCAAATCTTATGGCGGTTGAAATCTTTGAATGAAATTGGGAGCTCTCAGTGGGAAATGTCAGGTAAATGGTTCATTAGAGATTGTAATTAAAGAATTGTGGAGATTGTGCAACAGGATACCTGTAGAAACGAGGAAGGATAACTAACCTGTTCAACTTAAAAATACAGTCTTCAGTTCATTTGCTGTATCTTAAATGATTATCTTGAATACACTGCCATGTAATCCATTCCAAATATTGATTGCTTCTGAAGAATTCCTTCATATCTATTCTTAAGTTTGTCCTTCAGAGTAGGTTTAACTTTTCTTAAATTTAACTTTTTTTATTTGTTCCCAGGATATGAGTCTTTCCAACATTTGTCATCCATCCCTACTTACCCTTGAGAAGGTGGTAATGAGCTTTCTTGAACCCTGCTATCATAAAGCATATGTACATCTACAGTGCTCTTAGCAAGGAAGTGAGCTACAGTGAGGGGATGGCGATGTAGCTCCAAGTCAAGTGTGGCTTGGAGAGGAACCTGCAGGCAGTGGTGTTCCCATGTATCTGTTTTCCTTGTCTAGGTGGTAGAGGTCTTGGGTTTGGAAGCTAGTATCAAAGGAATGTTGATAAGTTGCTGCAGTGCCTCTGATAAATGCTACACGTGGCAGCCACTGGTATACCAGTGGTGTAGAGTGGAAAGATTTAAAGCAGAGAATGTGTTGTGGATTAAATAGGCTGCTTTGTCTTGAATGGTGTCAAGCTGTTTTAGTGTAACAGCTGCACTCATTCAAGAAAGTGGAGAGTATTCCATCATGCTCCCGACTTGTGCTTGCCAATGATAATCGGGCTTTGGGGAGTTGGGTGCTAAGTTACTTGTCACAGAATTCCCAGTCTCTGTCCTGTAGCCACAATATTTATATGGCTGGTCCACTTCAGTTTCTGGTAACCTGCGGGTGGGTGGGGGCATGAGGGAAGGTTTAGCAATGGTAATTTTGGTGAACTTCAAAAGGAGATGGTTAGATTCTCTCTCATTGGAACTGGCTGTTGAGCAGTACAAATGCCATTTGCCAGTTATCAGCCCAAGTCTGAATATTGTTCAGGTTTGATGCATGTGTGATGGTTTAATCTGAAATAACATTACAAGTGTATCTCATTTGCACTAATGGACTCTGGGTTTAATGAGAAGGAAGCCTCTTTTGGTCATGCCTTTCCAAGCCTGCATGCTCCTCCAAGAGCATTTCTTTTTGCAGGACTTTGGCAGCTGGAGGTCTCAGAGACATGGTTACTCAGCTGCCCTGGATAGATAGGCTGCTTTCTCCTTCTCCCAAATCAACTCCATCCTCACCTCCAACAATAAGAGCGAGGCGCTAGTGTATTTCTTTGTCATTATGAGTGAGACAGCTGCCTCTGTCACATCCCGCGCCTCCACTCACTCATCTTGCCTATGAAATCCACCTCCTGCTCCCTTGACACTTATTCCACTAAATTGCTGACTACTCATCTGCCAATGCTGATCTCCACGTTAGCTGATAATGTTAACGCTTTGCACTCTTCAGGTATTATCCATCTCTCTTTCAAATTTACTGTTTTCTCCCCTCCCCTCAAACTGTCAACCTTATCTTCAACAGCCTTTTCCTCTCAAAAGTCCATGATTTATTCCCAAATCCTTTCCTACCCAAGCTTTCCAATCAGTTTCCAACCCTGCATCAGCTGAAATAGTCCTCATCAAAGTCACAAACGATGTCCTACGTGACTGTAACAAACTTTCTCTCCCTTGTTCTTCTCAACCTGTTTCCAAACTTTAACATATTTGACCTTACATCCTCCATTTGGCTGGGCTTGGCTGCATTCTTACCTATCTAAATATTGTCACCGTATTTCATGCACTGGTTTTTCTTCCCATTTCTGCACCTTTATAACTGTAGTTAGAGTTATAGAGGTTTACAGCATGGAAACAGGCCCTTCAGCCCAACTTGTCCATGCTGCCCTTTTTTTTAAAACCCCTAAGCTAATCCCAATTGCCTGCATTTGGCCCGTAATTCTCTATACCATGTAACTATCTAAATGCTTTTTAAAAGACAAAATTATACCCGCCTCTACTACTATTTCTGGCAGCTTGTTCCAGACACGCACCACCCTCTGTGTGAAAAAAGTTGCCCCTTTGGACACTTTTATATCTCTTTCCTGTTACCTTAAACCTAGTTTAAGACTTCCCTATCTTTGAGAAAAGATATTGACTTATCTAGCTGATTTGTGCCCCTCATTATTTTATAGATCTCTATAACTGATCGCCCCCTCAGCCTCCTACGCTGTCAAGAAAAATGTCCCAGTCTATCCAGCCTCTCCTTATAACTCAATCCATCAAGTCCCGGTAGCATCCTAGTAAATCTTTTCTGCACTCTTTCTAGTTGAATAATATCGTTTCCGTAATAGGATGACCAGAATTACATACAATGTTCCAAATGTGGCTTTATCGATGTCTTGTACAATTTCAACAAGACATTCCAATCCCGGTATTCAATGTTCTGACCAATAAACCAAGCATACTGAATGCCGCCTTCATCACCCTGTCAACCTGTGACTCCATTTTCAAGGAACTATGAACATGTACTTCTAGATCTCTTTGTTCTGTAACTCTCCCCAGTGCCCAACCATTAAGTCCTGCCTTGGTTCAATCTGCCAAAATGCATCACCTCGCATGTGTTTAAATTAAACCTCATCTGCCATTCATCAGCCCACTGGCTCCAAAGATCCATCCTTGGCCCCCTCCAATTTTCATCACTGTGCTATCCATTGGTGAGATTACTCTAAAAATATGTTTGTTTTCACATATTCATTGATAACACCCAGCTCTTCCTCACTGCCATCTCTCACAATGCCTCCACTGTTGCTATATTATCAAACCGTTTCTCCAACATCTGCCACTAAATAAAAAGAAATCTCCTCCAATTAAATATCAGGAAGACTGAAGCTGTTGTCTTGGCTTCCCAATATAAGGTCTGTTGCCTAGTTATCCTTCTCTGTGGTATCTGTATGAAACTAAACCCACTATTCCCAATCTCAATCTCATATTTGAGCCCAAAGTGAACGTTAAACCACATCATCGCGTCATCACTACGTTCGCCCTTTTCCATAACATCTGCCAGCCCCACTATTGCCTCAACATATCTGCTGCAGAAACCTTCATTCATGCCTTCAACACCTCACGATCAATGTTAGTTCTCCATTTCTTTTCTCTGTAAATTTGAAGTCATCTAAAACACAGCTGCTGTGATACTTACATCAAATTCCACCCATCATTGCTCGCTGACCTTGACTGGTTCCTGCTTTAGCAAAAACTCGAGCAGAATTCTCCCAGCCCACCCATTTGGAGGTAGGCAGGAGTAGAGAATCTAACGGCAGCCAAAAAGTTGGAAATCCGCCAACTTAAAATCATGTTGCATTACTCCCACTGGTGGGTTAATGGCAGGTCAGTCTTACCGTTGGCTGGTGTCATGAATGTCATTTGCATTTATTTGCATCTTGTGAGTGCTCATCCAGCATCCCATCAGGCCTTCCAACCTGAACCATGCCAGCAGGAAGCTGATCGCTAAAAGAGCAGCGTGTACTTTAAGTCCTTCCGCCATAGTACTGCACTGCTCCAGATGTGCTGTACTCTACTATGCCAAGGCAGACCAATTCCTGTCCTCCAGTTCCATGCCGGCCTGGTTTTTATGGATAGTGCTTGCTGCTGGACCCTGAACCCTCCTGTATACCCGAGTCCAGTCAGTGCTGCCCCTCGGGCTGGGGTGTACAGAGGTCTTCTTGCCCCTGTTGCCACACAGCAGTGTTTACCTGGACAACACTGTTCTGTCATTCAGCTGCCACAGCAAAAGTCTGAAGCACGACTGGTGAGGTGGAGTGAGGGAGGTGTAGCCGAACAAAGACAAGGGAGGCAATGTGGAAGGAGGGATATACAAGGATTGGGAGAGGTGGTTTGAAGGGCTAATAATGGCATGCAAAGGGCCAACGAGGTGAATGAAAAATGGAAGACAAAGAGAAGATCAAGAGGAGAGAAGCTGGATCATAACAAGACTCACAAATAATTAGATGGAAGGAATATCACATCATTTAGTAGAAGGAGTTGGATGAAGACTCCAGGTGCAGTGTGTAGAGGTCCAAGTGGAGCATGGGTACCTCACAGTTGATGGACTTGGTTGGGGGGGGAAGATGGAATCGAGGAACTGACATCTTTTTGAAGCTGCTTTTCCCGTTGGCTTGCTGATATCCTGCACAGTCTAGTCAAGACAGGTGGGCAGGAGAGAGTGATATTGGACTGGTATTCCAATATAGTGACAGGAACTTCTAACCCATCAGCTGACGAATCAGCTGCTGGCCCACCAGGAGAGTTGGAAGGGAAGGAACGTGCGTATAATTAATGAGGTTCCAGTTGCTGAATCTGGCATGGGATCCTGCCATTCTGACCAGTGGAACAGGCACCTTTGGAGCTGCCCATGACTGTACAGTCTCAAAATGGGAGAATTCCACCCAATTCTTTATCTGGCTTGGTAATAACCTTTGTTCATAATGTTCCTATAAGTGTCTTGGGATGTTCTATTATATGAAAGGAGCTGTGAAAATATAAAATGATGTTGTTGTTTTGAATCCATGTTGACTGGTGTTTACTAGATTATTATCCAAATGAACATCAAGTGTATTCCTGTAATCCAGCTCCATTGTTTTACCAGACATGGTTGTCATTGCTTTCTCTGTTTGGGTAATTTCCACAGCTTGGTGTAGAAGGGGAGCTCAGGTTGAATTCTGGGTGGTTGCGGAAGGGAAAAAGAGGTAGCGACTGGAGGACAGAGAGAGAATAAAGAATTGCAAATTCAGCCAATCGGGATGAGTACAGACTATGGGACTGGAATTGGGTGCCATGATCCAGGAAGAGACAGACTTGTGTTCCTTGATGCAAGTGCAGATTTCCACTGTACAGGACAATCTTCAACCTAGCTGTTATAAATCAATTATCGATCTGCCATCCGTCTTATCTGTTTAATACTCTGTTCATCAATTTCTTCATTTCTTCTTTCCTCTCATTTTTGATCTACCTCTCCGTCTGTCTGTTGATTTTAAGTGTTTGTGCTGACTTAAATGAAACATGAACTAGTGTGGAACCTTTTTCACACTTCACACCGCACCAAGCACTCTCAGCCCTAAGATAGCCTGGGTTCAATGAAAGTTAAAGGATTTCAAATGGTTCACATAAAGATTGATATTCTCATTAGCATATCCCCAATTCCTGCATGGTTTTCTTGACTTGCC
This sequence comes from Sphyrna mokarran, assembly GCA_024679065.1. Taxonomy (NCBI): domain Eukaryota; kingdom Metazoa; phylum Chordata; class Chondrichthyes; order Carcharhiniformes; family Carcharhinidae; genus Sphyrna; species Sphyrna mokarran. The sequence continues at coordinate 31,673,698 of JAGIQG010000022.1, read as the reverse complement.
TTCTTGTTTATCTAACTTGTCACATCTTCCAATCTTTCACCTCCCCCACTATTTGGTTTTAAGGCCCTCTTTTTTGTCTAAATTGTACGACTTGCCAAAACATGTGTCCCGGTACGGTTCCGGGATCACCCACCCCAACAGTACATCTCCCACATTCCCCAACGTTGGTGTCAGTGTCCCATGAATCAAGCCCCATTTGTCCCACACCAATCTCTCAGCCATGCATGGAACTCTCAAATCTTGTTTACCCCCTGCCAGCATGCTGGAGGCTGAAGCAGTAAAGTTAAAAAGTTTTAAAACTTTTTATTTATTAGCCGCAAGTAGGCTTACACTAACACTGCAATGCAATTACTGTGAAATTCCCCGGATGTTATTTTACCTCTGATGTTTTAATTTTGAATTTAGCCCTTGCTTCTCATGCTGCTTCAGCAGAAACTCTTTCCTAGTTCTACCTCTGTCACTGGTAAGGTCGGATCCTCCCCTCTCACCGTACGTTCCTCTCCAAGCCCAAAGGAGATCTCCGTAACCTGGTGCCAGGCAGATGTCTAGATTCTCACATACAACTGCAGAACACTGTGTCTGACCCATGGATTATACTCTCCCCTATTGTCACGACATCCCAATGAACAAAGCCAGTTGGAATGGCTTTCTGTACGGTGGTACCGTGGTCAGTTTTCTGCAGCCATCACTTCTATCTGTCCAGATTGCAAACCTGTTGGATGTTGCACAGGCTGAGGCTTCTCCACTTCCGCCTTCTGATCCCCAGCCCTGTCTGACTCAAAATCACACCCTCCTGTCACTGACCAATCAGAACACCTTATCCTAAGGGTTGCGAATTCCTACTGATACAAATTATTCTTAACTCTTGTCCACTGGCTGCTCCATCTAATGAATGGACAGAACATACAAACTTCATCAAGATTGAGATCAATCCTCAGTTTCTTTTACTTTGTCCATCTCTTTCCAATTGTCCATCAAAACATTAGCTCCTTAAGATCCCTGTTTCTGTTGTGTCTGCAGCTTGGCCTCCAACTCTTTGGGTGGGATTTTCTGCACAACTTGTCAGGTGTTTCACAGAGGCGTCCTGCCATTGGCTGGTAGCGGGGGCTAGTCAATGGGGTTTCCCCTAAGGTTGAGACACCCATCATGAGCGGGATTAGAAGATCCCGTCAGTGTGAATAAGTGGAAAATTTCACTAATGACTCCGATCTGAAGCTCCTCAAGCTGCAGATACTTACTGCAGTGTGTTTATTCTGGATTAGACTGACATCCCAGGGAACACACACATCCTGCAATTGCAACACACCACCTGCCCACCATCTTTATTAGGTATTCATTAATTAATTTTCATTAATTTAGCATGGCCAATGCACTCCCAATAACCTTCAGTAATGCTAATAAACCTAACTAAAAGCCACAGACTGGACAGAATCTCCAATAGTGCAGAAAGAGGCCATTTGGCCCATCTGCACCAATAACAATCTCACCCAGTCCCTATCCCTATAACTCCATGTATTTACCTTGCTAAACTCCCTGACACTAAGGAACAGTTTAGCATGGCCAATCCACTGAACTATCACATCTTTCAGACTGTGGGAGAAAACCGAAGCATCCAGAAGAAACCCATGCAGACACGGGGTGAACGTGCAAACTCCACACAGACAGTGACCCGAGGCCGGAATTGAGCCCAGATTCTTGGTGCTGTGAGAAGGCAGTGCTAACCACTGTGCCTATCTTGTAGAGTTGCTAACTGCTTCCAGGCCCAGAGTCTCTGCTTGGCAGTCGCTGCTCTGAAGTTCATGCAGCCATGATCAAACCAAGACCCCAATGAGGTCACGACCCACAGTTTGGGAACTCCTGCTCAAAGACAATCATGCAAACTTCAAAAGACCATACAGATTTTGTTTTCGTTCCTAACCAACTCCTTAACCTCCTGTCCTCTGGCTGTTCCATTCTTGCATCCAATGAGTACACAGAACATACAAACATCATCAAGATTGAGATCAATCTTCAGTTTCTTTTACTTTGTCCTTCCCTTTCCAATTGCCCATCAAAACCGTAGCTCCTTAAGATGCCTTAGCCCAGTCCTGAAGCCTCATTTTACTTTAAGTTTCCACCTGTTTCCCTCGCACGTAGCTTCAAGCTATATATTCCTTCCACAGAGAAAGAGGTGTGTTTCTGTCTGGGGTGGAGATCACTTCCTTAAGGAAGAATATTGTAAACAGGGTGAGTGTGATCTCCTGGACAATCTTTAACAACTAAAGTCCTCAGGAAGGAATTTTCCAGTTCTATTTTCACTTTAAGTTAAGTTTATTTATTTGTGTCACAAGTCACATTAACATTGCAATTAACATTGTGAAAATCCTGTAGTTGCCAAGCTCCGGCAATTGATTGGATAAACTGAGGGAGAATTTAGCATGGCTAATGCACCTAACCAGCACATCCTTTGGACTGTGGGAGGAAACCCACACAGATATAGGGAGAACATCAGACTCCATATAGACAGTGACCCAAACTGGGAATCAAACCCCGTTCCCTGGCACTGTGAGGCAGCAGTGCTAACCACTGGTCCACCTTATATGCTCAGATTTGTGCTTACTTTTTCATCTGTTGCAGTAGATTACATGACCCCAGTTGGATAGGGCATTTATTTATCCTGATGTATATGGCATCTCAATTACATGGGACAGACTACTTAGAACAGGGGGTGCATATCAGCTCAATATTCTTGTACGTTTTATGTCCAGTTTCCGCAGCCTGGAATTGCCTCTGGGAAATTTCTGGTCATCCAACTCTCCAGCTTAAGGTTTCCTTGAAAACCCAATTTCTTTGACTCAGCTTTTAGCCAACACTTCCCTTCTTCAGCATTCTTTTTTCTACCTGATTCGCACCTCTTTGAAGAGCCTTGCAACTTCATATATTTTTAATCAGAGATACAAGTCCCAGATGTTGTAACCATTTCCTTGATCACTATAAAAACTTCAATGATATCCCACTTGAGCCCATTTCTCTTCAGTAAAGAACCTTCAGATTTGGAGCTTAGTGTGTCAAACTTTGTATGAAACACCATCGTATGTGCCTTTCTCTTTAGCTATCAATCACTGCCTAAGGGGACCAAATCAGAAAACAGTCTGCCAACTGCAAATAAACTAGAGACAATAGATCTTAAGAGGATGAATTGGATTGTTTCGTTGGAAAGATGGAGTCTGAGGGAGACTTGACAGTGGTCTACAAAATTATGAGAGATAGACAAGGTGTATAGTCAGAGGCTTTTCCCGAGGGTGGAAGTGTCAATTACAAGGGGGCACAGGTTCAAGGTGAGAAGGAGGAACTTTAAGTGAGTTTGCAGAGCAAGTTTTTCACGCAGAGAGTAGTGCATGCCTGGAGCAGAGAGGGTGATGGAAGGAGGCACATTAGCAGTATTTAAGAGGCTTCAGGATGGGTACATGAGTAGGGGAGGGGAATAGAGGGATACAGACCGAGTAAGGCAGAAGGCTATTTTTAATTTAGTTGGGAACCATTATCAGCACAGGCTCGGAGGGCTGAAGGGCCTGTTCCTGTGCTGCATTTCTTTTTGTTCTTTGTATCCCTGAGTAAGTTATGGGCTGAAATCTAATTGACACATCTTGAAGTTAATTTGTGGTTTGATCTGAAAGCTTGATTTTTTTTTTTTTGGTTTGCTGTGCTGGCTTGTGGTTTTGGTCAGTTATGTTTGAGCTGACTAATACTGCGAAGAGTGACTTTAATTGTAGCACCTCCATCACACGTGGATTTTCAGCAATGGGCCTCTACTGTCCTCTCCTCGGAAAGGACAGCTCACTAATTCTCGGGAATGTCTGAATCCCACCGTATCCTGCAGAATAACAAGGAGCAGAAATAGCTCAGAATGTCATGAATCTGCTCACTGAATCTGTGCTGTGGGAGGTTTGGGTTATGGAGGGCTTGTTATATTGTGCAATGCCGTTATGCACTCATGCTTCATGTTGTTTGTCTTTCAGAAACAAAGGAGGAATTAGAAGAATTGATGACGGATATCAAGAAGACAGCAAATAAGGTCCGCTCCAAGTTAAAGAGTAAGTAAATGCTACCAACAGAATCCAGCATCCAAATTGGTTAAATTATTCATGGTTCAGCACTTCAGATTCTGCCTCATTAGCTCTTCTACATTTGTCACAGTTGAAACTTTCATTTTCCTTTCCTTTCACACTTCAGTTCCATACATGCATGCAGCAAAGCAGGGGACATTCATTCTTCTGCCAGTTCTCTGAAATGTCTACCAATTATTTCCTTGCTCTTTTTTCCCCACAGCCCTTCAAGTGTGCATCCAGTTGCTTTTTGAAAGTTGCTACTGAATCCTCTTCTACTTAATTTTTAAGGCAATCCGTTTGAGGTTCTCAAACTCACAAAGACTGCGACACATCTCCCCATTGGCTTTTATTCCAGCCAATGATCTCAAATCAGTTTCTCCCGATCTAAGTCCCCAATAATTTTGAACATCTTTATGAGGTCTCGTCTTGACTTATGCAGCCCAGTGAAAGGCCTGGATAGAACGGATGTGAAGAAGATGTTTCCATTAGTAGGGGAGACTAGGATCTGTGGGCACAGTTTCAGAGGAAAGGGACGATCCTTCAGAACTGAGATAAAGAGGAATTTCTTCAGCCAGAGGGTGATGAATTTATGGAATTCATTGCCACAGAAGGTGATGGAGGCCAGGACATTATGTATATTTAACACAGATAGAAAGGTTCTTGATTGGTAAGGAGATCAAAAGTTATGGGGAAAAGGTGAAAAAATAGAGTTGAGAAACATAGATTAATGAATGAACAGTGGAGCAGATTCCAGGAGCCAAATGGTCTAATTCTGCTCTGGTATCTTATGGTCCTGTGGATTTCTTTTGCACCAAGGAGAACAATCTCTAAACACTGATCTTTCTACAATCTCATTCCTATGGTACCGATCTTGGAAATCCTCTCTTTATGACCTTTCTGAAGTGTTTAACCAGTCATTATTAAAGGTTTACCATAACTCCCTTGATTTTATTCTCCAATCCTGTAGTTAGAAAGCTGCTGCTTACATTTTTCAATTGCTTTGCCTATAGGTTTTACAACCTTAGAAGGATTTCCATATATAAAACTACCAGCTCTCTCTTTAAACATTCAGCGGTTTTTACTACCTCTCCTGGGTTTTCCTTCCAAAGCGCATCACTTTCCCATTTTCTGCATTAATATTAATCTGCTCAATTCACCAGCACTCCTGAAGTCCCCGCTTATCTTCCTCACTCTGTTTGCTCAAGTCCTGTTTGTAATGATGGTCAGGCTCTGAATCTCTGAATTGGTGAGAGAGCAGGATGTTGCTGTCTCCCCGGGACACATGGGGCAACCCCTAATAACATGTACCCCTTCCTCCCTGCTTTTTAAACAAAGTTGTTTCATAAAAGAAACACCTGCCACTGCCCAGCAGTTCAGTACTTCATGGAAGTGGAGGTGGATTGAGTATGTTAAGTAGAGACCCCCCCTCCACCGCAGTCCCCAGTATTATGCGGACCAGATTGGGATAGGCCTGACAGTGGTGGGTTAGAAACACAACATATTTTATGCCCTCTGTCTCCCCTGCCACAAACATGTCCAGCACAGGGGCCTTAAAATCCAGCTAGGCCCCCACCCACCCTGTTTCCCCTCCTCTAGCAACTTAGTTTAAATACTCCCCTCCTTTCTTTTTTCACGTATATTGTTGTCGGAACTTTCCAGCTGTTCATGCCGATGGGATTTTCTGGTCCTGCCGACAGTGCAGGTTTCCCGACTGTAATATGTGGAGTCAGCGAGAAATCCCATTAACAGTGGTAGGACCAGATTCCACCGCCGGCCACTGGCACACTGCCTGCTGCCACAAGGGCAGATCATAAAATCCCATCTTCTGTTTTGGTGTGAATGCAATTTTCTTTTGTTAAGCTTTATCTTCTTGAGTTCCTCCCTTCAAAAAGTCTCATTTTTGCAGTTTAATTCTCACCTGGATTGGATAGCGTAAACTGTAGACATCTACATGGACTGAGTGGACCTCTGACTTTTGACTGTCTTATGGATGTTGCTGATTGTTTACTTGTCTTTCTTGAGTTGCATTCAATGGGTTGAAGAATGCAGATTCAATTGAATTGTGTCAAGTCGGCTTACATTAATGCTGCAATGAAGTTACTGTGAAAATCCCCTAGTCGCTACACTTTGCCGCTTGTTCAGATACATTGAGGGAGAATTTAGCATGACCGACGCACCTAACCAACAAGTCGTTTGGAGTGTGAGCGGATACCGGAACACCAGGAGGAAACCCAGGCAGATACATGGAGAACGTGCAGACACTGCACAGACTGTGATCCAAGCTGGGAATCGAGCCCGGGTCCCTGGTGTTGTGAGGCAGCAGCGCTAACCAGTGTGCCAGCGTGCCGCCCTGCAGCCTGCACTCTGAACCTGCATCTCCACACCCGCCTGCTGCATTTCCCGTGAGGGTGTAAATATCAGTGTCAGAGCTTCGATTTCCTCAATTTCACTGACACACCAGGGACTGAGCCACTGAATTACAATCCAACACAGTTTGTTGAAATCAGTCCAAACCGCAGCACTATTCCAATATGCTGGCATGTCGACTGGGGGTTTGGGAAAACTGGTTGTAGATAAAGCAAAAACTTCTTTTTTAAAAATTAAATTACTCTTGTCACACAATATGAAGTTGCATAACAGTTTATTAATTTAAAAGACTTGTCAAAATTTGATGCAGTTTAATCAGTTGTTCATCACTTGTATAATTATCTAAACTGCACATCTTTCAGATACCAATTTAGTTGTAGTATTGAATGGTTAATAAATGAACATATTTAAATACCAAATTAAATAGTAGTTAAATTTCAATTTAGCAATTTTATTCAAGATCAGGATTCCTTATATCACTGAACATCTTTAAGATGTATGATCCCATGGCGTTCAATCCAGCACTGGAAGGAGCTGCTGCTGATTTCAGCACTGTGTCATTATTAGCCTGCTCTATCCTGTCAAACCAGCCGTTCTTTACGTAATGCATTTGATGTAGTAAAACATCCCAAGACTCCCCTTTATATACCACTTCTGGTAATAAAGTATCTATATATTAGCCAATACGCTATTACTTATTTTATAAAGAAGATCCTCTAGCACTGTTTCTTCTACTCTGCCGCTCTGCAGTAATCTAGAAAGCATCACTCAAGAAATAACAGGCCAGACACAAGCAGTGTTCCCTTTAAGATGTGCGCAATAATCTTAAAGGGACCATACAGCGCCACAGATGAGATCTTGTGGCTCAGTAGATGTGGTTCCTGGTTCTAAGCCAGAAGCTTTGGGTTCCAGTCCCACTCCAGGACTTGTTGGCCTTGGAAAGGGTGTCCCAGGCAATGTTGCTAATCAGTCTGCTAATCCTCCCAGCACTCATCCATTATTCCCCAAAGGCAGGAGAGAAGATACAAAGCAAACAAACCAGCAATGCAACAAGCAAGGGGGAACAAATTGAGAGGGAATGTTACCGTGTACGTGCCTTACAGAGATAAGAGCAGACACCCATGCAGGATCAACCAGGTTTGGTCATGACTGAAGGCAGCTTCAGGATTATTGAAGAGATGTAAAGGAATTTTAGGAAAGAGTTCCAGAATATGGGACAAAATGGGGTCCAAACCTAAAGGTTGTAAACATAGAACTAAAAAAAAGTTAGGTTGAAAAAAAAAGGAGGCAAAATTGAAGCAGCTTATAGTTGAGAAGGGTTTTGAAATCATTGTTATGGAAAGAATAGAATCAAGTGGAGTTTAAAAGGGACAAGGTTTATTAATAGAAGGTTCACACCATGGATTACTTGCATCTTCTTAATATTCATTGTGTAGTGCCTTTCCTGCAAGCCTAAGTTGGCCTCAGTTTTATAATCATTCTCCTGTACAGTGAATGTTATCTGAAATTATAGAGGCCATAGTTAACTCTTCAGACATTCATCACTTGAAATCACAATCCCCAGTCTGAGTTTCAGGATGATTGCTCCACTGTTGATTTTGCTGTGTGTATTATGCACCTCTGGCACTTTTTCCTTGAACACTTTGGTGATGTATTACCTTGGACATCGTCTGAGCCTTTGGCAGAGGCTGGCATTTTGCACTCATGTATGAGATGGGCCTCTCACTAAAGCTATGTGCAAGTTGCATTGATGGCTCAACCTTTGCCTCTTTTCATTAACTCAGGACTTCTCCTACCTCCTCCTCATATTGACACCAATAACTCTTGCTGATGATTTCATTCTATATTCATCAGTTTCCTGAAGCTCACACACTCTCAGTACACTTCCAGTTTTTTTTAACCGGCAGTGGCGGGATTACAATCTCTTGAACTGGCCAAGTTGCAATTTCTACGTATTTCCAAATTCCAATAGCTCACTCTCTTCATTTACACTGAATAACAGTGTGTAGTGGCAGTAAGTTACTACTGAGGTGTCAGTTACAATGCCCTGCTTTTTAGAAGGATCACATTACATTAAAGGTTATTACAATTATATATGCAAGTAATCTACTGGACTGAATTGTGCACATGAACTGTAGATGAATGGATAGTATACATTGTATAATGATTATGCAGTGCACAATGCACTATGTGTACTTTATATTCTGTTAACATTGTGTAATAGTTGTAGGGCCTGTACGGGTTCGTTGGCCCCTCTAATCCTTCTATTTTGTTTCTCCAGGTATTGAACAGAGCATAGAGCAGGAAGAGGGTCAGAACAGATCCTCGGCTGATTTAAGAATACGCAAGACACAGGTCAGTGGCTCAACATTCTTGCTTTTCCAATGAATAATACTGCACAAAGTAGACAGTGGCTGGAATGTTCCAGTCCTGCGGAGATCAGTGGACTTCTGGCTGGCTCACCTTGTCTGCTGCCGTAGAGGAATCTGCTGTGCGGAGTCAGATAATCCCACCCAGTGTGTGTGAGCCAACCGGAACGTTCAAGGATAGTGCAAAGTTTCCATAAAGAATTTTACCATGCTGTGATTCAAAGTGTATCAGTGTCTCATAATCTGTTGCAATTTTGAAGAGGTATTTAAGGACAAGAATGTTACTGGTTATTTCCAGGGCTAAACATCAAACAGCATCAGAGAAAACAAAGGTTCTGCCCCACAGGTATTTTGGACTTTGGTGCGCTTTGCTACTAAAGCCTTTTATTCCAGAGGATTACCTGGCAGTATTGAAGCTTACAGGCTAATCTAGGAACCTCAGGAAATTTAACAACACCTTATAATTGAAGAAAGAAAGCTGCCACAGTCTCAAGAAAACATGATTTTTTTTGAAAGAAAAATATAAATGATTAAATGTAAAATGGAACTAAATAAAGGCCCTTGAGCAGAATTGCTGTTGGAAGGAAATTGAAGAAGAGTTTTGGGATAATGTTCCACAGTCCAATTTATTTGCTGTGTTAACTGAATACATTGGGCTCACAGATAGCACATAGGAAGTACTCATTGCAGTGGGAGAGCAGCAGGCTATAGAATCCCTACAGTGCAGAAGGAGGCCATTCAGCCCATCAAGACTGCACTGGCCACATTCCCACGCTGGCCCTATCCCCATAACATTGAGGGGCAATTTAGCATGGCCAATCAACTGAACCTGCACATCTGTGAACCATGGGAAGAAATCGGAGCATGTGGTGGAAACACACGCAGACACGGGTTGGGGGGGAAACGTGCAAACTCTGCGCGGACTGTGAATCAAGCAAGGAATCGTACCCAGATCCCTAACGGGTGAGGCAGCGGTGCTAACTGCTGTTACAAACTTACCATAGTCTAAGCTGTATATATATCCAATATACTATCATTTGTACTGTTGGAAAAATTAAACAAGGTACAATTCATGCTGTCGCAGATTTAAATATGCTGTTTGTTTGAGGCTGGCCTTTGCTCCAGGAAATGTCTCGATGGGTTTTGAATAGATTTTGACTGCATTGACATGTGTGCCTGTATTCACACTGATGCTCTTTAACAATCACTGCCATTCAAATTGTTAATGTCGTTTTTCCCTCCCTCATTCACAATATTATTCACCTTCTCCATAACAATCACTCTGCCTTCCACCAACGTCAAATCCTATGTCATACATGTTGTCATGCCACCCCCCTCTGTTCACCATCCACAGCGGTATTCTTTTCTTTCCCCTTCCTGCCTTCTACGCTTTTTCTTTCTTTGCCCACTATCCATTCTTCTCACCCCCTACCCCCCCACCCACCCCATTCATTACTCAGATGCTGCCCTCTGTGAGGATTTAAATGCGCGGAAAGCTATAGATGAGCATTTGGATCCCATGTAAATAGAGCAAAAATCCCCCCACTCCTCATGGAGCACAGTTTAGTCTCCAGAACAGACAGAGTGTAAAGTTAGAGACAGACAGCAAGGAAAGGAATAGGGACTGATGCTGATTTCATTCAGCAAATCTTAATGTGTGAACTGGCACCAGAAGATGACCATGGGAGCCATTGTTTTGTAATTAAAATGTGAACTATTCACTAATGCTCCTGAGGAAATACATCAACCCATCCCACCTAGCCTTGTTTAAATTTGACTCCAATCTCAGTATGTGATTGACTTTTAATGTTCGCTGAAGCTGCCTAGTAGTTCTAAAAACATTTGCCATCAACACCTTACCAGAAATACATATACCAGGCAGTATGTTCACCCTGTGGACTAACATTTTGAAAGCGTTCACTTTGATCTGTAAAAATACACAAGTCTTTACCTCTGACAGATCATCCTCCAACTCAACCATCAAGGGATCAAATCACTAGCTCTTGGGACTCTTTTCTATCACATGTTCAGTTTTGCCAGGCTCTAAATTAGGCAGCATGTACTTAATAATGTGTTTCATCGCAGTAGGCAAGCTTAAACCCGAGACAGTGAGATCCAGCAGCTTCGATTAAACCACTTGAATATTATTCTACTTGGAGCCAAGGTCCACAAAATACTGAAGTCTTACTGATTTGACTGAGAGTTCTAGAAGCTTCAGAGACAACATGAAGCAAACAGGCTCTTTGGTTAGATTATTCACATTGTCGATTGTTGTAAAATCCCATCTAGTTCACTGATGTCCTTTAAGGAAGGAAATATGCTGTCCTTACCTGGTCTGGCCTACATGTGACTCCAAACTCTCACAGCAATTGGTAGATTCTTAAATGATCTCAGGGATGGACAACAAATGCTGACCCAGCCAGCAACACTGATATACCATCAATGAATAAAACGAATAAAACATTAAAATCAGGACCGCAGTAATAGGCTAATACAAGACTTTGGTTGGATCTGGGGCGAGATTCTCCCATTGCACCCATGCTGATCCTGCTGCGAGGGAGAATGGAGAATTTAGCGTTCCAGCCAAAACTGCAGCCATGAAGGAGAATGGAGGTTTTCGGCACTCACCTGCAAAGTAAGCCATTGCTGTAAAGTGGCCAAGCACGGTATGAGATTGGATTGCCGACCGTTTAATATCTTCCAAGTGGAGGACTGACCTGTCAAACTCCATTCCATACATGGCAGTGAGTATTAAATCCTTGCAGCCCTGCGGAAAGGCCACAGTAAGGTCACAGTTCCAGGAAGATGAGATTAGAGGTAATAACCCAACAGAGGACAGAGAGGAATTTTTGACTGAGAACTCCTGGTTACAGGCCTCTCTGTTTCTTTGCCACAGCAGTTGAGAGGGGAAAGGAAGACTGGGGACTTGCAGTGGTGGGGGCTGGAGTATGTCCACAAACATATCAAAGCCTGATGACCTTATTCTTGTCCTGTGGGTATGAGGGCATAGGATCTGCAACATGAAAGGCTGTTCCTTGTTGCTGCAACCCTTCCACAGAATTGTGGGCCCTGTCCATCAAGCAGCAAAAAGCAGAAGCTTTCAGCAAGTCATCCAGTTTCCAAATTGGAGAAGAACCCTGATGGTTGGAGGGAGTTGGGAAAATATTAAATAATATATATTTCCAAACATGAGAGGAAACAATTCGTTAATAATAATAAAGCCTTAAAGTTTATTTATTATTATCACAAGTAGGCTTACAATTACGTTACTGTGAAAAATCCCCTAGTCACTACACTCCGGCACCTGTTCGGGTACACTGAGGGAGAATTGAGCATGGCCAATGCACCTAACCAGCACGACTTTCAGACTATGCGAGGAAATAGGAGCACCCAGAGGGAACCCACGCAGACACGGGGAGAACGTGCAGACTCCGCACAGACAGCGACCCAAGCTGGGAATTGAATCAGGTCCCTGGTGCTTTGAGGCAGCAATGCTAACTGCTGTGCCACAAATTGTAGATGATGACATAGAACTGTAAAGCTGTTGGCACATTCCTGCTCTCACAATTTCTGACAATCTCAAATAAATAAAATTGAGCATTAACGCCTCCAGCAAATCTGTAGTTGAAGATTTTGTTGAGCAGCGTAAGGGTTGCTATTTGTAACAGTATGCCATTGTTCATAGAATTTGAGGGTTACTGGTGTAATTGTACAGAGTTGCTGTTTATTTAGCAGGGTTAGGGTTTAGCTGCATGGTGCTCTTGTTGAGTGTTATGTTTCATTTGAGATTAGACAATGGTACTCGATTTTCAGTTCTAAGTAGTGCCTTCTCTCATTCACTATTTATGGGAGTCACATTTTGTCAGCCAGCAAGGCCTGAAGAGGTTTTTAAAGCTTGTTTAAATATTTCATCAAAACGTTACCATTTTCCGGTTTCACCCCGTGTTTAAAGTTGAAATTGCCAATTATTATTGAGCTCACTACTAAAATCCACAAATGAGACAGTGATGGGGACTTGAAGCTGACGTAGTGTTGGAGCAGTTGTGGGCTATCGGCTGTGAATTGCACTGTTGCGGACACCCTCTGCTTGTGTTGGTTGACTTGTTTCTACTAGAGCGGGGTAGACTTTGAGTTGCCACACACAGCAACAGTGCCTGCATGCATGCCCCTGCATGCTATGGAAGGCCACAGCAAGCTGTTACAAAGTCTGTCTCTCCTGCCCTCTACAGTGCAGGAGGGCCTCGGTTGTTTGACAGAAACCATGGTTGCCAGCCATTTTGCATAAGCTTGCACGGTCTGTCAAAATGGCTGAAACCTCTTTGGTGCCTGGTGGCATTCTGATATTCACAGGCAGCACTTCCTAACTGAATATAAATGAGCCTTAAGGGTGACTTAAAAAGAAGCTGTGCAGCACATAATTTACAACCATTGACTTTGATTGGTCTCAGCTCAATAGAACTGGCCTCAGATTTATTGTTCTTGTTGTTTCCACATTCCTCTTTTTTGAATGTAATGACAGAAAACAGTTTTAAAAAACTGCCTTTAAAGCAGCCCTTTACATTTAACTGCACTCCTTATTGTTTAAGGTCGTAATATTATTCCTTACTTCACTGCTGCAGTGCCAGGGAGTTTGTTTTCTGCACACATTGGAGTGAGTGTGGGCTTCTTTAAATATAGGCGGGTAGCGACACTGCGATTGAGGCATTTGTTTTCCATCTTCGAGATGTTGGCGATCCATGGATATTGTCAGTCGTGATTTGCTGTGGCCTGCACTGAACAGAGGTCTTTGGGTGGCACAGCGGTTAGCACTGCTGCCTCACAGTTTCAGGGGTTCAATTCCCAGCTTGGGTCACTGTTAGTATGGAATTTGGACATTCTCCCTGTGTCTGCGTAGGTTTCCTTTCACAGTCTAAAAGAATTGCTGGTTAGAAACGTTGGCCATGCTAAATTCTCCCTCAATGTACACAAAGAGGCACCACAGTGTGGCTAGAAGATTTTCACAGTAACTTAATTGCTGCGTTAATATAAGCCTACTTGTGACACTAATAAATAAATTAAACTGCTTGGTACTGGCACTCTTCACAGCTGAACAAAGCACTGATTCCTGGGTGCTGGTACACTGTCATGTTAGTTTCCTTGCACTTAGTAATTGCTTTCCCTCGGACAAGAATAATGAGAAATGGCATTCAATAGGGACAAGAAACTCGATGTACACTGAGGGACAGCGCTTGAATAATCCATCGTGATCTATTACCAAAGAGAAGCACCAGCCTGCAGGCTCCTTCTGCAGTGCAGGAGCAAGAAGCAGTTCGGTTCCACAGTACTGAGCTACAGTATTACAATTGTAAATCAAATTCTGGCATTTTCCAAATATGTTAGCCTCCCTTTCCTAGATGACTGTGCCGCAGCTAGAAAAGCTGGAAATATTCAGAGTGCAATCAATAAAGGAATTGCATTATCCGGGCTTCAGATTCATTGTTTTACTATTTAGGCAGAGACGCCTCAGTAAACTGCAGGCGATCTTTTGCCATAGCAACGCTGCCTCAGTAGCACTGCCAGTGTGCAGCTCGTGTCAATGTCTCTTCTTAACTTTCAATTTAGATATAGTAGCCAACCTAGAGGAATAAGGCATAATGTTAGTAATTGGCAGGTAAGGAAGCAATGCTGTTATCTGAAGTTCACTGGAGTAGCGTACAGCTGGTGTTAACCATGCCTTCAGGGCCCTGTGGATGTGACCATTGACATCTCTATTGTCCAGTGAAGCTGATCAAATCCAACAATGCAGAATTAGGAAATTAATGGGTTCTTTATGCTAAGTAAAATCTGCCGTGATTCCTCATGGGAGGTTTGTGAGACAAAGATGAGGGGTTGGTGAGGGAGTAATGTACAAAACCAGAGTGTGGGGAGTGTGTGTGTGTGTGTGTGTGTGTTGTGTGTGTGTGTGGGGGGGGGGGGGGGGGGGGGGGGTGGCGGTTGGTAGGGAAAAGATAAGAGGAGTTATAGAGGATGAAATGCAATTGCCCTCTGAGAACAGATGTGGGGATACAATGGTGCGTGTCTCGCTTCTGATCCAAGCGTCATACTCCCTGCTCTCTGCAGTGTGGAGCCACTTGATAGCAAAGTGAATGCACATTAGCAGAACACAAAACAACATGAGAAGCTAACACCAGTTGTGGATTGCCTGTGCTACTTGAAGCCAGACTGAGTCTGTTCCAAGGAAAGGTACATTGTGGCAGGAGTAAGTGACTCTAACCTTGACACAAATCAGGCACAGGAATGGAACACAAGAGAGAATGGCCTCCAAGATTTTCCCACACTGCACCAGAGGGCCTTGGGTTGGTGCAGAGAAGACAAGATGTGTTCAATCCACAAGGAATAGGAGGCCCTCTGAACAAACTCCCAGACAGCAACAGGACCAGGTAGTCATGATGGTCAGTGCTGGAAGTTAAACCTGAGGAGCAGGATGCATTTTTACCGGAAGTTCAGTGGCCTCGCCCAAATGTCCAAATCAGTGAATATACCTTCAAATGCTCTATCCCACCAACTGCACTATTAACCTCAATCTAATGCTCATATAACAACGATGTCTAACAGTCATGAATCATATCTAATATTTGTATCTTTCCCTCCCCTCAAATCCAAATCTCTCAGCTTGCACACCCTTCTGGCTATACAAGCTTAACAGCCACATCACACAAATAGATTGTGTCACACTCATTGACACACCTTCCTCTTGCAGGACAAGGTGATGTCTGATAGAAGATAGCAAGTGCTAACTGGAAGGAGACAAGCATAGCTGCATGTGTTTATTCCCCCTGGAGAGGATGGTGCTTGGCATCATTGAACCTGCTCTGGTTAAGGTCATTTACAGCAATGAGGCTGAAACAACAGACCACGCGGCTGAATCTAACACTACACCTGGAGCAGTTAAAGGTGGGGAGAAGGTAAATTCCAGTGGGCAGCCATCCTGCTCACTTACCCTAACCTCACTGAAACTTTTGAGTGTGTAGAACACATCGGGCAGGCAGCCTGCCAGCCCCAGGGACTATTGAGGTGCTTTGGAGAGGTGGGGGGAACCACTCTGGGGCTCATCAGATCAATTGCCTCGACGTCTTTCATTCAACCCTCTGGCTTTTGAACTGAGCACCAGCCCCCTCACCAAGACTCCTGACCCCAGACTGACTGGACCTTTAGCGTGGTGAACTGTCTGAAGCTCCAAAGGTGGCCACTGCTCCAGGCTAGCACTGCTGGGGCAACTGAGTTACTGGCCATTTGGCAGCTCTCCAAAGCAAGTCATCCTCCTGAGAAAAAGGGGACAAACTCTTACCTTCAAATAACTAATACTCCTCCCAGTGGGAGAATAGCGTTGCAGTGTAATCTCAGACAATTGCTATCAGGGTTTAGATACCAGCGTTCAAAGAATATTGCATCAACTCAGAAAGCGATCGGCCACCAGATTACTGAGATTGCCGAGGGACCTCCAACCTCTTCACCCCAATTTCCCACAGAGGAATGATAGTAGTACGAGCCTGCCTTCATATCTTAAGATAGCAGCATTATTCCTCCTGCCAGCGCCCTTCCTATCAGCCAACAAGCCCACATTGCCTGCCACCCATTTCAAGATGGTATAGTCCCAGAACTACAGGTCCTCTAGCCAGCAGACCTGTTCAAGGTCATTGTCCACGGCCATCTGCAGCCTCTTCAACTGAGGGTCAGCAGCCTCCCACTAACTATACTGCAACCAGTGAAGTGACACTGCGAGTAAACAAAAGAACATAGTCACCCATGAAAAAATAATTTTACATATTTGATGTAAACTCCTGATGAAAATTAATTAATTGTTGCTGTATGTCTTAAAGAAAAGTTTATAACGGTTGTATTTTTCTGTTTAACTTTTGCACATAGTCCCATTTATTTATCTGAATCTTCATTTTACTTACTGTACAATGAATTAATTTATATTTCAAAGCCACAAATAGAGTGCAATTGTCCACACAGCAGAGATGTGTAGATGAGGTTGATTGGCCTTGTTAAATTCCCCCTGAGCGTCAGGGAGATTAAACAGAAAGAAATCCCACAACACCAATTTAAAATCCAAACAGGTTTATTTGTAGCAAAAGCCGCAAGTTTTCGGGACAGGCTGTCCCTTTGTCAGGTGGCTGGGAGTTTTATCAGGGTAAATACATGGGGTTATTGGAATGGGGCCTGGGTGGGATAGACGATACAGGCTCAATGGACCCACTGGCCTCCTTCTGCACTATAAGGATTCTATGGATAGTTGGCATTTGTATACAAGGTGGTGTGATTTCATTCATAAATCCAGTTTGGAATGTTTATTTTGTGATGGCTTTTATCTTTGCAAATTGGCCAAAGCGGATGCTGTGATGGTCAGCGATAGAAGGTAAGATGGAAGATAAAGGTGAATGGAGAAATGGGGTTGCATTTGCTGCTATCACAGACAGGTGAATTATTCACAGATACCCTGACCAGAAAGGGACTGTTCAGGGTGCCTTCCCTCTTCTTCCTCTTCCCAAATGCATACAAGGGTTGTACCTTGTAATGGTGAGACTGTGCAACAACCGCAAGGTTGGTGAACACTGCTGAGATTTTCTAGGGCAGTCAAATTAGTGGAAGTATTGTTTCGGCACATCAGTCATCAGTTGTAATGTGCTTTGTATAGCAGTGTGACTTTCACTGTTCACCTCCTGCTACAGGTGGGTCAGTTGGATACGAGATTCCATCGTCCATGCCTCGGTCATTCTTTGGTTATGGTCACTAAAATGGAACAAGAACTATAAATAGATGAAGGCATCATGGTTATGGCCAGGGTACTGGACAGTGAAGAAATGGGCCAGGGTACTGGACATTGATCTGCATGAAGAGCTGGAATCCTTTTTGGTTGCCAAGTTGATATACAGCACCCATAAAGAGATGTGTTTGGAGCCAAAGGCACCTTCAATCATAGGAAGCCATCAATCCTTATGATACCATGCAGTCGCTCAGCTGGCCTCAGAACATCAACTCTTTTCTCTCTTTACAGATGCTGCCAGACCTGCTGAGATTTTCCAGCATTTTCTGGTTTGGTCGTTCCACTCTGTCAATATAAAATTACATGTGGTCAACTCTCTCTGAACAGAGAATTCATGTACAAAATAGCAAACAACAAACTGCACAATGGAAGGTCAACTAAGACTCTGATAAAGAGGGAGGAAGACCAGTTTATGCAACTTAAATTCCTCCATCAATAACAGTCACACAGCTCACCCGTCTCTGTAACTGTCCCTCACCGTTGTATTATTATACTGACAAATGTAGAAAGTTTAAGTTTACCCAATTTTAGGTATATGGAAGAGCAAAGTCATTATCTTTGACCCCAGTACGAACTCTCTATCTGTATCTTTAATTTCATATCCCATCACAGCTGAAATCAACTGTTCAAAATCTTGGGATCCTATTTAACCTTATGCTGAGTTTCCAATATTATATTCTCTTCCATCAGAAAGTCTGCTTTCTTCCACCTCCGTAACACTGCTCCTACCTCAGCCCATCTGCCATTGCAAACCTTTTGTCACCTCCAGACTACATTGCTCCGATGATTGCCTGGCAAATCTCCCATTCTTCAACTTCTATTCATTTCAGCATATCCATAAACTCTGCAGCAAATCTCTTCATCACTTTTCACTACTGCCTTTGCTGAATCGCGCTAATTCCTCACCTCCCCAACCTCTTCAAAGTTATTGGCTGAAGTTCCTCGGCCATTCATGCCGGTGGGATTCTCTACCAGCGACTTTCCCACACTGACAGCAGTGGGACCAGGGAATCCCACTGCCAGCAAATAGCACACCACCTCCCGCTGGCAGGAAACACATGGCTGCGAGGTTGGAGAATCTTGCCCATTATTTTTATGTTTAAGTGCCCTTCCTCATCACTATAACATAGGTGCCACAAGCCACTACCCTCCAAACTCTGTTCCTCTAGCTCTGCATATTCTCACCTGCATTCATCTGACCGCTGGATGCTGTGTTTATCACAATCTTTAGATTTGGAGGTAAGGGGTGGAATATAAACCTCTATTAAGTCGCCTCTGATCCTCCTCTACTCCAAAGAAAAAAAGCCCCAGCTCCCTCAACCTTTTTTCATATGACCTACCCTCCAAACCAGGCAGCATCCTGATAAATCTCCTCTGCACTCTCTCCAATGCTTCCTTATCCTTCTTATAGTGAGAAGTTTAATGTCCAGGGATTAAACAAATCCCAGGAGCTGGGAGAATCCAGCATCAAGCAGGCTAAGCATATTTAAATCCTTCCTTAAATATGCTAACCAGCTCATACCCTTACTGGGCAAGATCTGGTTTGTGCCAGTGGGAAGGAAACAGAATGCTTATAACCGTTCAGCGCCGTTACAGTTTTTAGGCCTGCACACTATTTTCCAGGTTCGGCGCAATCTGCGCCAGCGAAGCAAGACTGGGAAATCACCCTCACGGTATTGAAATTTGCACATGATACAATTTCGGGGGAGAATGGCTAACACTATACAAAACACCAAAAGATATAGGAAGGCATTCAGAGCTTTACAAAACAATGACTTAATAACAAATGAAACTCGATATGGTTCAGTGCAAGATTCATTTTGATCGGAGGCGGAAAGAAACCACTTATTCCTTGAAAGAAATCAAGATACTTGGGAATTGACACATGCAAATAGAAGACTAGGGGGATAATGCCATAAAGAGTGCAAAATGCTTATTTCTAGACAAGTAGAGTATAAAAGTAAGAAGGTGATGTTAAATTTACACAAAGCCTTAGTTAGACCACATTTGGGATATTTGTGCAATTCTAGCTCCATAATACAAAAAGGATTTTGAGGTTGTGAACAAAGTGCAGGATAATTTACAAGTATGTGAACATGGATTGAGGGGATTCGATTATCAAGAAAGATTGAGCACACTTGCAAACATCTCTCTAAAAAATGAATACTGAGAGGAGTTACCTTTTGAGTCTTTGAAATCACAAAAACATTTGTTTGGGTGAATGTGAAGGAACTGTGAGCCCAGAACAAGAAAGCATAAATATAAAGTAAGCACTAACAAACTAAACATAGTGCAGTATTTAATGGAAATGTTAGCAGTCTCACCCACCTGCTAGTGAATGCCCTCTCCTCTCCCTGCTCCCCTCCTCCCACTTCCTCCATTTCCCCGCCTGCTCCTCCTCTCTCTGTCTCCTCCGACTCTCTGCTCCCACTTTCTCCACTCCCCTCCGGCTTCCCTCCCTGCTCCTCACCCTGCTCCCTCCCTCTCCTCTCCCCACCTGCTCCTTCTCACTGACCTTCCCTCTCCCTTCCTCTCCCCTCCCCATTTCATCCCTCACCACTTCCCTCTCCCTCCCTCTCTCTGCTTGCTCCCTCCTCTGTCTCCCCTCCTTGCTCCCTCTGTTTCCCCTCCCCTCTCCCTCCATCTCTTCTCTCCCCCCCCCCGCTGCATCACTCCCCCTCCTCACTCCATCCCTCCCTCTCCCCACTCCCTCCCTCTCTCCGCTCCCTCCCTTCCCCTCCTCACTGCCCCCTCTCCCTGTTCCCTCCCTCCCTCTTCCCTGCTCCCTCCCTCTTCCCTCCCTTTCCTCCCTCTTTCTTCTTCCTTCCTCTCCCTGCTCCCTCCCTCTCCTGCTCCCTTTCTCTCCCCTCCCCTCTCTGCTCCCTCCCTCAACTCCCCCCCTCAACTCCCTCCCTCTCCCCTCCTCGCTTCCTCTCTTCGCTCTCTCTCCCTCTCCCCGCTCCGTCCCTCTCCCTGCTCTCTCCCTCCCTCTCCACTCTCTCCCTCTCCCGTCCCCAATCTCTCTGTCTCCATTCTTCACTCCCTCTACCCGTTCCCTCCCTCCCTCTCCCTGCTCTCTTCCTCCCTCTCCCCTCCTCGCTCCCTCTCTCTCCCCTCCTCCAAACATGCCTCAGTAGAGGAGATTAAATTCTGCTCAACAGTTTTTGAGACATTTGTTTTACACAGACAGTGATGGGAATGTGGAACTTGCTGCCAGATGGAGTCATTGAGGAAGATAGCACTGATGCACCTTGGGGAGGGTTGGTGCATACATGAGAAAAGGGAATAGAGGAATTATGTAGGCAAGGTGGAAGAGGTCATTGGAGTAAAATAAAGCTTGTGTGGAGTGTAAATACGGACATGGAACAGTCGTGTTGAATGACTGGTTTTGGTGCTGTAGATTCCATATAATATGCAGTCTTTTCCTCTTTCCCTCTGACCGCCTTCCGTCTCGTGAGATGACGGTTTGATAATATGCAGTGCTGTACATGTAAAAGTTAAAGGTTATGTCAGCCTTCACCCGTTCCTGACAGCTCCACTTTGGGCATGTGTTTGCCCGTGTGTAGAAAGCTTCTTCCATTTCTCTTGAGCATGTGACCACTCTATTGATATTCCGATCACAATCAGATGACTGCATAAATAATGCAGTGTCAGAGAAGGAGGATGGTTTCATATTGCAGGCTGACAGAGATTAACTAGGTGGGAAGCTATAGGACTGATTCAGCAGAGGCTTTGAGCTCTGTCTGATGAGTAGACATTCGTCTTCGTATTGACAGCAGCTCGATTGCTACAGCAACCGTTCAGGCGCCATGATGCCTTCAGCTGATGGCAACCACGATAGGCGAGCGGATACCAAATCGGAGCCGGCAGGAACCGATTGCGGGTGGAAAAAGTCCAAGTCAGTGCAATTCTGTTGGAAAGGAGGTGAGGACCTACCCCATCTTCACTCAGTGAAACTCTCTTCAATTGCAAAACTGCATAATTAACCGACAACATGTGATGAGGTTTAGCTGAACTGCTTGGACGGTTGGTTTGTGATGCAGAGCAATATCAACAACACAAGTTCAATTCCCACATCGGCTGAGGTTATTCACGAAGGCACTGTCTTCTCAACCTTGCCTGAGGGGTGGTGATCCTCAGGTTACATTGCCAGCAGTCAGCTCTCCCCCTCAAAGCTGGGAGCAGCCCATGGTCATCTGGGACTATGGCAAATTTACCTTTGCAGCATGGATTGATTGACAGTCATTTGATTGTGTCACATTTGTGCTGGTTTTTTGGAAGAGATCACTCCCTGCAGCAATGATGGACGCCCTGGGCTAATGAGTGGCAATTCTTCATCTGAGTGGGCTGCAGATTTGGCATATTCACTAACCATGACCCCATGAATAAGGCCGAATATATGTAATCGACGCTGAGTACTTCATAATGAGCTATCGATTTATGAGTTAGAGTTGTAGTTACGTATATTAATAGAACAATGAACTTCAAATTTTAAAAACAAAAGAACAAAATTACACTTTGGACAGAAAAGGAGCACACATTCTTATAGGTCAATTAGCATACACCTCACTTGCTCTTGCTTTCCCTACATATCGCTTCAGCCATACTGGTGGCAAAAATAATGCAGACAGACAGTAACCAACTGGTAACCCTGCACATGGGCAACGGTCAACAAAATACACTCAGAACCCTGCTGGGCCGCGTGTGTCCCCTCGATGACAGAATGCCCACCATTACCTTAGAGTCTTGTTAATATTTATATTCAAATATTTATCAAATCCCCTTTTGAAAGACACGATTGAATCTGCTTCTGACACCATTTCAGGTGGTACTTTCTAGGTCACGATTTTGTTTATCATACAATCAAAGAATCCCTACAGTGCAGTATGAGGCCATTCAGCCCATCGAGTCTTCCCTAACAACAATCTCACCTAGGCCCTATCCCTGTGACCCTAAGTATTTACCCTGCCAATCCCCCTGACACTAAGAGTTAATTTAGCTTGGCCAGTCAACCTAACCTGCACACCTTTGGACTATGGAAGAAAATCGGAGCACCCAGATGCAGGGAGAATGTGCAAACTCCACACAGACAGTGACCCACGGAGAATGTGCAAACTCCACACAAACAGTGACCCAAGGCCAGAATCGAACCTCTGTCCTTGAGGCTGTGAAGCAGCAATGTTAACCACTGTACTACATGCTGCCCCCAAAATATGGTTTCCTCATGTCACCTCTGGATCGATTGACAATCACCTTAAATCTGCTGGCCTTTCTGTAAGTGGAAACAGTTTCTTCTTCTCTATTTTAAAACCATTCATGATTTGAGCATCTCTCTGGAATATCCTTTCAACCATCTCTGGTTAAAGACGAATGATCTCAGTTTCTCCAGTCTCGCCATGTCTGAAATCCCTCACCCCGATATCATTTGAGTGCATTTCTTTAGCCATCTTTAGCTAAAGTGTGGCACTGAGAATTAAGTGCTGTGTTCCAGTTGAGCCTAATTCAGTATTTCATTAAGGTTTAGTACAACTCCTTGTCTTTCTACTCTGTTTCTCAAGGTCAAGAATCACATGTGCTTTTTCTAACAATCTTCTGCCACCTTCATAGATTTTTGTACATAGGCTGCAGTCTCTCTGGGTGGAATTCCTACAATAGTGGCTCCAACAGCATCCTTCCTGCTGGCCAGAATAGTGGGATTCCGTGCCAGATTTTACGCTTGGAACCTCATTCATTATGCACAAGTCAATTCCCCTCCAAGTCACCTAGTATCGTAAATTGATGGCCCCAGTGCCATATTTAAATACCAATCGGGCACAATCGTATCACTCTCTTCAGTCCACCTGTCTTCACCAGACTATGCAGGATGTCAGCAAACCAAAGGGCAATGGCTCGCAGCCTCAAGAGGAAGTCTGCTCCTCAATTTGTCCACCCTCCCCTTGGACCCATCACCTGCAAGATGGCCATGCCCCACCTTGGATTTCTACTCATCACATCAGGAGTCTTCATCCATCCTTTTCCTGTAAATAATCTGGTATCCCTTTGACAATTCCCCCCTCCCCTTTGCTTGTAAAGTTCTCATAGAATCCCTATAATGCAAAGGAGGTCATTCGGCCCATTGAGCCTGCACTGACCACAATCCTACCCAGACCCTATCCCCATAACCTTATGCATTTACCCTGCTAATCCACCTGACATTAAGGGACAATTTAGCATGGCCAGTCAGCCTAACCAGCACAACTCTGGACTGTTGGAGGAAACCGAAGCACCGGAGGAAACCCACACAGACACAGAGAGACTGTGCAAACTCCACACAGGCAGTGACCTGAGGCCAGAATCGAACCCGGGGTCCCTGGCACTGTGAAGCAGCAGTGTTAATCATTGTACCACCATATCTTATTCGGGTACACCTTTCTTTCCCTCTGTCTTCACCCTCCTTCCATTGTTTGTTCTCTGCTTCCACCTCCTTGTCCCATTGCCTGCCATTGTGAGCTTTCACCTTTTCCCTGCTCCTTGCACAACCCTCCTTCCTCAATTCCCCCACCTTGTCTTCATCAGGCCAACCATGCCCTACCCGCCTTCCCCTGCTAGCTCTCACTCGACACCCAACCAGATTTTTGTTGTGCTGGCTACAAGAATTCCTTGGCACAGTGCTGTCCAGGCAGACACTATTGTATAATACCCCGGGAATAGAGATCCCTCTACTCTCCAAACCCAAGTGCGATACTGCGCCGACTCAGTGACACAGGAGGATCCATGGCTGTCCATGAAGATTGGCGCGGTATGGCGATGGAAAGCGGGCACTGGTCTTCCCTGGTGAACAGCACATTGTGAGCAGTGTAGCACTGTGGCAGAAAGCTTTGCATTCACTTTGAAGTCTCTTGAGAATTAAGGACTGCCTTGTGCACACCACTCTTTAGCAATTGAGTTTTAGACTAAAGTATTTCACACTGACGTTACTCGAGATTGGAAAGTCCAATGGGGTGCTGAATGCCAGCTGTTTTAATGAGCATTCATGAGATACAAATGAATGTAAAATGTGTCAATGCCACTAGCCAGTGGGAAAATTGACTGTCATTAACCCACGCTCGGGAGAATTGCAACGTGATTTTACGCTGATGGGTCTCCAATATTTTGACTCCCACTGAATTCTCCTCGCTGTCTACCATCAAACCCATCACAGGTGTGATGGACGAATTCTGCCCATACCATTGCATCTGCCCTTTGGCCAAGCTATTTGGGGGAAAGTCATAGAACATAGAATAGTATAGCACTGTACAGGCCCTTCGGCCCTTGATGTTGAGCTGAGCTATGTCTGAAACCAAGATCAAGCTCTCCCATGCCCTATCATTCTGGTGTACTCCATGTGCCTATCCAATAACTGCTTGAAAATTCCTAAAGTATCCAACTCCGCTATCACAGCAGGCAGTGCATTCCACACCCCAACCACTCTCTGAGTAAAGAATCTACCTCAGACATTCCTCCTATATCTCCCACCATGAATTTTATAGTAACAGCTACATCCACCTGAAGAAATAGTCTCTGCACATCCAGTCTATTTACCTCCCTCATCATCTTATAACTTTCTATTAAGTTGCATCTCATCCTCCTCTGCTCTGAAGAGAAAAGTCCCAGCTCCTTCAACCTTTTCTCATAAGACCTGTCCTCCAAACCAGGCAGCATCTTGGTAAATCTCCTCTGCATTCTCTCCAATGCTTCCACATCTTCCTTATAGTGAGTTGACTAGAACTGCACACACAATATTCCAAATGTGGTCTCACCAAGGTCTTATATAGTTGCAGCATTTCTGCAGTGTGTGGGATGAATTGGCTTAACTACTACCTGGAGTCTCTCAATGAGGCAGACCGGTAGATGGTCAAGGAATTTGAAGGCACTACCTGCTTCAGGTTTGGAGATGATGACATGCTAATTTCTTCCAAAGTGGGTAGCCATCCCTTGAGATTGTTGGAGGTCAGTTTTTCATTAGTACTGATGTGGTCTGTAGCAAGATCCTCCACTGTTCAGAAGTTATCCTCTGATACTGGAAATCTTCAAGACAGTTGAGTTCCACTTGATCTTGGCTTTATCTTTGTGTGAATAGCCTTTGTCTCCTTAGTGACAACATGCTATAATCCTGATTGATTGCCCATTTCACACTCTTGCATAGTCATTATGACCTCTAAGAGGTACTAACTTATCATTGAGCAGGCAAACAGTGAATTAATCACTGAGGTTGACAAGGAGAATTGAATGCTGCATCGATACTGAGGCATTTAAGATCTGTTAGTAGCACACTGGTCAACCCATTCGTGTGAAATTCTTTTATACCATTTTAACAGAATTAATATGCTTCCTTCATGGTTGAAAGATCATATTGAATCATTTCACTCAGGAAAGTTCATCGTAATGTTCCAAACCCACTTGTATTCTTCAGTCACAATCTCAAACTGTTTGAAAAGTGGATGGAACTTGCAGAATGGGAACCTGAAAGATAGATTGCCACAATGATCAACATCGACACCTATTGTTGTTACAACAACAGAGGCTGAAGTGAGAGAATACTAATTGTAAATTTACAATCATTCTGAGTATTACAATTTATTATCACTTGCTATCCATTTAAGTAAAGCTCACACTCTTCCTATATCCGACATCTTGACCAAAATTTTCTGAATCTTATAGTCCCGACAATAGTGACCCCTGCAGCATGTTCCCAGATGTGGAGGGTACAAGACATGTAAAACCCTGCAGATATTGGCAATACTAGAAGATCCCACCAATATCTTTCTCCTTGGTACATATCTAGGGACGTAGGAACAGGAGTACGTCATTCAATCCCTCGAGCCCATTCCACCATTCAATAAGATCATAGCTAACCGGTGGCCTAACTCCCTTTATACTCCTGCTCAATAAAAATTTGTCTATCTCAAACTTAAACCTAACGATTGAACTAACATCCACTGCCATTTGAGGAAGAGAGATTCAACCTTGCAGCACTCTGCATGTAGAAGTGTTTTCTAACATCTCTCCTGAACAACTTGGATCTAATTTTTAGATTATGTCCCCTGATTCTAGAGCCTTCAACTCATGGAAACATTTAATTCTTATTCACCTTGTCCTTCCCTATAAATATTTTGTAGACCTCTATCAATCACCTTTAACCTTCTGAATTTGAAAGAATAGAGGCTGAATTTACCCAATTTCTCCTTATAACTTAATCCTGAAGTCCAGGTATCATTCTTGTAAACCTGCATTGAACTTCCTCCAAGGCCAAAACATCCTTCAATGTGGTGCCCAAACCTGCGCACAGTACTATAATTGGGGTCTAATTAGGGTTTTGTACAACTGCAGCATAACATCTGCATTCCTATACTCCAGTCCTTTCGTTCTGAAGACCAGCATTCTGTTAGTCGCCTTGACTATTGTCTGCACCAGCTGGTGAAATTTTAAGGACTGTGCACCTGAACCCTCAAAGCTTGTTGGACATTCACTGAATTTAACTTTGTGCCTTCTAAAAACATTCTTCAAAAATTACATTCTGCACTATCACTGTCAGACATGTCACAGATTTGTATATTTCAAAACACTGGGCTGGGAAGAATTAAAATGAGCAGATGTGTGAGATTCAGTTGAAGAAATAAGGTGATGACAATGTTTAATACTTGGAAAGATTGAATAACTACAATTGGAAAAGAAAATCCAATGTTGTTTACAAATCCCGCAATATTTGGTCAAGAGGAAGTATGATGAAAGCACGTTCTAAATTTTCTCAGACATCTAGGCTGGGATTTTCATTTCTGAAGCAGGTGCGAGGAGTCGGGAAGATTTCCAGGTTTGCCACACCCTTTTGGGATCTGCACCCCTGATTATTGGGGTTTTCACTCAGGATAGGTGGGGGGAAGAGCGCAGAAGCATGCTGGAGTTGAGCTCACTGCCCCTGGAGACAGATTGATGGCACGCAACAGGGCTACCATGTGTCGAGACCGCCTGGTTAAGAGGGGCACTTTGAGACTTTTTTCCAGTCTGCTAGTTGCATATTTGGCCCTCTAACTCTTATAACCTGACTCACTCCTCAGCCAATCCAAGCCCCATCCCAATCATCATGCCTCCATGCCAACCCATGCCCCTATTCCCACCCCATGCCCCCTCATACCCTCCATGCTCCAACCAATCCCCATAGCTCCTTATGGCCATTTTATGCCAGCACATAGCTCCAATCACCCCCTTCACTTACATCCCCTTTGCCAACTTGTCCAGTTTCTACCAATGACAGACCACAGCAGCCATGTTGAGACGAAATGAAATAATGTTTTGTGCATCTTCTACTGATGTCACTATGTTAAAAAAAAACTCTAATTGATAAAAACCCATTCAATACATTTAATTCCCCTCAAGTGCTCAATCCCTTTTCAAAACAAACAGCTGTATTCTTAGCCCCAGATCAAAGACGGCTAATCTCTTAGAGCCATGCATCAAATTATAGTCTCCACTGCCAAATTGATAGGTTGTGAAAACAGTTAAGTATTATAAATATTGTAATGATGGCTCTAAAATTAAATGAACAAATGGCTGTTGATTTTAAATTTAGATACAAGTAGGCATTTGTTTTTTTCAAAATTTAAAGGTCTGGTGATTTAAATAATCTGACAGCTAGACAGTCCCACAAAACATAGCTGCATTTTACAAGGATTTGAGTTTATTCTTAAAAATTGTTTGTCACATAATGCGCATAAAGCTCTTAAATCCTGGTGCAATTTTGCATAAGGCATGATGTCTCCATGACTGCAAAGCTGCAGTCCCTTCTTTGAAAAGGAGTCCCGAAAGGCTTAACTTTGTGTCTGAATACAATTAAGATTGTACACACATTCCTGACATAGGTAGAATTAGAAACATCAAACATTTCTGGGTCAGAGACAGCACAAATTACATACAAGGCAAAGCTTTGTCTACACTGAGCCGTCAAATACTCCCAGGCCAAACGCAGTGTAAATTAGATAAAGAAGAAAAGTCCCTAAACAGCTGGAAAGCATTTTGTTCTGCACCAGTGTGACATTTTCATTCACCTCAGTTATTCTTGTAAAACTGCCAATCTGACAGCCATTTGAGTTTAAAACCTATCAGATATTCTGGAAAGATTTGTGGCAGGTGGCATTTGCAGAGAATGTAGGTCAACATTTTATATATGGCCCCCTCGGTTCATAGGAAGGATCCCACACCCAAAACGTTGGCTTGTGTTCTGGGTGGCAGTTGCCTGACCTGCTGAGAGTTTCCAATAGTTGCTGTTTTTTATTTCTGATTTCCAGCAGGCTGTGTTTCCCATTTTGACCGACTGGTTTAAATTGTCCCATCTTTACGAAGAGAATGGAGAACCTTTTCATTACAACTGCTATTCAATACCAGTGGTGAACAGGTAGCGTCTAACCTGACCGGGAGGTGAAATACTAGTGTGCGTAACGCTCTTTCGGGTAGCGAAAGCTCGATACCTGACTCTTTGGCAACCATCGCAATTCAATCACATTCAAGAACACATTAGCACATTTTGTGTTGGGTCGGAGGCTGTTGTAAGAGATTTATGCTGCTAGATTTGTCCATTATGTTGCAGAGATTGGCGATAAAATCACAGTGCCGTTGTCCTACATAAATCAGTATTTCCCTGGTAATTATTTTGTCATTCTCATGGCTGCACTGTCCTTCAGTGACAGATGGTCTTATTTCAGCACATTGGGTCCTCGGTGCTGTGCACAGTCACAGCAGACGTCAAAGCTGCAGGTTGCAACACACACAATGCTGATCTGTGCAGTGACTAAGTAATAATGCAGCAACTGAACTGGCTGACAAGAGTGGAGAGACTCCATATCCCAATAGCATTTAAATACTCTCTCCGTTGCTGCAAAAACATTTTAGATGGGTTTAGGGCCTAGATGGTATCGTTATCAGTGTGGGCTCGATGGGCAGAATGGCTTCCTTCTACATTGCAGAGATTCTGGTTCGAAACAATGAAATGGATGGAATGATCATTTCAGCATGGCTGAGCTGGCGCTGTATGGATAAACACCATAAGAAGTCTCACAACACCAGGTTAAAGTCCAACAGGTTTATTTGATAGTAAACCCACAAGCGCTGTTCGTTTGGCAAGTGTGCAGAAAGAACTTTGGCCCAACGAGCCCGTGCTGCCTCCTCGATGTTACCACTTCTACCCATGATCCCTGCCTATGTTTATAGATCTATGCATTGAAACCAAATTTGAGATAACTTAGGGAGAATTTGTTCTGCCAATCAGTCGAAGAGCACATCTTTGGGATGTGGGAGGAAACTGGAGCACCCAGAGAAAACCCACGCAAGCACGGGGAGAATGCACGAACTCCCACAGACACAGGCCCAAATCCATGTATCAGCACAGCGATGGTCACTGAGCTATCGTGTTGCCCATCAAATGGTCCAGGTCAAGCGTACACTAACGATGTGAAGCACTAGGCTACTTTGGAAAAATCCAAAAGCAGCCCTCTCACGACCCATCGCGTGTATGCCCCTTGTTAGACAACAAGGTGGACCGAAGTACCTGTAGGATAAAACAAATACATCAATATCATCGACAATTTACACACTTCCCAGGGAACTCCCAAGGCTCATGATCCCTATTTTAAATCATTTTTCTATATCCCTCCATTCCCATTCTGTTCATGTGCCCATCTAAGTATCTCTTAAATAACTCCAGAGTGCCTGCCTCCACCACTTTACTTGGCAGCGTGTTCCATACCCCCATCATGCTCTGTGTGAAAAAAATCTCCCTCTAGCATCCAAATTATACCTTACCCCGCTCACCCTAAGCCTGTGACCCCTCGTGCTATTCGAGTCCATCCTAGGAAAAAGCTTAACCCTGTTTACTCTATCTATGTCCCTCATAATCTTGTTCACCTCTATTAGATCTCCTCTAAGTCTATATCTTTCAAAGGAAAACAGCCCCAATTTGCCTCACCTCTCCTCATAACTCAGACCTTCCATACCAGGCATCATCCTGGTAAACCTTCTCTGCACTCTCTCCAGAGTCTCCACGTCCTTCTGGTAGTAAGGCGACCAGAACTGGATGCAGTATTCCAAATGAGGTCTAACTAACGTTTTATACAACTGCAACATTAAAGGCCAGCTCTTGTACTCTATACCCCTTCCTATAAAGGCTATTGTACCATATGTTTTCTTCACAACCTTCTCCACTTGCTCTGCCACCTTTAGAGACTTGTGCACCTGCACCTCCAGGTCCATCTGCATTTCTATACTCTTAATAGGTCTACCCTTTATCATATACCTTCCCTCTACATTCTTTCTCCCAAAATGCATCACCTCACATTTATCAGGATTAAATTAATCTGCCATCTGTCTGCCCAAGCTACCAGCCTGTCTGTGTCCTGCTGCATCGCCTGACAATGCTCCTCACTATCCTCAAGTCCAGCCATCTTTGTATCGTCTGCAAACTTGCTGATCACTCCACTTGCTCCCTCTTCCAAGTCATTTATATATATTACAAATAGAAGAGGTCCCAATACTGAGCCCTGCAGCACACCACTAGTGACCAAGCTCCAGCTAGAAAAACACCCTTCCACTATTACTCTCTGTCCCCTATTACCAAACCAGTTACTTATCCATCTAGCTATCTGTCCTTGTATCCCATTAGCCTTGACCTTCTCAACTAACCTCCCATGAGGGACTTTGTCAAAAGCCTTACTGAAATCCATATTGACGACATCAACGGCTCGCCCTTCGTCGACCGTTTCTGTCACCTCCTCAAAAAATTCTACCAGATTTGTAAGGCACAACCTCCCCTTAACAAAGCCATGCTGCGTATCCCTAATCAGATGGCAACGCTCTAACTGCCTATACATCCTGTCTCTAAGAATCCCCTCCAACAGCTTCCCTACCACTGACGTCAAACTCACCAGCCTATAATTTCCAGGGTTATCCCTACTACCCTTTTCAAACAACGGTACAACATTAGCCTCTGGGACCTCACCTGTGTCCAAAGAAGAAACAAAGATTTGCGTCAGAGGCCCAGCAATTTCATCTCGCACCTCCCTAAGCAGCCTGGAATAAATGCCATCAGGCCCTGGAGATTTATCAGTTTTAATGCTACCTAGAAGCTCTAACACTTCCTCCCTCAGTATGGATATTTCCCTCAACTGGTCTACAGCTCCCCCAGAGACAAGACCAGTCAACAAGCCTCTGTCCTTCGTGAATACTGACGCAAAATATTCATTCAGGATCTCCCCCATTCCCTCGGGCTCTAAGCACAATTCCCCTCCTCTGTCCCTAAGAGGTCCGATTTTTCCTCTAACCACCCTTTTATTCCTAACATAGGAGTAAAAAGCTTTTGGATTTTCCTTAATACAATCTGCCAAAAAGATTTCATGCCCTCTTTTTGCCCTTCTGACTCCCCGTTTGAGCTCCCTCCTACTCTCTCTATATTTCTCCAACGCTCTCTCCGTTCCCAGCTGCTTTGACCTATCATACGCCTCCCTTTTCTTCCTAACCCAGTCCTCAATATCCCTAGTAATCCACGGTTCTCTAATCCTACCTTTCCCATCTTTCTTCTTAGCCGGCACATATCTTTCTTGCAACATTTTCAGTATTCCCTTGAAAGAATCCCACATGCCTAATGTGGACTTACCCTTGAACAACCGTTCCCAATCAGTTTCCATAAGTTCCTGCCTAATCCAACCGTAGTTAGCCTTCCCCCAATTCAGCACCCTCCCCCTAAGGCAACAAGCATCCTTTTCCATCTGTATCCTAAAGTAGACAGAATTGTGGTCACTATTAGCCACATGTTCCCCTACTACAACCTCAACCACCTGATCTAACTAACAGTGCCAGAGGAATCTGCTGAGGTTCCCTAACTCTTTTCTGTTACCCTGTTTTGTTCCTGTGCATAGGAAAGCTTCTGCTTGAGAATCTCTTGCACAGCTTTAGCATAATTCAGATTGAACAGCGTATCTTGCTCCAGCTGTGTACGCTGTCCTCCTGCAGCTCTGCTTTTGGCATCAGCCCCATTGTCAAGATTTCTCCTTGCTCAGATCTTTTCTCCAAGCTCTCTGGTGCTTTCCTCTCCATTTTCTCAGCCCTCCTGATCGATACGCCATTCCCTGACACTGGACCACAAGTGCTCTGAGTTGCTGTTGGACACCCTTAACTTTGCAGGGCTGTTGCGAGCCTTTTACCAATCAGCTTTCCAGGGCCTCTTCAGTCAAACACGGAGCTGAACATTCTCGGAACTTCCTCTGCTACTTCACCCAGCTGCTGTATTAGATTGCACTATTCCAGCTGTTTCCTGAGTGCTCTCCCATTGGGCTAACATTGCTGCAGCTATTCCTCGAAGCACAGCGGCCCTATATCTCACTAAGTCCTGAATTCACCTTATGGGGATATCTTGATTCCTTTGGAAAGCTGTCTGCATTGTGGACGTGGGGACAATCATTGGCGCTGCCCACTTCACTTTGCCAGAAGCACTGGTTTATTCCCTCTGAGAGATTCCATGTTAAGCACTTCAGTCTCATCAGTTTTAATTGAATTGTCAGAGATATTGGAATGAACGCTCCATTGAAGCACAGTCACGCATCACACATCAATCATCAATAGATGGTGTGAGTCGAAAGCACAGGTAATGGTCTTTAATGAAAATAATGTATTCCACGCTACACTGTCTCTTCCCTGAAAACTATCAAAGGGAAAGCCTCTTGCAACTCCTCAAACACGAGTCTATTAGAGAACAATTAGATCAATTCAAACCTCTGACATGCGAACTTCCAAATTGAGTGCAGTTAATAAACACTGAGTGTGGAAAAACTCAACTGAGTTACTTTCAGTTCCGTATTGTTTAGTTGGAGGTTAAGCTTGGAGAGGGTCGGGGGTGGGGGGAGATGTTGTGGTGAAAGAAACAATGATCTAGGAAAGCTGTGTTAACAGACCAAAGCTCTGTCAGCCGTGCTGGAGGCCAACCTACCCATACATTTGTTGTATGAAAACCAGTGACCCAGGAGAATTTAGACAGAGATCTTTTGCAGGGAATCTGAGGAGTGAGGTTTTCTCAATAAATTGCAAAGACTACTTCAGGTGTCAACTGCTGGAGTTAGAGAGGGATTGTGGTTAGGAAGGCAAAAGGGAAGATTCGTACTTCCAAGAACAAGTTTAATTTCCTGGAGGGTGGTGGGGGAGGGGGGGCGGTGGGCAAGGTTCTTCAAATAGTTTGCTTACAGCAGAGAGAGATTAAATAGAACATTGGAGAGAATTTTTAAACAGTGAGTTAGGTGAGGGTTAACAAAACATACCAGAAAAAAAGAAAATAAGTGATCATTATTGTAGAAGGAGAAACTTGGAGAGAAAGTCTGATTAGAGCAGGATTTAAAACAGCTTCCCACTGGAATTGGTGGTTGACGTGGCTGGAGTGAAGGAGGTCAACCCACCAAGGAGGTCGAGAGTAAGGGGGGTGCCTCTTGGCAGGGCCCAGCTGACCTCCCTGGCACTACCCAAAAGGTATGTTGGCACTGTCCTCTGGCACTGGGCAGTGGTAAGGGGCCAGCAAGGGTGGAGCCTATAGGGGGCAATCAGTGGGGATGTGGGTGTCCCGCTGCCACTCTGCAGGTGGGATCGATGGATCACAGGCAGAGGGAGGGAAGTTGGTGGTTGTTGGCTGGACATCTGGCTTGGGGGGTGGGGGGGAACATCAGGAAGCCAGCGATTGGGGTGGGGAGGTCAGCAAGACAGTGATGGCGATTTGTGGCGTTGGCCAGCAATTGGGAGGCTGGCAATGGGGGGTTACTGTGAATGCGCCAACCTCAGCGCTGACAGGTCGGCACATACTCAGTGGCCCACTCAGCGCTATGCTGCTGGCATCTCCAGTGGAAATAGGCCCTGCCGCTGATTATCAGTGTGAGTCTCTGAATTTGTTCTGTGATGCACAGAGTGTGGGAGATTCATTTTCAAAATCCCGCTAAAAAAAAACAGCAGGAGTTTCTCCCATTTTTACACAAATACGACCTAGAGAATTTTTTTGGGAGAATCCCAGCTGTTATTTTGTTGGCACTCAGGTATACAGCTGATAGTGGGGCTCAGAGGGTGTGAAATGTTTCAAAGAGAAAGAGCTACAGAATAAGGTGGGATAGTGTTTTAATAATGAAGAATGATATGCTAGGTATGGAAAGAATGAGTACAATAGCAGAAGGGGATAAGGCTGAAATAATATTAATAAAAGTAGCAAAAAGGAGCTAAATTATGAATTTGTAACTGCTACAGACCAGCATTACAAAGTGAGTAAGTGGACGGGGAGCATTGAGGGCTGTAGAAAATTGTAATATGCCAATGAGCAATTTGTGTATCCTTAAAGTTTATTTATTCATGTTGCAAGATGGCTTACATTAACTCTGCAATAAAAGCACTGTGAAAATCCCCTAGTCACCACACTCTGATGCCTGTTCAGGTACACAGCATGGCCAATGTACGTAACCAGCATATCTTTCAGACTATGGGGAGAAGCCTACACACCCAGAGGGGGGTGAAAATGGGGAGAAGGTGCTGACTCCACACAGACAATGACCCAAGCTGGGAATCAAACCCGGGTTCCTGGTGCTGTAAGGCAGCAGTGCTCACCATCTTGCCACTCTAAAACATTGGCACCCAATGTGAGCCACAGATTAAGCGGATGGATCAGAAATAACTTTTGGGGTGGACCAGAATACAAATAGACTCCATGTGAATGTCTTCGCTTAAATGAAATTGACGCTTCCTATTTTTGATCAGCTGATTATAAAACAGCCTAGGGAAGTATCATTAATCAGACTGCTCAGTATTAATATGTA
Organism: Sphyrna mokarran; assembly: GCA_024679065.1. Lineage (NCBI taxonomy): Eukaryota > Metazoa > Chordata > Chondrichthyes > Carcharhiniformes > Carcharhinidae > Sphyrna > Sphyrna mokarran. Next base: position 31,638,228 of record JAGIQG010000022.1, on the reverse strand, counting down.
AAAGGGAGTCCAGTGTCCATCTGGATAGCAGTTTGTTTCTTTCTTGGCATCTCCTCTTTTGGTGAGGTTCTTTGGCAAGCATTTGACTTTGTCCTCTTGTGCATCTTCCTCCCTTGGGAAGGACAGGCTTATATTTCCCTGTACAAGATCTGATTTGTGTTCTGCTGTCACCTTTTGCTTCCTCTTGGCATCATTCTGCCTCTTCCTGTTCTCTTTGGGCACTCCCCCCTGATCCCTCCCTTTGGGTCTGATCAGGGGAATGTTTAATCCATGTTGTGTTAGCTTGCAGTGCGTATTGATGATTTATTAACATTTAGCTCCCAGTATTTTGACTCTACCATACCATTTCATTGTTCTTTCAGTGACCTATTTGAATTCCTCCCTGTTGTTTTATTATTTGATTTTGGCCAGCTGTCCCCTCCCACTGGTTTAATTGTTCTCCATTCAGTGTTTCTATTCTGGGATTTATATATAAAAGCTTTTGGAAAAATGTTGGATAAATATTTGGTTTCACAGGACCATGGAAACACTATTCACCATTTTTAGCATTTGTAAATAAACAGTCTGGGTACCTCCTGAGTTAATATTCTCCGTGCTCCTGAACTGTCAGTAACGCCATGATATGTTACAGTTTTTGAAATTACCATAATTACTCTTATTACTGTTTCATAAAGTGGCTGAACAGGTTGATTACTGGTCTGTAAATTCTTCTGGTATGCCTGATTGCAGGCAGTAAGATCGGGAGAGTTTTCTGATCAGCCAGAAGCAATGACGGACTACTGCACTATCTTGCCAAGCATAACCATGGATCAGTACAATGGAAGCCCACGATCATTAATGCCATCTTAGAGCGTGTAGAAGAGAGGAGGAGGAGGAATATTACCATAGCTTAACAGTAAGAAGGGAAGAGGTCAGGGTGCTAGCAGATATGTACAGGTCCCAAACTGAGGATAAGCGTAAAATAATGAATACACTCAATATTCATAGAATAAAATGTCTTCATCCCCAGTCGCTCCTTCACTCAATCATGTGGTCATGAATGGAACTATCTACTGACTATTCCTGTGTTCTACTCCATTCACAGCTCTTTCAATAATGAAGAAAGTGTGATCTCCACTCACAGGCTTGGGCAACATCCAGGCTTGGGCTAAGAAGTGATAGATAACATTCTGGGTCTGGTAGTGACCCAATGGTCTGTTCTGGATTTCAGCAACACAACTGTTGCCACTTACATGTGGTCAACATTTTCAGTTCATCGTTCACCCACTAGCTTAAGCAAAGCAGACATATCAACACTGTAGCTAAAACAACAGAGTAGAGTTTGGGTACCCGGTGTGGTTCACCACATAACCCCGTCAAAGTCCCTCTACTACCTGCAGTGCTCCGACTTGGAATGTGATGGGATATGCAGCATGGCAGCAGCAGTTTTGGGAAGGGGGTTAGGACAGTGGTTAGCACTGTTGCTTCACAGTGCCAGAGACCGGGGTTCAATTCTGGCCTTAGGTGACTGATTGTGCAGAGTCTGCACATTCTCCCCATGTGTCTGCATGGGTTTCCTCTAGCTACTCCGGTTTCCACCCACACTCCAAAGACACGGAGGTTAGTTTGATTGGCCACGCTAAATTGCCCCTTAGTGTCAAGGGAAATAACAGGTTAAATATGTGAGGTTATAGGAATAGGACCTGGGAGGAGATGTCGGTGCAGGCTTGATGGGTCAAATAGCCTCTTCACTGTAGGGATTGTATGATTCTATAACTCTCAGTTTACTGCTCTCTATTCTGATTAAAATGATTAATGCCAATGAAACCTCATTGGAAAGACTTGGTTGCTGTTACACATTAATTATTTCCAGCAACAAAATACCTGCCAGTAGTGAGTCAAAAAATTGAGTATAAGGATAATTAATGTAATTCCAGCTCACTTTCTGGTTGAAAAATCCAATGTCCATGTTAACTGCATGTTCTAAAACTGGAAATTGGTTTCCACTTTTATTTGTACAATCAGTTTTCTGGGGCAGTATTTTTAATGACAGAATCAGGGTAGAGGTCTCCTCCTCAGCTAGGGAGTAGGATTTAGAACAAGGTGTAGATAGCAGGTCACTCGCTCACTGTGGCTGCCTCGATTGTATTTTTATTGCACAACTCCCAATTCAAATCTTCTTTCTTTTTGCTTGCAGCATTCCACACTGTCCCGTAAATTTGTAGAAGTGATGTCGGAATACAACGGCACGCAGACTGATTACAGGGAGCGTTGCAAAGGACGAATTCAACGGCAACTTGAAATTAGTAAGTGCCTGAAACTGTTCTGGGAATAAAGGCTATAAGCTAGAGAAGCACAGATAGATAGTGGCGCTCAATGTGCAGCTGTTGACAACCCCAGGCTTGCTGCTGGTCTGAGTCTAAAATCAGCAGCGATTTGGAATTAACCCGTGGCAGTAAAGAAACTGGAGCCTGTATGGTATACTCTGTCTGGCCCAAGGTTCCCCACTGCATGTCTGTAAATATTGGACAAGTAAAGATAATTTGTTCGTCAGGAATATGAGGTCATGCCTGCAGGCATGGTCAACAACAATGAATCCAAAGAAATGTTCACTGCAAAATCTAATCATTATCAGTAGCCCACAGCTCAGTTTCCACTTAAATTAGCGCAAGTGTTGTTGACCACCTACCTATTGGTTTCCAGGGAGTAAGAATTGCCACAAAGACAGCACCCGTGACTTACAAGATAAACCAGGGACTGTGGAAATATACTGATTAACTTCATACAGGAAGGAAGGAAGGAATAAATAGGAGAAGTGCAGTGAAGATCTGACATGAGATATATAATATATATATGGGAGTGTAACTGACTAGCCATATAGTGTGGGAGTATGGCTGGGGTATAAACAGTGAAGATATATATGGTAATATGTGCTATAAATGGTGACAGCACACATATTGATGCTTCATCATGCATTCAAAATCAGTTGGTTTGTGATTCTGTTCATCCCCTGGGTTTTAGCAGTATAGAAGCAAGGTGTAAGCACAAGAATATTGACCCATTGCCACAGCATCGTGTAGAGCTGTCAGCGATTAATATTTGCAGATAATCAACTTTAATCTTCATAGACATAACCACAAAATGGAATATAATTTGGTGTCATTGGGTGTCCCTCGTTAAATCAGTCTACATAGAAAGGAAGAATAAGTTTGCTTTTATTCACGTTTTCATGTCCTCGGGGTGTCTCAAGGAACATCGTAAATAATTATTTCTGAGATGCAATCACTAGCATCGTTACAAATGCAGCAGCCAATTTGCACACATGGCCCCACAACCAGCAAAGTAGATAATGTCCTTTTCTTCTTTGTGGGTACTAGCTGAGGAGGTTATGTTGGCCAAGACACCATTTCCCTGCTTTTCCGTAATATGTCACAAGATTTTGTTCCACCCTCATAAGCAAACATGTAATAAAATCCCTGCAGTGCAGAAGGAGGTCATTTGGCCAATCAAGCCTGCATCGACAACAATCCCACCCAGGCCCTATCTCTATAACTCCATCTACTACCCAGCTGGTCCCCTTGACGCTATGGGACAATTTAGCACAGGCAGTTCACCACAAGCAGTTCACCTAACCCGCACATCTTTGGACTGAAGAAAGAAACCAGAACACCCAAAGGAAACCGCACAGACATGGGGAGAATGTGCAAACTCCATACAGACAGTAGCCCAAGGCCGGAATTGAACCTGGGTCCCTGATGTTGTGAGACAGCAGTGCTTGCTGCCATGCCCCCCACATGTCCTTGATTTAGTGCCAGTTGATAGACAGTGTGTGGGATTTTTTGTCCTATGCATGGAGTGTTTTGTGGAGATGGTCTATGGGTTTTCCCGTTGTTCGCAACGCAATGGGAGTTTCCATCAGTGGCAGATCCCACTGGCTGTAAGAGCTAAAAAATGTCGGCAAGTATCTCCAGTAATTCAACATTTCTAGATTCTGCACCGGAGTTTCACTTTCAATATGGCCTCAAATCCTGGTCGTTGATCATCAATGCTGAATAATCGTTTCTGGAAAGTGGGTTTTTATGTCTAATCTTTGTGATCCCTGCAATGCTTCTAACATGGAGAAATAAACCACTTGTTAAAAAAAACTGAAATGCGTACTGGATTTGCAGGTAGAATCTAAACAAAATTGGAACATAAGAGCATGAGGAAAAGGTATTAATTCAATCACTACTTATCCCTCCTATATCCCAAGCCACCAATTGAATCCATTATTCTAGCACCCTAATTATCCCATTGAATTCTGTTGCTGTAGTAACCTCACTATGGGTGGGATTATTCCGGCCGTGCTCGCCCCAAAACTGAGGTCAATGGACCTTTGCATGGTGCCCCCTCCCCACCACCACCTGATTCCCATACATGATTCCCATAGAGGCTGGATAGGAAAATTCTCCTCCCCAAGTCTCAAAAAAGCACCAAATCTACTTTAAATATTTGCCCTTAACTGTCTTGCCTAGCAAATCCTTTTTTCATTCTTAATGTGTAGAAAATTCTTCCAGATTTTCATTGAGTAATTCTTGTCTCTGTGCTCTTATTCCTATTATTTTTCCCTGAATTAATTGGAAATAATATTCTGGGTTTACTTTAGCCCTGCCAATTAATATTTCATGCACCTCAGTGAGGTCCCAATTTAACTGACCTTCTTTAGAATCTGTACAGCTTGAGCTTCTCTAATCTTTCATCGTGTCTCATTCTCTCTGCATTTGGGATTTGTTTTGTTCTGCTCATCAGACGCTTGCCATCTCTGGCATGTCTAATGCTCTCGTGCCCTCGAATTGCAATTGTGCCAAAGCTTCAGAACCTCCTGAAATAGAAATAGTTTCTCTCTATCTCTCCACTTGAAACTTGCAGGCCTATGAATGCTCATAAAGCACCTTGCGCTGAACTTTGGAAACTCAGTAAATGCTAAGGGATCACAAAAAAGAAACAACCTGAGGTTCGATACTCTTAATTGCTTCAAACAATATAAAGCCTTATGGACGTCTGGGTATCCACGTCAAATATTACCGATCAATGATACATGGGCTGATGCTTTGTTAGGAATCAGAACACATCACATTGCACTTTGATGGACAGCAACCTGACATTTTATTATAGAGCAAACTTAACTAAGTGTTTCCAAGAGAAGTTAAAAATGTGCACTATAGCGTTGTAGGATGTAAATGTATAGCCGAAAGAGGGAAGTAGTTTTGAATGGAAAGTCGCACAAATGTAGATTCCAGTCAAGAATTTAAAATGAGCTACAAATACAAATGATCAGGAAAGTTATCCTCTGAAGCAAAAGAACAATCACATTTTAAGCCTGATTGGACGGAAATTGAGAGATGTATATATAAGCTCTTAATTAGTAGTGGTCCTAATATGGACATGAGGGACATGAATTTGGAACAAGTTAACTCTTCAATGTCTTCTCATTGACTATTTTTGTGCATTAACCTATCTCTACATATCTAAAAGGATGAAGGTAAGTCCAGCAACTACAGGCTAGTCATTTTAACCTTCGGAGGAACAACTCAGGACTAAATTAACAGTCACAAATGTGGGTTCATTAAGGAAAATTTAATTACCTCATTGGAGTTTTTAAAGATTTAGTAGAGAGGGTTGATAAGGGCAGTGCTATTGATGTGGTGTACATGGACTTCAAAAGATATTTAGAATAATACTGCTCAACAAAGGTGTGAGCAAAGTTACAGTTCATGGAAAAAAAGAGAAAGTAGCAACATGAATACCAAATTGGCTGAATGATGGGAAATAGAATAGTGGTTATTGAATGTATTTTGGGCTGGAGAAGGTTGATAGTGGGATTTCCCAGAAGTCAGTGTTGGGATCATAGCTCCCATAGCTATGGGAGATTAATGTAAAGACCATATCTCTTGATGCACATTGATTTTTAAAAATTCATTTCTGGGACATGGGCATCGCTGGCCCGACCAGCATTTACTGCCCATCTCCAGATACCCTTGAAAGGTGGTGGTGAGTTGCCTTCTTGAACCGCTGCAGTTAAAGATCTTGACCTTGATGTACAGGCCACCATTTCAAAATTTGCGGATGATACCAAACTTAGAAGTACTGTGAGCTACGAGGAGGACAGTATAAAATGAACATTGACAGGTTGGTGAAATAGAGAAGTAGTAGATGAGTTCAATGCAGAGAAATGTAAACTGATTAATGATGGTGGAAAAAACAGAGAGAGACAATATCTGATAAAGGGTACAACTCTGAAATGGATAGGAGCAGAGGAATTTGGATGCCTATGTGCATAGGTCAGGACAAGTTGAAAGAGCAATTAATAAAATGTACAGTACCTTGGGCTTTATTAATAGTAATATAGAATACAAGAACAAGGAGGTTACATTGATCTTATGTAACATTCGACTGGAATCCAGTATTGCATCCAGTTCTAAGCAGTTTAAGAAAGATGCAAAGACATTGAAAAAAGTGCAGAATAGATTAACTAGAGTAGATTTCAGGGACGAGGCATTTTCTATTTATGAAGATAGCTTGGAGAAGAGAGGGCTAAGGAGAAATTTGGTTGAGGACTTGAAAATCAGGAGGCATTCAGGAAGGGTAGATGGGAGAAACCATACCCGTTTGTGAAAGGATTGAGTACAAAAAGTTACAGATTTAACATACGTGACAAAAAAAAGGAAAAGTGAGATAGAGAAACTATTTTACACAGCAAGTGGTAAATGTTTTGAATGCACTTCCGCAGCGTTTGCAGAAGATAGGTTCAATAGAGACATTCAACAGGGAATTAGACAGTTATCTGTAAAGGAAGAATGAGAGAATGGCACAAAATGAATTTCTGCATTCAGAGAGCCGGTGCAGACATGATGGACCAAATGATCTCCTTCTGCACTGTAATGATTCTGAATAGTTTTTATTACTCCCTTTCTCTACAGGCTTTACTTTACCCTTTGTACTTTCTTCATATCTTGTTTTGTCCACTCTCCCTGACTTCCCTTCACTGCCAACCAATACTCTAGGCTCCCCAACATTTTTTGCCAGCCTCACACCCTCCCACTTGCCATTTTGCATAGACCTCCCTACCTACTGCTCCCCCCCCGCCAAAGTCCACGCCTGCCTCTTCCCCTCCTGCACCTGAGCCCTTCTACACTTGTCCCCGGTCTACATCTGCATCTGTCCCCCTCCCACTCAGAACCCGCCCCCTCTCGTGAAATGTTACCTGAATCTAGCCCTGCTGTGCACATGTTCACCTCCTCCGCTCTGCTCTGAACGCAGCCCACCCATGATCTCCCCCCCGCCCATACTCTGCCCCCACATCCACCCACTCTGCATTCTCACCACCAACCTCTTCGATCTGCACCTGGTCCCCACCTTCCACTGACCTCCCTGAATCTGTACCCTTCCTGCTGTGCACCCACCCCTTATAATTTCCACTCTTGCTCTCCTCACTCTTCACCTGCAGCCCATTACCCAGCTGCTCTCCCCCTTCCCCACCTCCTCCCCCCCATACCCCACCTCCTCCCAGGCTCTGCTTCCTACCTGCCCCCTGCTCTATACTTGTTCCCCTCAGCATCCCATTCCTCATTTGACCCTCTGTGATTATTGTCCCTTTAAGGACAACACCCCAGAAGAGGATCACTTGGCTTGGGGGCCTAATTGGGAGTGGCAGTGGTAATCAGCCCTGGAGTGGAGTCCTCTCTGGGGCTTATTCACAACAGGGATTGGGGCAGCTGGTCTCTGCACAGCTCTTCTTAGTAATAAATACTTTCTATGTTTCTCATGAGCTTTGTGCGAATGCATCATTACCTCTGGCCAGACATCTGCAAGGATTCTGTTTTAATCAAAGTCCAAAAATTAATACTCACCCGAATGTCTGGCCTTGGATGAATGGACCAATTTGAAATGTTGAGATGTTGCCAGCCCTGGAGAGACAGACAGAAAGCAGACCTGGATTAACCAGTACAGTCAAAAGTGTAGAAACATGTAAAACAACAAGTAAGAAAAAGAAATCTTCAGAAGCTTAAAGTTTAAGGAAATAGAACTCGGGTTAATGAAAAACAAAGAGTTGCTGCAAAGACGTTTTTAAAGAAAAGAGAACTCAGAGAGCCATGTTTTTAAGTGAAGAAGAACAAATCCCCTAAGGACCTGCAGTGAGGGAAACTCGGGACTGCGACTGACTGGGTCCCAATGTCAGAGTCTGTGAAGGTTCCATGGCAGCATTCGTTGCACTGAAGAACTTCAGCAGAGAAGCTCGAAGATTTGGGGAAAAGTTCTAAACTAGTTTTTTTAATTAAAAAAATGTTTTAAAGACAATGGCCCTGAATGGACCATGCTGGATCCCCTAGTGAAGTCAACAAAAGAAAAAGCCAACTCTCCAAATAACCAGAAGTAGAAGAAAATACTCCAGAAATCACTGAAATGATCTTCCTTTAGAAAAAAGTGTTTTGAAAGTTCAAAAAAAGGGCAGCCAAGGTTGTGCTAAAATTTCAAATGTGCGAGAGCGAGAAAATCAAAAGCTGCCAACAGTTATGTAAACCAAGGTGACAATCTTAAAATGGTAATGAATTTGAAGTATATAATGTCCTAACTATGTTTGGAGTTGTGGATTTTAAACAAAAAGAAAATAGTTTGCACATGTAGATTCAATGTAACATACAACAGATTTTATTGAAAGAGATGTTCTCTGCACTCCACAGCGTACAAACTGAAACTAAGACAGCAGCCTGTGGCAACACCCAAAAGACATCACTATCAAATCATGTGATCAGTTCTTAAAGCAACCTGCAAACCTTTTAAATATATAACATCACTCCTGCTTTACTACTGTGGTAATGACAACAAATTACTACAATGTTACACATAGGTTCAATAATATACTAGACACAGTACTACACACACTATTGATCATTATACATAGTCAACCAGGAGGACATCTAGGCTCTTCATTGTATATGACATTCTGGAACTTGACTGTCCTGACCCTAAAAGCTTGATTTGAAATTTCAGTAGACACTTTCTCTTTTGGAACTAATTCCACATCATATCGTAGCTAAGACATAGTCATTAGGCAGATTCAGTCAGATTCAACTAAGACTTTCTTAATATTATTCATAACACGAGGGATTAAAAACAGTGGTACTTCTGGAGATGATTCTGAGAAATGATTTCATGATGACAACAAATGCTCAGCATTGCCTTGCCAAAGTAGTTCATCTTCGGTTGAACTGTGTAAGAAATTGGAACTGTTTTTGCTAAAACTATGGCTGATGTCCATTTCTGTCATGTGATATTTACACACTAATGCTTGATTTTCTTGTTGTTAATCCCCTCCTTTAATCTCCTTGAGTATTGTTTTGCCCTCACTTCTCGTCCAGCAGCTTGAGATTGTTGTTAGCATAAGGACATATGAAATAGGAGCAGGAGTAGGCCATCTAGCCCTTCGAGCCTGCCCCCCTGTTCAATAAGATAATGGCTGATCTGAAGTGAATCAGTTCCACTTTCCTGCTTCCTCCCCATCACCCTTAATTCCCTCGTCTATCCCTTGTTGTTGATGCCCTACTATCTCTGGAGATAATAACAAATCAAGGCCACTGCCAAGGATGTACAGGAGACAACGTGTACAGGATTGATACTGTTATTCATGTACAGGATTGATACTGCCCCACATTTTCTTCAATATGAGCATCCAGACCCAGCTACCAAGAATAACCTCTTGCTGATTCCTTCATCTAGACTATTCTTACTGGATTATGCAGGTGTTTGAGAACTCTTCCATGCAAACTAAGAGGAACAATCACTCAGATTCTCCATAATTGGATGGTCAACTCCAGTTTTTTTGACCCGTATGCACTGGAATTCTACTGCCTCGTCATGGAATCGGAGCGGGTGAGAGGCAAACAACGGAAATGTCTGTTGACTTTGGGTGGGAATTTCTGGTCTCACTTGAGCAAGGACATAACATTCCACCTGTGGTTTCAAATCAGGATGTGGACGATGCGTTCCAGCGATCATTCCTTTCAATATCAAATCCATCACCTTCCGCATCAGAAGATCATATCTAGTGTGGCTCTGAACTTGAGAAGCTGTCACAAGCAAATGCTCAACCAGTTAAAAATAAAGAATATTAGCAAAACTAGTTGATGGCATCTGCTCAATGGATAAAGTCAGGGTGATAAGCATCAGTGTTAACATGGCACACTGATTGATGACACTTTGTTATAGGAGTGTGCAAATAAGATCAGTGACTACCTTTACAATTAGCTAGCATCTAACATCAGTGTACCTTTATACAGCCCAAAAATACTAGTTAAGTGTTGATGATCAGTCAATAACGTAAATAATGATGAAACCTTTGTTTGCCAAAAATTAAACTCAATGCTTATTTTTCTAGCTAAGCATAGTTAGATTCAGCAGTAGTCAGAATACATGAAACAAAAGTTTTTGGTCGTTCTTCTTCCAGAGGCATAATTTATCAAACTACTGCTCCTACTCTGTAAGGTGAAGCATCGTCAGCAAGCAGTAAAGAAATCTTCAGATTAAAATGAATGAATACCTGAACTTTTAAAAAGCATCCTTGACATCATTATTTGCTTTCTGTCATTCTATTATCCAGTCCCAAGAGAGTTTCCTGCATAGCAAATTATGTAATGGCTTCAATAGTTAGGAACAATATTGCCACAATAATTTACTAATCCCAGAAAGATCTTCATTGCATTACACTTCTCAGATGTGGTGCTTCTAAAATTTGTTCATCTTTTTAGGTGCCATATGTAGATTTTCAATATCAATAGCATGACCCAAATACTTGACTAACATCTGCAAAAATTATCACATTTCCTTGGTATGCAGACCATGTGTTTGAAGATGTTCCAGTATTGCTTCTAAATTATTCAAGTGCTCTTTTCTCTGGACCCTGTAATTAGGAAATCATCCAAGTAACATTGTACACCAGAGAGACCACTTCAAATCTGATCCATCGACCTTTGGAATTTGGCCGGTACAAATGTTATTCCAAGAAGCAATCTTTTATAACAAAAAAAAGGTGATTAATGGTTCTGATATACACCTGTAAATATGCTTGTGAAAGATCCATCTTGCAAATTTCTGCCTACCTGATAACCCAGCAAGCAAATCTTCAATTAAAGGAAGTGGATATTAATCAACACACAACACCGGATTGATGATTGTCTTAAAATCATCACAATTACAAATTGAACCATCTGGCTTCATAATATGCCACTGGTGTCACTCACCGTAACTGGCTCTAACACACCAGTGTTAGTAAGTTTAAGTCATTCTTCTTCGACTTTGGGACGAATTGCAGTTGGTACTGCTCTTGCTTTAAGACCTTTGATTGACTCTGAGGTGAGATTCACTTGAACTCCATTCACTGCACCCACTGTCTCTTCGAATACACTTTTGTATTTATCCAGAAGATGCTGTAGGTATGTTTTAAAATCGACAGTGTTGACAGCGCTCCAGCTAAGCTTTATTTTTTCAACCACAATCTCCCAAGCAGACCATATGGAGAGGCAACTCTGCTGTTGTTCACTCAACTCGACATTTACCATGATATAATCTTTTAATGGCACAATCTCTTCCATGTATCTCCTTAAAAATACATCAACTGGTTTCAAAGAGAGCTTTTGTTTTAGCTTTTGTTGTTATGTAATCTTAGGAATCAAAGACACAGCGGAACCAGTATCGACCTCCATCCTAATAGTTATCCACTTAACTTCAGAACCACCAAGAATCTATGTGATTCACTCTATATGGATAAGCTGTTCAGTTGGAATTCTTCATTAAGAGTCGTCGTGTTACATCCCACATTTTTTTTAACAGGATCACAGAACTTCCCATTTTTTTAAAACAGGATCTGTTTATAGAATAGCGGGAATTAAAACCAGCGACCCATGTTCAACATCCCATGACCCCCCCCCACTTTGAAAAAGCCTCTTCTACTTGATTTTTCACAGAGTTCAGCTTGTTCTCCATTGTCTCACTGATTTCTCCTTCTTAACTTCATTTTGTCAACTTTTCTTCAGATCTGCCATCAGTCATTTCATCTCATTTTAATGTATTCTTTAGAGTTTTAATGACTTTTGCTGATTCCTCTTTATGTTTTTGGTTTTTTTTGGTGCTGTTTAAAAACAACACAGGACGTTCTGTTTATAGTGCTCGTTTTATAGGCAGTATAACAATAGGGCTTCTCAGACAGTGTCATAGCCAGTATGAGGACATGCCATATGGAGGAAAAGCATAGTACTGCCTGATACCTTCTCCTTTCATTAATGTAAAGCGAATTGTAAGAATTAGGAGAGAGTTACGTATAAATATATGGTAAATCCCATTTAGATTGTGACCGTATCAACTGCACTGCAGCTTGCCTGGTCAGTGGACTCTGCCCTAGTCTCAAATTCCTCACCGTGAAGGCAGCAATAATAGTATGACAGCATAGTTGTTGTCTCACAGTCCATTACCTTTCCCCTCCCCGTGCATCAAAATATTTTGCCGTTAAATCATTTTCAAAATGAGATGATGCCTGAGAAAAATGAAAGTCATTGTTTTTTCATGTTTTATAAAAGCTACGCTGTATGTGAGAAAGGATAATCGACCACAGACTTCATTAGATGTAGCAGAATGTAGTTGTTGATGTGACATATGCCACATACCAGAGAGGTTTATTGATGGGATTGTAACAGATTGATGTAATTGGCAGCTGCTCAATGAAGTTTCCACCTAAAAGCAGCGCGTTAATCTCATGAGCTCTGCATTCCAAAAGTCCATCTTAAATTGTCATAAATAAACAGCAGTACATTTTCTGTGGATGTCTGTTAGACAGCGAATTAACACACTGATTTCAGGCACTTATTTTGAAGGTATATGTTGACAAAAGGAGTTTGCAAAATACTGACACCAATTTTCATTATGCTGGAATATGGCCTGAATAGATTGGTCAAAGGATCTGAAATGGGCCCTCCTTGATGTTTGCTATGCCATATAATGTTAGTACGAAGTGGAAAAGATCATATTTCACCACACATCCTACATGAGATAGGTCACATGGGATGACCATTTGGTAAAAATGGGTCACTGGAAAAATGTTTGAAAAATCCTAAATTAGAAAAGAAGTTGTTCAGAGAAGAATTGAATCAGGAGAATAAGAGATTGAAAAAGAAAGCTTGGTGATGAAAAATTAACTGAAGAGGTAAAAACATTGAAATCCACAGAATTGCCCCTCTGGACCTTTTTGTATCTCTCCCCTCACCTTAAACCTATGCCATCTTGTTTTAGACTCCCCTAATTTTGGAGAAGATGTTGATTATTCACTTCGTTATGCCCCTCATTATTTTATAAACCTCTATAAGATCATCCCTAAACCTCCTGTGCTTCAGGGGAAAAAAGTCCCAGTCTATCCAGTCTTTCCTTATAACTCAAACCATCAAGTCCTGGTAGCATCATTTCTGCACTTTTTCTAGTTTAATAATACCCTTCCTAATAGGATGACCAGAATGGTACACAGTATTCCCGGGTTATAACCCCAGGTTAATTAGCAGTTAAAAAGACTGCCATCAGCTTTTTTTTAATTTTGCTTTTGCTACTTTCCAGTTTAGCAATGTTAACATCTTTCCAGCTCTGTTGGTGGACTATCAAGAGTCTAATTTACATGGTAGATGAGAGTAGTTGTGAGCTGTGCCACTGGGGTTCCACCTATTGCTGTTATATCAGGTACCGTGGAACGTGCAGAGGAGTTTGAGTGTGTGGCCTTGCTGGTCAGTCTTACTTACTAGTCAGTCCCTGTCTTACATCTAAGCTACTGATCACATAATGTGATGCTGCCCCTTCAGTACCTCAAATTTCATAACCCAGCTAATACTTGTGAGATAATCCTTGGCTTTCAGAACATGATTTGCTTTGGTTTATCTTTGTGAGGAAAAATACAAATCCAAGAGAGCTTCCAGAGCAACTAGAAATAGGGAATACTCAAAATGGGTGGCACATTACTCCATTCAAAATGATCACCACTAGCTCTCAACATCCTCACTCAGTACTCTCAATACTCTAGGATAAATACCGTCAAAGCCTGAAGATGTGTTGCTTCCAGCCCCTTTATATTTACAAACACTTGTGGAGTGATACAATCATCTACTCTCTCCCTGGGGATCTGTACTATCCTCCACTCTCTCCCTGGGGATCTGTACTGTCCTCCACTCTCCTCCTGGGGATCTGTACTGTCCTCCACTCTCTCCCTGGGGATCTGTACTGTCCTCCACTCTCCTCCTGGGGATCTGTACTGTCCTCCACTCTCTCCCTGGGGATCTGTACTGTCCTCCACTCTCTCCCTGGGGATCTGTACTATCTTCCACTCTCTCCTTGGGGATCTGTAGTATCCTCCACTCTCTCTCTCTGAAGATCTGTACTATCTTCCACTCTCTCCCTGGGGATCTGTACTATATCCTCCAATCTCTCCCTAGGGATCTATACTATCCTCCACTCTCTCCCTGCGGATCTGTACTATCTTCGACTTGCTCACTGAAGATCTGTACTATCATCCACTGTCTCCCTAGAATCTGTACTATGCTCTAGTCTCTCCCTGGGGATCTGGACCATCATGCACTCTCTTCCTGGGAATCTGTACTGTCCGCCAGTCTCTCCCTGGAGATCATTACAATATCTTGTTCTCTCACTCTCCTGGGGGTCTGCTTCCTAATTTTAGCCCTGCAGCACGAGAGCTGAAAAAGTAGTTTTTTTACGCTGCTATGTTCTTCTGTTGCTTGGCATTCTCTTCTTTGCCTTTAACCAATAAACTAGATAAATGTTATGAAGAAATAAGGAATTATTCTATGCTGTATAATAGCACAGTATGCTATATAACAACAATGTTGACAAAGAAGTTGACAAAACATAGGCAAACTTTTCTTGGACTTTGGTTGAGAGTTTTGGAACTTTCAAAAAGCTTCTGGAGAAAGGGGGAGCAACACTTCTTCCCTCCATCAGCTTCAGGCAGCAATTACCCTTTGTTTTAAAATGAAACACTTTATTTCCTGCAAGCTTAGTTCTCCCATTAACCACATGACTTAATCAACCAAATCAAAACTCTCATAGTTCTGCATGCCTAGGGCCCTTTTTACTACTTTTATTCTAAGTGTTGGATGGACTTGAAACTAGAAGTGTTTCAGATCTGACTTTTAGACCCATTCTCAGGTGCCTCCAAAAATATCAGCAATTCCAAATCACGCTGTAGAAACCTATCGATGGGGTTTAATGCACCCGAAACGCTGCCTTCAACTGCAGAAAAAAAATGATAGAAAGTAGCTTCCCACCACATCTCTCCCAGGATGGAAAATGCTTCCCTCTGATCCACACAGGCATTGCCCCACCTCCCAACATTACTTAGTTCCCACCCCCTCCACCAGCTAGACCAATCACAGGCTCCTTTCTCCCCCCTCCCTCCCATCGATCACAGGCAGAGTGGCAGCAGAGCCCCCACTTCCCCCTCGCTGATCACAGGCAGTGGCAGTAAAGCCCCCCCACTTCCCCCCGCTGATCACAGGCAGAGTGACAGCAGACCCCCCACTCCCCCTCGCTGATCACAGGCAGAGTGGCAGCAGACCCCCCCTTCCCCCTCGCTGATCACAGGCAGAGTGCAGCAGACCCCCCACTTCCCCCTCGCTGATCACAAGCAGAGTGGCAGTAGACTCCCCCCCCCATCCTCTCCCCTCACCCCCCATCCTCTCCCCTCACCCCACTGATCTCAAGAGAGAGCCACCCGATGCTTGGCACTTACCTCCTTACTAACTCTAATTAGTAAAAAAGTTGTGTCCGATTCGAACTTTTGCGCACCATGTCTGTTTTGCACTGAACCTGAATGGGCGAACACTATGGTGAAGGGAGAAGTACCAGGTAAGGTTGAGCATGCAGCCAATTTAAAAACTCAATTTAAGTGCATTTAAATAGCCTCCGTGCCTATTTTAGGCGTGGTCCTGATCGCAGCCATTTACGGGCCCTGGTAAAGGGGGAACTGGTGCAGATGTGGGCACAGATCGTGCTACTTGCCTTACACCTGACTTCACCAAGTTTACATGCTCAAAGACAGATGCAACTTGATGGTAAAATCGAGCCCCTAGTCTAAAATCCCAAGAGAACATAAGTAAATGAACGGTCCATTAATTCTACAAAGTAACATATTCCTAGCTAAAATCAGTTATCATCCTGCATTCTCAGCATCTGCTGCATGTTTTCCCAGATTCTTGTAACAAAACGCTACCACTTAAAGCAGCCTCACTTTAAACATAAAATATATCATCACACCATCCACCTTAAATCAGTGTCATCAGATTCTTGACCTTCTATCAAAGGAAGCAATCCCTTCCCATCAATGGTGAATTTGAATACCTGTATCAAATCTCCATTCAGCCTTGTCTAAGAAGACCAACCCTAGCTTCTCAAGTCTAACCGTGTAACGGAGATCCCTCAAGATCATAAGACACAGGAGCAGAATTAGGCCCATGTGCAATCAGGTGAATCTTATCTGCACCCTTCCTAAGATCTTCATATCCTTCCAAAGGTCCAGATTTGGGCCCCATTCTCAGTTGAGGGTTGAAGCTGTTTTTCATTAAGGTTCATAATCACTTCCTTATTTTTGTTTGCTTGTATTAGAAATTCCATGACTCCCATATGTCTTTTTAACCACTTTCTCAACCTGTTCTGTCACCTTCAATGATTTGTGCACATATACCACAAGGTCTCTGTTTTTGCACCTCATTTTCCTTTTATATAGGTTTTATTACCTCATTAATCTATTATTTTTGATTGTCTCAGGTCATTCCTCCCCCAGAATGTATCATAGTGCACTTCTCTGCATTAAATTTTATCTACCTGAGAAACAGCCCATTCCACCAGCCTTTCTATATCCTCTTGAAGCTTCTCACGATCCTCTTCACTGTTTATAGTGTTCTGAATTTGCGTCACCTTCAAATTTTGAAATTGTGCTCCATATACCCAAACCCAAGTCATAAATAGTTATCAAAGAAAACAGTGATCCTAGTTCCAACTCCTTAAGAATTCCAATAAATACCTTCATTCAGTCTGAAAAGTAAACATTTCCTGCTTACTTTCATCTTTACTTTCATTTTAGACTCACATCAGTCTCACATCAACTAAGTATACGTCACTTTTTTCTAAGATATCAGACTGTTCCAGACTGAGACTGAGTTAAACATACTCCATTATAATACTGTATAGCTATCACTCAGCCAATTGCATGTCCATGTTGTCACTGCCCCTTTTACACCATGACTTCCACCTTCCTGGAAAGATCATGTGGCACTTTATCAAGTTAAAGTTTATTTTATTAGTCGCAAGTAAGGCTTACATTTATACTGCAGTGAAGTTACTGTGAAGTTAGTTGTCACACTCCAGTGCATGTTTGGTTCAATGCACCTAACCACGTCTTTCAGACTGTGGGAGGAAACCAGAGCACCCAGAGAAACCCCACACAGACCGGGGAGAATGTGCAAACTCCATATGGACAGTGACCCAAGCCGGAAAACCTGGTTCCTGGCACTGTGAGGCAACAGCGCTAATCACTGTGACCCCCTATTGAAGTTCTTAGGTGCCATATCAACCGTATAGTGGTCATTAACCTACTTTGTTATCTCATCAAAAATGGAATCAAATTACAGAAAGTACTATTCACCTTAAAAGAAAATCATTTTTGACTGTTTTCAATTCATTCACACTTAAAGTGACTGTTAATTTTAGTTATTATGTTCTTTAATAGTGTCACAAAGAAGCTTACATTAACACTGCAATAAAGTTACTGCAAAAACCTCCAGTTGCCACAATTCGGCGCCTTTTTGGGTACACTCAGGGAATTTAGCATGGCCACTGCACCTAACCAGCATGTCTTTTGGACTGTGGGAGGAAACCAGAGCTTCTGGAGGAAACCCACCTAGACATGTGGAGAACATGCAGATTCTGCCCAGTCAGTGACCCGAGTCAGGAGTCAAACCAGGTACCTGGTGCTGTGCTTTCCCATCACCAAGGTTAATGTCTGTAGTTGCTGGGCTTATCATTGCACCCTTTTTTTGAACAAGAGTGGAATATTTGGATCAAAATCCAGGAACTGTCTTCCTAACAGCATTGTAGATGTACCTACACCCCGTGCACTGCATACTTCAAGAAGGCAGCTTACCACCATCTTAAGGGCAATTACAAATGGGCAATATAAGTGCCAGCCTAGCTAGTGGCACCCACGAGCATAAAATAATTTTTAAAATATTCTTCAGTCCTCTCTTAGCATCTCTATATCTAAGAATTACAGAATGGGTCGTTCAAATAATAAGACTCAATCACTCCATGTGTATCAAATGGCAGCCTTTTATTTTGCTCACCAGTTTTGATTCAATCTGGGACAGTCCAAAGATCTGCAGATTAGGTGGACTGGTCATGCTAAATTGCCCCTTAGTGTCAGGCGAATTAGCAAGGTAAATGTGTGGAGTTATGGGGATAGGCCTTGGATGGGATTGTGGTCAGTGTATACTTAACGGACTAAATAGCCTCTTTCTGCACTCTGTGATCTATGATCTGCTCTCTCGTATTGAAATTGGCCCTCAAAGAATTAAGTATTTTTGCTCTGGATGTTTCCTTGCCCCATTTCCTTTGCTAGTTTTGATAATATGGTCACTGTTCTCTAAACATTCTTTGACACTTGATGCTCCTCATCTTTCTCATTTCCTAAAATCCAAGCCAATAGTGTCTCCTTCCTCATCAGGCCAGAAGCAGACTGATGTAGGAAATTCTCTCGAATATACTTCAGAATCTCTTCCCAATCTCAGCCCTTCAAGCTACCACTGTGCCAGGTAGTATTAGGATAATTAAAGCCCCTTATTATCACAGTGGGTAACTTCCCCTACCTCTGAACCAGAACCCCCGTGTTTGAGTCCTATGCAGGACCTGATGGCCAAGGAAAGTGTGATCATAACATAGGTTCAGTGTGTTAAATCCTTCCAAACATGCCACTGTGACACTTGATATGGAGCGGTGCCCCCTTGAGAAACTGTAAACCCCTGGTGATAGACTAGTGACCTGTCCTGGGAATTATCGCTATAGAAACAAATTAAAATCTGCCTTAGTGCACTACTAAGTATGGGAAGAGAATTAGAATTACCATTGTGCTATAGTTTTTACACCACTCTATAATTGTCTTCCTCTATAGCTCTCCCACTCGTTTGTGCCAACAGAATGCATCTATAGTTGTGTGTTAGTTCCCCTATTGTTTCTTGATTCTAACCAAATTGATTTTGTTTTTCAGCCCACTAGGGTACCGCCTCTCCAGCATTATAATATTCTCCTTGATCATTTGGCCTCCTCCCATAATTTCTTCTCCACTATTTCCTTTCCTGAACATGTTTATCCAGGAATATTTAGTACCCAGAAATATTTAGTACCCAGTCCTGTCTGTTTTCAAATCAGATCTCTATTAGCACGCATTATATTCCCTTGTGGTTATATCATCTGCAGCTCACCAATCTTATTTACTACACTCCATGCATTGTTGTTGTTGTTAGTGTATCTTTGCACCCACACTGTTATTTTTGCCCTGTGGGGAATAGTGGTGGAAGAATTTCTGAGCTGATTTTCTGAACGCTCTTCCATGGACAACAAGTTCTGGTATTGAACTTGAACCCCGAGCTTCTGGTTCAGCAGTAGGGGCACTATCACTGCACCATAAGGCGTCCAGTCCATATCGTATGATGGTCAATTTCCTATTGCTGTTAGTTGTATCATGCACTTTATTGTTCATTATTCCTAAATTAATCTTGGGGAAGGTAGTAGTGCAGTGGTAATTTCACCGGACTAGTAATCCAGAGACCCGGGTTAATGTTCTGAGGACGCAGATTCAGATCCCATCACAGCAGATGGTGAAATTTGAATTCAATACAAATCTGGAATGATGATGATTGAATCATTTTCAATTGTTGTAAAAAAAAAACCATCTGGTTCACTAATATAAACAGAGAATGCTGGAAAATCTCAGCAGGTCTGACAGTATCTGTGGGGAGATAATGGAGCCAACATTTCAAGTCTAGATTCAAAAACATCAAAGTGAGCAAATAACAGTCTAGACTCAAAATGTTGGCTCTATTCTCTCCCTACAGATGCTGTCAAACCTGCAGAGATTTTCCAGCATTCTCTGTTTTTGATTTGGATTCCAGCAGCTGCAGTATTTTGCTTTTATCTTAGTGGTTCACTAACGTCCTAAATGGAAGGAAAGCTCCCGTCTTTACCTAATTTGGCCTACATGTGACTCCAAAGTCACAGCAATGTGGTTGACCCTTAAACGCCCGCCGAATGGGCAATAAGTGCTAGCCCATGAACAAATAAAAATAATCGACTCCACCAATAACGGTCACATTTATAGAGGTATGTCTCAGAGTGTCTCCCAATCAGCAACAGGACCCTCGTCCTTTGCAATATTTGGAAAAACATTTGTCAGATACCAGAGTGTGAATAACAGCAGTAAGCATGTGAGAGAAGAGCTAAAAATATTATCAATGAATGTCAGCAGGAGGGACTATTTTGTGATTGTGTGTTAATAGATGAGTACAATAAGTCCCCCTGTTATAAAGATTAATCTTTATAAGTGGATCATTTTTAAATGTGCTGCTTTTTTAACTGTTGTTTGTGCTGTCGCCAGCACCCAGTACTGTGAAGAACTAGCCAAGAGTCCTTTTGTTATGAAGCCAGTTTCTTTACTGAGTTGCCAACTATGGTTAGCAGTCATCACATGATCTAGTTCCTCCAAGCTCCCATCTCAGTCAAACAGCCTTTTTTTTCAGTACATTAATAACTAATAAAGTGTTCAAAGAAAGTGACAAAAAAAAATTAATGTTCAGATGATTATTTTGTCCCCCGGGTAGCTTGTAGCAGTGTCCAGGACATTGATTTTTAATTCTTGGAGAAGCCAGTATAATCTTGGAGAATCGGCAACCCAATCTCTGTGGTGTCTGTAACTGCCTCCAGCACCAGTGATTTGGATTACTCAGTTAATGAAGCGATGGCACTTTGAAATGCTCTCCTTGGTGGTCTGATAATTACAGCCACTCATTACAGAATCATAGAATCTACAAAGCAGAAGGAGACTATTTGGCCCAACGAGCCTACGTCAACAACAATCTCACCCAAGTCCTATCCCTATAACCTCTGCTAATCCCCCTGACATCAAGGGGCAATTTAGCATGGTAATCAATCTAACTTGCACATCTTTGGACTGTGGGTGGAAACCAGAGCATCCGGAGGAAATCCATGCAGACGAGGGGAAAATATGCAAACTCCACTCAGTCACCCGAAGCCGGAATTGAACCCGGGTCCCCAGTGCTGTGAGGCAGCAGTGCTATCCACTGTGCCATCGTGCCGCCAGAGCATTAATATTGGTAAAACAATGAAATGTTTTTTTATAGGAGAGTAATGAGCAGCTAGAGAACAGGGGGACTTGATATCTTGGAACATATAGCTCACTCCCTCCTTTGAAGCAGGCAGTGATCCTTCAACTCTATTTTCCACCATGACTCCAAGAAGCGGGGAAAACTGGGGACGTTGGCAGGAAAGAAGATCTGCCATGAATCTGGCTGATATGCATTGGCCATGGGTCACAAATGATAGGCTGTGAAGTGGGCAGTGGCAGTCTCAATGGGTGAAGGAATTTCTAAATGGGGCATCAATGAAGACCCTAATGCCCAAACACCCAATGCTCTCTTTTACACACAACAAAAATGGAAAATGCGGGAAAATCTCAGCAAGTCTGACAGCATCTATGGAGCAAGAATAGAGCCAATGTTTTGAATCTGAATGACTCTTCAAACAAAGTTTAGTCTTGATGGCATGATGATTAACACTGCTGCCTCACAGCGTCTGGGATCCAGGTTCAATTCCAGGTTTGGTCACTGTCTGCGGAGTCTATATATTATTCCTGTGAGTGCGTGGGTTTCATCCAGGTCCTCCGATTTCCTCCCACAGTCCAAAAGACAGATTGGTTAGGTGCATTGGCCATGGTAAATTCTCCCCAGGGTGCACGAACAGGTGCAGGAGTGTGGCAACTAGAGGATTGTCACAGTTACTTCATTGCAGTGCTAATGTAAGCCTACTTGTAACACTAATAACTAAACTTTAGAACTCTGTCTCTCTCTCTCCACAGATGCTGTCAGACCTGCTGAGATTTTCTGGCATTTTCTGTATTTGTTTTGTATTCCAGCACCCATGGTGATTTGCTTTAACCTGATGCTCTCTGTTGCCCAATTGCAAAATCAGTAGCAAAAATGAACACAATTAGATCTAGATAAAGCACAGAGCTAGGCTGCAGGTCAACACTGCCCTACAGAATGCAACTTGTCACACCGAACAGTGGCTTCACACAATGGCACAGACTCTAACTATTCTGTATCCCAGGGTGTTGACTTCTGTGCTCAATAAATCCTCCAGCTGAGGATCTTATCAGGTTCCTGCAACCTGCCTTAGTGTATGCTATCCTTGTTCTATGCACAGTTGCTGACAAATAATATAAGGAGTACTTCACCAGTTTGTCAAGATGGACAGGTCACGTGTACTTTTAGTACCATCCATCTTGCCTCTCCACATAACAATCTGCTGAAATTTTAGACAACACTAAATTACACAAAATATTTTCTGTGTTACAGACCAGGGCGGGGTTAATTTAAACAACACTGATTTCTTGTCTCCCCACCCCTCCATAAACAGAAAGGTGTTTGATTTGCTTCCCTCTTTTTAAACACTGGCATGTTTCCCCAACTCCTCAAGTTTTGTGCCATTCCAGTTTCTAGAAATAACCCCACAGCTACCCAAAGTGAAGT
This sequence comes from Sphyrna mokarran, assembly GCA_024679065.1. Lineage (NCBI taxonomy): Eukaryota > Metazoa > Chordata > Chondrichthyes > Carcharhiniformes > Carcharhinidae > Sphyrna > Sphyrna mokarran. The sequence goes on along the minus strand of JAGIQG010000022.1, from coordinate 31,615,354 downwards.
CCCATTTAGTTAGTGATTTGTATGCACTCAGAACATGGAAGCAGGGTCACACAATCACCTGCAGACTCTGCAAAAGAAAAGAGATAGAGAAAAAAAAGGATTTACAATACATGGACCACTTGGAAAATAAATATTGTTTCACGTGAGTTGCAGAGTCCAGAATCATAGTCCAGTGAGCTATTCCTTCCCAGAGGAAGGTAGGCTAAAAACTGATCTCATCGAATTCACATACTCAGTGGTCTGGACTTCACAAGATGAGATAGGCAAGCAGAGACGAATCATTCTTGTAGGTGATAATACAGGTCCTCCAGCAGAAGCATTGTAGAGGGGGTCAGGTGTGCAACCTGAGCCAGAGTTCCTTGGGTGTGGCCTGCTAGTCAGATATTAAATAACAGACATTTTTATTCATTCATGGGACATCGGCGTTGCTGGCTAGCTGACATTTATTGCCCATCCCTAGTTGCCCAAGAGCAGTTGAGAATCAACCACAATGCTGTGGGTCTGGAATTACATGTAGGCTAGACCAGATAAGGATGGCAGATTTCCTTTCCTAAAGGATATTAGTGAACCAGATTTTTTTTCAACAAATAGTTTGTTGAACTATTCCAGACTTTGTATTGAATTCAAATTCCACTATCTGTCGTGGTCTCCAGAGCATTAAACAGTACTTTTCAACGCATACTAATACATATGACAATAATCAATCAATCAATCATTGGCTGAGCTTTTGGATCAGTAGTCTAGTGATAATACCACTAGGCCAGTGTCCCCACAGAATGAGCTAAACAGTTCAACAAGACAATATTACTTGCTTGACAAGCCAGTGGCTCAAGTCACCTGACTTCCAACCCTCCACCATCTTTGACAAAGGATGTGCATCCGTCATCTGGATTCCAAAATATCTTAACCATTAGAAATTGGAAAGAAAGTTTGAGCGGCCTTCGTCTTGACAGATGATCCATCATCTTCTGGCTAGTCTGAACTAATAAATGCATAATTCTCTTTGAAGTTGGGATGTACAGTCCACAGTGGGGGGATGTTAGTGACGCTTCAGAGATAACGAGGTCTGAGGCTTCTTAAAACCATCAAGTGGCTTCTTTTGTTCAGGGGTCACAGAGAGACATAGTTTCAGCCATTTTTAAATGAATAAAAATAGGAATAGTGATGAGTATATCTATGAATATTTTTTAGAAAAATATAGGGTATGATGTCTTAATCCCTCACACCTGGCAAGGCAGCCAGGTGGCATAGAGTGTTTGTGACATGATAATACATGGGTGTTTAATTCTGATGTTTTCTCTTCATGTTTCTTGTGTATGACTACAGCTTCATAACAGTCTGAGCCTATTATAAATCAAAATCTGCATTTGTATTCACTGGCATGCCTGGATTAGTGTAACCAACCTTTTTAGTTAATTCATAAACAGAGTGAATTACTGAGTGAAGGAACAGCAGGCCATCCACTACAATCACCTAATCAGACTGCAGAGAAATGCTGCTATTAATCAATGGGGATCTGTTTGATCCTTTTCTAGCTATAGATTAGGAAATAAACATGCCACAAGACACAGCAAGATACTGAAATACTGAAAAAACAATACAAGTGAGGCATATATATTCTTACACAGAGAGAAACTGATGCAATAGAGACTTGGGCTCAATATCAAATCCTACAATAATTGGTTATATATAACCAATAAGATACAAATGACTACCAGAACAAAAAATCCACATTGCAATGCTGTCACCTTACAATAATCAGACTAACAGAGCAACGTACAAATCGACTGCCATAATGATCTTTAGATGGTGAGATATTAATAACTAATAACCAGTCTTACACAGTGAGTTATTGATAACTATTAACAAGTCTTACACAGTGAGATATTGATAACCAATAACCAGCCTCACAGTGAGATATTGATAACTAATAACCAATCTTACACAGTGAGTTATTGATAACTAATAACAAGTCTTACACAGTGAAATATTGATAACTAATAACCAGCTTCACAATGAGATATTGATAACTAATAACCAGTCTCACACAGTGAGATATTGATAACTAATAACAAGTCTCACACAGTGAGATATTGATAACTAATAACAAGTCTTACACAGTGAGATATTGATAACTAATATCAAGTCTTACACAGTGACATATTGATAACTAATAACAAGTCTTACACAGTGAGATATTGATAACTAATAACAAGTCTCACACAGTGATATATTGATAATTAATAACAAGTCTTACACGGTGAGTTATTGATAACTAATAACCAGTAGTACAGGCTAGGAAGAAACTAATGACACAATGAATATTTTTAGGTTCACACAATTCCCAACCACCCTTCCTCAACACTTGGATATTAGGAATTTCTGGAGACTAGACTACCTCACCACTCCTGGGGTCAAAGAGACAGTGTGTCTTTAAGAAAAGGTCAGGGCTATGTTGCCTTCAAGGACATGAACCTTGGTCACGTAGGTATTAAAACCTTTGCTGTGCAACCCAAGCCTTCTGTCTGGGGTTGTGTCTGAAAATGTGGTTTCTTGTACCCTGAACCTTTGCTGGGAAATACTTGTTGAATTTCTTTCTTTGGCAGTTGAAGAGTAATTTTAGAATCTTTTCAGCTGTTGGATCCGATAAGGAAAAAGGCTGCAGCTTAGTCAAAGTTGGCTTGTTCAGAGAAGAGTCCCTGGTTGTAGTTGTGGAGAAGTGAACCACCCGTGTGCTCCAGCTGAAAGAGTCTCTTGTCCTTTATCCAATTTTTAAAAAATGCAGCCTTTTGAAATTCTGGCAGTCTTCCCTCAACGGTCAGTTGAATTTTGATGAGTGCTTGGCACTGATGAGGTGTAAAATGGCTTTGATAGTTCTCAGGAGGTGTTGGTCACTTTCTCATTGAGATGGTTTTGCAAGACCAGAAAACTTGGAGCCTCTAATGTGAATGTTCATAAATGTAATGGGCAGCATAGTTAACCAGGTCTAGCAGGGCCCATTTTTGGATAACTAGCGGTCTACCTTTGCCATGATTCATCGTCCTTTGTCTACTTAAGCAATTCCTAGATGGATTTAATAAGGCTGTGGATTTTGTTGTCTGTCGATACCTTCTTTGCAGCCATTTTAAGCCCATGTGTTTTGAAACACAGAATTTTAAATTTGTCCATATTTCAGCCAGTTTTGTCCATATTCTACATATTGTATGAATGTCCATTAAAACATGGATTTACCTCATCTTAGACCATCTGCATCTGGTCTGGGTGGTCAACATGCGTAGCGAGACCAGAATAGTGGATAGAGGATTTGCTCTGAAATGCTCTGATAGCACAATGCAGATGTTTTCTGGACATGCTGCAATAGATCTGTGACATAGTTTTCAATATGTTTTCAATAGCATTGTATAGCATAGAATCCCTGCAGAAGGAGACCATTTTGCCCATTGACTTTGCATTGAGAACAATTCCACCTAGACCCTATCCTTGTAACCTCATGTATTTACCCTGCTAATCCCTGACACAAAAGAACAATTTAGCATGGCCAATCAAACTAACCCGCACATTTTTTATCTGAAATGTTGCAAAAAGAAATGGGACCTCAGGAAGCCCTCTTGGTGTTACTATTGGGACAATGTTTCATGCACAGCAAGTGTCTAGTCAGGACAGAGGCTGTCATGTTTCTTTAGAATTATGCAGTTTTGATTTTTTTCTTCCATATTCAGAGACCTCTTCGCAGTTTGATTGAGTCCCTTAAGTTGCATTATCACAGTTACATTCTGATATTTTTTCCACCAGAGCATAACTTATCCTTTTTTTTCACTTTTTCTTGCCAGCTGGTCCCACAGCAGAATTTTACAGGCCCATCCCAGCAGGAATCAGACTGTAAAATATGGCGAGTCAATCAAGAGTCCATTGACTTGGGCAGGACTGGAAAATTCCACCATTGGAAGCGGCCATACAATTCTGCCCAAGTTTCATCTAATTTGCAAATTGACCCCCCCCCCACCCCGCCCCCGCCCTCCATTGCTCCCAAATAGAAAGACTATTCCTATTGCTTCAAGGAATCAGAGGAAGCCAATACATTAATGAATGGGGGTGCCTCCCTGCATTTGGAAATAACCTTTGATCAGATATCTCACAATAGGTTACTCAAAGGCTTGTGGAATTAGGATGTTCGAACTTGCTGACGCATGCCGGTATAAAGTTATTATCAGTGGTTGAGGATCACTTAGAGAAGATCAGATGTGTCCCAAATCTGACTAGGTTTTTGCTTGTTAGAAAACCTGTGTAAGTTTTAGCACAGTGGAGGATACTTACTGAGAGCAAAGAGATCTCGAGACATTGTGAGAGTGAGGCTACCTTTGCCTTATAATGCTTCACTTCAAATAAACTGCAGTGATATTCACATGGGTCACTGCTAAATATACGTGCACCCTATAGTGCACAGAACTGAAATGGTAAATGAAATGGTTTAGCGTATCATAGTACAGAGATCCCTGTGGGTTCCCAATCACAGTCATATATCAAAAGCAAATCGGATAACAGGCCACACTCTCAGGATTATGCATTATAAAAAGAAACACGCCATTTTATGCTTGGACAGTACCTCTGGCCTTATTCAGAATACTATGTCCATGTTTGATCTCCTCATTTGATGATTGATATTGAGAATTGGAAAAAGCATCAGAGAGCAAACATATTATTTCAATTAAATAGGTCAAGGATGTCGGGAGGGCATGCTTACAGATTACAGAAGAAAATGAATATTTGTTCACTCTGATGGTGTTTGTGTCTGCTGCCAGTTAAAGATGACTTGAGCTTTGCATGGACTTGCATTCCCGGGAAAGAGCTGCTGTGTGTGTCTCTGGCTCTTCAGCAACTCTATATTTGGCAGCTCACTGGGAACAAGTTCATGGCAAAGCCAGGAATCATGTCCTCCAGCTCTCCCAGGCTCTAAATTAAAGTGTAATAGTTCAGTCTGTTGGCAGCACAGTTGTTAGCATTGCTGCCTCACAGTGCCAATGACTCAGTTCATTCCCGGCCTTGGGTGACTGTCTATGTGGGTTTCCTTCGGGAGCTCCCACATGCCAAAAATGGGCAAGTTAAGTGGATTAATCAGGCTAAATTGATGTAAATTGCCCTAGTGTCCAAAAATGTGTTGGTTAGATGGATTAGCCGTGGTAAATGCTTGGAGTTATGGAGATAGAGCCAAGGAAGGGTTAACCAAAGTAAGATGTTCTTTTAGAGAGTTGGTGCAGAATCAACAGGCCAAATGGCCTCCTTTTGTACTGTAGGGGTTATGTGGTTCTTTGGATTCTCAGTATGACTAGGTATAAACATGTGTTTCAGAGCAAAGATTAGGTAAATCAATACATAACTGTAGAGATGATATAAAGTGACAATGATTAGGCTATTGGGAGAAACTCTGAGCATGGGGTAAGATATCCACAGAGCATGGACTTCATCTAATCCAAATTGATGCCACTATACTCACATTAATAAGCTTACTAGTAAACTAGTAAGGCAGGAAAGTGTAAAGAAAACAATCTGGCAATTATACAGCACCTTCATGATTTCAGGATGTTTCAAACTACCTCAGGATCATGTTAAGTACTTTTAAAGTGTAATCATTGTTATAATGCAGGCCAATGCAGCATCTAATTGCACATAGCAGGGCCTCTCCAACAGCAATAAGATAAATGATTGGATAATCTATTTTGATGGTGTTGGTTGCAGGATGAATATTGCGCAGCGCGCTGGAAGAATTTCCCCCCTTCCTCTTCAGGGGATTTCTCCCAGGGAATATTTATGTTCAGCTTAGAAAACACACAGGGCCCAGGTTGGACATTTCATCCAAAAAAACATTCTGAGCTCATGGGATGAGGGCTAAAATTCAGAACTTTCTGATTCAGGAGTGTAGCAATTGAATCAAGGCTAAAGGGGAATGACAGTGGAGGTACAGGATGAAATGGCAGCTGGGAGGATCTTTTGATTTGATTTGGTTTATTATTGTTACACGTATTAGTAAACAGTGAAAAGTATTGTTTCTTGTGCACTATACAGACAAAGCATATCATACATAGGAAAGGAAAGGAGAATGTAATGTTACAGTCATAGTTAGGGTGCAGAGAAAGATCAACTTAATGCGAGATATGTCCATTCAAACGTCTGATAGTAGCAGGAAAAAGCTGTCCTTGAGTCAGTTCATACATGATCTCAGATTTTTATACCTTTTTCCTGACTGGAGAAGGTGGAAAAGACGATGTCTGGGATATTCTGATTGACACAAGAGCCACAGAAAGCAAGGGTGGATAGCGGCTGAAGGGAAAAAGAGTGATATAATGGTAACAGAATGGAGAAAATAGCAGTTGATGGGGGATAGGTGTCAAATAATATGGATAGAGTAATAATAATGTACCAAATGATTTATTTCTAACCAGAAGCATAAGTTGAACAGGTGAATGAGGAGCAATTTAGGCAGATTGATGTGGAGGGAAATGGTTTCCAAAATGCAAATTTTTTGTGCTGGGCATGAGTCTCAAACTATTTCAGTGAACAAAAATAGGATAGTAAGAATGAGTTGTCAATCCAGCAACAGGGATCCGAGAAAGCATTTTCTAACTGTGTTAATATTAGAAAGGAGGTCAAACATCATGATGAATTGGAGAAAGCTATTCCAGATAATCAGAACGTGGCAAAGACGTATCAGTTTCCACAAAGGAAAAGTAGACAATTTCTCATCACAGTGAAAGAAGCTGAGTGATTTATAACAAGGGAAGTGGCTAGTAGAGTACAAGTAATAAAGAAAGACCGGACCAATTAAATATCTATGTGTGTGATGGCCATGCAGGATGTATTCTCAAATCTTCAAAGAATTGAAGGAGAACTTAATGATAGCTTGGTTGATATTTTTCAGAGTGCCATAAATACTGAAGGAATCCCCAAGGATTGTGATTTCAGCATTCAAAAGCACAGACCTTGTGATTAGAGGCCAGTTACTGTAAGGTTTGTGGCAGTAAGATTGTTTGGCAGGCTGCTGTAGCAGGCAATAAATGAATTTTTAAAGAGCTCAGTTCCTCAGGCAGTAGTCAGCATGGTTTCGGCAGCAATAGTTCACGCCTCACAAGCCCGCTGGCATCTTTTATAAGAGAAACTAAGCTAGTCGGCTGGGGAAATCTAATGGACGTGGTTTGTTTATATCTTCAAAGGCTACTTGACAAAGTTCTTTGTGCAAGACTAGTAAGGAAGCTTGATACTAGTGGAATGATTGACAGGATGTCGAGATGGATTAAGATTTGACTTGGTAACAATAGTCAGAGGGTAATGATCAATGAAGCATTTTGGCTTGGGAATAATTCTCAAGAGCATTTTACCAAGATACCAGCAACACGTCTCCTGTTCCATCAGAGGCCCAAACGTGCTAGGCCACTGCTATGCAAATATCAAACATGCTTACTGCTCTGTCGCCCATCCACACTTTGGTAAATTAGACCACAAGGCTGTGCTCCTGCTCCCGGCTTACAAGAAAAACTGAAATGGGAGAGCCCATCAAAGAAAGTTGTGCAATGTTGGTCTGAGGAATCAGATGATTTTCTATGGGACTGCTAAGAGTCAGTAGACAGGTCAGTTTTTAAAAACTGTGCAATCAGTCTGAACGAGTACACCATAACAGTAACTGACTTCATTAGTAAGTGCCGAGAAGACTATGCCAAAGAAGTAAAACTGCGTGTTTACCAACCGGAAACCAGGGGTGAACAGGAATATCCATTGCCCGCTGTAGTCCAGGTCTGAGGCATTCAGGTTAGGCAACCCTGATTTATATAAGAAAGCCAGATATGATCTATGGAGATTCTTCAAAGATTCCCACCCCCCCTCCCCCCAATGCATTTCTTTGCCCGTTTTGAGCAAGACGTCAGTGACAGCATGACCTCCATCCTAGAAGCCTCGGCCGAACCTGTATCTGAGGTAACCATTGCAGGAGGTTGCATGGTGACACAGTGGGTAGCACTCCTGCCTCACAGCACCAGGGACCTGGGTTCAATTCCGGCCGCGGGTCACTGTGCCGAGTCTTTCCATGTCTGTGCGGGTTTCCTCCGGTCTTTCTTTATTACTTGTACTCTACTAGCTACTTCCCTTGTTATAAATCACTCAGCCTCTTTCACTGTGATGAGAAATTGTCTACTTTTCCTTTGTGGAAACTGATACATCTTTGCCACGTTCTGATTATCTGGAATAGCTTTCTCCAGCTTCCTCCCACATGCCAAGGATGTGCGGGTTAGATTGATTGGCCGTGCTAAATTGTCCCAGGTTCTAGCAGGATAAATATGGGATAGGGCCTAGGTAGGTTTGTTGTCAGTATAGGCTTGATGGGCTGAATAGCTTTCTTCTGCACTCTAAGGATTTTATCCTGTGATTGACAACATTGATGCAGCCTTCTCAAAAGTCAACCCACAGAAAACATCTGGCCCAGATGGGGTACCTGGATGAACACCTGGCTGGTGGGAGTATTCGCAGACAACCTCAACCTATCCACTTCAAGAAAACAACCATCATCCTGGTACTAAAGAAAACCCAGGCAGTGTGCCTTAATAACTATTATCTATTGGCTCTGACATCATCATTATGAACTGAATCTCCCACTATCAATTCTGGGAGTTTCCAGTGACCTGAAACTGAACTAGTTGTATAAATACTGCGACTGCAAGAGCAGATTGTTGTTAGGAATACTGGGTGAGAAACTGACTTCCTGACACCCAAAAGCCTATCAACATCTCCAGGCACAAGTCCAGAGTGTAAGGGAATTTTCTCCACTTCCCAGGATGGGTGCAGCTCTAACAACACTCAAGAAGCTCAGCAGCATCCAGGACAAAGCAGCCCACTTGTTTAGCGTCCGATCCACCACCTTCAGCATCCACTCTTACCATTACTGATGGCACAGTGGAAGCAGCAGCGTGCACCATCTACAAAATGCACTCCAGCAAATCACTAAAGGCTCCTTTAGCAGCTCCTTCCAACTCTGCGAGCTCTATCATCTAGAGGGACAAGGACAGCAGATGCTTGAGAACCCCCCACCCAGAGGTTGCCCTCCAGACCACTCGTCATCCTGACTTGGAAATACATCACTGTTCCTTCACTGTGGCCCGATCCAAATCCCGGAACTCTCTCCCTGACAGCACTATGGGTATACCTACACCACATGGACTGTAGCAGTTCAGGAAGGCAGCTCACCACCATCTGCTCAAGGGCAATTAAGGATGAGCTATAAATGCTGGCCTAGCCAGCAACATCTGTAGCCTGTGATAGGAAAGAAAGTGTTACTGGGTGTGATAGGAGAATCACCAGGACTGCATTGTGACCATTGACTTTGTTGTTGTTTCCAGATAATTTGAACAATTGGTGGGTCTGAGAAGTGGTTGTCGCTGGGAAACTAACCATTTAATGTAGTTAACTGGACATGTTGCCATGATGTATTTTATTACAGGGCATTGATATAAAGCAAGGCGTAGGGACAGACCCTGATGGAGAGAAGTTCCTCCTCAGCCTAGCCCAGTGTTTTCCTGATCACTGCTCTCTACTGTTAATCTGAAACCATCACCTTGCATGAGTGTGAGAGAATTTGAATGGACAATTCAGGAACTGTGTTCAATAAACTCCTGGTGTCTGCCTGAACATTCCCCAGGGCTAAGTCTATTCTGGATAAACCTGATGGATCAGCAGGAGCTCTCAGTCAAACAGAAAATAGCTACAACAAAACGCAGTGGATCCAGGGAGTAAAGTGGACTGCAATTTCCAATATAGTGTCCTGAGTGCTTGGTAACATAATCATTTAAATTGGGCCAACCAGTGGTGGTAGCTTTTACTTCAGTATATTCATTTTATTTCATTTTGGGGGACTCAGAGCTTTTTATACGGCATTAAAGTATGCCTGTGCAGAATGATGTACCCACATACTCTGAATTAATGCATTTTAGAGTTGAGCACTGGTATAGAGCAAAATTGGCACTTTGCAGTGTAACAAATCCACATACGCAACACTGCGGTGTAACCAGGCCTGTGCCGGGCATCATAGTTCAACCTGACCTGTGCAAAGTATTGTCCCATAACCAGCACTCTGTGGAACACCACTGTGTAACTAGACCGATGCGGAACATTGTAGTGTAACTAGCTCCGTGTGTACCATTGCCGTGTAACCGGACCCCTGTGGAACACCAGGGTGTAACCAGACCCATGTGAAACATCGTGGTGCAATTAGATCCATACGTAGCATTGCCGTTTTAACCGGATCCCTTTGGAACACCGCGGTGTAACCAGACCCATGCGGAACATTGTGGTGTAACTAGATCCATATGTAGCATTGCCATATAACTGGGCCCTTGTGGAACAGCACGGTGTAAAGGGACCCATGTGAAGCATTGCTGTCTAATTGGGCCCCTGCAGAACACCACAGTGTAACCGGACCCATGCAGGGCATTGCTGTCTAACCGGACCCATATGAAGCATTGCTGTCTAACCAGGCTCCTACAGAACCTATGTGAACATTGCCGTGAAACCGGACGCATGAGGAGCATTGCCCTATAAATGAGCCTCTGTGGAACACGCGGTATAACCGGGGTCTATGTGGAACATCACAATGCAGCGAGGGCCATCTGAGACAAAGTTGGTTTTAACAGATGTGACTTGGGTTCAGTGTCAGGGGAGCTTCAGAGCTAAAACAAGCTGAAAACTAGTGGCAGGGAATAGGAAGGCTCAGGACATTTCTGTGCTTTTGTTGGAGGGTATTTTTAGTCCAGCATATTTGCAGCAAATTTGAATAAGTGAGCTCTTGCTTCTAACCTGAGCTGCTCCACATGAAACCTGTTGCTCATTTACGTTAGAGGGATTGGTTCAAACGGCTGATTCCAGATTCCTGGTTCAAATACGAAGCAGAGTGTTTTCCCACCGGGCTCCTTCTTGTCCAGGCACCAAGTAAAAGTGTCAACAACCTGGCTCTGTTCACCACTGGATTGGAAACAACTCCACAAGAAAATGAAGATGGATGTGGAAAAGGGTTCTGATCTGGACAGTGGATTAAAGGATTCTAAGGATTGCAGCAAATTAGTCAAGACAAGCGTGTCTGCAGTGTCGGAGGAAACTCCAGGGACTTCCAATCAAATACACTTGCCTGGTAGGTTCTGGAATCAGCAGCACAGTTCAGGAATGGGGTACACAATGTGAACATTTATGAATCTTGTCCCCAAGCATTAAAGTTCAAGGTTTAGTTTACACAACTTAACTGCTCTCTCTTCACTGGGCTTCAAGATAAAAAGATTCCCAACCTTTGGTTTAATTCAGTGGAGAATTAAGCTCAAATGTTAGGTTCGAGCACATACACCATGTCTGACCTGTGTTGACGCTCGGGCAGAGTTCAGGGCTCTTCAGGCCCTGAAATGTATCTCTTGCTGTTTAATATGCATCAGCAGTGGACTGTGAGCCAGAATCTTGCAGCCTTCTGTTCAAAATATAGATTACAGACGATTTTCCCAAGAAGTGAATATGATCATGAAGGTTCTCAGGGATGGGACATGAATGGGTGGGTGCAACGTAAAAAGAGACCACTTTGTCAGTTGGTGTCAATCAGCATCTGTAGGAATCTGACACGAGCTCCATAAAGCCCGACACAATTCACAATATCAGCAAGTGTTGATATGGTGCAGTTTTCTTTTTAAAATAACCATAACCAACTGTTTAGTTCTCTGGCTTCTCAGGAGAATGAGAACTAAAGTAACAATGTTCAATCAGTCTGAATCTGAAAAGTTTTCAATTTGGAATTCACCTTGCTGGCTTTCTGGGATTCACCTGGGGAGTTACCCTGAGCGGGTAAAGGCTTGATGGGTTTGGTTTCACCAGCATTGCCAGAATTGTGTTGCCACATAGTCCAAAATGTCAATGTGATGGGGCGTGCATGCATTACTTGTGTGAACACATATGAATTTGATTGTTCGTGTGCGTGCGTCCATATTTAAGAAGGTTGGTACACACTGGGTGTCTGTAACCCTCCTCTGCAGAAAGGTTGCAGTTTGGAGAGTAGAAACACAAATGGGGGCATAGAATTATAGAATGCCCATAGTGCAGAAGGAGGCATGCAGGGGTAGGGATGTGTGTGTGGTTTTGAGACAGTTGAGTGTCTGTAAATTTGGTACAGGGACATGTCATTTTGACTCAACATGAATATATCCCAATGAAGAAGAAGTATTCTAAGAGTAGGATAAATCAACCATGGTTAGCCAAGGAAGTTAAGGATGGTATAAAACTGGAAGAAAAAAGTCCAATGCAGCAAGTATTAGTGTTTAACCAGAGGATTGGGAAAGTACTAAAAACCAACAAAAGTTGACCAAAAAAGAATATGAAAGGGGAAGAAGATAAAATGAGGGTAAACCAGCAAGAAGTATAAAAGCTCACAGTAAAAGTTTCTTCAAATATACAAGAAGGAAGAGAGGGACCAGAATGAACACAGGGCTCTTAGGGAAGGAGGCAAGTGAAATAATAATGGGGAACCAAGAAGTGGCAGAGGAGTTACAGAAATATTGTATCATTCTTCACAGTGGAATGACATTCCCAAAAGTAAATAATCAAAAGATAAAAGGCAGGAGGGAAATAATACAGTAACGATCCCTGGAGAAAAAGTACTGGGAAAACTAATGGGGCTTATGGCCGATACGTCCTCTAGACCTGATGGTTTGCATCCCAAGTTATTAAAGTGAGTAGCGACAAGTGGGTGCATTGGTAGTAATCTTCCAAGAATCCTTAAATTCCGAACAAGTCTCAAAGGATTGAAAAACTGCAACACCCTTCTTCAGAAAGGGAGGCGACAAAAAAAAACAGGTAACTATAAGCCAGTTAGCTTAACATTTATGATTGGGAAAATGTTAGAGTCCATTATAAAGCATGTAATAGCAGAGCATTTAGTGATACATAACTAAATAGGGAGTATCATGCCAGACAAATTTATTTGAATTTGTTGAGTGGTAATGAGCAGAAGAGAGAAACAGGAACCAGTAGATGTGACATACCTGGATTTCCAGAAAGCTCTTGATAAGATACCATACAAAAGACTATTTATAAGACCACACAGTGTTGGGGTTAGCATTGATAGAGGATTGGTTAATTAAATAGAAGACAGAGAGTTGAGATAAGGGTATTTTCAGGATGGCAACCTGCAACTCATGGAGTGTCACAGGGATATGTACTGGGCCATGATTTTTACAATATATATTGATGACTTGGATAAGGGAAATGAATGTACTATTGTCAAGTTTGCAGATGAGATAAAAATATGTGGAAAAGCAAGTAGTGAGGATGACAGAACCTATTTATATCTCTCAGGAGACACTTTAAGTGGAATGTTATGTAGGAAACTATGAAGTTCTGCACTTTGGAAGAAAGAATAAAGGAGCTGAATATTATTTAAATGGAGGAAAGCTGTAGCACAGAGGAATTTGGAGGTCCTCATTCATAAAAAGCTAGCATGTAATTTCACAGGTAATAGGGAAGGCAAATGGAATGTTGGTCTTTATTTCAAAGGGAATGGAGTATAAAAATAGGGAATTCTTGATAAAATTATGCAAGGTGCTAGTTAGACCACACTTGGAATTCTGTGCCTTTAACCACACAAGCAACAGAAGACAGCCTGATAGTAGCTTGGGAAACTTCATCAAGTTATAAATGAATACTTCTCAAAGCTGGACAGCAACTTTGCAGGCATACATTGTTCTTGTTTCCCAGTTCAGCTTGGGGTACAAGACGACATTCAGTTCTGTCCTTTTCCCGTCATTTCTGTGCTGTTAGGAGAGTAGACTCTGCACACTTCAGCTTCCAGCTTGGTGTTTGGCTTTGTCACAGAAACCTACTATTTATTAACCCTTTCTAAGCCGCAGTCTCCAGCATGTTAATGATCCTGTTGTATTCTGATTGGCCTACAGCAGTCAAGGCTTTATTCTTATTGGCTGAAGGAATGTGTGATCAATCTGTGATTGGTCCCACAGAGTGATGGTCATTGGTTGATGTCATTTCTCACAACCTCCTGACTGGTTCCTCAAATTGCCAATGACTTATACCTCCACCCTCCTTATTACAGTTTATTTCTGTTACTTTAATAACCTTTTACTAAAATAAGAGGATGTCTTATAGTATCTTTCTTGTCCATTTGTTAATATTCTATGGGAATTATGCTGTCTTGCCCTCATGATTCCTTGAGTTTGTTGCTTCAGATTTTGCTAATTTGGTGCAGGTTTCTCAATAAATCAAACACCTATCAATGGTTGGTTTTTGGAATTTTGTGGTTGCTGATATTTGAATGAATTGCTTTTATAAACAAAGGATAGTGTGGTAAAATTGCTTACAACCTTACAACTATGTACTCCTAATACAGAAGGTTGCAAAGTAGATAATACTTCAAGTTCTACAGGGTGTGTATCCAATATAATGTGAGGTAGTAAAGTCTCCCAGATAAAGATCTGAAAGAATTATCAAGTTACAAAACAAATCACACACACTTACAAATTATAATACAAAGCATACATTCGTCTAGATACTAACTTCGGTGGGATTTTCCCATCCTGCTGCAGTGAAGAAGATTTGGCTAGATGCCAGATTTTCCAATCTCGCTCCAATGGAAGCATGGCATGAATCGCACCCATTGGGTGAAATGTATTTGCTTTCCTTCCAAGCTAAAATAAACTTAATGTAGAACACAGCTGCTGTTATTTTTTCCTCCTCTTTACACAATAAATCTCTTCTAACTTTCCTTTGCCGATGCACTCGGTTTCAATAAGATGTTAATGATCTGAGAGAATGTTAGCCCATCTTATTGACCTTGAAGGTTGCAGGTTATTGCAGTGTGGCTCTGTGAGGTGGAAGTAAGTACAAACAGAGGCCTCTTTAGCTATTGTCTAATACTTAGCTCATTTATCCAAAATCCCATGGTACACTTCTCTATCAAGTGAAGCTAAACAGACTCGCATGATAACAAATACTGAAGCCCTCTATTGATTACAGTTTAAATGGAATAATATCATATTGGGTTAATTGATTGATAGACAGTGTGCATAAACAAAACTAAAAAATAATCCTTAAACATCAATTTCTCTACAAGACTATCATGCTCTTCTGCCGATTGCTTTCCCCTCACCAGTGAAAGCTTCTATGTACACTTCAACAAGGTAGCATCGATATACATTCCAACCAGGCAGTTTCCTTACCACCCAAGCAGGCTACGGATCCATTCCAACTGGATGGCACGAGGGCAAATTTGCCTTTGCCCTAAGCCAAAAGCGCCAATGGCGTGTGACACATTGGACATGAGAGAACAGCACGGGGAGCTTGAGTTTGAACTTGTGTTTTTACTATCTTAATAGTGAATGGTGAATAATCCAAGGAGGGCAGTTCAGTACAGGAGGTAAAACTGATCGGGTTGTCCTGATTTGCTTTATTTCAGCTGGCAGAACAACCACAAATGAAGAGCTGGAAGACATGCTGGAGAGTGGGAATCCCGCGATCTTTACGTCTGGGGTGAGTGTAATGTGAACTTCCTTCTCTCTGACACTGCTAAGTCCCTAAGCGAGTGAGATCCATTACACAGGACAATGATTACATTGAACCAGTCGCACAGTAAGTCATCAGTGAGCGCATTAAGTTACAGCAAAACAAAATAAACAGCGTGTCGGGTTTATGAAAGGAAGATTGATTCGCATGTAAATATTAGCTTGGCTCAAGTGGTGACATTCTTGCCTCCTTACCAGAAGCTTGTAGGTTGAAACCCCACGGACTAAAAAGCGAATTTTACTGTCCCACACACCAAGGGAATCATAGCAGTCAACCATGGTGGACCATGGAAAGATCTGTTGACCTCGGGCAGGATTTTCTGGTTTCAGGGCAAGCATAGCTGGAACATCCCACCTGTAAACTCACGATCTAGGTCAGAATCATTATCTTTGAGATGTAAAACCAAGACCTTGCCTACCTGTCGATATGGAGGTAAAGGATCCCGTGGCACTGTGTGAAAAAGGAATATGGGAATTATCCTGGCGTCCAAGATAATATTGTTTCCTCAACCAAATATATATTTGCCATGACTTTGCTCCTGTTCATTTATCTTATTGTCCTGTTGACGATGCACTCTCACCACGGTTCCGAGCAGTAAGGGCGGTGTTCAATGGAAACCCCATTGATGATGGCAGGACCATAAAATCCCACCACCAGAGAGCGTGCACCTCGAAACACACTGCAGAGAAGGAAAAAAATCCTTCCCATTATCTTTGCTGTTTGTGATATTTTCCTGTACATAAATTATCTGCCCTCTTTTTTTTAATTTGATTTATTATTGTCACATGTATTCGTATCATGAAAAGTATTGTTTTTTGCAGGTTATACAGACAAAGCATACCATTCATAGGAAAGGAAGGGAGAGGGTGTAAAATGTAATGTTACAGTCATAGCAAGAGAGTAGCAAAATATCGACTTAATGCGACGTAGGTCCATTTAGAAGTGATGGTAGCAGGGAAGAAGCTGAGTAGTTGGTACGTGTCCTCAGATTTTTGTAGTTTTTTCCCCGACAGAAGAAGATGGAAAAGAGAATGTCCAGGGTGCGTAGGGTCCTTAATTATGCTGGCTGCTTTGCTGAGGCAGCAGGAAGTGTAGATGGAGTCAGTGGATGGGAGACTGGTTTGCATGATGGATTGGGCATTGTCCATGACCCTTTATAATTTCTTGCGATCTTGGACAGAGCAGAAGCCATACCAAGCTGTGGTACAACCAGAAAAAATTCTTTGTATGGTGACAACAGTTTCAGCACTCCAAAAAGTATCCATTGGTTCAGGACATACTGGGACATCATAGGGATATTCCAGAACAGTTAGGTGCACATAAGTTTGTTCATTCTCATGTGTCACTGAAGAAGTGTTAAAATCCCACACCTCCAACCTTAAAGCTGCTTTTGTGAAGTTCAGTGGTTGCAGCATATTGTGGAGAGCTAGATCCCACAAACGGCAATGAAACTGATGGCTATCTAATTCACTTTTGAAGATAACTGAGGGAATAATTTTGACGAGGAGGCAAATACAGAATTTGCATTTAAGCAGTTCTTTTCATGGCCTCAGGGTTTCCCAGTGTGCTTCACAAGCACTTTGCACAAAACAGGACCCCACAAAGAGCCGTTGTTCATTTTGAAAACAATGATATATGAAGGAATAGAACTGAAGGCTTTTAGGATTTAAGGGATAGACTAACTAATGAGCAGACCCTCAGCAGTAGCAATCTTTTTGTTCAAGAAGGGAAAGAGAGACTTTCCAGGGAATTATAGGCCAGTGAGTCTTACTTCTGTTGTGGGCAAAGTATTGGAGAGAATTATTAGGGATAGGATTTATAGTTATTTAGAGAGAAATGAATTGATTGGGGATAGTCAGCATGGTTTTGTGAAGGGTAGGTCGTGCCTTACTAACCTTATTGAGTTTTTTGAAAAAGTGACCAAAGAGGTGGATGGGGGTAAGGCGGTTGATGTGGTATATATGGACTTTAGTAAGGCGTTCGATAAGGTGTCCCATGGAAGGCTTCTGCAGAAAATGCAGATGTATGGGATAGAGGGTGATTTAGCTAATTGGGTTAGGAATTGGCTAGCAGATAGAAGACAGAGGGTGGTGGTTGATGGGAGATATTCATCGTGGAGTTCGGTGACAAGTGGTGTACCTCAGGGGTCTGTTTTGGGGCCCCTGCTGTTTGTAATTTTTATAAATGATCTGGATGAGGGTATTGAAGGATGGATTAGTAAATTTGCAGATGACACTAAAGTCGGTGGAGTGGTAGATAGTGAAGAGGGGTGTTATAGTTTGCAGAGAGACTTGGACAAGTTGCAGAGCTGGGCCGAGAGGTGGCAAATGGAGTTTAATGTGGAAAAGTGTGAGGTAATGCACTTTGGCAGGAATAATAAATGTGTAGAGTATAGGGCTAATGGTAGGATTCTTAATAGTGTTGATGAACAGAGGGATCTTGGTGTATTTGTGCATAGATCCCTGAAAGTAGGCAGTCAAGTCGATAAGGTTGTTAAGAAGGCATATGGAGTCTTAGCTTTTATTGGTAGGGGGATTGAATTTCGGAGCCGCAACGTCATGTTGCAACTGTACAAAACTCTAGTGCGGCCGCACTTGGAGTATTGTGTGCAGTTCTGGTCCCCACATTATAAGAAAGATGTGGAGGCATTGGAGAGGGTACAGAGGAGGTTTACCAGGATGTTGCCTGGTATGGAGGGCAGGTCTTATGAGGAGAGGCTGAGGGATTTGAGGTTGTTTTCGTTAGAAAGGAGGCGGCTAAGAGGGGACCTTATCGAAACATATAAGATGATTAGAGGTTTAGATAGGGTGGACAGTGATAGCCTTTTTCCTAGGATGGAGAAAGCTAGCACGAGGGGACACAGCTTTAAATTAAGGGGTGATAGTTATAGGACGGATATCAGAGGTAGGTTCTTTACCCAGAGGGTGGTTAGGGAGTGGAATGCCCTGCCTGCGGCAGTTGTAGATGCGCCAAGTTTGGTGGCGTTTAAGAGGTTAGTTGATAAGTTTATGGAAGAGAAGGGAATGGTTTAGTTTGGAGGGGCATTGCTTTTTTTTTCATAATTGGTCGGCACAACATCGAAGGCCGAAGGGCCTGTTCTGCGCTGTAATGTTCTATGTTCTATGTACAATCAGGCCTCTTGTTACACATCAGTCCATATAAGAAATAATAAAATAAGAGAGTCCAGTGCATTGCTAGATCAATGTTAGGGAAGGAAGAGTTCATTCATTGAATTGATCGAATTCCTACAGTGCAGAAGGAGACCATTCAGCCCATCAAGTCTATACCAACGGAAACGTGAATTGTGTAGAGGATGCGGAAAGTCTGCAGAGAGATTTAAATAGGCTGAGTTAGTGGGCAAGGACCTGATAAATGGAGTATAACGTTAGCAAATGTGAGGTTATCCACTTTGGAAGAAATGATAGTAGAATGGAATATTATTTACATGGTGAAAAGTTGCAGCATGCTACTCTCTCGGAGGGTGATGAATCCCTGGAATTCTCTGCCCATTGAAGTGGTAGAGGCTACTTCGTTGAATATGTTTAAGTCACGGGTAGATAGACTTCTGATAGAAAAGGGAATTAAGGGTTATGGGGAACAGGTGGGAAAGTGAAACTGATCCACTTCAGATCAGCCATGATCTTATTGAATGGCGGGTCAGGCTCAAAGGGCTAGATGGCCCACTCCTGCTCCTATTTCTTATGTTCTTATGACCACAATCTCACCCAGGCCCCTATTCCCTAACCCCACATATTTACCCTACTAATCACCTGACACTAGGGACAATTTACCATAGCCAGTCAACTAACTGCACATCTTTAGACTGTGGAAGGAAACCGGAGCACCTGGAGGAAGCCCAGGTAGATATGGGGAGAACATGCAAACTCCACACAGACAGTAACCTGAGGCCAGAATTGAACTTGGGTCCCAGGCGTTGCGAGGCAGCATAGCTAACCACTGTGCCACCACGTCACCCCTTGGACAATCGAACCAATTATGAACTCAGATTGCCTTGAAGAAAGGCAGACGCCACCAGTTAGATCTGAGACCAGGTGCTATGTAAACTGACGGAATAACCGGTGTTGTGGGAGATGGTTTAAAATCATGGAATTGCTTACCAGGAATAAACCTAAGGATTACCTCTCATTCCCCCTAACAAACAGTAATCGACATGGACTCAACTGAGGGATGATCCTTCATAACTTCCTTCATGAACTTACAACATGACATCCAAAATATATTGGTTAAAGTTCAGACCAACAATGAATTCATCGAATGGAAAGATTTCTTGATTGCAGGTGAATATTGGGGAATGGGTTGGCTGAAGGAGGAAGGACAGTTGTTTTTTAAAAGACTCAGAGCAGCGTTCCTGGGGTAAAATTTGAACTCTTTCAAAACCCATCCATTTACACAGAGTTAAAATTAAGCCTAAGGATGTTTCAGTGCCTGAGCCTCTTGCATTGGTTATAACCTTCCCAGGATTGCAGCTGTAATGAAGTTAACTAAGGACTGGCTTCATCTTATAGACTGGGATTCTCCCAGCCTTCTGCACTGTTCGAGTCACACAGTGGGCCAGGAAACAACAACGGAGGGCCTTTCGCAAGATTTGTGACTGTATCTAGTCGGTCATGAGTTTCCACTGCCCTTTTTTTTAGCGCAATCAGCTCCGTACTGAAAACCAGCATAGAGCTGATTATCATTGGAAATTGACATTTCTGCATGATTAGTGGGACAGTATTCTCTGGGCCTAGTCGCGACTCTTCCTCCACCAGGAATGATTCCCAAAGCAGGGTTTACAAGTGCTCCCCACTAATGGGGAATAGGCATCCTCACAGCGCTGGTGGAAGAGAGACCATTGAGGCCCAGGAGATCTGAGGAAAGGTGGGATGCTCTTTGGTCAATGCCAGCCTGGCATTGCCAGCCTGACACCTTGGCACTGACCACCAGGAACATTGGCACTGCCCTCCTCATACTGGGAGGTGCCAAGGGAGCGGGACCAGAGAGGGCAGGGTATATTGGTGGTGGCTGTTGGGGGGCTGATTGATGGTAGGGGGGGGCGGAATTCTCTGGTACTCTGCAGGTGGGACTGTTGAGGGAGGGAGGGGGCGATCGGGGCTGGACATCGATGGGTGGGGTGGTTGTGACTGACAGTGGAGGGGGTTTCAATGTTGGCCATGGAGAGATGTTAGGGTTAGCCATGGAGTGAAGTCGGGATTGGCCTTCAGGGAAGGGGTTCAGGGTTAGCCGTTAAGGGGAGTAAATCAGTGTGGGTGAGAGATCAACGCTGGCATGGGGAGGGGCCAGTGGTGGATGGTTGGAAAGGGTGACGATCAGAGGTTAAGGGGAATGGGAGGCGGTTTCGGGAATATTGGGGCAATGGAGGCCAGCAATCAGGAGGCTTATGTAGCCAGTATGTGAATGGGGGTGAGGATAGGGATGGTGTGAGGGGAGGGGGGAGCAGTGTGCATGTGCCAATTTCCGCACTGACAGATCGGCGCATGCGCAGTGACCCGCTCAGCTCTATGCTGCCAGTCTCTCGGGCAGGAATAGGCCTCGCCTCCACACTGTCAGAGAATTGTTCAGGTAAGTACGCCCAAAAAAACCAATGGGAAATTCTCCTGTTTTCCCATCCTTTGCTTTTATTTAGTTTTATTTTGGGAGGATTCCAGCCACAAAGTTCAATCCAGCATCAAACCCTTCCCTCTCCTCCTGCTTCGAAATCTGACTCCTTCCTGCACCCCCCCCCCCCACCCCCCGGCATTTTTAGTAAAGGCAGTCCTCCTTTCTGCATGGAGCTGATTGAGAATTAGATTTCTCTCCGTAAAGGAAGCTGACTTTCAGCCAGGACACCTGCCTACATCTAACCTTCAGCTCCAATTCAGGTGTTACCTTGACCAAGGCTTCTCAGGAGCCGTTCTGCTACAACTTGCTGGGATGTTATTGTGTGTGGCTACACTAACATTGGATCTGTTCAAAACTGACAGACTGATCTTATGCATTGGTTTTAAATCATATCAGTTTATCAGATTAAATAGGACAAGTATTTAACCATGTTAAGCTTAGTTTATACTTGATGTGTTAGTAAAGTTGAATGTGTCATAGACTCACAATCAACAACATGTTGGTGAATTTTGCTGACCTGAGATATATTGAACGGCAATCTACCATGTATCTGGGATGAGGGCAATGCCACTTATACCCATTTCCAGTTCACCCTTAGCCAGCCCGTGAAAGTCAGAGGGTCATTACAGCACAGGAGACCACTTGGCCCATCAAATGCATGCCGGAAGTGTGAACCGTAGAGTGGCAGTGTCATTGGCACCATGTGGATCATGAAGCAGTTCTGTTGGCCACGGAGCACAAGGCTCTCTTGTAAAGTGGTTTTGAGAGAAGGTCCGTATCTCCACAATATTGTCATGAAAACCCAAAGTCGCTGTAATAATCCCATCACACTTTAACTTCTGGTAAAGGGCCAGGAACAGGGGACTCACTCCTTGTCTCACTGTTGATGGACTGTGATATTGGGGTGATTCCCTCAACATCAGAAAGCTTATTAACAGTTGGCAATGCCAATGTGGAGATAGGCTTCACATGGAGTCCAGGCATAGTGATACCAAAGGAAGGCATCTCTAAAGGCATCTGCATTTCGAAAGCAGTGGCAGGAACAGTCGGAGTTAGCATAGATTTATGAAGGAGAAATCACGTTTGAGAAATCTGTTGGTTTTCTTTGAAGATGTAACTAGTAGAGTTGACTGGTTCCTCCTTGTCAATGTGGTATATTGGGACTTTCGGAAAGCATTTGACAAAGTCCAGCACAAGAGATTATCATGAAAGATTAAAGCGCAGGGGATTGGAGGAAATGTATTGAGATGAATAGAAAACTGGTTGGCAGAGAAGAAACAAAGGATAGGAATTAATGGATGTTTTTCACATTGGCAGGCAGTAACTAGTGGGGTACCACAGCAATCAGTGCTAGGACCCCAGCTGTTCACAATATATATGAATGATCTGGATGAGGGAACAAAATGTAACATCTCAAAGTTTGCAGATGATACCAAGTTGGGTGGGAGGGTGAACTATGACAACAATGCAGAAATGCTTCAGAATGATCTGGACAGGTTGGGTGAATGGCAGATGCATTATAATTTGGATCAATGTGAGATTATTCATTTTGGAAGCAAAACAATAAGGCAGATAACTACCTGAATGGCTGTTAATTGGGAAAGGAAAGTGAGCAGTGAGACCTGAGTGTCCTTATGCACCAGTTACTGAAGGTAAACATGCAGGTGCAGCAAGCAGTAAGAAGGCAAATGATACATTGGTCTTTAGTGTGAGAGGCTTCGAGTACAGAAGCAGGGATGTATTGTTGCAATTATGTAGGGTCTTGGTGAGGCTACACCTAGAATACTGTGCAGTTTTAGTCTCCTTCTTGGAGAAAGGATGTTCTTGCTTTTGAGGGAGTACAGCAAAGGTTTACCAGGTTGATTCCAGGATGGCAGGCTTGATGTATGAGGAGAGAAGTTAGGATTATTTTTGCTGGAATTTAGATAAATAAGGAGAGATCTCATAGAGACTTATAAACTTCCAACAGGAGTAGACAAGATAGATATAGGGAGGATATTCCCAATGGAGTCCAGAACTAGAGGTCACAGTTTGAGGATTCAGGGTAGACCATTTAGGACAGAAGAGGGGAGACATTTCTTATCATAGAACCCTACAGTGTAGAAAGAGGCCCTTTGGCCCATCGAGTCTGCACCAAACACAATCCCACCCTTGCCCTACTCCCATATCATATCTGCTAATCCCTCTAACCTACGCATCCCTGGATACTATGGGGCAATTCCTTAGCATGCCAATCAACCTAACCCACACATCTTTGGACTGTGGGACGAAACTGGAGTACCCAGAGGAAATCCACGCAGACACGAGGAGAATGTGCGAACTCCACACAGACAGTGACTGGAGCCAGGAATCGAACCCAGAACCCCTGGAGCTATGAAGTAGCAGTGCTAATCACTCTGCTATCGTGCTGCCTTTCACCTAAAGAGTGGTGAATGTGTTGAATTCATAACCACAAGAAGTAGTTGATGCCAAAACATTGAATGTATTCAAGAGACAGCTAGATACAGCACTTGGGGCAAATGGGATCAAAGATTATCAGGGAAAAGCAGAAATAGGCTATTGAGTTGGATGATCAGCCATGATTATAATGAATGGAGAGCAGGCTCAAAAGGCTAAATGGCCTCCTCCTGCTCCTATCTTCTATGGTTTTATGTTTCTATGTCATGCAACTGTAACCATGCCATATTTAAGAATACTCAGGAAGAATTTGAATCACCAAGCTTCATCAGTATAGCTTGTCCAAAGCATTGAAAAGAAAAATTAAGAGGATGCATTCTTAATGCAAAAAGAAACAAGCTGGTACTTCGACAAAAGGAGAGACCATGGGACAATGCAGATGGAGAGGCCAAAACTTGCTTTGATAAACGTGATGGTTTTGTTGACCGCATGCTTATTCATGCCTGGCTTTGCATCTAAATTGCTGAGGGTTGAGATTAAAGCCTTGTTTCTACTTGGTCAGGTCCAGAAGTATTATCTTCAGCAGGTAACCGGCTGATTCTGCTTCTTCCCACAGATCATCATGGACTCAAACATTACAAAGCAGGCACTGAATGAGATTGAGACACGACATCATGAGATCATCAAACTGGAAAACTGTATCCGTGAGCTGCACGACATGTTTATGGACATGGCAATGCTGGTGGAAAGCCAGGTAAGAGAAGCAATGAACAAGAGAGTTCTCATTCTCAACTTGTACCACGCAGTAAACTTGTGAACTCACTGTGTGTGTGTGTGTGTGTGTGTGTGTGTGTGTGTGTGTGTGTGTGTGTGTGTGTGTGTGTGTGTGTGTGTGTGTGTCTACTTTACATTGTGACTTATGTGAAACAATTGATTTAATGATTAATGTTAAAGAGTCTTATTTATGTCAGAGGAGGTTGTATGTGATCACAGACTGATCTCTATATGAAGCTGCATGTTCTCCCTTTTTAGGTTTTAGACTTCTTCTCTGAGTCTTCCTTCCAGTTTTCTCTACTTAATATTTCTCCCCTCCTCGGGTAGAGGTGCTGAATCCAATCACACTGACTTTACCAACATTCAGTGGAGAGTAATTAATATAGCACAGATTGGGAATGGAGCTTGAGTCTGCTTTGACTGTATAACTCAGTAACACACTGGAATGGACATTTACCTCATTGCTCCATCAGAGATACTGTCCCCTCACTGTGTTCAACCCAAGAAATCACATTTTCACAAATCTGGGCAATGGTTTAATTTCCCCTAGTACCTACCCACTCACCTCTATTTTATTTCATTTATTTTATTTATTAATTAGTGTCACAATTAGGCTAACACTACAAAGAAGTTGCCATGAAAATCCTCTAGTCATCACACTCCGGCACCTGTTTGGGTACATTGAGGGAGAATTTAGCATGCCAATGCATCTAACCAGCACATTTTCCAGACTGTGAGAGAAAATCTGAGCACCTAGAGGAAACCCACACAGACACGGGGAGAACGTGCAGACTCCACACAGACAGTCACCCAAGCCAGGAATCAAACCTAGGTCTCTGGTGCTGTGAGGTAGCTGTGCTAACCACAATGGCACTACGCCGCCCTCATCACCTTTCAATCAATGGGTAGCCCATGCTTCTTCCACAAATGGCACTGCATTTTCTCTCTCTTCATCAAAAGAAGTATAAGTGAAAGATGTGCAATTTCCTCTAAATAGGAGTGATGCCAATGGAGGTTAGGCCTGCAAACATTGACAATTCCCCTGCTCCCAATGCACAGCTCTATGCTTCTTTCTGTGAAGAATTCCAATTATGTTGACTTTCATTTAAGAGGGCCTGAGAGTGTAAATATTCACTTTGTGAAGGGGGAAGTATTTATCACATTCAGCCACGTGTTCAATTGATGGGGGAGAGACTGGCAAGGTAAGCAAACATAAGGAGTGTCCAGCAGTGCAGGCAGAATGAATGGTGTGCTGTCTCAAAAGGACCTGTTCACAATGCTGATTCATTCACATTGGCAACTCCGGACAGGAGACAAATCCAGGAATAGGAGGAGGCTATTCAGGCTCTCGAGCCTGTTCTCCAAAATAGCATCTCTGACAGAGCGCACCACTCCAGTATGGCACGGCGACACAGTGATTAGCACTGCTGCTTCACAACGCCAGGGACCTGTGTTCAATTCCGGCCTTGTGTGATTGTCTGTGTAGACTTTGCGTGTTCTTCCTCTATCTGTGTGGGTTTGCTCCAGGTGCTCCAGTTTCCTCTCTCACTCTAGCCATTCTAAATTGCTCCTCAGTGTCTGGGGAAGAAGCGGGGTAAATACATGGGGTTATGGGGATAGGGCCTAGGTGGGATTGTTTTTGGTGCAGGCTTGATAGCTTCCTTCTGCACTGTGGGGATTCTATGATTCTATCCTATGATTCTATGAGTATCATTTTACCTCTAAGTTCAAAGCCTAGGAAGTGGAACTTCAACTCATGGCTGGCTTATTAAAGTGTGGTAACACTAAGCCAAGGACAGGAAAGCTGCCTCGCATACAGAATCTTCCTGCCTTCTCATTTGCTGGCCACTACCACAGGTGAGCCCACACCAAACATCTCCCCATGTCCCAGTTACTTTAACTGATCATCTCTTCTGACCATTTACCCACTGCCAACCACTCACCCTGGCTCTCCCACTGCCCCCAGTACTCTGAGCAAGAAAGGAATTCCTACTCCATGAATGGTAGAATCATGGAATGGTTAAACAGTATAGAAAGAGCCCATTCAACTCATCATGTCCATACTAGCTCTCTGTGAGAGCAAATCAGCTTCTCCCACTCTTTTTCCTGTAGCCTTGCAAATCTAATCTCTTCAGATAATTATGCAATTTCCTTTTGAATTACTTGAATCTGCCATATTCTCAGGCAGTATATTCCAGATCCTAACCACTAGCTGTGTGAAAAAGCTTTTCCCTCCTGTCACCTCCGGGTTTTTTGCCAATTGCTTTAATTCGGTGTCCTCTGATTTATGATCTTCCCCCCAGTGAGGACAGTTTTCCTCCCTGTATTCTTTGGTTTTGGCTATCGTGATTCCAAACAACTCTATTGAATCTCCTCTCGGCTTTTCCTCACTAAGGAGACAGCGCAATCGTTGTCCAGTCCATCCTTGTACGCTGGCTGAAGTTCCCCATCCCTGAGCTATTCTCTTAAATCTATGAGCACCCTTTCCAATGGCTTCAACGTCTTCCTAAAGTGTGGTGCCTGGATTTGAACACACTACGCACTTGAGACCAAATCAGTATAAATGTTTATTATCCTTCCTTTCCTTTATACTCTGTGGGCGCTATTTATAAAGCCTAATTCCCATATGCCTTATTAACCATTCGCTCAACCTGTCCTGTCACAGTCGGTGATCTGTGCTCATGACAATGCAACTCCCTCTGCTCCTGCATTCCCCTTTAGAATTTTATCCTGCAGTAGAGAAGGAGGGCATTCAGCCCATTGAGTCGGCACCTAATCTTTGATAGGGTATCTTACCCAGGCCCAATCCCCACCACTCTATCCCTGTTAACCCTATACATTTACCATGACTACTTCATCTAACCTACACATCTTGGGACACTACGGGGCTACTTAGCATGGTCAATCCACCCAATCTACACATCTTTAGAGAGTGGGAGGAAACCCACGCAGACACGGGGAGAACATGCAAACTCCACATAGGCAGTCACCCGAGCCTGGAATTGAACCAGATTCCTGGTGCTGTAAGACTGCACTGCTAACCACTGTGCTGCCTGATATCTTTACATTCTTCCTACTAAGATTTAGTTCCTGCTTACTTTTCTGCTTTAAATTTAACCTGCCACATGTCCACACACTCCAGCCTGTCTTCATCCTTTTGAAATCTCTCACTATCCTTTTCACAATGCGTCCGAGTTTTGAGTCATTTGCATATTTTGAAATTGACCCTAAACACCCAAATCTAGATCATGAATATAGGTTAAGAGAAATAGAGCTCCTAGTACTGGTCCCTGCTTGGAGTAGCCTTCTGTGGACTGGAGAGAATGGAGATTCTGTTTTGTGGATAACATTGTAATAATGATCAGTGCTGATTTCCAGTATTACTGGGAAGCTCGGTCTGTGAGCCTGTTCTGCCTATGCTGGTAACAGCCTGTGTTTTCTCCTTTTGCCAATACCCTGGACTGGATGGTGGAGTCCTGCAGGTATTTGTATCCCTGTATTTGCAGCATGCAATGGTAACCTGTGTAATTTGCATGATAGCATGTGCTACAAACTGCTTGCATGCTCAAGAGTATTTTCATTAATGCATAAACATATCACCGACCCTGCCGAACATGCAGACTGGTGTTGCTTAGCTTCTCCTGCTGCCCCAAGCCTGGTGAACACCAGCAGCGAATTTACACTCTTGTTGGAGTAAGCCACACCACATGCGTGGCTTCCAGCATGGCCTCTGCAGAGAGTCTCAATACAGTGGTTAATTCACAGGTTGTGAGTAGGTTAGAATCATGCTGTTATATGAACAAGGAATAACCAACATTAAGAAGGGATACATTTTCTAGCTGTGTCCCTTCTTGTGCCACCACTGGAAAGAACAGCACATGGGAAGCGCTGGAATTGCAGGAATCTCGGCAGCACCAAGTGCTGGAAAGACCGGATCACTTGGGGCTTGCAGCTACATTTTGGAAGCTGTCACCTTCAGACAGAGAACCGGAAGGTTCCAATCAGTCCTGAAGATTCTGAGGGGGATGTAAAAGGATTTGGGAAAAGGACTCAAACTTTTGTTTTGCCTCTCATTTTTGGCCCTGCAGTGAGTGGGGGCGATGGGTGGGAAGAATTTGAGGTCGCAGGCACCCAGTGAAGACTCAGTGAAACAAGCCTTTGCTCCTTTTCCTGGGGAAGTGGGCCTTCCTTTGAGGGCAAACTAGGAAAAACCTGCATTTAAGATATAATATCCAGAGAAATTCTCACCCCAGTTTCTGAGCAGCAGCAACAGACTTCAGGAATCCTTCATTGATCATCGTCTGTAAGATTCGAAACTAAATACTTAAGTCTTAGTCACTTCAGCAACTCTCCACTTGGGAGTGATTGAATGATCTGGTAGGAGAGAGAGAGCAAGTGGCTCACTGTGTGCCAAGGCAGGACACGGCATTCATCCTGTGTTTGATCCCCACGTTCAGCCGAACCATTGGGTGACACCCAAGGCAGAAGCATGCTTGCAGCAGAGCAGTAGTTACTGTAGGGCTGGAGAATGAAACTCCCCGATGGTTTCAGCTGGGCTTAGGGATGCGGGTGGGTCAGTGTAAAAGCGATGATGTTACGTTGTGTTTGCACAGGGTGTCTAACTCATTGAGGTTGTGAACCTCTTCTCCTTCTGTTCCAGGGTGATGTGGTAAACAGTATTGAACAGAATGTCACCAATGCGGCAGATTACGTTGGGCAGGCAAAGGACAGCACTAAAAGCGCAGTTAATTTTCAGGGTACAAGTAGACGGGTAAGTGGCCGGAGAGAATGACACCCTCAGAAGACTTGTTATTTTCACATGTCTGTGCTCTTTCCTCAACGCCCAGGGAGAGATGATAGACAGGATCGAGTACAACGTTGAGCACTCAGTTGACTACGTAGAGAGGGCAGTGTCCGACACGAAAAAGGCGGTTAAGTACCAGAGTAAAGCGCGACGGGTGAGTAGTGCGAGTGTCTCCATTCAGCATGTGGCATGGGCAACCCCATTTGTGATTGACTTTCCCAATCCCATCACAAGAGACCACAGAAAAACAATGTTTCTCATGCCTTGCGTTTACAAGATTGATCTGCTGACTGTATTGTGTCCTACAGACTGTGTTAGAAACTGGTTATCCTGCCTGGATTAGATTGCAGTCAGCCTGTAGACTTCATTAGACCCCAGGCATCCAGCAGACTGTATCAGACCCCAGACATCCAGCAGACTGTATCAGACCCCAGACATCCAGCAGACTGTATCAGACCCCAGACATCCAGCAGACTGTATTAGGCACCGGTCATCCTGCAGACTGTATCAGACCCCAGACATCCAGCAGACTGTATCAGACCCCAGACATCCAGCAGACTGTATCAGACCCCAGACATCCAGCACACTGTATCAGACCCCAGACATCCAGCACACTGTATCAGACCCCAGACATCCAGCAGACTGTATTAGGCACCGGTCATCCTGCAGACTGTATCAGACCCCAGGCATCCAGCACACTGTATCAGACCCCAGACATCCAGCACACTGTATCAGACCCCAGGCACCTGCAGACTGTATCAGACCCCAGACATCCAGCACACTGTATCAGACCCCAGACATCCAGCAGACTGTATTAGGCACCGGTCATCCTGCAGACTGTATCAGACCCCAGGCATCCAGCACACTGTATCAGACCCCAGACATCCAGCACACTGTATCAGACCCCAGACATCCAGCAGACTGTATTAGGCACCGGTCATCCTGCAGACTGTATCAGACCCCAGGCATCCAGCACACTGTATCAGACCCCAGACATCCAGCACACTGTATCAGACCCCAGACATCCAGCACACTGTATCAGACCCAGCATCCAGCCATTTCAGACCCCAGACATCCAGCACACTGTATCAGACCCAGACATCCAGCACATTGTATCAGACCCCAGACATCCAGCACATTGTATCAGACCCCAGACATCCAGCACATTGTATCAGACCCCAGACATCCAGCACACTGTATCAGACCCCAGGCATCCAGCAGACTGTATCAGACCCCAGACATCCAGCACACTGTATCAGACCCCAGACATCCAGCACACTGTATCAGACCCCAGGCATCCAGCACACTGTATCAGACCCCAGACATCCAGCACACTGTATCAGACTCCAGACATCCAGCCATTGTATCAGACCCCAGGCACCAGCAGACTGTATCAGACCCCAGGCATCCAGCAGACTGTATCAGACCCCAGACATCCAGCACACTGTATCAGACCCCAGACATCCAGCAGACTGTATCAGACCCCAGACATCCAGCAGACTGTATCAGACCCCAGACATCCAGCAGACTGTATTAGGCACCGGTCATCCTGCAGACTGTATCAGACCCCAGGCATCCAGCACACTGTATCAGACCCCAGACATCCAGCACACTGTATCAGACCCCAGACATCCAGCACACTGTATCAGACCCCAGACATCCAGCACACTGTATCAGACCCCAGACATCCAGCACACTGTATCAGACCCCAGACATCCAGCAGACTGTATTAGGCACCGGTCATCCTGCAGACTGTATCAGACCCCAGGCATCCAGCACACTGTATCAGACCCCAGACATCCAGCACACTGTATCAGACCCCAGGCATCCAGCACACTGTATCAGACCCCAGTATCCAGCACACTGTATCAGACCCCAGGATCCAGCAGACTGTATTAGGCACCGGTCATCCTGCAGACTGTATCAGACCCCAGCATCCAGCACACTGTATCAGACCCCAGGCATCCAGCAGACTGTATCAGACCCCAGACATCCAGCAGACTGTATCAGACCCCAGACATCCAGCAGACTGTATTAGGCACCGGTCATCCTGCAGACTGTATCAGACCCCAGGCATCCAGCACACTGTATCAGACCCCAGGCATCCAGCACACTGTATCAGACTCCAGACATCCAGCACATTGTATCAGACCCCAGTCATCCAGCACACTGTATCAGACCCCAGTCATCCAGCACACTGTATCAGACCCCAGGATCCAGCAGACTGTATTAGGCACCGGTCATCCTGCAGACTGTATCAGACCCCAGGCATCCTGCAGACTGTACTAGGCCCTGGTCACCCTGCAGATTGTATTAAACCCCAGGCATCCTGTAGACTGTATTAGACCTCAGTCAGCCTGCAGACTGTATCAGACCCCAGGCATCCTGCAGACTGTATCAAACCCCAGGCATCCTGCAGACTGTATCAGACCCCAGGCATCCTGCAGACTGTATCAGAGCCCAGGCATCCTGCAGACTGTATCAGACCCCAGGCATCCTACAGACTGTATTAAGCCCCGGTCATTTTGCAAACTGTGTTAGATTCCAGACATCCTGTAGACTGTATTAGACCCGAGGCATCCTGCAGACTGTATTAGATTCCAGGCATCCTGCAGAGTGTATCAGACCCCAGGCATCCTGCAGACTGTATCAGACCCCAGGCATCCTACAGACTGTATTAAGCCCCGGTCATTTTGCAAACTGTGTTAGATTCCAGACATCCTGTAGACTGTATTAGACCCGAGGCATCCTGCAGACTGTATTAGATTCCAGGCATCCTGCAGAGTGTATCAGACCCCAGGCATCCTGCAGACTGTATCAGACCCCAGGCATCCTACAGACTGTATTAAGCCCCGGTCATTTTGCAAACTGTGTTAGATTCCAGACATCCTGTAGACTGTATTAGACCCGAGGCATCCTGCAGACTGTATTAGATTCCAGGAATCCTGCAGAGTGTATCAGACCCCAGGCATCCTGCAGACTGTACTAGGCCCTGGCCACCCTGCAGATTGTATTAAACCCCAGGCATCCTGTAGACTGTATTAGACCTCAGTCAGCCTGCAGACTGTATCAGACCCCAGGCATCCTGCAGACTGTATTAGACCCCAGGCATCCTGCAGACTGTATTAGACCCCAGGCATCCTGCAGACTGTATTAGAGCCCAGGCATCCTGCAGACTGTATTAGACCCCAGGCATCCTGCAGACTGTATTAGACCCCAGGCATCCTGCAGACTGTATTAGACCCCAGGCATCCTGCAGAGTGTATCAGACCCCAGGCATCCTGCAGACTGTATTAGACCCCAGGCATCCTGCAGACTGTATTAGACCCCAGGCATCCTGCAGACTGTATTAGACCCCAGGCATCCTGCAGACTGTATTAGACCCCAGGCATCCTGCAGACTGTATTAGAGCCCAGGCATCCTGCAGACTGTATTAGAGCCCAGGCATCCTGCAGACTGTATTAGAGCCCAGGCATTCTGCAGACTGTATTAGACCCCATGCATCCTGCAGACTTTGTTAATTGCTAGTCAGCAATTCTCTGAATTTTTCTTCTCGGTTAAGCATACTTTTCAACTCTCTCCTGTGATTTATTATCAGGTATATTTTCACTGGCCTTAGCATGGTGAATCTCTCATGGAAGTTTACCTGCTGCCTACATGATAGGAAATTCCTAAAGTTCACAAGTATGGATACAGCCTTACACTCTTACACACATGTATACAGATAAAACAGGCGTAGAAATCAGAAACAAGGTGCACCAGTAAAAAAATGGTTAGCAAGAAGAATAGGATTGCTAGACCCAGAGGCACACAATGTGTGTAAATAGAATATACATGGGGGAGTATATTAGACTCAGTGACCCAGGGTACATTATTAATATGCACAGCACTCTATCTCTCTATGGTATAATCTTAGAATAAGACTTTATTTTGGTTTTTCCTCTCCCTAATATTACTAGGATTAGCAATGTCTGTATATCACACAATGTACACACATTGAGTGGATAAGCAAGTAGAAAGGGTAATGTTACACAGAAAAATAATCTAACTTGCCTGAAAACCAAACTTCGAAAGGAATGGTATCTGGAGGGTCAAGCAGTCTCCGGGGTCGGATGGTGGTAGAAGCTTTACGTCATGTCAACCATTCAGATTGGAGGCTTGTAATGTATGCCTAGGTTCTCAGTGGTATATGATCATAGACCAGTTGTATTGTTCAGTTCCCAGATGCATGTTAAAGAATGTCAGTTAAGACTAGAACGAGAGAGAAGACAAAGCTGGTGTCCCTGTAGAACCATGGCAGAGAAACATTTGCTTTGCTGATACGTACTGCATGTGTGGCCCTTCCATTCCTTTTCCCCGTCCTTGTTTTCTCTGTGAATCCTTTGTCCCATCAGCTTTTGGATTGCTAGTCCTATCATTCACACTTCATACCTCGCCAAACCAGCTGGTGGTTTGCATTCCAATGCAGCATCCAGTACTCATGGGGAGTGCTCTCTGTGACATTGTAGCAGAAAATACCAGCTCTGTTTGCAGTGGCAGTTGGCAGAATATTAAGGGCAACGCTTCCGTATGTGGTGACTTGATGAGCATTCAATGAAATTATAGGAGACTGAGAAAATTTTGCATTTTACATTCCCCTTACCATTGATCCTGAGCTGTGCTAATGTTCGCCCCATTATCCAGACCAGTACCTGACTCAATCTGTCCTCTGAACTTTCTTCCTTAATGCAATCAACTGTGATCTAATTTCATCAAAACTTAAATATAATCTATTCAATTAAGTCTATTTCTGATCTGGACCAATGTATCTGACCTGATCTTTAACAGTACGGTTTGTATTCTATTTTAATGTATTCAAAAGGTTCTGATGTCTCCTGACATTATTTAATCTAGTCACAATATAATGGATCAGAACACAATAGATCCTTGTCAAATCAATACCAGTGCAGTGTTTTATAAATAAACCTAGCCTTATATCACTTATCCTGTTATATTGTATCCCAATACAATCATTCCTAATAAAATCTCTCCAGTACAATCTATCTAATTAGCCTATTTGGGTGTAATGTGTCCCAGCAAAGCATAGCAGCTACAATGCATTCTATTTTTTCCCTTCTCCTCTTGCCCACTATAAGCACTCCAAGAAGGTAGAACAAAACAAAAGGCCTTTTCTGTACAGTAACCACCTGCCTTCACTTGAGTCTTGGTCGAGCCCTTCCCTTCTGCACTTATGTGATTTTCTACTTCCCACACAAGCCATTCTGAGCAAGATTGCCAGGTTGTGTGCACTTCACTGTCTCAGGTCAGTGTCCGCTTGACCGTGGCCAAGACTGACTGCAGTTCTTTCGATCTTTTGCAGCCAGAAAATAAAAGAATTTCTCATCTGCCTGTTACAATCTTTCAAATCAATCG
Organism: Sphyrna mokarran; assembly: GCA_024679065.1. Classification (NCBI taxonomy): domain Eukaryota; kingdom Metazoa; phylum Chordata; class Chondrichthyes; order Carcharhiniformes; family Carcharhinidae; genus Sphyrna; species Sphyrna mokarran. The sequence goes on along the minus strand of JAGIQG010000022.1, from coordinate 31,580,769 downwards.
ATACCCTGACATTTTGCTGTGAGGTAGTTGGCTGATTTGAAATTATTTAGATACAATCAAGCCAAAGATTATAATTGGCAAAATCTATTTCTGGACTATCTTGATATTATAGGTCTCTGCACAATGCATTTAATATCTCTTAATTTATCCCAGTTTCATTAATCCAGTGTATCACATGATACGTATCCTAGTTTAATCCATTCCATTATTTGTCTAAACTATTCTAATGCAAAATGTCCTAGGAAATATATACTTTCTAAGATCCAAATAACCTCTAGTGACATGGCTGGGAAGCACGTTGTGGTTCTTATGAATTTTAACCACCAAAATTAAGTCGGCTTAAGTTAAATTAAGTGGGGTTGGTTGGGATGTTATAACATTAAAAAATCTGAATTCTGATTCCAAGCTGCCAGCTTCTGGTTTTGTGGGGGTAAGATAGGGGCAGGCGATTGTCTCAAACCCAGGAAATAAATTGGAAATTTCAGTATTATAATGCTTGTCGGAATTTGTGAACACCATTTTAAATTCACCCCTGACCAGAAGGATTTCTAGGCTGTCTCTCAGCCAGCGGTTATGAGGAGGCAAAGATTACAGGATTCCAAAGATAAGAAGTTTTCACTTTTCTGCTAGATCCAGATTACCAGCTTCAACAAATCTTGCATTTGGACACAGTCCAAGTACCCCATCTAATCCCTTCCACATGACCTCCAATCTCACCTCAACATTCTGGCTTTTACAACCACACCACCCTCACTCCCACCGCCCCACACCCAATGAAGCCTTCAATTCCCAACCTCTAGCCTCCTCTCTTCCCCAGTCCCAGACTCTGATCCAGTCTCTGATTTTCATTTACTTATGAACCTCAATCTTTGCCCTGACCTCCGATTTCCCTCGACGCTGTAGACTCTGATCTTTTACCTCGCCTCAATCTACCTCCTGGCTCCAGTCTCTGCCAGGTACTTTTCCATCCTAGCCTTTCCGATCCCTCTATCCCTCCTCTCCGTTATCCCACTGCGACTTGGTGCAGAAGGCCGGCCTGCCCTGTAGGCAGTCTCCTCACATCCTAGTTCACAATCTATTTCACATCCAGCTCACCCTTTTAGTTCAGCCAGTAGCCTGCGCATAGATCACTATACCAAAACTTGCAAACTGAGAGATATGGCAGAAGAATGGCAAAGAAGTGCAACCTTGCCGTTTGAGAATCAAATGTAATTTTTATAACCTGACCTGCGCTATACTCCACTGATGTTAGGGCCTAAATTGTGTCTCATGGAATGGCGATTTCAGTTTAAGTGCAATTAAGAAGTAGCAAACAAAATGCATTTAAAAATTTTTAAATTCCAACTAAAATTAATTTGCTTTATCACCAACATAAAATCCTCAGTGAACCAATGCAATCAGTCAGTGTAATAGAATGTAGTTGTTTCATTTTTTAAAAATCCTTCAACTGTTGCAATTTTACCAATATAGCTTGAAAATAGATTTATCATTTCTAATAAGAGTCCAGTCCAGCTGTAAATAACCAGACATTTAAAAGTGAGGTACGTGGAAATTTCTTCTCGCCGAGGATGGTGAATCTCTGGAATTCTGTGCCCCAAAGGGCAGTGGAGGCTGGATCATTTGAAGCATTCATAGTGGAGTTGGATAAATATTTGACAGACTGAGGAATAGAGGGGCTGGGGGAAATGGCACAGAAAAGGTGTTGAGGCCGACATTTATCAGCTGAATGGTGGGGCAAGCTTGAAGGGACTGGTGGCCGACTCCTGCTTCTTTTTCTTGTGTTAAAATTACTGAAAAGGACTCTGGAAAAATAGATAGTGACAGTTTGCAGCTTTGTTGGTGTACTCCAATCAGCCACTTAGGAAACTGTATGTACTCTTAGATATGAAAATAACTTTAAAGCATTTATCTGTGTGCTGAAGAAGTGTGCGTAATTTGAAGAATTTTCCTTAACCAGCATAATGATCCAAATCTTACAATGCCAGCCTGAGAAGTGTGATCAATATTGTTTGAAGGGCCCAACTCAGCCACATCAGATCTTGACTCTCCAGAGAAGTGATCATGAGAAACCTGAACATGGTTTTGGACAATAAGAAAGAGCTTTAAAAGTACCTTGTGCAGGTTCACATAATCTTGCCTAGATTGTGATGATATAGAATCGTATAGTGCAGAAGAGGCCATTCAGCCCATCAAGTCTGCACCGACCACAATTCCACCCACGTCCTGTCCCCGTAACCCCATGTTTTTACCCTACTAGTCCCCCTGACACTAAGAAGCAATTTAGCATGGCCAGTACACCTAACCCGCACATCTTTGGACTGTGGGAAGAAACCGGAGCACACAAAGGAAACCCACACAGATGCAGGGAGAACGTGCAAACTCCACACAGACAGTGACCCAAGCTGGGAATCAAACCCGGGTCCCTCGTGCTGTGAGGCAGCAGTGCTAACCACTGTGCCACTGTGCCGACCTGATGTAAATTAGCTGAAATTTAACTTCCTGATTTTTAGTATATGGAAGCATGGTAGAACCCAGCAAGTGAGAATGCTTAGTGGCCACAATCCAACTCATAAGAGATGCGATGCAAAGTATTGGAATTTAAAACTGGAAGCTCTGGGTAAGATGATGTTTTGGAGAGTCAGTGCAGACTCAGTGGGCCAAATGGCCTCCTTTTGCACTGTGGGAGTTCAGTGGAAAATATCGTCGCAAACATAAGCTGGTAAAAATAATTAGAGAAGCGAAGAGGAACAATGAATATATGCTAGGAACATTGTAAGCGATAATAAAGGGTTTTACAAATATGTACTCATTATGTAATCAGTCCACGTGAAATGATGCTAAAGTGGGGGTTCTGAAATTAAACAACTACTGACAAATCCATCTTTCCTCAGGGGGATAAGCTGGAATCTAATAATCAGGTTTTTTGGGACAGCAATGGAGAAGCGAAATAAAATATGTTGATAATGATGAATGTGGCCATTAAAAAGATTGAATGCACTTAGACAAAGTGACTGCAGCTGACACCTTGAACAGATGGATTTCAGCAGCAATAGGGCACAAAATTTTTCCCATCTTTTATGAGTGATTCCAGAGATTAGAAAATAGTTTATTATTTAAAGAAGAGTATCTAGAAACCAATTTAATGTCCATCATAGAATAAATATTTTTTTAAAAAACATTTTGAAGATGCAATGGGTTAACACTATTGACTTGTTAAAAGGGAAGTGGATTCTGCTAACGTAGGTCGTGTTTCATTTATCTGCTGCAATTTTTCAGACACCCCCTTCTTAATGGCATAAAAAGAGTCATTATAAAGTGTGGGCGAGGTTTTACACTGAATTGATGACTAAAGTAAAGCATTATGGAATGGGTAAAAGTGCTTATCTACAGTGTTTTTATATATTCACTCGAACAACTGCTGGCTAGCTAGCATTTATTGTCTATCTCTGGTTGCCCCAAGGGCGGTTGAGAATCCTATTTTGCCCTTTGCTAGTTTGTTGTTCTCCCTATCCACTGGCCTCCCATCTTCTTAAAACAAGAAAAAAATGAGCTTCCATCAGGAATTCCACTCCTTCTTTGCTTCTTGCAACAGGAGGAGAAGCAACAGCCAGGCTGCTGAGTCTGGATGTGTGGGAATATATGCCAGAGTTTTACTGACATGCCCGTCCAAGATTCATAAGATTATGCCCATGGCCAGCAGAGAATGCAGTTCTGCAAGTCTTAGGGTGGGCGTGCCGGTAAAATCAGGGCCATGGTGTCTAACTGCCCACGTCCATCCATCCATTGCTGTGGCTCTGGAGTCACACATGAACCACATGGATTTTTCCGACAATTCAAGGAAAGTGAAAGGCCCTGATTTACAATAGCAGAGATATTGAACATAATTGTAAGGAACCTATACCATTGCTGTACGTGGATTGATCAGATTTCACGTGGAGCCCTGGGTGCAGTTCCAGGCAATTCAGGTTCCTGGCAGCTGCAAACCATCTGCAGAATATTCAGCAATAGTACAGGAACCATGTGACCTGTGGTCACTTAAATTGCACGTGGGAACCCTGCTGCCCTCCCCCAGCACAGGCATTAACCTGTAGGAAATTGGATGATAGGTTTGGCCAGTTGCAGAACCGAACTGCTCTCTATTGTCAACTCCCACCCACTCTGTTCTGGAAAATACATGTTAAGGCAATAATGATACGGTGACATCCCATTTCTCATTATTATGAGTTTTAATCAAAGCACGGGGAATTGATGTTCTGAGGATGTTAAATATTAGGTTCACAGGGGCCAGTATACCTGAATACTGCTGTGGCTAAAACATTGTCATTTTTGCTGCTTCTTCCTATTTTGGCCTTTTCTGGTTGCTTGTCATTTTTCCCCCCATCCACTTCCCATCTCTATCCCCTAAAACAACAATTGGCTTCCATCAGGATTCCACTCCATCTTTGCTTCTTGCAACAGGAAGAGAAGCAACAGCCAGGCTGTTGAATCTAGATCTGTGGGAATATGGTGTCTAGCTGTCCATGTCCATCCCTCAGAGCACCCACACTCAGCCAACCCACCCTCCTGCATTTCGGGGAAAGGGAGTGCCTGAGCAAGGTTCACTTTTCAAAGGAACTGAAAGAGTGATGCTATGGTGCACACAGATCTGCAACCCACTTCCTCCAAATCCACAACCTTCTCAGTGACTCTTATGGTCACCATCTCATTTGACCTCTATGATAATGTCATAGAATCCTACAGTACAGAAAGAGGCCATTCAGTCCATCAAATCTGTGCCGATAACAATCCCAGCCAAGCCTTACTCTGATAACCCTATTATTTACCCTGGCTAATCCCCCAACCCTAAGGGGCAAATTAGCTTGGCCAATCCTCCTAATTCCCACACCTTTGGACTGTGGGAGGAAACTGCTGCACCCAGAAGAAACCCACACAGACATGGGGAGAATGTGCAAACTCCACACAAACAGTGACCCAAGCTGGGAATCAAACCCGGGTCCCTGGTGCTATGAGGCAGCAGTGCTAACCACTGTGCTACATTGCCTCCCTGTCATTTCAACCTTCCACTGAGCACATCTGTAACACCCAAACTCTTGTGCATAGATGTATCAAACAATTCAGAATGGATTGTCTTCTGGCTCTAGTAGTTTTGTCATTTGCTGTGGAAAACTGGTGGCAACGTGTAATTTTATTGCAGAATAGATTTTCCAAGACCCAGTATTTGCTGCTTGAACTCCAGTTTAAACATTGCCTCTCCTACATGCTGCCCTGAGTGTTAGTCTGGTTGCTGTGTTCTGGATTTGAGGTTGCCTTTGTCTGACAACAGCTAAGTCCTGAGGTGGACTTTGTGCAGGCAGCAATTCTGAAGCTACATAGCCAATCTGACCGTACTGTTTGATGCCACAGACATAGCTATGGGAGGAGAGAGAGCATCCATGTGCTGCTCTCCTGCAGCACTGTTAGCTTTGTATTGTTTGCTTTGCCCAAGCTTGGATCTGTGGGACAGCAAGTGGAAAGATTAGATGGAAAGCAGTGAGGTCCTGAATGATGCTAGGCTGTAGCTGGTCTGGAAGTCCATTCAGACTGAAAGAGGCAGCTATCTCACACCTGGCAATCGAGACCCCTTTCATAGCCTGAAATCTTATGGAAGAAACAAAGGCTTCAGACTCTGTAAGATGATTTTTACTAGAGCCATTCCTGAAGTTGCTGTGTGGCCATGATGGACGAGAGTGTTGCTTTAGGCTTTACACTGTCACATAGAGTCTAGAGCAAGGAGTCCATCTGCACTGAATGTGCGATTGGCAGATAAACTAACTGAACCTGTTTGTAGTATTATGTCACTGGGTTTTCAATTGGACAGCCTCTAATCCTGTGCGATACAGAAAAGTGGGAGATGTTGCGTCATACTTTTGGCACATATTATTCCACAGCGCATTAGAGCAACTGTTCAGCTGGGACTGTGTCACATTTTGAATGTTTTGTTTTCTGCTGCAGTTTTGCGTGTTGTATTTTTGCATGCTGAGCTTCATCTGGTTGTTTTCTTCCCTCCCCACAGAAAAAAATCTTAATAGGAATTTGCATTGCAGTAGTACTGTTGGTTATCATCATTGTTCTGGCTGTGTATCTCAGTTAATGCTCCAAAACACCATCAACCCACAGAATCATCCTGATTGAGACTAAAGCTGGGCTTTGGTTGTATCATCACCACACAGCACTCCTGTCGAAGGGAGAGACTGCGGCTGGGCATTTCCATTTTGTGTTGTCAAACATCCATCATTTTCCAGGAGGTGATGTTCGTTGCCACCAAGACCATTGCTCAGATTTCACTCCTGCCTTCCAATGTGGACTTTTTGTTTTGGCATCTCTGTAAGCTGAAGAACAACATCAGGTTTCGTGCTGGAGTCTCTCCTCATTGTTTATTGGTTTACCTTCAATGCCATAATCCCACTTGAGAAACATTATCAAATCGAACCTCACCTTAACAGGCCATGATTTCACCATCTTGTTAATCGACTCTGAATCCAGCTGAAGTTCTCCTGTAATCAGGTTTTTATAATTTCTAATTGATCTCTTCCCCCTTTCCTCTCTGGTCTTGCCTTCCGTTCTTGTCCTTTCTCTCCCTCTCTAGCTCTGTTCCTCTTCTCACCTGTTTTCTCTCTTCCCTTTTTCACTCCTCTCATTCCCTTTACTATGAATTTACCCTCTAAGGATGTTAACTCCGCATGGTTCCAGATACAGACACAGATATCCCCACACAGGCACATGCCAATACAGATCCACATGAACATAGTCCTCTTAATTAACCTGTAAAGAGGAGAAGTGTTGGTGCACCCATAGAACTTCTCTTCCTCTATCACTCTCCCTACAGACAGAAATGAGGAGGAATTAAAAAATGATACAGGGAAGGGCAAGGAAATGCAATTAGAATAGATACCTCCATTGACTTCCAAACACATTGCTATATTTGCCCTCCCCTGCTTTAATATGTAATAGATCCATGGAACTCATACATTGCAAAAGGAGATCTGTTGGGCCTATTGAGTCTGCACAGACCCATCATCCCTCCCCACCCTATCCCTGCGCATTTGCCATGGCCAATCCACCTAACCTACATACTTTAAGACACTAAGGCGCAATTTAGCATGTCCAATTCACCTCACCCACACATCTTCGGACTGCGTAAAGAAATCAGAGCACCCAGAGGATACCCACGCAGGTAGGGAGAGAATGTGCAAACTCCACGCAGTCACCCAAAGCCGGAATCGAACTCTGGTCTCTGGTGCTGAGAGACAGGAATGCTAACTACCGTACCACAGTGCCACCCACAGAGAAAAAATAAATAAACCCACAACTAGAGGAACAAGAACCAATTTGGGAACAAGAAACAATGCATATACAGAAAAAAGAATGCAGATTGGAATAGGAAACTTCTTTAATTAATTTGTGGGATATGGGCTTCACTGGTTAAACAAACATTCATTGCCCCTCCCTAATGCCCCTTTGGAAGGTAGTAGTGAGCTGTCTTCTTGAACCATTGCAATCCATATGCCCCATTTAAAGGATATGGATAAAGCAGCTCCTGAATATCGAGACAGGAATAATTACAGGGGCAGATAGTTACAATTTATGGAACAGAAGGCTACTTGTCTTCTATACGTGGACAAAAACAAAATAATCTCTTTGTTCTTTTAGTTTTGATAAGTGTGTGCCCATGTTACAAACATGGCAATCAATGGAATTACTTAAAGTAAAAGCAATACACTGCAAGTGCTAGAAATCTAAAATAAAAAACAGATAATGCTGGAAAAACACAGCAAGTCTGGCAGCATCTGTAGAGACAGAGAAACAGAACTAACATTTCAAGTCTGTTACTGTTTTTCTCTCCACAGATGCTGCCAGACTTGAAGTCTTTCCAGCATTTTCTGTCATATTTGGAAAATGACATATCCTTTATTTATCTAATCAAAGCCCCATTAGATTGTCTAACTTCCTATGCTGTAATGAAAAAATGACTCACTTTCTCCAATCTCTCCTCAAACTAACAACTCTTGATTTTAAAACAATCACCATTGCCTTTAAAATTCTTCCTAAAATTGTACACCCAAAAGTGGTAAGCATGGACCCCAATTGTTGTGGTTAACACAAAGGAATGGGGCACTACACATGGACCTTGAAGAAAATTACCTGCAAAGATTTAATGGACTCTGTGACATCTATTTTCCCTACACCATAGCAACTTTCAATTTAACATTACATGTAGAGAATCTGTGGTGTCACAAACAGCCAAGTCAACATACAGACTAAGGAGTCAGCCAGATTGAAGAATTCTCACTATTAAGGAAATAAAAGGCTTGAATTTACCGAGAGCAAAGATCGAAATATCCACATGGAATTAAGGTTGAAGCTGAAATATCATCAGCCCTAAAAAAAAAAGTCCTCATTATTTTAAAAATCTGTGAAGTTTGGAATGGAGAGAATGGCACTTAGAAAATTATCTCTTCACAGTCAGAGAGGTTGCTTAGGGGTAATTCCGGCTTCATATACCATGAAAAATTCAGTTACAGCTCATTCAACATTTTTGATGGGCTTTACAGTGGGAATAGTGCATGAGGAGCTCACTTATATTGTTTCTGTATTGAATGCAACAGCACACCCTGAGAGGTAACAGAGTATCAGTGACAGCAACTTGCACATTTCTGACATTGAACTGCCCCCCCCCCCCAATTCCCCCCAAGAATCCAGGAAGCTTTACACTGACGATGATCAGCGCTTACGTGCTCATAGTTTTGCCTTCATTACTACCACAAATTCCAGGCCATGCTTCCACGTGTAGCCTGACGAATGACTTGTACAGGGGCCTGTGTTCTCGCACCATAATAAAACCACAGTTTTATCAGTTGGTCCTTGCAGTTTTAAAGATTTGTGGATCTGGATCCCATTTGTTCATCTATTCCATTTAAGTAGCTTCAGTCCTCTAATCTTCCTCCAAAAATGAATTACTTAACATTTCTCTATATTAAATTTAGCTGATATCTTTCTGCCCAACTTAGTGGCTTGTCCAGGTCCCCCTGAAGTCGCTTGGTTGCCTTCATTCTCTGTTTTGTCTTTATTCATTTTGATATTACATCCCTATCATCAAGTGCAAAGTGGAATGGGAGCAGTTCTGAGCAAATTCCTCTCCATAATCATCATAAAGCTTAAGAGAGCCAATATCTTCCACCAATTCCACTTTCCCCAAAGGTGCTGGGGACACAGTCTCCTCTCCAGATGCCCTCCAGTATCCTATCTGATCAGAGTACTTCAAGATAATGTTGCAAACTGAAAGAGAAGAAAAATGAGACAACTAACTGAAATTCAGTTGCTAATGACTTTCCTCACAAGTGCTGTGGGGACAATTGTAGTACCCCCTCCTGGCAATGCTGGCTGGCCTCTGTGGCATGTCACTCCACAGTGTAATGCACATATTTACTCAATGACTAGAAAAAAGAGTTGATTTTCCATACAAAAGTATAGCTGTGGTGGATAAGGCTTGTAAAGCTCGCTGGTTTAAAATCATACCAAAGAAAGGGAGATAATTTGTCTTTTTTGCAATTAGATATATTCACTGCTATATAAAAAATTACTTTAAAAACAAATAATAACAAAGGTTAAAAAATTAGGAAATATGCAAAGTCAGAGCATTCATTTTGGCAAATGTTACTTGAAATCTATCAAAAAACAGTGAGGCTGCTAGAAAGGTAGTGGAGGAGGTAAATTAGCTCTTTCTGGTAACAAACAAATAATTTTGGATCAGTCACCTATTATGTTCAGTGCCCAATGTTCAGTTCCATTTCAGTCAATCTGCATACGTGCTGCCAATCCAATACCGTGGTGCCATTGCCCAGGACAAATCTCTGGTCCAGTATAACAGTATGGCTGGATAATGTGGTCATTCTCCAGGTGGGATCATTCCTTCTTCCTATATTTTGTTCTGTTCTTTTTGCATCTAGATAACTGCTCTCACTTTCTCTTTGCCCGTTCATGAGGGACTTGCTGCTTTTCTCTTTCCATGATCATATGTTTGATGTCCGCTTTGTTATTGCTTTATGAAACGTAATATTTGAAAAACATTTCTCATTCGACTCATCTAAGAGGTGTGCGGGAGGTGTGTGTGATTCACTCCGTGGGCACCAGTTGAATATTTCTGGCAGATCAGCGTGAGTTTGAGAAGCTGTTCATTCCATAGACATCACAGGATGAAGGGAGCTGAGGTTCGAAATGTGGGCTCGGAATCTCACAGGAAGAATAAGCAAATTTAACTATTATTTGTCTCGAAAACCGTACAGTACCTGATGATGAAGGGGAGAAATGCTGAAGGCTACTCTTCTAGCCTTTGTAAGAGTATCAATATTAACAGCACAGGATTGAGTCCAACCAGGCTGTGAATGCCAATGTCCTTATTCCCAAACCAGCTCCCAGTCTTGAAGGAATTTGGCTCCATAGCCAGTACATCAGTCCAGAAGCATTTAATAAAAGTAAAGCTTTTCAAAAATTATGCGTTGTGTTTCAATGTGGAACAGTAAAAAAGGGACAAATGTCTGCATTCCCCGATCTTTTTAGGTTAGTTTTAATGTTAACATTGTCATAGAATCATAGAATCCCTACAATGCAGAAGGAGGCCACCTTGGCCCATCGAGACTGTACCAAACACAATCCCACCCAGGCCCATCCCCATAATGCCATGTATTTACCTAGCTAGTCTCCCTGACACTAACGGTCAACTTAGCACAGCCAATCCACCCAATCCGCACATCTTTGGACTTTGGGAGGAAACCGGAGCACCCGGAGGAAAGCCACACAGACACAAGGAGAATGTGCAAACTCTACACAGACAGTGACCCAAGCTGGGAATCAAACCCAGGTCTCTGGAGCTGTGAGACAGCAATGCTAATCACTATGTCACCAGCTGCCCAACAGTGGCACAGTAAAGAGTATAATTTCAGATGTTTTTAATGTAAGACCTGTTGTAGAGTCAGACTCATCAAGATGTGAAGATCTTTGAGAGGTGCAGAGAAAATTTACCATGGTGGTTCCAAGGCTAAGGGTTTTTGGCTGAATGGTTAGGTTGAAGAAGCTAGGGTTGTAGCAGAGGTGGTTATGGGGAGATTTGGTTGAAGTGTACAAGATGGTGACAGGATTGAATAAGGTAGACAAAGGAAAACTGTTCCCATTAGTTGATATATTAAGGGACCAGGATATCCAGAATTAAGAATTTGGGCAAAATATGCAGGTTTTGGGGAGGGGTTGCTGGGGGCAAGGGATGATGTGGGGATGCACAGAACCTTTTGTTACACAGCTTACAATGTGAGGTGGAGATCAGGAAAGGATGTTCGATGTGCGTCAGTTTCTAATGTGAGAGGGGCTCAACAATGTATGAGGGATTTGGAGTATGAGGCTTTGAAATTTGTGTTGCATAGGTAATAAAGATATGACACGTTTAATGATGGGGTGCACAGTGGGGGTGCCTGTTGTATGGTTTGCTTGTGTTGTAAAGTGGATTTGTAAAGTGACAGGGTTTTTAATGTAGGGAGGTGGGGTGCATTTGTAATGTGGGGAGACAGGGACAAGTAAGTTCCATAAAGGCAATGTGTTAATGTAAAGGGATGCTCTTAATCTCTGTTGGAACTGTTCATCTTCCATTCTGTAAAATCCCGTTCGTTAAATGTAAATAAAATAAAAGCTCCAGAACTAACCATTTCTCCTCTTCTTCCTGTCATGCTGCTTGGATTTGGGGCCTGCAGAAGAAGATTATGATCATTATATGCTGTGTGGTGCTGGGGGTCGTCATCGCCTCCACAGTTGGGGGAGTATTTGGATTTTGAAAAAACACAAAATAGGAGAGAATCTACCAATGTGATGTGGGCAGTTCAGCCACTTTGTGAGAATGAAGTGACTTACACTCAGTATAACACTGAGAAAGGTTTCTCTGCATGACTATCTAGCATTACTTCCTTTACTGGTCCTGCTCTTTCTGGCTGTTAAGGTATGGTAACATTTCTTTTCTCTTATAATTTTTTTTTCAATGATGCGCTGTTTGCCGTAAAACACATGAAAATTTGGCCCTGGAAAAAAAAACTTCACATTTAAAAGGATTGATCTTTAAACCCATTGATTGCCAAAGCCAAAGAAAGCCCAGTTAACACCAACAAACGCAGTGGCTGGAGTCGACATTTTATAATATACTGATCACAAAAAAAAGGCAATATCTTTTTTAGAAACTCAAAATTAGTGTGCACAAGTTTTCAAATCTTGTCAAGGTTGGAAGAATGCGGTGATCCGACATCTCATCAGCACAGTGGTAACCCACTGAACCAGGCTGAAGGCCATGATCCCAGCAACATGTAATTCTGTGGAAACTCTTAACTTCATAACATTTCCTTAGATGGAGGAGTGATCTGGTCTGAAGAAGTTCTGCTTTAAATGTAAGATTCGATGCTTGCTGCTATGGGCGAGGAGCTGCCAGACTGTCTTTGAAGCCTCTTTTCTGATCTCAGCCTTAGCCCTTTGCTAATTATACGGTATTTTTTCATTCCGCTGTCATTTCTTCATGTGACGAAGAATCACTGCTGAAGACTTCCTCAAGTGGTGCTATCGTTCCCCGTGATGCTAGAGAAAAGGCTGACAAGATCTGAAGAGGTATCTTTAAAGGATACAGCTTTTTAAACAAACAGAACGTAAAGTGAAACGCGAATGGGACAATTGGAATAAGTCGGTCATCAATTTATTTTATGCATTCTGGTCTGACAAAGAAACAAAACAAAAATCAAGAAACCAAGACAGGTGAACTCACTAACAGTTCGACCTGCCAACAAAAAAAATTCTTTCAGCCTTACTCCAAGTGGAAGTAAAAGCTTTCGAAAGCATATGCTTCAGACCCATCCCTTAATTTTATACCAGGTACCCTCAGTAAGGAGCAGTTTCCATCTCCTATTTGACATATGTCCTAAACCGATAAAGCTTTCATTCTAACATCCATAAAGGGCTTGTGTTAGGAGATTTTGTACCTTGCCTATTACTAGTTCCTCAAACTTTTTCTTTCTCTGGTTTCTTTTAATTCCACGTGACATGAAGCTTTTACTCTGGTTGTTTTACAAATGTTTTACCAAGAATATGCAAGTCCTTACCAGCTGCCCGCATGGTCAGTGTGCAGTCCTGTGCAGCGAGGTATTAAAGGGCTTTTAAAGAGCAGTTAGTCAAGACTTGCCAGTTTGCCATCAAACTGCACTTGGGTGTGGCAGCAACTTTGGGTTGTTGAGGTGATGTCAGTCTGCATGTGATGCAGCAAGTTCTGTTGCCAAGTTTCTTCCAGTCTTAGTAAGAAATACATTTTATTTATGCAATTTATGTATGAACAAAAATGTAACCGGGTTTTTAAAATTCCAGCTTTTCGTTGTCTATTCCAGCAGTGGTGATGCAAGAAAGCTTTCTACGCAGGGCGCTGAAATAGTGCCATTAACCATATCACTAAAAGCCCCAGATCAGTTATTTGTACATTAGTTTTTATGCTTTAACATTCCATCTTTAGCTATCCTGTTCAGATCCATTTCAGTTGTGTTAACGCACATCTCATTATTTTGCAAGGGTTATTTCGGATCCTACAAATCCATTTTTTATATACATACCATTAATATAAAATTACTGAGTTTCCCCATCTCTTCATTGCTGTATTGCTTCCTTTGGTCCTTTTTTTTAATCATAATATTTACTTGTAAGTACTTTTCTGTAGAGCTCAGTTAAAGCTGTAGAAGAATGTTGAGAGACAGATCTGTGTTAATAGTGCTGTTGCTTTCATCTTGACATCAGTGTGGTTCACATACAGGGTGACTAGCAGAGCAGCAAATTTGGCAGATTTTCCATTCTTAGCCTTGTGAAACTGAGTGCCCCTCTCACTAACTATCTGAGTCCTGTTCACTCCCAGTCTGCGAGCCTTCCTTGATTGGATGGCGTAGCTTTACACTATCTCAAACAACAGGTCTATTGGGCAGCTTCAAGTAAATGGGGGAAAAAAGTCAGGAAAAGCTTTAAGAAGCTGGGATGGAATCTGAAATGAGGACATGCTAATGAGGCAGGTGACTACAAAGATTAACATCAAATCCCTCTACTTCTAACTGTGGATAAATGTAAAGGTCAACACTAAAACCCATCATACTTCAGTTATCTTGTGTTCAATTTCTGAAGCTATAAATATCAGGAATTGCCTGGCTGACGCATGCAATATTCAAATAAAACCGGCGTTATCTGCATAAGCACAGTTTGCATTATTCACATCAAGACTAACGTAAGATTTTGCACAGTAAAGACTGAGGTCCCTCAGCTGCACAACCAACCATTATTCAAATTCGTTCTTGTTCCCTTTAGGCTGTTTTGTATCAGCAAAGTGATGACACGTGACTATTGAGGTGCAAATCTTGCAGCGGTTAGTCTGGATCTGATATTTAGTGATTTCTCACTTCGGAACTGTCTTTCAGCAGTCCAAACTCCTCGGCAAGTATATTGAGATTGTTCAATTTTACTATAGTGTCACACCATGAGCATACAGGAGGCATGGGGCCAAATCTGTGGCAAGACACCTCATTTACAAGTGAATGCAAAACCATTAAATAAAGTTAGCAAATCTAGTGCCAAAGTAGTTTGGGGCAGGGGGGCCAGGAGGTGGAGAAGCTTTTCAGGGTCCTAACCATAGAGATGTAGCGTTGGTCTCTGTGCATCCAATTGTCCTCTAACTAGGAAATGATACCAGACTAATAAGTCAGAGGATCCTCAGAAACCCTTGGAAAGTCGTCAACCTGAAACATTGTTATGCTCTCACTGGTGACAAGCTTGGAGGCAGGAGGAGCACGTACTTCGATGGGATAGTGAGGTAACTGAATCTCGCTGCTCACCCTTCTCTGTCCATGCTCAAACTTCCAATTGAGACCCCTAAGAACCACTTGAAGCCATCATCCCACATAGCTGGGCCTAACCTAGCTGCCAACAGACCTGTCTCCGTGTATCATTCACAGCAGTTATAACCTTGCAGGTTACTCGTCACCTTCAGAGAGGGGGTGCCTGGATCAAAGGCACAGCGTGCCTGAAAAAAAAACCCACCTCTCTCCATGTCCATTGAGGGCCACATCCTCGCTTCTGAACCCTATGCCCCCCCCCCCCCACCCCTTTGCAGCTCTTTCACTAGAAGCTCTGTCACTTCCTGACGGGAATGATGGCCCTTCTGGAAAAGAAGCAGCCTGGGTCTTTTGGGGCTATCCAGCTGGCAGGAGAAACCCTCTGCGCCTCAACAAGTTAGTAAGAATTTAGCAACACCAATTATTAATCCAACCGATTTATTTGATAGTAAATCCGCGAGCTTTCAACACTCTTGTGTCTTCCTCAGGCAAGTGCAGTGTTCAGAACACTGCACTTGCCTGAGGAAGACACAAGAGTGTTGAAAGCTCGCGGATTTACTATCAAATAAATCGGTTGGATTAATAATTGGTGTTGCTAAATTCTTACTGAGTTCTTACCACCCCAATCCAACGCCGGCATCTTTACATCACCTCAACAAGTTTCCACACGTGGGCTACCAGTTTAGTTGAGTTTTTCCAGCATTTTCTGTTTTCAGGCTCTGCAGTAATTCACTGGAACAGAGAGGTGAATATAAGGTGATTTTGTGCTACTTCCCCAAGTAGGCTGCACAACATGGAAAGGCCTCAGGCTACTGCTGCAATTTCAAATCAAAAAAGTGCCAATTAAATGTAGCAGGAAATAAAGGCAAAAAAAAGAGCATGGAAACTTTGAAACAAGAAAAAAAGTATATTTAATCTTACAGTTGGACTGTAGGAAATAACCTCGCAGACTGGACAACACATATTGTAACATGGACAGGGTAGAGACTGTTAAATCATGGCCTTCACTGTGATCCCAAAGTACCAGGGCAAAGAGAAGGCATCGCCGCAAACTGTGTGTTTGGGGGTGGCATGAAGTAGTGGGAGGTTGTCAAAATTGACAAGCGAGGCATGTAAAATGGTCAATTGATTTTCAGATTAGCCAACTACAATCTCCAAAGCAACCAAGGAAAAGTGAAAATGAACGCATGGTTCTAGAAGTGGTGCAGAAATATCTCCTTACCATGTTTGACTATTCTGGATCAAGTCTTCTGTAATTATCTAGGAATGATACATAAGGCAGTTGTAGGACAAGATCTAGCAGCAATAGTGTCATCATCAAGAAGGAAACTGAAGAATTAAAGAACTGGCAAACATTATACAAATCACTTAGTACAAGAAGGACACTGAAAAGCACCATGTCCATAGCAGAGAATCAAAGAAGAAGAAGAAGAAGGGCCATTAAAGGATAATTTGGGGAAACTGTCCCTGATAGTTCAGGATATGGCAGAGACATTGTCTGAATTATTCGTATCATGAAGGAGAACAAACTTGAGTAAATCCCATTAAATAATGTATTATATATATATATATATATATATATATATACTGGAGTTAGTGAATAATGTTGTAAAGAAACTGGAAGAAGTAAGCATTCTTGGGCTAGATCAAAAACATTCTTAAGTACTCAAGGAATGAAAGGGAGGAAATTATTAATGGTTACACATTTTTCAGAGTTCCTAAATACCAGCCCCAAGTTCTCCATGATTGCAAATATAATTCCAATATTCAGAATGGGTTACACGTAGTAATCGTGGGCCAGTTATTCGAACAGCCACTGTAGAGAAAATGTTTTGGAAACACCCTACAGATAGAATAAATGGACAGTTTGCGAATACAAATATCACAGAATACTGTTTCTGAAGTGATAGTCTTAAATTCCGACTGGATTTTTGCAGAGGAGTAAATAAATAAGCAAACAGGGATCTTCAAATAATATTTGATTAAAAAGGCTGAAAAGGAAGTTGAAGATTCATAAAATAGTCAATTGATGATGTAAGTGTTTTGAAAACTGGTTTTGTACTAGAGAATAGAGGACTGTTAGATGATAAACAGTAACCAGTGTACTTCTGTGAGGATCTGTTCTCAGACTTCCAATATTTGTGAATGGGCAATTGATAGATAAAAAGGAGATAGGTTGTCTTCAAGAGGGTTGGATTAATGATACAGGTGATCTGAGTTTTTTTTCATAGAATACTAGGCAGAAGGAAGCCATTCAACATATTGAGGTTGCATCAACAACAATCCCACTTAGGCCCTATCCCTATAACCCCATGTATTTACCCTAGCTGGTTCTCCTTAATACCAAAGGACAATTTAGCATGGACAATCCACCTAACATCTTTGGAAATCCAAGCAGAGAACATGCAAACTCCACACAGTTTGCAAAGAAATTTTATTGTGGATAAATTTGGAGTATTGAATCCAGGAAAAGGTTTTAGTGAATATATTTATAACATAACAGGATTTCTGCACTGGCATATCAAACTTTTGTATTAATGATTGGGACATTTCTTGGAGGAATAATATGAATAAGAGTCTATAAGCAGAAGCCCAGAAGGGAAAAAATTTGGGACTAATTGTTGATCATGCCATGAAAGCATTTAATCAGAGTGAAATACTTTATAATCAGGCCAACCAGATACTGGCCCTTACATGAAAATATTAGATATATATCTCAGAATGTGCTTGGAGAACAGTGGCCAGTGTGATTTCATGCCATGGAGAATGAAGTGATGAAATGATATGGAAGCAACTAGAACCAAAAGCGAGAGAAAGGAATCGTAAGCAAAGTCAAGGAAAAACTTCCAGTCTGCTTCACACCCCCCCGCCACTCCATCCACTTTTCCACCGATAATAGGGCCACTCAATAAGCAGGCAGAGAGGAGAACTAATTCAATAATAGTTGGCATATTCAAATGGAACTAGATCATTGTTGAAAAGTGGGATTACAGGATACATTGCTCTTAACATTACACAATTTTGTTATTGGAGATCAGAGAAGGCATTTACTTGAACTGGAGATCAAATGGTGATTTTGAAGGCAAGTATGTGATGGATCAAACTGATGTAGATTCTGGATGAAGAAAGCTAATGGTCTGAATGACATTTTCTTTCTTTATATTTTCTTGTGTCTTCATTCATAATTCTGTAATCCTTCAGTTCTGTCCCTTACTATTTGAGGTCTTCATTAAACTGAAAAATCTGCTGGAATCAATTTCTTTTACAATCTTGGAAATTTTGCTTTCTGAAAAAACAAGCTCTTTTTCTTCCCAACATTAAATCCCTGATGTCCAAAATCATCTTTGTTGCTCATCTCTCGACCTTCCCGGGAGCATTCATCCTGGCACCAAGGGTCCCTCTGTTGGCCAGCTACATCTTTGTGCATGTTTTTACAAATTGATTACAAATAGCTTCCCTCGATGGTGAGCTCAGATCAGATAGATTTAGATCAGCATGGGTTTAGCTCTACTCAACATCCCACAAACAATTGACAACACAAAGAATAAAGGAAAACAATACAACTGATCGGAAAGGGAATGGGCTACAAGGGAATAGTAGAGAAACTAGAGCTCTATGGGCTGAGGCAGTAAGTGGTTAAGGAGGAAGTTACGGTACAAGAGAACATCTGTCCATTTGGACATAATAACAGGTGTCAACAAAAACAATTCTCAAGTAGTAAGGAAGCTATGTGCAAACGGATAAGAAAGTTTCAAATTTGATTAGATACTAAGATAGCAGAGTCACATACTAGAGGGATGAGCTTTGTTCAAAAAGCTCATGTATTAAGAGATGGTGTTTGATGGGGGATTTAAAATATAAGGGAATGGAATTCAATGGAAAAGTTTTAACTGATGATTTGCGCTTCAGTGAGATTGAACATCACAAAAATGAATAAAAGTTAATGTACGGAAGAGTTGAATCAAATACCCTTTTCACAGGTTCTTTATCCCAGCAGTTTCAGGTTTTTATTTTCTTACTTTGATAATACAACCCATGTCTTTAGTAATAGAACTGAATACGTGTTAAATATTTATTCTTTTTAATCTCTCAACCTCTCTCTCAGGATCAGCCAGCAGAGTTATTGTTTGATGCAGACTTTCCGCTTTTATTCTTTTATCCCACAGGACTTTTTTTCTCCATTTTCACATTGTACTATATTTCTCCATATATAAACTAAGAAGTTTCTAAGAACAAAGAAAATTACATCACAGGAACAGGCCCTTCAGCCCTACAAGCCAACTTGCTGCCTAATTTAATTAAAACCCCCTATCCTTGTGGGGACCCTATCCCCCTGTTCCCATCCTATTCATGTAATTGTCAAGGTGCCCCTTAAAAGTCAGTACTCTATCTGCTTCCATTACTTCCCCCAGCAACGAGTTCCAGGCACCCACTTGTCTCTATGTAAAAATCTGCCTTATACATCTCCTTTAAACGATATCCCTTGCACCTTAAACCTGTGCCCCCTAATAATTGACTCTTCCACCCTGGGAAAAAGCTTCAGACTATTCTGTCTGTCCGTGCCTATCAGGTCTTCCCTCAACCTCCGTCACACCAGTGAGAACAAACCAAGTTTCTCCAATCTCTCCTCATAGCTAATGCCCTCCGTACCAGGCAACATCCTGGTAAATCTTTTCTGTACCCTCTCCAAAGCCTGCAAACCCTTCTGACAGTGTGGCAACCAAAATTGAACATTGTATTCTAAGTGCAGCCAAACCAAGGTTCTATAAAGCTACAACATGACTTGGCAATTTTTAAACTCAGTACTCCGGTTAATAAAGGCAAGCATGCCATGTGTCTTCTTGACTACCTTCTCCACCTGTATCGCCACTTTCAGTGACCTCTGTAACTGTCCACCCAGATCCTCCTGTCTGTCAATACTCTTAAGGGCTCTGCCATTTACTGTATATTTCCTATCTATATTAGGCCTTCCAAAAAGCATTACCTCACATTTGCCCAGATTAAACTCCATCTGCCATCTCTACATCCAAGCCTCCAACTGATCTGTAACCTGCCGTATTCTCTGATGGTCCTCATCGCTACCCGCAAATCCTCCAACCTTTGTGTCATCCGCAAATTTACTAATCAATCCAGTTACATTTTCCCCAAATCATTTATATATATATTACAAACAGCAAAGATTCCAGCACTGATCCCTGAGGAATATAAGTAATCTATGCCTTTCTCAAATTGTACTGTTGTACTGTTCTATGTTATTTATTTTGTGCCCTGACTTGTATTGGCTGCATTTTATAAATATACACTCAACTAAATTATTAATCAATATTTTCATTAGAAAAGGTCCCAGATCATATTTAATAGCTCTGCTGCTTTTTTATCTCTGGGTTCCAGTTTCTCACAATCATCTTGAAGTGAACCATTGTTCTATTTTTATATTCAATAGACATTTGATAGAGTCCCTACAGTGCAGGAGAGGCCATTCAGCCCATTGGGTCTGTGACAATTCTCTGAGACAGGCCCTCTTAACCGCCCTATCCCCATATATTTCCCATGGCTAATCCATTCAACCTACACCTTTTGGAACACCAAGGGACAATATAGCATGGCCAGTCCTTGGAATGTGCACATCTTTGGACTGTGGGAGGAAACCGGAGCACCCAGGGTGTCCGCACAGACACACAGAGAATGTGCAGACTCCACACAGACAATGACCTAGGCTGGTATTGAACCTGGATTTTTGGAGCTGTGAGGCAGCAGAGCTAACCACTGTGCCGCCCTTTGAAATACTGTCAGAAAACTCATGCTCACCATTTGTTTGGCTCCATTGTTACTAACTAAAGCCATCTGTTTATCTCAAATATTTACTTCCATCCTTATGGGGAATAAACAGTGTACATGTTCTCCTTCATTTCTCTTCAATCTATGTTGGCTGTAATGAAATTCTACAGCAGCACCAACTTTATATTTATATAGAGCCCTTAATAAAATGGACAGTCCCAAGGCATTTCAGAGAGCATTATAAAATAGACAGTGAGACACGTAAGAAGATAATTAGCTCAAATGGCCAAAAACTCAATCAAAGAGGTAAGTTTCATAACAGAGGAAAGTGATGCAGAGAGGCACCGAAACAGGACTCTAGAACTTTTCGGGCTGAGACAACTGAAGACACAGCTACCAATGCAGTACCGATCATAATAAGGAATGCACAAGGGGCCAGAATTAAAGGAATGCAGATATCTCCAAAGGTAGTCCAAAGATGTGCAGGTTAGTTGGATTGATCATGCTAAATTGCCTCTTCGTGTCCAAATATGTGTAGGATGGGAGGATTAATAGAGTAAATATGAGGGGTTACAATGATAGGGCAGGATGGGCATGACTAAGATGCTCTATCCAAGATAGATTATGACAGGCCAAATGGCTTTCTTCTGCACTTAGGGATTCCATGATCTCAGGTGATTGGGGGACTGGAGGAGATTACAGAGATGGGGAAAGGCAAGGCTATGGAGGAATCGGAAAACAAGAATATTTTAAAATTAATATATTGCTTGACTGGGAGCCAATATAGGTGAATAAGCAAAGGGCAATAGGGAATCAGGACTTGCTGTGAGTTATGACCCAGACAGTTGAGTTTTGGATGACATCAAGTTTACAATTTCAATTGATTCCTTGCAAATAGTTCTTCAAATAGCTTTCTGATTCTAGGATAGATTTCTAAGTGATTTTTTTTTTTCAGAAAACCTTTAAACATTTGTTATTCATTCAGACTTCTCTGTTGGAGACTAGTATTTCTATCGTTGATCTTTCTTCCAAGATGTGTTATGAGTTTGGAATTGCTATGGTCCTTTAGCGTGGAACCTGACGAGATGAGAAAGACAATCATTGCAGTTACAAGGAGTAAATCTCTAGGCAGTCAGGTCGAGAAGGTTGTTAGGAAGGCATATGGAGTCTTGGCTTTTATTGGTAGAGGGATTGAATTTCGGAGCCGCAACGTCATGTTGCAACTGTACAAAACTCTAGTGCGGCCGCACTTGGAGTATTGTGTGCAGTTATGGTCCCCACATTATAAGAAAGATGTGGAGGCATTGGAGAGGGTACAGAGGAGGTTTACCAGGATGTTGCCTGGTATGGAGGGCAGGTCTCATGAAGAGAGGTTGAAGGATTTGAGGTTGTTTTCGTTAGAAAGGAAGCGGCTAAGAGGGGATCTTATTGAAACATATAAGATGATTAGAGGTTTAGATAGGGTGGACAGTGATAGCCTTTTTCCTAGGATGGGAAAAGCTAGCACGAGGGGACACAGCTTTAAATTAAGGGGTGATAGTTATAGGACGGATATCAGAGGTAGGTTCTTTACCCAAAGGGTGGTTCGGGAGTGGAATGCCCTGCCTGCAGCAGTGTAGATGCGCCAAGTTTGGTGGCGTTTAAGAGGTTAGTTGATAAGTATATGGAAGAGAAGGGAATGGTTTAGTTTGGAGGGGCATTGCTTTTTATATTGGTCGGCGCAACATCGAAGGCCGAAGGGCCTGTTCTGTGCTGTAATGTTCTATGTTCTAGTTAGTTGTATTGTATGATGAGTAATTCCCCACCACAATTTCATACGATCATTCAGTTGCCTTAGAAAATTGGAGAGGAGTTTCTCAGAGATTTCCTGAATTGCCTGCAGCTTGTTTATCTGTCTGTTTATCCCAGGAAATAGTTGGTATTGCAAGAGGAAAAAGTGGGGGACATAGGGAATAAACAGTGTACATTTATGCTATTGATGGATGGGGTGAGCATAATGGGACTAAATGTCTTTTCTTGCCCTTTGCAAACATTCTTATATCCTGAAAAATATCTCAATGTAATTATGATAACTGGATTTTGGATGCTTCCCAATATGTGATTGATGTACCACAAACTGTGTCATTGTTGAAGATCAAACCCAGAATAGTCTCTGTCTAATTTTGGCTGCATGACAAACTGTTAAGAGACAATCCTGCACCACATTTAAAGCACATGCTTCTCTTTTCCAGATCTGGATAATTTAAATGTCAGCTAATGTTCATGCCTCACTTGTCCATATTGGCATCTGCAATGTCTGCCCTTTCTCTATACTCTGTGCCCTGGCATTTTAGTCTCTCAAATAAATGTCCTTCCACCAGGTCATTGTGCTTCATTTTTATATCATACATTTATTGCCTTTCTACAAATTTATTTTTTCTGTTCCAAATATTAATAGAACCAAAGCACTTTTACCTTCTTATTATTTTTCCTCTTTGCGTTTTCTCTTCAAATTTAACCTGTATATACTTTCTTGTTTTCATGTCTGCATGTAGTAAAAACAACTCTACACACCATCCTTCTGATATTAAAAATGACCTATACTGGCCACTATACAAAATAACGGATTATCAGTACAATACAAACCACAATCTGAAGTCAAAGTACATGTTTCTGTCTTGTTCAGTGGGTTGCAGCAGTCCTACAGCCCTCATTGTACTCTGGACAGGAAACCTAAAGTCACAGACTGTGAACCACTAGCCCCAGGAGCTGGTCATCTCAATTTCTCCTCCTTTCATTTATTTATTCAGATTTTCTCTTCAAGCTCTCAACTGTATTTCCAACAGGATGTCATTAAATGTGTAACAGTGAATCCACAATTAATCTTCTGGGGTGTGGGACAGGACAGAACAGAACCCAGACACCATAAATACTGTCACTGGTCAGTGTCTATTGGTAGATCCCATAATTGTCACAAAGAACATCTGACTTTTAATTTATTCATCAAATGAACTACCAGAGACAGTTGCATTCAAACCTTGATGACACTAACCAAGTAGTCAAGACAGAGCCCATTATATTTGCAACTTTACAGACTGTAATTTCACTCAGTGTCTCACTAGAGACACCTAAGGGTATTAGAAGGGCATGACATGTCATTTAGTTTTCATTGTGTGGCTTCAAGTGTAAATTAAATACATCTAGTACCATATAATTACAAAATGGTACCTCTTTTATTCTCTCAGCATTTCAAACCAGTCCAACCAACATTAAACAGGCACTGAACTTACAACATCTCCATCAGAATCAGTAAGAAAAGAACATTTAGGTTTTCAGCGATGTGCCTTTCAGAACCCGAGAGAGTACTAGATGAGTAAATTCTTAAAAATTGCTGTGACCCCAGAATGAGAGCCAATTATGGAGGAAAGGAGGTGCTGTGAGTAGAATAGTGAGACCAGGGTTTGGTTCAGAGTGGTTGGAGAATAGGCAGCAATGTCTTTTTCTTCCACCTTGCCGTTTTGAGGTCTTGTTAGATGTGTGGAGTGGGTTTTAGAGCAGATTTAATTAGGCCGTGCCCACCAGACCAAGGCAAGCAAAAAAAAGTCCAGGCATGACAAGAGGCCTCAGGAGTCAGCCCCATGACTGATCCTTCTGAATCTTCACCTCCATGGTTACCATGGAGAAGAGGGAGCTATGAGGATTGCAACCTACACTTTTTGGAACCCATGTTCTATGCAATCAGGAACTGAACAAGAAGCTCCCACGGGCCTATGGTAACTCTTGGGCTGTATTGTTCAAGTCTGGTCTTAAAGAAGATGGGAGGAATGGGGGAAAGATTTTGGAAGGGAGTTTCAGAGCTCAGGGGAGAATGAGAAGATGCACAAGGGACCAGAATTGAAACAATGCAAAATTCCTGAAGGGTTACAGAAATAATGAGGACCGTGGAGGGATTTGAAGGCAACAATGAATTTTTGCATAGCTGGCTCCTTTCAAGCTATCACTTGTGCTTTTGCCACATTGTACAGATTTCAGAACTCTAGTTACCCAGCAGAAATTATTTCCCTACGGAAAGGAAGCGATACCAAACGAGAGTGAAACAGCTTATCAAACAATCAGGTTCCCTGAAGTACAAGATCTCAGCTGATAGTTCCCTTTCAACTACCAACAGAACCTTCCAACTCAATGTGGGTGAACACACAATGCAGCAGGGCTCATGATGGTTTAATCTGGCAGCTATGTCCTTTGTCAGCAGATTGAGCAAATGGGACTAGGGTAACCTGCTGGAGTCCTGGCCCCTGACAAAATCAGGTGGGATTTTGCTTTAAAGTTGGGAGAAGATTGTGAAAGTTAGCTGTAATTTCTGTCCCAATCTAATTTGATTATTCACTCAGCAGAATGTCAGCAAGGTCGGCCTGGGTTCTTGCCAGAGGAGAAGAAAAGTGAGATGACTGAGTCTGATATGCAGCCAGGAAAACTGGTGCATCAAACTTTGACTGACAATGTAAAAGCTATACCATCCTCTCTTTAGGAGCCCGAACATACTATGCATAACCACTCTTATTTCTGTCTGCTTCTTTCCACCTTTCTGACAAATTAATCCAAAAACGTGCATCCTGTCAATCTCCCTACCTAGATTTTGAGCTTTGCTTCAGTACTTATTTCCTGGTGATGAGTCCTCGATGAGAATGTCTTCTGCAATTCTCTGAGGAGAGCAGATAGAATTATACAGAAGGAACATCAGCCGGAGAGGTAGCTGCCTTGTTATTGCTAAGCCCTAGCTTTTGCATGCTCCTTGCAAATGAAGGGCACCTGCAAATGGCAGCCAAAGTTTAAAGCAGTAATTGATACAACGTCATCCAGCAAATTTACCCAACAGTTAGGCCTCCTGTCATCAGAACTCTTTCAAATCATCTACTAGTATGCGAGTTGATGGTCTGCAGATTCCTTAGATCACCTCACCACAAAGGCACCATCATATATTCTCCATTCCATGTAGCAAATGCTGAAGATTCTCTATAGATATGTAAAGTATATTTTCTGATTAAGTGCATCTTTGTTACAGTACTTATGCCATGCAGATTTGTGGATCCCTCTTTGGGCCTAACTCTTCCTCTTGTTGTTGCTTGTTTGCTGCCTTTCGGGGATAACCTTGGTTAACTCTCACACCTAAGTCAAAGTGTTATAGGTTTAAACTTCACTCTAGGATAAAAACATACAATCCAGGCTGGAAAAAGGGTGATGCTGGGGGAATGCCTATGTTCCCTTTTTCTGGACGAGACATATTAAACCAACCAATGTGAAAGATCCCATGGCATCACTTCTCATGATGAAAATCATCAAAAGCAGATTAATCCGTTGTTCATCTTATTGCTGTTTGTTGCACCTAGTGCATATTTATTACCTTGCTTGCCCACGTCATAATAAATACATTTCAAAAGTACTTTGGGATGTTCTGAGCTTGTAAAAATCACAGTTTGCCCACTTACCCCTCCTCACACAACTGCAGGACTCCATCTGACTTTCTTGAAGTAGATGTTTTTGTCCTGTTGCCTTTGTTTGGATGGTTTGACAGATGCTCACATGATGGCCTTACTCCCTGAGTATTAGTTGCATTATCTTGAAAGGCCTCTCTGAAGATCAAAAGGAGATATGTACTTGCATGAGGTGTTTAGCAAAACACTGTGCAGGCGGTACAGTTTTGTTCAGGGGTTGGTGCCTGGCTGAGTGACTTGCTGAACGTATTTCGGGAACTAGCAAGAAAATATTGAAGCCACCTTGTTGGGTTATGAAGTAACCATCAAACATCCTTTCTATGGACTTTTCCCTCCTGCACCTCACAATCATAGAGGGTAGGGTTCTCTTGGTAAATGTGACAACTTCACTGGATAGCCAATCCACTGGTTGCAGACAATCTTCTTTAAAAGTAGTTGGTTTCAGCATGAGGATGTATGAAAATTGTCAAAAAGACCTAAGTGTATTCACTAGGTATGAAAGGGCAACTACGGAGCACTCAAGTTATTTTAGGAGTCATACTAGTTTGGTAGCAAAATATGCAATAGCCATTTTCTTTGGCAGTCAACACATTACAGTTGCAACCGTAGCTTTATAGATGTAGTAGTTAAGGATTGTACGATGTGAGAGGTGGGGAAAATATTTTGCAGCTACAATGCTGATGTGGCACCATTTTGTGGATTAACTTTTTCATGACTTTCCTTTCCCTTCTACTGGCTCTGTTTAGTCACCCCTTTTTTTGGTGCTCCCTCCCAAGTCCAGAGCGCCTGTTTCTTGTTTGATCTTATGACGTATCTCAGTGGGAGATTCTGTTTCATCAGCTGACTGCTTCCTGCAATTTGTGCTGCAAAACTGGCCTTCATCATTGACACATTGTGCAACAACATGGGTGGGAATTTACAGACCAGCTTGTCCCAAAAACTATAAAACCTTCCCATTGTCTGTCCTTCACCCGCTCTGATTCCTGTGATGGACAGGGCAGTAAAATTCTGGCCCACATCTAACCTCTTGTAGGAGGTGCCATTCCTACTTCTTGTCAACATCACCATCATTGCAATGTATAAGTAGCAACTCACCTGATTGTGTTTGTGGGATTGTGAAACTACAGCAACTCTCCTCATTCCCTGACCACTTGTTGCGACAGCATTCCATGTGCAAGAGCAACATGTGTGGACTTTAAATGAGATGGCCTCAATGAATTCAACAAAGCTGAGAATCATGCAGACACATGCAATTACCAAAAGAACAGGCACATTTTCTCTGCAAACACAGAATTGACCTGAAGGTGGAAGTTGTTGGATAATGTATGGACATTAAAGATCTTCAAAAATTGAAACCTTTGACTTCAGTAATAGCATTCCCATTAAGCCTGACGTGCAACCAACTCCAGGCAGTAAGTGGAGACTGTCTGATTTTAGTTGACATTTTGGTAGACACAAATCAGGTGAGTGACATTATGCCAGCAGGAATCACTACAGCTTCCAAAACAGTCCTGAGTGGTGAGGGAAATGGGTTGCTGTCTTCTGGCACCCTGGCAGTGTCAACCTGGTTATGCCAACCTATCAGTGGCAACCTGGCACTGCCAAGTTGGTACTGCCTGGGCATCGGAATTGGGCCACTAGAGGACCCCATTAGGGATCTCCCCTTTATGTGTGTGTGGACAGGGTGACAAAGTTGAGGGGAGGTGGGGATGCCTACAATTTGGGATGAGGACGAGGGGACATATCTGCATGGCAGGGATGGAGGGAAGGGGGTGCACTCTGATGTCCCAATGCTGGTAATGATGGAAGGTGGGGATCTTTAACTTCAATGTGAGATCAGGGCGTTTCCTCCCTCTCCCCCAACCCAGGCTCCATGCAGACAGCCTTGCCAGTGTCTTTAGGCCCCACTCCTCAGAAATAATGGCCCAAAGCATACCCACCGCCCCGCTCCTTCCCTCCCATCTTGCTTTTTCATTTTGACAATGTGTCAGGATTCTGGAGAGAAAACCTATCTCTTTCTCTGAGGAGGAACACTCCGGTTTTCAGTCAGAACCTGACACTATCAATTTTTTGGATAAATTCCGTCCATAGCTCTGGCTATGAAAGGAGTATTCACATCACGGAATGTCAAACTGTTAATCAGACTGTGAATCCTTCCACATATTGACGTGATTCTCCAGGGGGGAATGTGTAAGGATATGAAAGCAACAACATCACAGCAAGGCAATGAGTGGGTATTAAGTGAATAATTGTGACTCTTGCTTCTTTATTCAGTGTTGTTGGACCAACTGTCTAATTCCAGCCTTTTCTGAATTTATTTTCACTTCTTTTCTGGTTCTCTTAAAAAAAAACTGCTAAATAATTCCACTTTTTACTTCCTTATTCCCTTTTCTCCCACTCAGTTAAATAGTTTATTTTTCAGATTCTAATCTTAACCAAGTCCAAATGATATACAAAGCAACAGATGGCCCTGCTGTCCAATTACAGTATCTTCTGATCCTTTTTCTGAAGAGGTTTTTCTTTTGGTGCCTTGACAGTGTCACATACAACTGCTCCAGTGTTATTTTAGTAAATCAATGCCACGACATTTGAACCGTTGTTTAACCTTGTACTGCAGCTCCTGTTAAAACCAAAACAGAGCACAAAGCCTTCCAAGCAATTCTTTTAACCTTTGTAAAAAAATGAATTATACTCAATGAGTTCTAAAAAGCTGAGTACGTTTTTAAGAGAATTTTCTGCTCGAGAACTTCTTAGAAACTTAATACATTTCAGAGAGAATTCTGTGCTCCCAGCTGGTCACTGAAGGGAATGCAGAATGAAATGAGGACAATAAGACTACAAACCCCAATTCTGCAGTTCCTCAGGGTGATTGCTGGAAGCATGGAATTGGCCCTACTGTACAAAGTCAAGGTCAAGCCAGTTGATTGCATGGCTTAGCTTCTCAGCTGCCTGCGGGTCAACTGTATTTGTTCGTACGGAATGACCTCTTCTCAGCCTCCCCTCTGGCAGCTGTTGTGGAAAAATCTTTCGGACAATACACTGGGCATTCTCTCATCATTTTACAAATCTCTGTGAACTCTGCCCACAACGCTGTAGGCAACAGAGAATTCAGGATGGTCTATCAGTCCTCTTCAGTGTGAAAGCAGTACCACAGTCACTTGGACCAAAGCAAATCAACTTTTGTGTAGTAACCTCCAGGAATTAGCAACACCAAGGACTGACTGCTACACACATGGCTGTCTGACTTTTGACCCTTTGTTTCTGACAACTAAACCAAGCCCATTCCAGTCCCCATCCCAATGTGAAGGTGCATTTTCTGCAACAGATTCTGTGGACTCTCATTATGATCTTTCCTTACCACCACTACCTCCCTGCCAGTATTATGCATTGCAAATATACTGTTAGCAAATTAACACTTCATTGTAAGCCTCCTGTGGGCTCCTGTATGCTATTCCTCACAGCACTATGCAGGATGACTTTAAGGTAAAGATTTGCTGTACATCATCATCAACTCAATGATCCGACTGTCCTAAGCACATAAAACAATGCTAAACAAAGTCAGGGAAGTGAGTGTGAGTTTCTGATCGTAGAAATGGTTTCAGAAGATTTATAAGATCTCCAATCTAGAGGAGAATCCATAAGGAGTTTGACAGGACCTGTCATTGTCAGATCCCCTCTCAGTCAGCTTGTAACAAATTGCCTGCTAGTTGATCCCTGAAAAACACATTCCTTCGAAGTGGCTCCTAGCAGAGTAGAGTAGCAATTGACATGAAGGTTTGTGCATCCCAGTTTCTTTCCATCTCTCCTACTAGGAAGTCCCAATATTTGAAGAAAACCCCAGTGAGGATCTAAGATTACTGAGTAAAAGTTCTTATTAGGGAGCTGGGTTCTGCCATTTCACCCACATCATCCAAGCACAGCGAGCAGATCTGCCTCATTTTTTGATTAATCTCATGACAATAAAAAGAAGTGTTTGTTTCCCTGACTCTAGCACCCTGCGTTGCTTGAAGGCTTTATTGTATGTCTAAAGCCAATGTTGCGTGCCAGTTATCTGGCGTTTGGTATTTTAGCTGCTTTTGAATGTACATGAGAAAGTTTCCAGCCTGTGACTGAACAGATATGAAGCTTGGTTCAGCTCAGCTCCAGTCTGCCCCACATGTATAGCACAAACTGTAGCCTGGGTTTGTGAACCTGCTGCGTCCACCAATTAACAAATTGTTTGCACGTTAGCCTAAGAAAAGCAGTGTTACGTCTTGTGTCTGTGATTAGTTTGGTTTTGGCTTAACTGTCTCAAAATAAATGTGATGTCCAAACTCTGTACTTTGAAAAGTAAAAGCCTGGATGAGAATGTTGCTTAGAAATTGGGAGTTTCGACCTGCACCCATTACATCTAAACATGTCTCTGATTCTGACATTTGGTTAAAATGTACACTGGAGAAGCCCTTTAAACATCGATAATTGTCATTTGAGCCTATTACCAGAGCTGAAGATAGAAGCGATTCTGCACTCGCAATATTTGCAGCTTTTTTTAAATCAAAAGATTTAAGATGGCACAAGCACAGAATGGGCTGACTGAGAACTTGCCCCACTCCATCCGCCCCAAACCCCACCCCCATCCAATCAACCAACAAAAAGCACAAAGTGTGGAAAATGTCCCGGGGCAGTTTGTGAACGCAAAAATGTTCGAGATTGGGTCAGTACAGGAAAATCAGCTGGTGGAGAGGGCAGAGGCCGCCAACTTTACTGCTCTGACCCTCATTGACTCCAAAGCACTCAGTTACTCTGCCATCCATTGTGCCACTCCTCTCTAACCCCCATTATTCCAATGTCCTCTGTTGCTCTTCCCCTCACAGTTTCCCTTCAGTCACCTCTTTTCAGTGTTATTCTCCAGCACCGCCACCCCCCCTCCAACCTCGTGACTTTTCTATTATTCACAGTTTACAGTTGCGGTTTTTGCTGTCATTGAAGAAACTGACAGCCATGGTTAAGCGTTAACTGACTTTTTAATTGACTCTACTCAAATTAAACCACCTAGCAAGTGATGCTGCGATTAGCAAACTGTTCCTTAAGGTCTAACAATTAAAACCAGTACTTCAACCTCAATAGCAGGTCAGAGCCATGCTCCAATTCACTGCCCAATACGTATGGATTTGGACAAGAACGTATGTATCAGTTTCCACCCTCTGCTGTTGCTTTGGACTGTGCAATATGCCAATTGAGGAGACATAACCCATGAGCCCAATGTATCTGCATTAGGAGCAAGGACAGTGCATCTAGGTTAGATGTCTGCTGGATAGAGATAATGTAGTTAGATGTGCGTTGTGGGGAGGGAGCATCTGGTTTTGGAACCTACTGCAGGAGGGAGCAGTAGGATTTAAAATTCATGATGGTAAGGTTAGCTGTTGTGTGCGGAGGGACAGATGAAGTTAGGATCTGACTGTGGGAGGGACAGGTACACTGAGGTACACATTGCTGGAGGGAGTGGTAGGGCTAGGAGCTGACGTTGGGAGTGCAAGATAATGTTACGGGTCCATTGTGGAAGATAGAGTTAGCCAACTGGGGAAGCAAGAAGTAATGTCTGGAGCCCCTGCTGGAGCATGGTTAAGGAGTTTAGGAGTTCATTACAAGAAGAAAAAGTGGGAATAGGAGTCAAATGGGGGAAGAAGTCAGAATTAGCAAGCTACGATGGGAGCAAAGCCTTAGGGACCGGCTACTTGTGCAGTTAGCTTAGGAATTTACTGTTGGAGGGTGCAATGGGGATAGAAGCCAACTAGAGGGAGGAAAGGTGAGGCTAGCTGTGTGAGAGGGTTGTTTGAAATCAGTACAGGAGGGAGATGTAAGTTCAGGAGGTAGCAGTAAGAGGAAGGGATGGGTTTGGATGCTCACTGTGGGAGTGAGCAGCCACATTAACAGCATTCAAAATTAATTTGAAAGAAAGCAATTGGATTTATCATCCCCTTTGGGCTCTAACATATGAAGGAGCAGAGACTGACCTGAGAGTCCAATATCTTACCCGCAAGCATGGAGCTGAAATTTACACATTGAATTATATAGGACGTGCACCACAGAAATAGATCTTTCAGTCCAACTGGTCCGTGCTGGTGTTTATGTTCCAATCGAGCCCCCTTTCACAGTACTTCACACAATCTTATCAACATATCCAACTAATGCTTTAAAACCTCTCGTTCTCAAGGAGATCAACTCAATGGCAGATATACCCTTCTCTGGATGCTGTGATGCAATCTTCTTGGGGAAAAAGCTGCCTGCTCATACCTCACTCGAGTGGCCATTCCTCACTCATGAGCCTAAACTGAGAGTGTTAGCCAGTGATTTAACTGTAAAGGGCAACAGAGGCAAGGCCACTCATCTCCTCAGCTCTTCTCCATAATTTAGCACCGGCCAGTGGAAGTAATAGGACTTTCCTGGTCTACCTGGCTCAGCACCACTGGTCCAGGATGGAAGCTTTAAATCACTTTTCAATGAGGGCTACCCAGAGTTAATATCCAAGTGTTCAACATCATTTGGTGTTGTGTGTTAAATTAATGACTAGTTTCCATCAGTTGTCATTCTGTTCTATTGTTCTCCAAGTTGCACAACTAGGTGTCATTTAAATGTAAATGAAGATGATTATTGATCATTGGGATGTTCCAAGTTTGTCACTTGCTGTGTAATGGAGAATCCTGCATGTGATTCAATCTGTCCCTGCCACTTTCTCCTTAAATGGACAATGATCTGAAGTACAGATTTCAAAACTATTTTACTTACTTTTAATAAAAATGTCTTCCTTCTCATTTGAAAACAAATGCTAAATCTTTTGGTGCCAAAAGTACAGTGTCCCCATTGTCTACCTGCAGGTCAGTGTTAGGGAATTCCATATCGTGCGAGCTACTAGCACAAAAAAAATGTGACCACATCATTGCTTTCACCTAAATGGTCAGTGGCTAACAGCCACAAAAAAAATGGGCCAAAGATGGAAGGACAGTGCTGCTGGATGGAACGTACCTCATCCTCTAAATTATAGCATATATCAAGGAAGAAGACCTGTATTCCACTCATGAGTAACAAAACAGGGCAACCAAGTACAGTTAGCTATACATTACAGCTTTCTCCATGCAGTTTATCCAGCTCACAGTGACCAACTGTAAGGTTGTGTAACAATACTCCTAGAACGCAAGATCTGGGAAGCTCAATTTTTTTTTGCGGGGATGGGGGTTCACTTCCTATTCGATAAATTACTTAGTGTGGTGAAGAAACTCCAGGCTGAGTTTGTTGTCAGGGAGCTCATCTGCTTCAGCAGCACTCTAGACTCTGGACTGCTTTGAATTTTTTAACAGTAGAAAGTAGTCAATGATCTAATATTGCCTAATGGGAGTTGGAGCAGTAAGGGGAAAGGAGTAAGCGTGGAGCACTAGGGTGATACCACACAGGTCATATCATAGGATTCATAACACAGGGCTGATAATACCTGGCTGGTTACAATGTGCACAACATGCTTGATTTATTTTTAATAAAACAAGATTTGTGTTTGATCATGACAAGAAAAGGCTAGTAGCCAACATTTGGGCTTACTGTGTAGAGTGAAGAGGGAGCCTGCTTACCCTGGAAAGAATTTGCAAATTGCTTTTTAAAAACTATTCCATAAATAACTCAGAGATGAGCCAGCCCTGAATATGCCTTAGAAAGAAAAATCACAAGAGAGGCATCTTCCAAGCAGGCGTTTTGAGATTTTCTTTGACTGTAATATTGGAATGGTTAATCCAGCATTTGATCTCTTCCCCTCCATTCTTTATTCAAAGATGTTTATTATTAAGGCAAGCTCTGCTTGAGACTTAGATTTGCCATTTGTCAAATGGGGAAAAAAATGAAATAAAGTGGTCTGCAAAGCAAAAAGTTGAGTACGACCACCATGTGGGAGATGTTCACTTGGAAGCAGGATGAAGCCTCTCTCAGTGGTCAGTAAGCACATGCCACAGTATGCATCCTGCACCCTCAGTTATATAACAAATCAATTGAACAGTAGTGGTACTACTTTGAGGATAGGTCATCCAAGCAAACCAGCATCCATAGCAAGGTCTGGTACTCATGCCTAATCAATGTGTAATGTTTGCTGTCTCACATAAACAGCTTTAATGACAGTTGGCTTTAGAGGACTAAAATGTAACCTTCCACCACATTGAGTAAGTCCTAACTGGCCTCAGCGGATAACCATGATATTAATGAGGAGACAATCGGGTTACAAGTGTTTTAGAAATGTAAGAAACAAAGGACTAGTTTAAATTTCCATTGACTGGACAAAGTACTATACCATAATGAATGTCAAACAGGTTAAATTAAAATTCAAGTCACATATGGCAGTTAACTGAGAGCAGTCTGGATATATATACCTGCTATGTCTCATGAAAAATTAATGGATGTTACCCAAACAAACCCAAAGAAGATGATTGAAAAGCTGTTCTGCCCTGCCTTTTCACCTAGACGTCAATCAATCAATCTAATATATTCCTTGACAAATAACCGCATTGGATAAAAAGAAGCAGAACATTAAAGAAACAAAAAACGTGAAATAGTGCCAATATCAGTTTCATGAACACATAATCTGGAATGTTTAACTTGAAGGCTGGGGTAAATCAACTTGGGGAAAGAGTGTTTCATAGTGTTTGGGAGGAGAAGCTTGACTTTCATAAGTGAGGGAGGGATCGCGTGGAGTAGAGTAAGGAGAGTCATATCTTATTGCTATCGCAAGCTTTTTAAGGAGCAAGCCTAGTCATTCTTTCACCAATATGTAGAGATTGTACACCATGCATCGATTGTCTGGAGCATTAATCAGCAAGCAACTCCCAGACAACACACATGATGAGGAAATTCAGTGAGAACTTATGATACAAACCTCGAGATGCCACCTGTGGGTCAATGATATAAACAACAGGAAAGCAGCAGCTGAATATAACAGCCCGCTCCTGATACTTCAAAATCTATTGCTCTCCAACAATTCAAATGATCCAATTATTCAAATTAAGCAGCACAGTAAAATGGGAATTTAACACTTAATAAATTCATCATCAGATAATTCCAGTGAAGCGACTGGCACCAACAGGAGCAGACCTACACTAAATCGAATAGAGACGCACAGATTCAAATTTAGTCAAACAGAATGATGTGGAGGATGCATACTGACAAATCGGGTATTTGACAAGTAAAATCCCCTTATGTAAAAAGCAGGAGCCAGCAGCACTGCCCACTCAATTAAAGCCCCAACTTGAACCCTCCTCCAGTTTATTGAGAATGCTAGACATAATAAAGGGAAGACAAAACAATTTTTCTATTTTGCACAGAGCATGTAGGTCAAACAAAAGGGACACTGTAACTTGGGCAAACAAAAAGGAGATCAGAGGCTGCGCCCGAGATCAGTGCTGCCTCATCTAGAGAACTGTCTGGGGAGGCAAGCATTTCTATTACTGTGCAATAAAGTGGACAAAATACCCAGGTCCTTCTTACTCATTGAATTTATGCTGCATGTTACAGGAATTTTTAAAATGTGAAACATTTTTCTTTCTGTGTCTGAAACTCTCATTGAACTTGTTGTTTAACGTGCTGCCCCTCACCAGCAGTGCTTGATATTGTGAAGATGTGGATGGCTGTCAGTATTGTCAGTTCTGCCCTCTCTGCGAGGATTGCCCTGATTTGTAACTGTGCTGTAGAGCTGATTGTGCCGGTTTTATGTGTCGCAGTTTGTTGCAGAAGTGAGGGACGATGCAGTCCCCTTGTCTGCTCTCTCCCAGCCATTGCCTTCTTGTAAAGTATGTTCATGCTTTGGTTGCAAATGGCTTCCTGCGTTGTGAATTCTTATACAAAATAAACAATTCTGATCAATGACATGGTGTGGTCTGGTTCATGGTATGGTGGGCAGGGGGTGCTTAGCTTGTTTTTTTGCTACATTCAGCTGCTGCCTCAAGTGTTGATCCTTTGGCATCAGGTTTATTTTTAGCAGGTTTTATGTGGCAGCCTTCAGACAAATACCATTTTTCTCTCTCTGATGGGATGGAAAGTAGCAGCGAGATTGCTTCCCAGGCCATATTCTCCTTGGAATGTTTGACAATGGGTAATTACTCCTTATCTATAAAAGAACATTTAAGCTAATTAGCAGTGTGGCACTCATTAGCCAGACTGAAGTGCGAACTAGTTGACTCTTTCACATACAGCCTTTTCGTAAGGCTAAAAAAAAGCAACTTCACAGCCTGGTGCCTTGTACCTTCAGGAATACAACCCAGATCACTAAGCTCAACTCAACATCTGAAAGGTTTGTTTGGGATCACAAGCTTTTGGAGCAGTGCACTATCCTGTTGAAGGAGCAGTGCTCTAAAAGCTCGTGATTCCAAATAAACCAGTTGGATTTTAACTGTGAGAATTCTTACTGTACCCACCCCAGTCCAACACCGGCATCTCCACATCACAACATCTCAAAAGCTCTGGCAAAGCAACCAGCTGGATCACTGTTGTAATGGCAACAGGCGATTTCAAAGTTATGACGGTAAAAGGTAAGAGGATTATAACGAGCAATTCATATTGTTAGTATAATTAACTGTCCAAAAAAGGCTTCAGAATGCAATATGAACAATGGTGGTCGAAGAATCAAGGTGGTGGACAAGATACGATCAAAGTTGCCATTTGGGAGGAGATGTTGAAGCAATGGGGAATGTATCAACAAAGCAAGTGGGATTTCAACAGAATTGGCATGGGTGGACAAAGGGCCATAGTAAAGAAAGTGGGAGAGAAGGCAATGGGGGAACTGGATATGGACAAGAATTTGTTGTGGGGTTGGTAAGGCAGGGTGAGAAGAGTTCATGATATAACGTGGAGTGGGGGCAAGCAGCATAATACTTTGATGTGTAAGATGGGTTAACCATGAAAAGTCATATCTTTGTTAGAGGGCCCTTCATCCACAATAGTGCAACAAGTCACCCAACCGTGATGTGCTGATGGTGTGTTTTCCCAGGTAATCGAAAAGTAATAGAATCGTAGAATCCCTACAGTGCAGAAGATGCTTTTTGACCTATCAATTCTGCACCAAATCTCTAACAGAGAGTCTTACCCATGCCCTCTCTTCTGCTGTTTTCCCTGTAACCCTGCACATTTATCATGGCCAATCCACCTAACCTACACAACTTGGGACAGTAAAGGGCAATTTAAGTGCCAATGCACTTAACCTCACATCTTTGGACTGTGGAGGGAAACCGGAGCACCAGGAGGAAACCCAGGCAGGAAAAGGCGAATGTGCAAACTCCACACGGATGGTCGTCCAAGGCCAAAATTGAACCTGGTCCCTGGCGCTGTCCCTGCATCTGACAAAGGAGCAGCAAGTTCTCTGAAAGCTAGTGGCGTTTGCTACCAAACAAACCTGTTGGATTTTAACCTGGTGTTGTAAGACTTCTTGCTGTGAGGCAGCAATGCTAACCACTGTGTTACCATGCCACCCTAATAGTTAGCCATCCCTTACCTCTTCTGCAGACACAGATTCTTGTCAAATATGGGATGCATTCACAGCAATCTCTCTCCACCTCCACATCCATAGAATTCCAATAGCAAATGGCAGCAGGATATTCCATCTTGGAGGGCATCACTTCTGATCCTTCAGTCACCAGATACCCACATGTGTTATCCAAAGGAATGCTTGACAGATGGTCATCAAGAGAAGGTTTGCCAGCTGATTCTCCACCCACGGAAACTCAGAAAGCCAAACTTTTATATACAGCATGAGATCAGTAGAATGCAGGGATTGAACTTTGGATCATCCTTCGTAGAAATAGGATTAACACAAGCAAATTTTCAAAGATAAATTAAAAAATTGGGAAGATGAACTGGAAAACACCTGTTAAAAAAAGAACATGTATTTGTACAGTGTCTTTTTCAACTTCACATTGCCTCACAGTTAATAAAGTCTTTTTTGAAGAGCATTAATTGTTGTACTTACGTGAGGAAGCAATCAATCTAAAGGAGGTTGACAAGCAAGGCCCCATAAAAAAAGTCTGATAAGATCAGTTGTTTCAGTAATGTTGGTTGACGTTACTCAAGACAGCAGAATTCCCCTAATCTTTCATGTGAGATGTTTTATATCCACCTGAACAGGCAGACTCGTTTAACATCCCAGCAGTACAGCCCTTTCTGAGTACTACACTGAAGTATCAGCTTAAATGATGGATTCATGCCTTTGGAGCAGGGTGTGAATCCGTAACCTTCTGACTCAATGCTATCACTGGACATAAACTGACACTTTCATTTCACTAACTCATTACTTCTGAATTTGGCCATAAAATAGAGAAAGACGGATTATCACGGCTGCAGTAAGAGTAAGGTTCAAGATTTCAAATCTGGATTCTGCTGAATTTCCCAATCTGCTTCTGACAACAATTATATGTTATTTCAAGTTTGTATGTTACATGCCAATTAGAAGTAGAGCTAGCAGATTAAAATAAGACAAATGCCACACTTATGTGTGTGACTCTTCCTGACAATCTCTGCCGTTATAATAATTTCCAGGATTCCAGCCCGGAATATTTCCCCCTCATTACAGACATACAGATGATCTCCACATCCAACCTTCACTGGAACAGCTAACACCTCCCTCCAGCTGGTTAAAATTATTCTCTCACCAAACAGCTTCTCCTTCAACTCAAATTGCTTCCTCCAGTTAAAATACGTTGCTATCCATGAGTCCCTTTT
Organism: Sphyrna mokarran; assembly: GCA_024679065.1. Taxonomy (NCBI): domain Eukaryota; kingdom Metazoa; phylum Chordata; class Chondrichthyes; order Carcharhiniformes; family Carcharhinidae; genus Sphyrna; species Sphyrna mokarran. Next base: position 31,541,885 of record JAGIQG010000022.1, on the reverse strand, counting down.
GCAGGATATATTAAAACTCTCTGTTCCAATTTTAAGCTGATCTCCTGTCAGATATTTTGTCCTGCCATTTATGAATATATTTTTGTGACGTTTCCTCCCCTGATTCTGATCTGGAAAATTGATTAAATTTCCATCTATCCCTTGTTTTGATCTGGGCCATCTCAGATACTTTCTTCCTTTCCTAGACTTCCTTCTTTCTGTCCCTGAGGATAGACTTTGCATCAACCTTTATTCCCAGCCTACTAAATTCCATAATTACCTGAAATATATTCCTTTCTATCCCACCTTCCTGGAAAGAGTCCATTTCCTTGTCACAGTTTCTTTGCCTCCATTGCATCTGGTATCACCTTCCACAAAAAAGCTTTTAAATGTCCTATTTTTGCCCCCTCAGCTAAGAATTCCTTATCTTTATAGTGGATAGGGTTTATAACCAAGTCCCATATTTCTACTCAGACTTCATTTGCCCGACCACCCACTCCAACAACTGTCAACAGTCCCAACCCATCTCCATCACAACCCCAGTTCTTTAAAATGAAGATAGGGGTACCTTGTCCTCATCTCCCACCCCCATTCGACAGATCATCATGAGTCATTTCCACCACATGATCTCACCACCAAACCTATCACTTCTCCTCCTCTTCAACATCCTGAACTAACCATCTCCTCCCTGGCTCGCTCGTCTACCTGCCCTGCTTCCTGCTTTTCGTCACTGATATCTCCCTACACCAGGTACAGGCTCCAGATAAACAAAAATGTGCATGTATTTCTTCAAACCCAGCATGCGCTATTCATTATTCATAATGTAGTCTTCTCTACATTATACATGTCAAATGAAAGTAAATGCTTTGCTGAATATTTCCATTATGTCTGCATGCATGACCCTGAACTCCCAATTACTTGCCATTTCAATTTTCTGTCCCACACCGATCTCTGTACTGACCCAATAAGCCTTAATGAGAGCTGACAGGACAGTATTTTACTTGTCTATCAGGTACTTAGCAGCCTTCTAGCTTTAATATTGACTTTGGTAATTCATACCTTAACTATGGCTCCTACTTGCTGGCAGGAAATATTTGCTGGCAATGTGGAATGAATAAGTCAGTATTTCAATTACTTGAAAATTGTACTGGGGAAAAATTGGCTCAGCGCTTACGAAGGGGGAGCACATTATCTGAACATCATGAGGTTGGGCTGGAGTGTGCTCTTTGTGCCAACCCGTTTGTTGAATTCTATAAGGCTTCTTCAAGGGCCATAGAACTATACAATCCCTACAGTGCAGAAGGAGGCCATTTGGCCTATCCAGTTTGCACCAACTCCCTGAAAAAGAATCTTACCCATCAGCCCTCGACAGAACCTCCATAACGCCATTTACCATGGCTAATTCATCTAACTGACACATCTTGGGTCAATAAAGGGTAATTTAGCATGGTCAATCCACCTAACCTGTACATCTTTGGACTGTGGGATGAAACCAGAGCACTCAGAGGAAAGCTACGTAGACATGGGGAGAACGTGCAAACTCCACACACAAGCACCTAAGGCCAGAATTGAACCTGCGACCCTGGTGCTGTGAGGCACCATTGAGCCACCAGGCACAAAAGATTTCTTCTGCATTTCCAGTCTTTTACATTTCTCTTTGACACTAGTCTTATTTTCCACATGCGCCTATCCCCACAACTGCACACTTAGATACTTTCATAACATTTTATTTCTACCATTATATCTCCTATCATTATGCTGAGTTAAAAATCTACTGGTTTTCATTTAAGTACTTCCTTTGTATTTTTAACCATCTAAATGTATTCCCCTCTTTCTCCACCTCTCTTCCCTCTCTACTCTTGCTCCACTGCCCTCTTCTCTCTCCTTCCCCCCTTCCATGCTTTCTCCCCTCCCCTTGCTGCTCTTCCCTTCACTCTCCTGTTGCCTCCCCTCCCTATGTCCCTCATTTCTCCCCTGTTCTAAAATGATCGGTCCGCACCAGGAATATTACTCTGTCAGTTGCCTGCACAACTTCTGCCTGACCTGTTGGAAAAGTTTCCAGCAAATTCTGCTTTTATTGCAAGACTCCTTCATGTTTGTCACTGAACTGATTTTCTAAATCTATTCTATACCCTTCCTCACTCTTGGGTTGCCAGCCATCCAGATGGTCGTGCAGTCTCCAGGAAAGAAACATTCATCTCCAAGCCAATGCTGTGAGCAACCTGAGAGAAACATTATTAAAAAATGATTAACAGGGGCGTGAAAAATTGTTTTTATCATTTCCTTCTGAATACTTCCACTCCTGTATGATTTTTAAAAAGAGTGCTGATTGGGAAAAGATAGTTTTGTGGGGTGGGAGGTGAGAAATATGTGATGAAACTTAAAGGAATATATCCAACAGATTTGGTAATTTTATTCCCAGAGGTAGGGATCCTATGATCCTGGATGCTTGCATAGTGCAACACTCCCTCCCCATTTTCTATTTTTTCCTAATACCTCTCCACATTGACTTGTTGCGTTTTTTTTAAGTCCTGCAGTTGAAATGGCTGACACACACACACGCACACACACAAACAAACCCCCATGCTGACAGAGGAACTTGTTCTCAAGTCCTGGAGTCTGCTCCAAAGAATGACTGCACAAGTTTTAATTTAGTCAGGATAGCGAACGCAGCAAGAGATAAGCCCAAAGCCCATAGACATTCTGAGATTTGCCTGAATACAGGTTTTAAATAACATTGGTCCAGCCTCCTTCTCAACAGTTGTCAGAGAGGATTTGTTGGCAGATTTTAAAATGAATGAATATTTCCAAAGTTTTACTTGGCAGAAAAATGACTGTGGAGTCATAGAGCGAGTTATAGAGTCAATTTGATGCAGAAGTAGGCCATTCAGCCCTTTAAGTCCATGTCGGTTCTCTAAACAGCAATCCAAACAGTCCCATTCCCTTAATTTATCCCTGTAGTCCTAAGAAGCGTCTGTAATCAAAATACCCTAATTTGCATATATTTATTTCAGTAGGTGCCTGGTAGACTAATATGGGGAAACAGAAGTTGTATTTCTCTTTGTTATCACTCTGGTCAAACATATTTTCTCTAATGTAACCAACGTGAAATTTAAAAGCCTATCAGAAAGATGCAAAACAGAATGTCCATGAATTTTCTCATAGATTGCTATCATACAACAAAGGGTGAACTTCTGTGAACACTTACCCAGATAATGCTCCCCATGGTACATGAAGCTGTTCTGTGCACCATGGCCTGTTTGTCCAATATAGTAACCTGTGATATTGGCAATATCCGATGTTACAATATATTGCAACCACATGACTGCAGCCAAAGAGCATAACAGGCACTGTATGATCATAGGAATGCGCCAAGAGGGCAAAGATGCAGATCAAGTGAGGAAAAAAGTCTCCTGGTGTTAAGAAAGGAGGATGCAACCAGGATTGAGATCAAAACTGAGATTCAGATTCACTATGTGGGACATTTCAGTGTCTGCTGAGTTTGAGTTTCAGTAAGGGCACGAGGAATTCTGTTAAAATGAGCAAGGGAGTGTTGCAAAGATTTGTAGCAAAGATTGGTACAGGAGCCTGAAGGAGGATTTACAGATGGACAGTGGAATCAAGACTTTGTTAGAATGCATGTAAGTTTAGAAAAACTGCAATTAAAATGTCCATAAAATTCACCCTGGTAAGAAGGAAACATGAAAAAACAAGTTCAATTGGGTCACTTGAGGGTTACAAGGTAGCAAGGAATGAGTTAAAAAAATGGCTTAGGAGAGTTAGGAGGGGGCATGAGAATCCTTGGTGAATCGGATAAAGGAAAACCACAAGGCTTTTTATTTTTATGTGAGAAATAAAAGAATGACCTGGGTGAGGTTAGAGCCAGTCAAGGATAGTGGTGGGAACTGGTGCATGGAGTCAGAAGAAGTAGGTGAGGCATTCAATGGATACTTCTCTTCAGTGTTCACTAAGGAGAGGGGCCATGTGTTTGAGGAGGAGTGTGTGATACAGGTTGATAGGATAGAGGAGGTAGATGTTCTGAGGGAATATGTATTAGCAATTTTGAAAATCCTGAGGATTGATAAGTTCCCTGGGCCAAATTGGATACTTCTTAGAATACTTTGGGAGGCACATGATGAGATTGCAGAACCTTTAGCTTTAATCTTTGGATCCTCACTGTCCACAGGAATTGTGCCAGAGGACTGGAGAGTGGTGAATGTTGTTTTTCTCTTCAAGAAACAAAATAGGAATGACCCTGATAATTATAGGCCAGTTAGTCTTACTTCAGTGGTCAGTAAGTTAATGTAAAGGGTTCTGAGAGATAGGATTTATGACCATTTAGAAAGATGCAGCTTAATCCAGGATAGCCAGCACAGTTTCATGAGGGGTAAGTCCTGCCTCACAAATTTAATTGAATTCTTTGAGGAGGTAACTAAGTGTGTAGATGAAGGTAGAGCAGTTGATGTCGTATACATGGATTTTAGTAAGGCGTTTGATAAGGTTCTCCATGGTAGGCTCATGAAGGAAGTAAGGAAGTGTGGGATAGAAGGAAATTTGGCCGATTGGATAAGTAACTGGCTGTTTCATAGAAGATGAAGGGTGGTGATGGAGAGAAAATTTTCAGACTGGAGACCAGTTACCGGCGGTGTACCACAGGGATCAGTGCTGGGTCCTCTGCTATTTGTGATTTTTATCAATGACTTGGAAGAGGGGGTTGAAGGGTGGGTTAATAAATTTGCTGATGACAGCAAGTTTGGTGGAGTAGTGGATGAGGTGGAGGGCTCTTGTAGGCTGCAAAGGGACATTTATAAGATGCAGAGCTGGGCGGAATACTGGCAGATGGAGTTTAATCCTGATAAGTGCAAAGTGATTCATTTTGGTAGAACAATCTTGAATGCAGATTACAAGGTTAACAGCAGGGTTCTTGGGGTTCATATCTACAGTTCTCTGAATGTTGCCACTCAAGTGGATAGAACCATGAAGAAGGCTTATGGTGTGTTAGCATTTATTAATAGGTAATTTGACTTTAAAAACCGTGAGGTTATGCTGCAACTGTACAGGACCTGGGTGAGACACATTTGGAATACTGTGTGCAGTTCTGGTCACTTGGTGTTAAGAAGGATGTGGAAGCATTGGAGAGAGTGCAGAGAAGATTTACCAGGATGCTACTTGGTTTGGAGGGTAGGTCTTATGAGGAAAGGTTGAGGGAGCTGGGCTGTTTCTCTTTAGAATGGCGGGGGGTGAGAGGCAACTTAATAGAGGTTTATAAGATGATGAGGCAGAGAGATAGAGTGGATGTGCGAAGACTATTTCCTCGGGTGGATGTAGCTGTTACTAGGGGGCATAATTATAAGGCTCATGATGGGAGATATAGGAGGATGTCTGAGGTAGGTTCTTTACTCAGAGAGTGATTGGGGTGTGGAATGCTCTGCCTGCTGGGATTGTGGAGTCAGACACCTTATTGGTTATTGGATAGGCACATGGAACACACCAGAACGCTGGAGTGGGATAGCTTGATCTAGGGTTTGGGCATAGCTTTGCATAGCATCAAGGGCTGAAGGGCCTGTTCTGTGCTGTACTGTTCTATGTTCGAAAGAAACTGATTAACAAAAAGCATCCACAATGAAACTGATTTATTGTAAATCATTATTATCCTTCGATACTATATTTACTCATTCTATCCTTCATTCCAAATCTCTTCTTCACTTTAAAATGGACCTGCTTCCCTACTTTGTAAGAGTTCCAGCATTGTGTTTGGAGCCAACATTGCTGTGATGATCTTTTTAGAGTATAGTCGACCCTCACAATTTGATCTGCAACAACTTGTATTTATATCTGACAGCACCAGGCTAAAGTCCAACAGGTTTATTTTGGTTCACAAGCTTTCAGAGCACTGCTCCTTCCTCAGGTGAGCAGCCAGGAGTGGGTTGGAATTGTTGAATCTGGAGGTAGCAACTCCGATCTGTGCGAGCAGTGCACAAGTTTATTACCTTCAACATTGGTAACAGATAAATGGTAGGATAAATGATAAGGAATATTGTTGGAGCAGAACCTGTTGAAGCATGAATGAAGCTTTCAGTAGCTGATGAACTGAGACAGGGCAAGGTTAGAATCATAGAGTGCAGAAGGAGGTCATTTGGCCCATCGAGGCTGCACCGACAACAATCCTACCCCAGGCCCTATCCCCACAACCCCATACATTTACCCCACTAATCCCTCTAATCTACATATCCCAGGATACCAGGGGGCAATTTCACATGGCCAATCAACCGAAATTGCACATCTTTGGACTTTGGGAGGAAACTAGAGCACCCGGGGGAAACCCACACAGGCACAGAGAGAATGTGCAAATTCCACATAGACAGTATCCTAAGCCAGAAATCGAATCCAGGTTCCTGGAACTGTGAAGCAGCAGTGCTAACCACTGTGCCAGCGGGCTGCCCTGGCTAATATTATGGAAGTGTAAATAGATGCCCCTAATGATGGCACAATAATAAGGTCACAAATTTAACACAAGTTGTGAACAAACTAATTTAATCTCAGACTGTTGCCAGGGAGAGGGATGGAGTCAGTAGCTGGGAGATGGTGTTTAGAATGGAAACAAAAAAGCGATGGCTTCCACCTTCCCAATATTTAATTGGAAGAAATCTCCACTCATCCAGTACTGTTAAATAAGCAATTTGAAACAGATGACAGTGTTGAGAGGAGTGATCGGTGAAGTAGAGTAGGATGTCATCAGCCTACATGCAAAAATATTCATCTTAAAGATGGGATGAGGTAGATAAATGGTCAAAAATTTTGAAATAAAATTTGCCAACATCAGGCCCTGAGGTAAAAGTTTTGATTGCAATTTTAAAAAGAGAATACCACAACCTCTCAGCAATTTAAATATGTTAAACTATAGATAGACTGAGACAGTGCCAATATTGTTTAAAATTCTCTGTGTACAGTCACTAAATTAAAGGAACCTCTGTATTAAAAACAAGGCTAGCTAGCTTCATCTTTGTCACTTTGCTTAGAGCCCCAAGCACCAAAGGCTGATTCATCTGCTAAAACTAACATCCACGCGAATCACTCACAAAGCTTGAATTTATTGCAAGCCCACCATCATAGGAAACTAGATTATTATCTATGCCATTTTATACTGTTTGGCATCCCACTGATCTTAATTAAATTTACAATCTTCCATGTAAAAATCAGTCCAAATATTCTGAAAGTCTAAATAAATAATAAATGTGCCAAACCCAACTGCGATGTAATTCTACATTCGTGGCTACTTTTCATTATAATTCTGCTTGACAGGTTCTGCTCCAACATATTCCTCACAATCAATTCTACCATTTATCCGTTACCAATGTTAAGACTAATAAATCTGTGCACTGCTCACACAGATCTGGGTCTTATCACAGCTGGCTGTGATCCAAAAATAAACATGCCAGGATTCACAAAGGCTGGTAGCTATAAGACCAATTTTCATTTTCACAAATTGTGCTTTGACTATTAATTTTGTCATCTATCCTGCTCACTGGAGCAGGCATGATGTGGTGGACTCTGGCCTAGCAGAAGGTTGGAAATGGTTTATTTGGCTGCTCAGTAACTGTAATACAGTTGATCACAGCTGCCACTGGGAGAAAGCTCTGTTATCTGAGGCAATACAAATTGTTTTTCCAGGCTTCCATCTGCCATTATCCCAAATAATGCCCACTGTTGCAGGAAAAACATGACCAAGACCACAGCCCCCACCACCACCATCTCCCCCCCACCTCCCCCACCACCACCACCACCACCACCGCCCCCCCAACCCTGGTCTGATGCAGTCCAACTCAAATCAAAGTATACATTCACGATGCAAGGACTTCAGAAACCAAAATGAAAGCCTAGTGGTGCACTGAGTCTCTTCACGTTTCAGCAGTTGGTCAGCAAACTACCAAAGAAACTGCTTTGATTCACTAAGAAGGGGGTAGAAAGGCTCCCCTCTTTTCCCACTCGTTGTTTGATCATGAGTTTTATTTTAATGGAATATGCTTGCCAATTCAATAAGTGCTTAACTATTATCATGCTGTGATTTCAAAAGACACAGATACAAGTTTGCTAAGAAGTTATTAAAAGAAGGCAAAAATTGTATTTATTGTACATAATTTCTGGTATAAATAATAAAAATATTCTGATTTTCACATATACATGCATTAAAGGGAGGGAGGATATATTCAGCAGTTTTTTAAAAGTCTAACAAAAGTCAGTGATATAAAGATCTTATAGTTGGAGGACTAAGATGATTTCAGGCTGGGCTCAGTGGGCCTTCTGCATATTGCATCAATGTGATTAAAAGGTGTTGATGGACGATTTTTTTTTCTTCTGGAGGTAGCAGCTGATGAGTTGATCCTTAAAACACTGCAGGCAGCACAGTGGCACGGTGGTTAGCACTGCTATCTCACAGTGCCAGGGACCTGAGTTCAATTCCTGGCTTGGGTCGCTGTCAGTGTGGAGTTTGCGCATTTTCCCCATATCTGCATGGGTTTCCTCCGGATGCTCTGGTTTCTTCCCACAGTCTGAAAGACGTACCAGTTAGGTGGATTCGGTATGCTAAGTTCTCTCTCAGTGTACCTGAACAAGCGTTGGAATGTGGCGAGTAGGGGAATTTCACAGTAGCTTCATTGTAGTGTTAATGTAAGCTGACTTGTGACTAATAAATAAACTTTACATGCAGCAAATGGAGTCAAACAACAGGCAGGGCTCAAGTTTGCAGGATGGATGGAGACCGAGAGAGTATGTCAACTCAGGGACCTTCTTCTGGTCTCTGTTTGTCTGGTCTGTGTTCTGGTGAAAAGCAGTTTCTTGAAAAGACAGAAGAGAATCATCACATGAACCCTTCTCACCAACTGACCAATCACCTAAATACAGTCATAGCAAGTTGATTCCAGATTCGTGGTTTAGACGTCATTAGGTTACAGTTAGACAAGTTCCATCCTCAGCCAGGACCCATACTTTGAAGCCATTGTTTTGGATTTTTGTCTGTGAGTTGGGTGAACAGTTAGGACGATTGGCCCTGGAAATAGTGAGAAGAATGCTAGATGAGGAGGTGGGCTGCACTGAAGGCCTGTCTTGGGGCTCCAACAATATGTCCAAAACATGAAACATCTCTCCAGCTTTCACTGCTCACCAACCACATACTTCTCATGTCAACATATGTCACCACATGACCTATACTTAACCTAAGGCTCTCATTCACTCCAAACTATTCCACTATACCTAAATCTTTTGGCCCTTTATAAATTCTGTCAATTTAATGCCAACTAATTCCAGCACATGCCCATCCACCAATCATCTTTTACCCTATTATGCCAATTCATCAAGTATCCACAATGAGTAGACTCCAAAACACACGCAGAGATTGGATAAAATAAAGTTCCATACAATGAAGTTCTAAGTGTTTTTTGCAGTTTTCACTATATTGGGGAAAAACACTCATTCCTAAAAATCCATTTGCTCCATTTTCATTCCTGCAGTGGTGCAATGGTTAGTACTGCTGCCTCACATACTGAGACAGTGTTTGATTCTCAGCTTGGGTCCCTGTTTGTTTGGAGTTTCCATGTTCACTCCATGACTGCATGGGTTTCCTCTGGGTGCTCCAGTTTTCTCCCACAGTCTAAAAGAGGTGTTGGTAAAGTGCTTCGGCAATGCTAAATTGTCCCTCAGCATACCTGAATAGGCATTGGAGGGTGGCGACTGGGGGATTTTCACAGTAACTTCATTGCGGTGTTAATGTAAGCCTACTTGTCACACTCATAAATAAACTTTCAAATACATAAAGCTTTGTAACATTAAATATTACTTTCTAAAGAACAATCCCAATTACAACAAGCATTGGAATTATAGTCCCATTTCAAAGAATTTCTACCAATTGTAGCTGTCAATCAAATTGAAATGGCAGGTTGCTGTGACAATGGATGGTTGTGAAATCGGTCATATAGTACTAATCCAGAAATAGAAGCATTCAGGATTATGTCAAAATGGACTAAAATAGCAAGCAAAAGATTTTTCTTAACGTCCCACACATTTTTTTTTCAAAAATTTAAATGGCAGAACTTTTAAATGCCTTGATAACTCTGTTTGACAGTTCCATTGACAGTGCTTTTAACAATTCCTCTTGACAGTTGATTTTGACAGTTTTGTCAGGTCTGCTTATAGTTCCAATGAGTATGATAGTCAATGGGTTTATACACTTCCTGTGCACATTTATGTCAACCTGCAACAATCCCAAAGGACACCTGACCTCGTCTAAAGGTCATCTGTCCTCTCCCACAGGATACTTTACTAATTCCAAAGTACACTTAGTCATTCCCAACCATATGCAAAGGGGTTCCTTACCTCTCCAAAGGGGTACCCTAGCTACCGGAAGATACGCACAAAGTTCAGGCCTGCTCTTATCACTTCTACTCTGCAGACTTTGAGTTTCATATTCCTGGGATACAAAAGTCTGACTTCAGTAGAAGCAGATAGTGATTTAAATGATTTGCTGCCTCTGTGAGCCACTCACATGCAAAACATGGGCCGCCCCCATTCTCACCCTTGCGAAAAAGGCGAGTGCTGCATTTGGGTCATTCTGTCGATGCTTGTTCCCACCCAGTTAAAATCACAGCTAACTGGACATTTGATGAATGTGTCAGGTGATGCAGTCATTCACATTCATTTCAAGAGATTGTGTGTGATGTCCCAAACCACCTGGCTCCATTTTTCATGGCTTTGGCATTTGTAGTGTTCCATCTGTCTTTGAAGCTGTGGTTTTTGAGACACTGAAAAGCTGTTTGGTCTTTTAAAACTCAGTAAGAAGTCTCACAACACCAGGTTAAACTCCAACCAATTTATTTGATAGTAAACTCACTAGCTTTCAGGGTTTGCCCCTTTGTCAGGTGAATGGAGAGCTCTGGCCTCAAACTGGTCCATGCCAACCAGAATGTTTATCTAAGCTAAGCCCATATGCCAAACATTTGAGAATTTTGGTTTTCCTAGATTTTGACAGGTACTTACTTGTAAATATCTAAAAACACTCTCTAACTCTTCAACAGATAGGGCTTTTAATGTAGCAGATGTTATTTCACTTTGCTCTATGAAGATGCTAGCCTCAACTGAGGCATTTTAAACATTCTAGTATGTAAGTCACAAGATAATCTGTTTGGAAGTTTTTCAAATTCTTTGAGGGATCATTTTTTAAAATTAATTTTACAGGATGTGGACAATGCTGGCTAGGCTAGCACTTAATGCTAATTGCCCTTTGTCAGTGGTGGAGGGAATGGGTAGCAATCAAGTATGTTGCTTTGACCTGGATGGTGTCAAGCAGCTTCACTGTTGTTAGAGTTGCACTCAACCTGGAAGTTGGGAATATCCCATCACCTTTCTGACTTGTGCCTTGTAGATAATGGACAGGATCTGAGGAGTCAGGAGATAAGTTACTTGCATCAGGATTCCCAGCCTTTGACCTGTTCTGGTAGCCACAATGCTTATATGTTATTCCAGTTCAGTTTCTGGTCAATGTTGAAAGGGGGGATTCAACGACGATGATGCCATTGAATGTCAAGAGGCACTGGTTAGATCCTCTCTTGCTAGGCATTTGTGTGGTGTGAATGTTACTTGTCACTTCTCATCCCAAGCCTGGATATTGCTGCATTTGGACATGAACTACTTCAGTATCTGAAAAGGTGCAAATGATGTTGAACATTGTACGGTCATCGGTGAACATCCCCACTTCTGACCTTATGATAGAAGCAGTGAAGATATTTGGGCCTACGACACTATCCTGAGGAACTACTGCAGTGATGTCCTGGAGTTGAGATGATTGGTCTCCAACAACCACAATCATCTTTCTTTGGATCAGGTATGATTTTTACAATTTCTAATTTTTCACCTGAGTCCAATTACCGACATAGCACCCAAAAAATCGGGTGAGAAGGGAAAGAGTAGTTTTCCTCTCTCCAGTCCACATTTTACCAAAACATGAAATTGCTTGCCAGTTCAGTAAGCATTTTAACTGTTTACATACTCAAAGATACTATTTTCTTATAGTACATGTTTATGTACTGTTAAGATAATAGTTTCTATCAACCTAACACCCAGTCTAATTGAAAATAATAAAACCATTCCACCCTCAAGCACACATGCATTCTAGCTTTCACAGATACAAGTAAGTTACAAAGTGGGAGGATAGATTAAACATTTTTTTGAAGTCCAGTGGTATACTGATCTTGTAGATTGAGGACATGGTTGGCTTTTGGATGGGTTCAGAGGTCCTTCTGGATTCTGCATGAGGCAATTTAAAGATGCTGATGGGCCATTTATATTTTCTTTTGGCATCAGCAGCTGCCAGGTTGATGTTGCCTGCAGTGAATTTGTTGATTCATCACAGAATACTCTCTGACCAGTTGACCAGTCACCCAAAAATGGTCATAGCATTTTGCTTCCAGCTCCATGTTTTTCAAATGTTTTTTTTCCCCAGCAACCCATTTTTACCAAATGGCTGTCACTCATAACCCACATCCCAAGGGATGACTAATGAAATACAATCTTTCTACTTTGTACTGACATTATTCAGTATATTAAACATCAGGGAGGTTCAGTTTCAGATCCATTTTCCAATTTATTCACGCCATATTTGGCACAGAAGTGTCAGTATTTTGCAAACTCCTCTCATCAACATTATACATTTGAAATAAATGTCCCAAACAGACAAAACGCTCATTTACTTTTATTCAACTATCCACAGAAAATTGACTGCTGTTTATTTGTGACAGATGTCTCATTTAAGATGCACCTTTGTACTGTGGAGCTCATCAGATCAACATGCTGTTTTTAGGTGGAAAATTAATAGGGTAGTTGCCAATTATCTCAATCTGTTGCCGTTCCCATCAATAAACCACTCTGCTAGGTGGGATATGTCACATCAATAACTACATTTTGCTGCATCTAATGAAGTCTGTGTTTAATGTGTCGATTATCTTTTCTCATATACCGCATAACTTTAAAAAATATATAAAACATCTCAATGGTTTTCCTGTTTTGCAGACATCATCTCATTTTGAAATTGATTCAACATTTGTTTTGCACAAGTGAAAAGTAATAGTTAGATTGTGAGATGGTATATTCTGCCTTCATGGCAGGAAATTCAAGACTCAGGCATGGTCCAGGCAAGCTAGTTAAATGTTGAATATAAATAATATTAGATTTTTAGAAAGATATTTAAGCTTCCCTCAGCTCACTAAACTCTCTCACTTGACACGTTGGATGCTAATGGGATGTTTTTCCTTATGGAAGGAACTAGAACGGCAGGGGGATGGTAGAGGGGAACGTTTGAAAGTAAGGGCGGTCTCCCATTTAAGGGGGAGGGGAACTGATTTCTCTCAGAGGGTCAACAGCTGTGGAATTCTGTTTTCCAGAGAAAAGTGGAGGCACGGTCATTGAATATTTTAAAAACTGAATTAGATTGATTCATCTACTGGTGGCCTTCTGTGTTGTATTCTATAAAGCCTGTTGAGATCATTCATCACCTATTTTAAGTGGTGTAGCATTGCTTTTATCTGTAAAAAGTGGATTTTTTTTTAAACCTACTTTAGCACTGTTTTCCAAAGCATGCCACTAGGTTAAGCAGAGCCACTGTTCTGAAAGATCAATTCCTCCCACCTAATGGACACATAAGGAATACATGTTTGGAAAAACTTTTGCACATTGGATACTCATGTATCTATGCTACTTGTAATTTTTGAGTCACTATTTATTTACTTTCAGAATGTTGACATGTTTGGGTTCTTTGCTCTGGGGAACATTGCTTGTGTTTGTAATATGCTGTAGATCACCTTCACTAGAAAGGTATGTCAAGTGCTTCCACTCTTTCTATGCTGTAGCTGAAGAGAACACAGAGCATCAGCAACTTTTAAACTCACAGCACTTCAAAGATGTCAGAAAAACAAGTGGTCATAAGACATAGGAGCAGAGGTAGGCCAGTCAGCCTTTCAAGACTGCTCCTCCACTCAATAAGATCATGACTGATCTGATGTGATAATCTTCAACTCCACTTTCCAGCTTTATCCCCCATAACCCTTGATTCCCTAATTAAAAATCTTGTCTCTATCAGCCTTGAACATAATGCTCTGCAGTAAAGAATTCCACAGATTCACTATCCTCTAAGAGTGGAAATTACTTATCTCTATCTTCAATGGACAACCCTTCTCTGAGATTTATGTCCTAGACTCTCCCACAAGAGGGGAAACAACCTCCTCAGCATCTACTCTGTCAATCACCTGCCTCATTTGATAAGCACCAACATTAACCTCACCACAACCAGGGGTGGAAAGTTTATGCAACATCTCTAACTGTTCTAATAGGTAGGACAGAATGATGTCTCACACCCAACAAACCAGCTTAACATAAGACTGTATTTTACACATGACAGCCAGGTATGTTTTGGGCAGGGCAATGGGGCACATAAAATAAGGCTGGTGCTCACCCCACCATCTTTGTGTCCACTCATATGACGATAGTCAGCCAGGAATGAGCGGCACAATCTTTTTAAAAAGTTCTTCAGAGGAAGGAAAGATGGGGGTTCGTTTACCAGGGAAGGTCCTTTACTTAGTGTAGACTGGTCTTTCTAAGAACAAATCCAGCCTTCCTTCCTACTCATCCACAGCCTTAAATCCACCCCTTGTCCTCTCTCTAGCCTACCCAAGACCCCAGATCTACTCACTCTGGGAATCCATTAGCTTTCCTCTTTCTTCCCCGAGTTCCCGGCCACATTCAATGAAGAGGTTCTGGTGCTGCTGGGATGTGAGGAGCTGTGGGCCAATCAACATAGGTCGCAGTGACAGGCATATGTCCACATTTAACTGGTCCACATTGTTTTATGACAGCGGGGACAGGTCAGCATGGAGCATTGCAGTGAGCTATCTGCAACCCTGCCCTCCCCTCCCCCATTATTAATGAGCCCATAGAGTCCACAATCCAGATTCACAAATGATCAGCAAGTTAAACAGGTACATTAAATGAAATCCAAACTAACTTGGATGTCATCCATTCACTTTTATCATTAATGCCCACTCAACCCCTTTCCAATGATAATGAGGTCAGGGAGGGATAAGATAGAAGTGGGGAATAGTGTCAAAATTATTTGAGACCTCCTGTGGGTTTTATTGGTTTATGAAAAAAAAGACAAATGTCAATTAAAAGAGGAAAATGTATTTCTTCCAATATTTACTGTGAGAATCCATATGGATTTCAGCTATGCCTATCCTCCCATGAGACACAGGAAACATTCTTTGTTCCAATTCTACTCAGGTCCCTTTCCTGGTGTATTGATGGCTGATGCAATACCATACTCTGATCTCATTCCAAATTGGAAAATTTCAACTGATTTCCATCCAATACGTTCACATGACTCGCCTCCAAATCTTCCTTTCCTCCATCTCCATTTCTAGAGATAGGTTAATGATCAATATATATTGTAAGCCTACTAATCAAAGCTACATTGATCACATTTCCTCTCACCTTGCTTCCTGTAAAGGACATTATTCCATTCTCCCAGTTTTCTATCATATCTATCCTGAGGATCCTTACTGCCATATCATTGCTTTGAATAGGTCTTCTTTCTTTCAACCACTGATATGGCTTCAACGTGGTTTTTGAAGCCCTTAATGGTATCTCCCTCACTTACTGTATTTCTGCTATTATCCTTTCCAGAACCACAATAGGTTTCTCTTGTCCTCACCTTCCATCCCACCAGCCTCCACATTCAATGCATCGTCATCTGCAAGTTCTGTTACTTCCACTAATGATGTGATCACCAAATACATCTTTGCCTCCCCTCTCACTTTCAACTTTTCAAAGGGATTGCATCTTCACATCCAAGATTTCACGAGACACCTTCAAGCACAGGAGATGCAACATCTGCTCTTTTACCAATTCCTTTGCCACTTTCAGAGCTCTGAATGCTTTCTCCAGGTGAAGCAGTAATTTACTTGTACTTATTTCAATTTCATTTGTGATTATTGGTGCTCATGGTGCATGGCTCCTCCAAATTGGGCAGTCTATACTTGATTGATTGCTGAACGTCTTCATTCTGCAAGCAAGACCCTGAACTCCAGTGACTTTTCATTCTAATTCTCTGCTCCAGTCTGAGTTCAATCCTTGGCCTCTGCACTATCCCAATGAAACACAAAAGAAGCTTGAGCACCAGCACTTCATCAGGTAGCCTTCAAGATTCAACACGAAGCTGAAAAATTTCAGATCATAACTAATGTTCCCATTTTTTTCAAGCAGCCACTTTTGACAACGATCTTGCTGTTGGCGTTTACAGCTTTACTTGTTCCACCTTTTTTCTCTTTTCTTATTCTATTGTTATCTGTTTTTGCCTTCATCATCATGAACATCTCTTTTGTCATTTCATCATTCCTGCCTTCCATCCTATCCCACACTTTACACCAACCTCCACCCCCAACAGCTCTATTTGCCTCTGCACTTGATTAAAACCTGTTACATCACTAACTTGTTCTGGTTGACGAAAGGTCATCAACCTGAAAAATTCTGTTTCTCTCAGCAGATGTGGCCAGACTTGCTGAGTATTTCCAGTATTTTCCGTTTATATTTGGTTTCCAGCATCCACAGTACTTTGTTTTCGTTAAGAAAAAATTACAAGTAGTTATCATAGAATTCCTACATTGCAGAAGGTGACCATTCGGCCCATGAAGTCTGCAACAACTCTCCCTGGTAAAAGAAAAGTTGGTAAAAGAAAATATATGTTTTCTACATCTACAGATGGGTGTAGAGTTGTGTAGAAATTAATATTCTGAACTTATATAATTCCATTGTAATGTATTAAAATCTATAATTCAGTTCAATAAAAATTCAACAAATCCCAAGAGATTCTTAATATTTAAGATCAATTCACTGTCAATCTGATATGCCGACTGTTCCTACACTGAGATAGAAAGCAATAAACAAGAATATGCTTCAAATACAAAGAGTGAAAACTTGTATTTTCTTTATCTAGAGAAATTCTGCTTCAAACAACACATTCAAATTCAGTCCTGGGCATCAAATTCCACTGGTCCTCGAGAATGACTTTTAGTGATGGCTGAAACCTAATGGCAAGGGATATTGAATTCACTTTGCGTATAAATAACGTAGAGTTAAAGTGAAGTCACAGACATTCCTCTGAGCTTACAGAGATGATCCAGAAACACAAAAAGCCAAGGCAATTAGTTTGTTGCAGTTTTATTCTTTCTTTGTACACACTGCCTGTAAAGCATTCTGTGCATCATCAATCTGCTGCTGCAATCTCTCCCGCATTGCTTCATTTGTTGCTTTCTTTAGCCTGCCTTCCATCTCTTCAATAACTGCACGGTATCCCACAACATTGTGGAAAACGCGGATCACACGGTCACCACAGGAAACTAAAAACCTACTGTTGATGTCAAACGCCAAGTCAGCAATCTCCTCCCCGTGCACATTAAAAAATTCTTCCTCCTGTCTGCCCGTCTTGGCATTGTGCATTGTGATGTTAAAGCCACTGGAGATAGCTACCACCCTGGCATCAGGGGACAGGGCGATTCGGCAGGGTTCGGAGACATTGTATTTCATAGTGTACAATAAGTACGGGTCCTGCTGTTGCTTGTACTCAACAGCAGTGTCCCACAGCTTCCAGGTGCCATCTTTAGAAACTGTTGCCATTCTGTTCAGGAAACAAATTAGAAAAATTTTTCAATAATTAGCCAAATCTGTAAATTCTGTTTTCCTAAAAGAAAATTGCATAGAACACTAGATTATATAGTTTCAACAGCTTCCAACCAATCATTAACAATTAAAGTTGGTAAGTCATTCTGAGCACACTACCAAATGATTTATCCCAACTAACCAATTAAGAACTCGCTAGCAACTCACACATTAAAATGTAATACCTTGGCCGTTCCTTTCTTAGTTCTCATCAGTTCAAACACTAAAACCTAACTGAAAGCCAGTGAGCGGCTCACAGGATTTTGCCCATTCTGCTCTCGAACTGCAAGAAGCAAATGGAGCAGTCAATGAAATTAAATAACTACTCACTATACAGAGGTTAATGACTGTGCATACATTACACAATGTACAAACTAAAAGAAAATATAATCATCAACAAGAATCGCATTTTCATCCCTCCACTCACAAAGAAGATAATCTTTTTATTATCTCTGGTTTTCTTATCCAAAAAGTGAAAAGCGCCTAAAGACTATAATCTAATCTTCTTGGTCTTCATCAACAGACATTTGTTCAAGAATTTGGAAACAGATTGTTTGGGTCCTAGATCATTATTTAAATATGGTGCCAATTATCAAAGATGGAGCTACTTTCAATAAGGGAAAAAAAGACCAAAACCAGAAAACAATAGTTTGACTTTGGCAGCCGAGTAGTTGCAAAAAGGTATCATTAGAGATACTGCAAAGGGCTTGTTAGAGACTCTTAATGTGGCTTCTAGTAAATAAAGTCAGGAATTATTAACCGGCTAAATTGCTTTGATAAAGATATTAGGTTGGTAGATGTAGATAGCTCGGTTGGCATTGTATACGTACATTTTCAAAAAGCTTTTGATGAATTGCCACACAATATGCCATTAAATATGATTTGTTCTGCAAGATTGGCAGGCAGATCTTGGGGTAAATGGAAAAAATTGGTTGTATTTGTTCAGACTGAAAGTTACTACTGTTGACAATGGTCCTGTGGTGACTGAATCCCGTAGGAATCAGTCTTGGGACTATTGCTTGTCACCATCTTTATTATTTGGGCAATAGCAATGGAGAAAAATGTGCATACTTGCAACAGGTCAAACATCTGATGAATATCATTTAGCATAGGTAGGCGTGGTACTGGGGGAGGGGGGGGTGGTGTGTTTGTGGAAGTGGTGTGAACGGAAGTAAATGAAGAGAAAGCTATTGTACATTGTGGAGGATTCAGAACGTAAGGCTGTTGTGTAGAATAGGAACCAAGTTATTACTGTTAAGTTCATAATGAATCACAGAAACATGAGAGATTATATTGCTAGATCTGATGTGGAAGAAAAAGCCAAAAGCCCTAATAAATGTCCTTATTAAAATATTTCATCTAAATCTGGTCTCTCAAATGGGAGCTGATTCAGAGGCTCTGAAAGACTCAAAGGAGAGCATTTAGATATAGCAATTGGTGTAGCAGGTCTTTTTTTAATTTTAGAAAGTTCTAAACTGCAACGAGATTTGTTAAGAATTCTTTAAATTAATGAAGAAAGCAGGAACAGTGCTTGCTAATAAACTATCTGAGTTATATTAGGTTAAGAGGAGCAGGGAAAATGCACACAGTTGCATCAACAGGTTCAGATTAGCTGCCAGGAAGTCTTCTATTAACAGAGAGTCATCAACCTCTGGAACAGGTTACTAACTTTTGCAGTGAGTACAGTTTTGCACCAGGGACGCAAGGAAACTGGATTTCTAACAATGATAGATATTGAAGCTAACATAAGGTAGGTGGAACACTGAGAGCTATATCCGATAGTCACTCATCTTTTTGATTGCTTCAGAGGAATTAAAAGACAAATTTCTCAGAATTCTTTTTCCCTGAAATGGTTTAAGATTTTTTCTCTGTGTTAGCCTGATGGCTGGGAGATCATTGAAAGCACCATGACCCATGGGACAAGATCCTATGCTTGTCAAAAACATACTAAAAATGTGATCACAAAAGTCCTTTAGTTCCTCTGCAAACTCTGCCTCACTTGGTCCATGAAACAATATATCTGTCACAGTTGTTTGAAACATGTTGTAGCGTGTACATAAATGAAGCACTGAAGTTGGTGGGTTGAATGCTTTTTAAACGAGTACATATTACTTAAGATACTGTATGTGAAGGGATCGTACAGTCTCACCTTCTGGAGTCATTGGAGAAAGCAAACGAATAAATGCCAGCTGAATGACCCTTTAGATCGAAGGCTCTCATCACCTCGCGGAATGTGCCCGATTTGGTAAAGCAAACTTCCCAAACTTTCACATCTGGAGTAAAGCCACATGAAGCCACAAACCTGCAGAAATGGAAATGGCACCATAATCCATCAAGTAATGTTATTAAAAAGTCATGCAATCTACTTTTGACACAATCTTTGCCTGCAGCACCTAATAAACAGTCAAGACTGACAACAAAATGAAGCAACAGTTCAAATGCTGGATGCAACATGGCATTTGATCAGTTCCAATAGGGCTTTCTGTGTTGGCCTTCCCTTTCCTTACTGTATATATGGTATTACTGCTGGGTTTGTGTTGTTTAATGTCAAAGTGAATGACACCAACCTTCCACAAGGAGACACTGTAGCGTATGCGTTGTTCATCTGGTTAGTGTTAATTGTAGCTAGAACCTCTCCTTTCAGGTCCCAGATCAGGATGGTAGTATCATTTGATGCAGACATAATGAACTTTCCTACAATTAAGATTAAATAGACTCACAGTTAATATATTTTGCTCTGTTCAGAGTATTTATAGTTGACAGTCCTACTCCATCTCTGGCATATAATTACTAACTAAGCAAAGTCCAGTGCCCACCACTTAGCCCATGTTTATGCTCACAATCTCCTAATGAACTAAGTCTATGACTTCAGTCATGTCACCAGAAAGCACTGATAATATTCCGCTATACACTGAGGCGTGGATAATATGGCAGGTCATCCCAGATCATGATCACAATCTGGGGCTGTTTCCACCATTTGAATACGATGTACTTCAGCAATAGTTTATATTAAATACTTGCAAGTTAATACAAGGATTTTGAGACAATAGGTACATAAAGTGTTAACGAATTCGCTTTGATGCATTCTCAGATCACAAATAATAAAACAACTCAGTAATTTGTCTCCATTACTGATAAATATCTCAAAGCCTTCAGGTAGAAGCCTTCGACCTCCTCGAACTGGATAACCAGGAATAAAACAGACCAGCTTTTCTAACGCAAGGTTTAATGCTTCCAGCTGAGGAAAATGAACTAAACGCTGGATCAAACCTCCCAACAAAAGGAATGAATCAAACACAGGATGAACTCCCAGCCCAAAGAGAAGCGAACACTGACACTGGATGAAGGCCCACACCTGTTTCCGCAATTCCAATGTTCACAATGGGAGCTTTATGCTTCTTTGGGAAATCTTCAGGCACCGCAGTGAATGCAAATGAGCCATCATCCTTTTTGCTCATTTTAAAAACCCGGATTGTTTCTTCATTCGCCAACCAAACGATGAAGGCTCTGTATTTGCAGAATTAAAAAGAAAACTGAATGAACATACCGGTAGCATCTCAAGTGCTAAAGAACCAATATTCAGGGCTAACAGTAAACAGTAAGATTCAGACACTGAAAGATCAAAATTAGATGGAATTACAATCTTGAGATATAAGTTGACAAGTTACTTCTTTGGTTCTACCAAATCTGCAACTTAGACCTAGCTAATTGACAAGAGAGATTCTGTTTGCTTCCCCCCATGGCAAAATAAGTTTCTTCCAATAATATATAAATTCTAAATGCCAAAATGGTTGGCTATGGAGTAGAACAAGAAGCAATCCAGAATAAGAATAATGGGGGAAAAGCTAACTTCAATGGAATATGGATTGTTCTAACCTCGGTAAAGTGGAATCAGTGGTTGGCAAGACAAGGTTATAACTGAACAGTGGTCTATTTTTAAACAAGACGTAGTTCAGACACAAAGTATATTCATATGAAGGGGAAAGGTAGGACAAAGAAATCCAGAGCACCTAACTGGCAAAACAGATAGAAATGAAAATGATGAAGAAAAGTTGCATATGACAGATGTTAAGTGGAGAATACAACAAGGAATCAGACTGAATACAGAACGTTTAGAGGATGAAAACAGAGAGTATTAAAAGAGACTGATAACTATCATGAAAGGGAATCCAAAAATCCTCTGTAGGCATGTAACTAGTAAAATATTGGTAAAAAGAGTGGGACTGACTGTGAACCAAAAAGGAGGATTAGACATGGAGACAGGGGATATGGCTGGTATTTTGTATCTGTCTTTACAATTCAAGTTAGTCCTTTGTATCTGTCTTCACCAAGGGAGAAGATGCTGAGCAGGTCAAGGTAAAAGAGGAGGTATTTTAAACATCTCAAGGATTTAAAATTAATCAGAAGAGGGTATTTAAATAGGCTGTCTGTACTTTAAGTTAATAAAGCACCTGGACTGAATGAGATGCATCCAAGAATATCAAGGGAACTGAATGTGAAATTGTGGAAGCACTGGTCAGAATTTTCCAATCTTTTTTAGACTCAGACTTAGTGCCAGAAGAGTGGAAAATTGCAAATATTACACTTTGTTCAAAATAAGATAATACGCAATAAAATTCACTGTCAAATGTGGATTAATTAAGAACAGCCTGTACAAATTTGATAAGAACAAATTTAATTTAATTAACTTGACTTTTTGATGAGGTAACAGAGAGGGTTGATCAGGATAATACTTTGATGTGACATATATGGACTTCTAAAAGGCAACAGATATGAGCGAAGTTAGGACTCATGGAATAAAAGACAAAGTTTTTGTTACAAAACTGATTGAGTAACAGGAAGCAGAAGGGAGTGGTGAATGGTTGTTTTTTTGAGACTGGAGGAAGGTGTATAGTGGAGCTCCTCAGAGATCAATGTTAGGGCCTTGCTCTTCCTATTTCTTTTTTTAACTACCCAGACTTTGATGTACAAACCACAACTTTAAAAGCTGGGGATGCAAGTATTGTGAACTGTAAAGAGGATAGTGTAGAACTTCAGCCAGAAGAAGTCATGTTGGTGGAATGGGAAGATGCGTGGCTGATGAAATTTAATGCAGAGAAGTGTGAAGTGATTCCAGGAAGAAGGCAGACAGCCAAAGGATATAATTCTGAAGGGGTGAAGGCACAGAGGGATCTCTGTGTATAAATCATTGAAGGTCGCAGAACAGAGTAACAGAGCATAAACCATATAACTTCCTGGGCTTTATCAATAGGAATATAGAGTAAGGAAATTAAGTTATATATGTATGAGACAGTGGCCCAGCCGTAACTGCAGTACTATATCCAGATATGGACCTCAAACTTCAGGGAGACTATGATGGCATTAGAAAGAATGCAGAAAATATTCACAATAATGGTTCTAGAGATGAGGAACTATTCAGTTGGAGAGGCTGAAAAGAAGTTTGAGAAGAGATTTGAAAGAGGTATTCAAAACTATAAGGAATCTAAATAGAGTACATAGGGTGAAATGTTTTCCACTAGGGGAAGTACTAAAAAACAAAGGGCATAAGTGTAAAGTGATTGGCAAAAGAAGAGAAGGCAACATGTGGGAAATTTTATTTACGCAGCAAGTGGTTCAAATCTGGAATGCATTGCCTGAGAGTATTGGGCAAGTAGGTTCAATCAAAACATTCAAGAGGAAACTGGATAAATATCTGAAAAGGAAAAATGTATAGCTATGACATGAAGGTTGGAGAGTGGCTCTGGAAAAATATACCTTCAGAGAGAGCCAGCAGAGACACAGGAGGCCACATGGTCTTCTTCTGTGTAGTAAGCATTCTATGATTACATATTTAAATAAATCACATTTTACCTGGAGTCAGGGCTGAAGCACACATGTGTAGCGTGATCAAGCTCAACGTTAGCTCGCACACAACGATGATCATGCTCAAGAAAATTTTTTGTGCTCCAAATTCGCACTGTACGGTCATCAGCACAGGAAGCCAGGTACTTTCCATTACTACTGAAATCCAGGCAGCTGATATTCCCACTGTGACTCTTTAAAAACAAAATAACAATTTAATCAAAATATCTTTTCAAATCACTGATAATACATGCTTCATCTATACTAAAGTTTGTGTCATTTTTCAGAATCTTCTGGTAATTCGTTGTTGGACAGAAAGTGATACTTCAGAAATGCTTTAAGTGCACAGTATAATTTTAACAAAAGGGTCCAAGATGATAGATAATTAAGTTGCTAATAAAACAACTTTGATAGTGTTTTCTCAGATTGGAAATAATAATAATTTGGTAGCTTTTCTTAGTAATCACTAAACATCTTGTGCCTACTGTCACTGGCGCTGGACACTTAGGAGGAAATCTCAAAGATATTTTCTAACTGTGAGCAGCAAGTGATAAAACAGAAATAGGTACAGTTAGGTTTGAAAATCAGTAAAATCATGAAGCTAGGCAGGATTATTAGAGAGCTTTTACCAAGTTAGAAATGCTGTCTCAATTTGAGTCAAGTAAGATGGCCCACTGATATGGGTAGTATAACATGCCTTTTTTATTACTGCACAAATATAAGCTATAGAGGTTGAATTAAGTGCTGGTCCGCGTGTTCATTTTACTGTGAAATAAAGCAGCTCATTTTTGTGTGGCACCAAGTATTCATTTGCTTCACCTTCGGATAATTTGAAGAAGTGTACACATGCGAATCACACGAATACCATGTCCAGATCACAAGGGCTATTACTTTCACACCCTGGGTTACACTATCATGCAAACAGATAGAAAGACAGAGAGAGTAGTGTAAATCAACCCTCATAAAAATTAAGATGTCCAAAATGCCCACGGCAGAAAATAATGCCAAAAAGATAGTTACAGCAGATTAAATTTGCTGGGTAAAAATATATAACCATTACCACTATGAAGCTTTCTGAATCACCAACAGGTTCTGGCACAGAGTTCCTCCAGTATCATTACCAACAAGTAGTGACTCACAGGAATTTGTCATTAAAAATTGCAGACTTATTGACAATATTTCCAGTATCGCCAATAGAT
Source organism: Sphyrna mokarran (assembly GCA_024679065.1). Taxonomy (NCBI): domain Eukaryota; kingdom Metazoa; phylum Chordata; class Chondrichthyes; order Carcharhiniformes; family Carcharhinidae; genus Sphyrna; species Sphyrna mokarran. The sequence continues at coordinate 31,517,115 of JAGIQG010000022.1, read as the reverse complement.
GTTTGTTCAGAATTCAACATTTAACATCAGAGACAGGCACTGACCAATGTATGCAGAGGATCAATGACAATACAGAGAGGAACTCAAGAGCCAGCATCTATTAGTGTGAGACAAATTTCACAATCTGGTGTCCAGTGCTGATTGAACAAGAAGAAGCTCACAAAGCCACATCTCAGTGACAAAATGGGGACAATCTCAAACACCCAGCACTCATCAATAACCAGATGGGAAGAATGTACAAACTCAGCACTCATTAATTATCAGGCAGGGAAGAATTATACGTGACCAATGCCCGACAATGACTGGATGAAGCTAACCTCAGAAGGTGGCATCCATCAGTGGTTTATTGCACACGGGGCAAATGGGATCAAAGGTTATGGGGAGACAGCAGGATTAGGCGACTGTGTTGATCAATCAGCTATGATTGTGATGAATAGCGGCGCAGGCTCAAAGGACTGATTGGCCTCCTCTTGCTTCTATCTATGTTTCTATTTGAATGGGAAGGACTTGCCAAGTAATCATTGTCAGACAGGAGAGAACCTCTAAAGAACGCTACTGCTCTGTGCCCAAAAAATAGTCAAAGTTTATGAAAGCAAATTCTTTATTGTTCTTTTGCCACAGTTACACAAATGTTGTCCAGAGAGTCAAGAAAAGCTTCCCAGCGATGTGCTTTTCAGTAAGGAGCTGAGAGAAATGGATGCTGACATGCATCATGAATTTTTCAAACCAAGATGCAGAGCATGAATAAAACATCCTGCACAGCAGTGGCTGTTACATGAAATGAAAACTGAAAATGCTGGAATTACTCAGTAGCTCAGAAAGCAGCTCCGGTTACAGAATAGAGTTTATGTTAACCTGTGGGGGAAAAAAAACAAAATGGAGGCTGAGTTAAGATCTAAAGTTTCTAATTTAATGCAGAATCCAGAAAGCTGTAGAATGCAGAGTCAAAAGGTGAGATGCTCAAGCTTGCATTAAGCTTCATTGGAACACTGTAGCAGACCGTGGAAAGCTCAGAGTGGTAGCAAAGTGGAAAATTAAAATGCTGAATAGTTACACTTATGGACTGAATGAAGGTGTTTTGTTTCTTTCTTTTGCTGGCTTGGTTTTATCTTGTTTCTTTGTTCCTTCATATTGTACTGGGATAGCTGCCATGCAGACGTTCATATCTCGGCTGGATACACTATTTTCTCCACTATATGCACTATCACTCATTTTGGCGTTTGTACCATGAAACATTTTGTCCTTTAGTCTCTCCTGCCTTCCACCTTATCACAGGCCTTCTCTTTTCATTCATTCTCCTCCCTTCCACTTCCAAAAATTGTTACATTTTTGACTCTCTTCAGTTCTGATGAAAGATCATTACAATCTGAAACACTGGGCTGAATAATACACTCCCAGCACTGCTCCTCCCCCCCCCCAAGAAATTATGTTGCTGTGAAGCCAACTCACAACACTGAACAGCCCCGTAGTAAAAAAGCATGGTGGGCTCATTAACAAGGGTCAAGTGGATCTTCCGTCCCTCACTAAAGTGAACATCACACCGAATGGATTTGCCACCAGCTCCACCAGTCCCAGATGGGCATCAGGAAGGAAGGTCTTAGTTGGTGGTGGGTCAGGGGGTGGGGGGTTACTCAACAAAGGACAGTCCACAAATAGCAGCCTCCTTTCCACTCTTTTAACCACAATCTCCTTTCCACCATGTCGTTCATACCAAATGTATTTATAGAGTAGATGGTGTACTGAGCACCTATGCTATTTTATGTGCTCACCCACTACAGGCACATAAAATTCCACCCATTAACTCATTTCTCCAAAGATGCTATCTGACATATAGAACATTTCCAGCTTTTTCTGTTTTATTTCAGATTTCCAGTATCTGCCAGAGATTTTCCTCTGTACTGCATCTTGCATAGAGGATCACAGCTCTAAAAACATGGTCAGCTACATAAAGAAGTCAAGAATTAATCTCTTTTCTTTTCTTATTACACCTCTGTGATAGACCTTGGATTGGCTTTCTGCATTAAAGACTCTATATCAATGCAAGTTATTACTGAAATACAGATATTACTAAGACTTGGGCAGCACAGTGGTTAGCACTGCTGCCTCCCAGCACCAGGGACCCAGTCTCAATTTCAGCCTTGGGTGACTGTCTGTGTGGAGTTTGTACATTCTCCCCGTGTCTGCCTGGGTTTCCTCTCACACTCCAAAGAAGTCTGGGTTAAGCTGATCGGCCATGCTAAATTGCCCCAGAGTGTCAGGAAGATTAGCAGGGTAAACATGTGAGGTTTCGAGGATGGGGCCCAAGTGGGATTGTTGTCGACGCAGGCTCAATGGGCCAAATGACCTCTTTCTGCACTGAAGGGATTTTATTCTATTTCACCTTGCTTTTCCCTATCTCAGTTACTGTTCTCAATATTAACATGGCTGCTGAAGCAAGTAGTGTTGTGACAGATTTTCTGTATAGCTTTAGAGTTCTTTACCTTTAATATCGCTGAAAAACAACATTTTGTCAAAGCATGACCAAGCAATCAGAACTTACCTTTAGTGAAGTGGCCAGCAGTGGGTGGACAAAAACATGCTGCTGCAATTTTTCTTTACGTGGACGCTGCAATTTTTGCTTCTTTGATGCTGTGCTTCTGTCAGTCACACCATTACTGACTTTACTGTCCTCTGAATGAGACAACAGATAGCTTCAGTTCACAAACATTTTAGTAACGATTAAATAAAATACCTCTCTATACCAAGATATCTATAACCAAAGTTTTCAACCAAATGTGCTTGTATCTGCTGATGGGCAGCATGGCAGCCCATCAGGGAGAGGGACACAGATAGCGACTAGAGAAGAAAGCAAGAACAAAGACAATGTACTTTAGCCAACATGAATATGTGAACAGGTTTTGAACCATGTTGGATTTCTACAGGCACAAAGGAAAACAAAACCTTGTCTAATATATTCTGTATAACAGTCACCAAAGATATGACTTTAACACACGATAAAGCTGTCACTCATTTGGATTTCTAGCACTTTGCTGTCGTTGTTTAGTATTCTAAGTGCTCAATGGATTTAGCACTGACTGTACTGAGCCATACAGAGGGCGAGGGTCTCAGCATTAATCCTTAGGGCCTTAGCATTTCCCAAGGGCCTGAGATTGGAGTTTAAATATTTGCCTCAAACAGTGACATTATTATCTAAAGAAAAGACATTCCGCTGCCTGGGCACGTGCAGAATTCCCTGGGTAAGTCAGTGACATTTAGGTTTGGTAACTGATATTGTGCTTCTCTCCCAAATATAGTAAAATCTTTTTTTTAAACTGAAGAGCTAAAGGACTACTTGTGAAATCTGAGATAAAATTAGCACGTATTTTCTATTAACATAGAATAGCGACGTGCACAAGGGAGAAAGATAAATAAATAAATATTTGTTTCAATCAGAATGTATTCCAAATTTTGAAAAGTGTATTGACCAGAGATACTAGAGAGAAACAAGCAGAATATGTTTCCTGATCTTGTTTTTTTACTAAAAGTCCAATTATCATTTAGCCGTTAGAACCATTACAAAATGCAAACATTCAAATTACTAAGGCAGAATCAAAGAAAGAATTGGATAATAGAAACACGACATGGACAGAAAGGCAGACAATAGATGCTTATTTCCAGATACCGACTGCAATGCAACAAACTTAGTGTGCACAAAGAACCCTTAAGAAGTCATAAGGCAATCCTGCTAAACATTTCCAACCTTCTCTTGTGCAATCATACTTATGGTTTCTTGCACTCACTGCTGAGTAACATTAGCAAGTTATCAATGAACCAAACTCGATATGACACCCCTCAACTCTGCCAAGCTTTAGATTCCCATTCCATTGTGATTTAAGACCAAAGCATCCCTCATGTTCTGGAAATCCTAACATTCCCATTTCAGCGTCACCAAACTCCAGAACAAAACGGCAAGACTACAACCAGTGCATTTAAAGCATATTCCACCTCCACAGTACTGCTGGGCACCTGATAAATTGCGATTGGCAAATCACATACAATCCTGGTGTGTAATGCTGCAGGTTGTTAATTGCTCCAAGCATTGCTGCAACCTCTAAAAAAATGTAGCCTGCAATCACTTCATGATAGACAGCCACTTATGTTAAAATTACCATTATAGATATGTAGTCATCAATCAAAATTGGGACACAGGAAGCAAGATTGGTTAACATAATGTGCAAGCATACGTGTATCCACACTATACTTCCACTTCCTCGGCTAGTAGAAACAGGGCTGAGGAAAATGGAATGTTTCAGTGCTGAGGTGTGCTGCAGCAAAAGACTTAGTCTGTATTGGCCTTACTTCAATGCTAATAGTCTGTCCTCTGAGTCAGAAGGGTTTAAAACTTAATCCAGGACTCAATCACATACCTAGGGCAATTATTTTAACAAAATACTGAGGAAGGGCTGCCATCTCTCAGATGACATCCTGTCCGTTTTAGGTGGGTGTAAAAAGATTCCATGGCACAATTCAGAACCTATCATGAGAGTTTCCCATACGTTCTGGCCAGTGTTTAGTCCTCAATCAACCAAGTATATGAAATAAAAATAGATGAACTTTTCTTCACACAAAATGGTTAACATTTCCTAGCAAAGCAGTGGAGCTGAAAACACTAGTATTACTATATCGCAACTAAGTATAAACGATATTGGGAGAAGGAGACACAAAATTCTAAACGTATGAATTAGGAGGATGGTTCTAAATATGTTAAGTCACACTGGATCCATTAATATTGTGATCTCCCATTGTTATTGCAGGACTTTGCTTTTGCGTAAAGTGGTTGCCATGTTTGCCCACAAAAAGTAACAGTTGACTACATTTCAGAAACGTGATATGGGCTGAAGCATTTTGGGATGAACACAATAAACAATATCTAAACAAGTTATTTCCTTCCACTGCAGACCCATTATCCTGAGTCACCTCAGTAAAGCGGACAGTGAGGAGCATTGTCAAGCAATGCAGCAGGACATAGATAGGCTGGTAGCTTGGGCAGATAGATGGCAGATGGAATTTAATCCTAATAAATGCGAGGTGATGCATTTCATAGAACATAGAACATTACAGCGCAGTACAGGCCCTTCAGCCCTCGATGTTGCGCCGGCCAGTGGACCCTCTAACCATAGAACATAGAACAATTTCAGGAGAAAGAATGTAGGGGGGAGGTATATGATAAAGGGTAGACCTGTTAGGAGTATAGAAACGCAGAGGGACCTGGGGGTGCAGGTGAACAAGTCTCTGAAGGTGGCAGAGCAAATGGAGAAGGCTGTGAAGAAAGCATATAATATGCTAGCCTTTATAGGACGGGGTATAGAGTACAAGAGCTGACCTTTAATGTTGCAGTTGTATAAAACGTTGGTTAGACCTAATTTGGAATACTGTGTCCAGTTCTGGTCACCTTACTACCGGAAGGACGTGGAGACTCTGGAGAGAGTGCAGAGGAGGTTTACCAGGATGCTGCCTGGTACGAAAGGTCTGAGTTACAAGGAGAGGTTAGGCAAATTGGGACTGTTTTCCTTAGAAAGATGTAGACTTAGAGGAGATCTGATAGAGGTGTACAAGATTATGAGGGGTATAGATAAAGTAAACAGGGTTAAGCTTTTTCTAGGATGGATTCGAATAGCATGAGGGGTCATGGGCTTAGAGTGAGGCGGGGCAAGGTATAATTTGGATGCTAGAGGGAGTTTTTTCACACAGAGGGTGGTGGGGTTATGGAATGCGCTGCCAAGTGGTGGAGGCAGGTACTCTGGAGTTATTTAAGAAGTACTTAGATGGGCACATGAACAGAATGGGAATGGAGGGATATAGAAAACTGATTTAAAATAGGGATAATGAGCCTTGGGAGTCACTGGGAAGTGTGTAAATAGATGATATTGATGTACTTGTTTTTATCCTACAGGTGCTTTGGTGCACCTTGTTGTCTAACAAGGGACGTACACGCAATGGGTCGTGAGAGGATTTTTTTCGTGACTATCCTAGTGCTTCACGTCGTTAGTGTATGCTTGACCTGGACCATTTGATGGACAACACGACAGCTCAGTGACTATCGCTGTGCTGTGCAGATACGTGGATTTGGACCTGTGTCTGTGGGAGTTTGCGCATTCTCCCTGTGCTTGCGTGGGTTTTCTCCTGGCGCTCCAGTTTCCTCCCACATCCCAAAGATATGCTCTTAGGCTAACTGGCAAAACAAATTCTCCCTAAATTGTCTCAAATTTTGTTTTTAATCCATAGATCTATAAACATAGACAGGGATCATGGATAGAGGTGGGAACATCGGGGTGGCGGCACAAGCTCATTGGGCCGAAGGGCCTGTTTCCCGTGCTGTTTTGTTCTTTGTTCTTCGTAAAGCATTAGGATGACGACGGGGGTGGGGAAGCAGATACTGTTGGAATACTCAACAGGTCATGCAGTACCTCTGATGTTCCCAAATAAATCATGCAGGGGGAGATCTGAGGCATTCATCCAGAGATTAGCATGTAAGTGGTCAAATTTAGGGGACAGGCTCCCTAGGAAGATAATGGAAGCAGCAGATCAGTGATTAATTCAGATCTAAATTAGCTTCCATTGTGGGATGCAGGAGATAACCAACTTTAGACATGAGAGATGATGGCCAAGGTTATTATTGCTAAACTATGATCATTAGCGGTATTATCAATGGATCATAAATCCAGAAACACAGAAATATTCTGAAGTCTGGATTTGAATGCTGCCTCAGCAGAAGGCAGAATTTAAATTCAATAAAAAATATCTGGCATTAAGAATCTAATGATAACCATAAAAATATTATTGATGGTCAGAAAAACCTTTAGGAAAGGGAAAATATCCTTTAGGGAAGGAAATTTATTATCGGTCCCTGGTCTGGCCTACATGTGACTCCAGAGTCACAGCAATGTGGTTGGCTGATTAAGGGCAATTGGGATGGACAATAAATGCTAGTCAGACAGCAAAACCCATGTCCCTTGAATGAATAAAAAAAAAGACACCAAGTGCCGGTGAAAAGTTCACTTTAGGACAGAAATTCCCAAAGCTCTCGCTCTCAGTGACGTTTTCCTTGTGTCAGAGTCTGCTATACTCTAATGCTTGCTGAATGTCATTTGCTGCAATCTGCAGCTACCCTCTGACATTATCACACGGTAGTTAGTGATAATCTCCAGCTGCCCTTTACTCTTTACCCCCTGACATTTTATGAATGGAGCAGCCAGGTGGCCCCGCCCATCCAGCCAATAGGAGGCGCTGCCAGGCGGTCTCGAGTCTCGGGACTTGGGCCGGCGCTCCCACAGCCTCCCCCCACCCCCCCCGGCTGTTCCATCCGCCCTCCTTCCTCCCCCCACCCGCCCCCGGTCCTCACCCTCACTAATGCTGCTGCTTTCGGGCGGCACCGCCTTCCGCGATCCGGTCACCGCGACCGAGATGAAGACGATAATCGCGCCGAGCAGCAGCGACAGGGCGAGGATGGCTAACGGCTCCATGGGGCCCGGGCTGCACGGCAACGTCAGCGCGCGTGGCAGCACGGCGTGGTGACATCAGCACGCGGCGCGTGCAAGACGTTCGCACGCGAGTTGCGTGCTGCCTGAAACCCCGCCCACGTCTTCTAGGCTTCGCTGGGTGATTGTTGGAGCTGGGAGAAAGCTCCACTCGGCAGGTTTCACTCCATTTGCTGAAGTTTCAGTAACTTCTGGGGGAAGTAATGCCCTAGTGGTATTATTGCTTTTGAATCCCGCCACAGCAGATGGTGGAATTGGAATTCAATCAAAAATGCCCCCATTAAGAATCTACTGATGACTATGAAACTGTGGTTGGTTATCATAAAAATCCATCTGGTTCACTAATGTCCTTTAGGGAATGAATTTTGCCATCCTTACCAGGTCTGGGCTATGTGTGATTCCAGAGCCATATCAATTGGTAAACTCTCAACTATCATCCTAGGGCAACTTGGGATGGGCAATAAATGTTGGCCAGCCAGCAATACCTATGTCTCTCCAGTAAATACAAATACAACCCTGCATTCCACCGAACACATCCACAATTGCATCAAGACCCTGTAGAAATCAATCAGCAACTAATCTGGCCCTCCCAAATGGAGCAAGAAGTCTCACAACAGTAGGTTAAAGTCCAACAGGTTTATTTGATAGCAAACGCCACTAGCTTTTGGAGTGCTGCTCCTTCATCAATTAAGTGGGAGTTCTGTTCACAAACAAAGCGTATAAAGACATAAATTCAATTGTGTCTTTATATGCCTTCTTTGTGAACAGAACTCCCATTTACCTGATGAAGGAGCAGCAAGCCAGTGGAGTTTGCTACCAAATAAACCTGTTAGATTTTAACCTGCTGTTGTGGGATTTCTTACTGTGTTTACCCCAGTCCAACACTGGCATTGCCACATCATGTCTCCCAAATGGAACCAATGGGAGAGTCTTTTCTGTTACTGAACACACGTTGCACTGAAAAAGGCTGAGAGAGTGTTATTTTTGATTCGATTCATTATTGTCACATGTATTAACATACAGTGAAAAGTGTTGTTTCTCGTGTGCTATAAGATAAAGCATACTATTCATAGAGAAGGAAATGAGAGAGTGCAGAATGTAGTGTTACAATCACAGCTAGGGTGTGGAGAATGATCAACTTAATGCAAAGTAAGTCCATTCAAAAGAGAGTGATGAATCTGTGGAACTCTTCGCTGCAGAAGACTATGGAGGCCAGGTCATTAAGTGTCTTTAAGACAGAGATAGATAGGTTCTTGCTTAATAAGGGGATCAGGAGTTATGGGGAAAAGGCAGGAGAATAGGGATGAGAAAAATATTAGCCATGATTGAATGGCAAAGTAGACTCAATGGGCCAAGTGGCCTAATTCTGCTCCTATATCTTATGGTTTTATGGTCTAAAAGTCTGACAGCAGCAGGGAAAAAGCTGTTCTTGAGTCGGGTGGTATATGATTTCAAAGTTTTGTATCTTTTTCCTGATGGAAGAAGGTGGAAGAGAGAAGACTGGGGTCCATGGGTCCTGGCTGCTTTGCCAAGGCAGCAGGACATGTAGATAGTCAATGGATGGGAGGATGGTTTGCGTGATGGATTGGGCTACATTCACGACCTTTTGTAGTTCCTTATGGTTTTGGGCAGAGCAGGATGCATATCAAACTTTGATACAACCAGAAAGAATGCTTTCTATGGTGCATCTGTAAAAGTTGTTGATGGCCTCCAACCAGCACTCCAGTTGCAATGACAGGCATTTTACATGTAAGTCCTGACTTCCAGACATGTTCTGCACCACTATGTTTTCCCACTGGCATTGCTGAGAATTGGGCATGAGGGGGTGGGTTTGTGGTGGAGGGAAGGGAATACCGATTGGGCTTTCATCTACATTCTGTTAGTGGGATGCAAGTTAGGCCTCACTTGGAATACTGCACCCAGTTCTGGTCTCCGTACTATCGGAAGGATGTGGAGTCCTTGGAGAGAGTGCAGAGGAGGTTTACCAGGATGCTGCCTGGTATGGAAGGACTGTCTTAGGAGGAATGATTAAATAGACTGGGGTTGTTTTCCCTTGAAAGACGTCGGCTTAGAGGGGATCTCATAGCGGTGTATAAGATTATAAGGGGTATAGATAGAGTAAATGGAGGTAAACTTTTTCCGCCTTTAGAAATGGATAGGACGAGGGGTCATGGCCATAGGGTGAGGGGGGCTATGTATAGGACGAATATTCGAGGGCAGTTTTTCACACAAAGGGTAGTGGGGGTGTGGAATGCACTGCCGAGTAAGGTGGTGGGAGCAGGCACGCTGGGGCTGTTTAAGGGTCTCTTGGACAGCCACATGAGCGGTATGCAGATAGAGGGATATATTAGGACTATTTAACTACGGCTTTTTTCCACAGGTAATTCGGTCCATAATTTGAGCACGCATTTGGCAGGTGGTGCGGGTACAGCTCTTGGATGTTGATTCATGGGTTGCCTGGTACCTCATGTCGTAAATGAGTGCTTTATGTGGACCATCTGAAGGGCACCATGACAGCTCAGAGACTATCGATGTGGCTGTGCAGACACTTGGAATTGGGCCGGTGTCTGCGGGAGTTTGCGCGTTCTCCCCGTGGTTGCGTGGGTTTTCTCCGGGCACTCCGGTTTCCTCCCACAACCCAAAAATTCGCTCTTAGGCTGATTGGGAAACAAATTGTCCCTATGGTGAAAATTTTCCATATTAGAAATAATATATATATTATTATATAGGAATATTAAAATAGGATAATGTATTTGCTACTATATAGTATGACGGCGGCGCGGGCTCGTTGGGCCGAAGGGCCTGTTTCCCATGCTGTGTTGCTTAAAAAAAAAATCAACTCCATGCCAGTCATCAGCAGGTTTCCTGATCTGTCATGGTGGTCACCAGAGGATGTTAGCGACAAAATCAATATCAAACTAATTTTTGGACCTCCCGATGAATTTGCTCCTCTTCCCATTCTGTCCACCATTCAATAATCTGGCCATCCCATATATCTAAAGATTGTAAAGTCATTATTAGAGAAAAAGTATCCAAATTTAAATAAAATGCCATGCACATTCAGTAAAAAATTCAATATTTTGTTCCAACTAAAGTCTAATTTTTGTTAATTTTTTTGTAAAGATGGGATTATGGTAAATTGGTGTCTTGTACATCATGGGCCTGAATCTTTCAACCATCGGGCTCACGCAATTGGCAGACCCAGGAGTGGCTGCAAAACATGTTTGCAGCTGCAGTCAATGCCAGAACACAATTTCACACTAGCCAGTCAATTAATGAGCTGCCTACATTTATTGTGTGCTGGAAAATGCTCAGTGCCACTGGAGTGGGTGGGAATAGGGTAGCTTTGGAGAATAGGGAGGGTGTAGACTGGTATTTCCAACGTGCTTCCTTTCAGCCCTCGATGTTGTGCTGAGCTATGTCCGAATCCAAGATCAAGCTACCCCACTCCCTATCATTCTGGTGTGCTCCAAGTGCCTATCCAATAACCACTTGAAAGTTCCTAAAGTGTCCAACTCCACTGTCACAGTAGGCAGTGCGTTCCATACCCTAACCACTCTCTCAGTACAGAATCTACCTCAGACATCCCTCCTAATATCACCTGCCATGAATCTTAAAGTTATGCCCTCTAACAACAGCTACATCCAAACTAGAAAATAATCTCTGAACATCCACTTTATCTATTCCCCTCATCATCTTTTAATAGATATTGTGAATTTGGTGACAGTGAGTGTTTGAGTCACAATAACTGCTCAGTTCCTATTCAACACAACAGAAGATTTAGTAATTGAGTTTATTCTGAACCAAAACATTTATATTGACCCATTGATAATCAGGATTATCTATGTCAGAGTTTGTCAGAATGCTAAATTTTGTTTTAAGCTTCAACCACACAAGTTTTCTTAATTAATTAAAAGTACATCATTCTCTGCAGTCCTGTCACATTGTGCAATGGAGCCAACCTGTTTCTAAACAGCAGTGTCAACATCATTAGGTAATTGTGAAAAGTGAGATATATATTATATGCACTGATATAAAGCATGAGACACTGTGCATTGTGAAATGAAACAATTGAACCAGATCAATGAAGTTTCACTGCAGGGATTAACCAACCGTCAATTGTAATCAAGACCCATGGGTTTAGCATAAAACTTAGCTTGAGTTTTTTGCTCAGAGCTTTGATTTGTGTAGATATTCAAAAGATTTGTTTCTCCCGTCCGAAATGGCGCTTGTGCCAGGGTGGCTGTCACTTGACTTTTCCTCATTCCAAAAGATATTCCACTGTACCCCATGCTGCATCAACCCTTCACTACATGATCACATTTATAATCTTCCTCTTATTAATCTTGGCAGTCTGTTGTACAGGTAGCATCCAGAAATTACCAGCTTGATGTCTTACTGCTTGACCTCCTGTTATAAGGCCTTGAACACATTCTATATCAAATGAGTCCAACTTTGGCCCACAGCATTTACTTTCTCTCCCTCTCGTCCCAGAAATGTTTGCATTTGTTTAAAGATATCCTTCAGCCTGGCAACAGGAAGGCAACACACCATTCAGAACCTCCCTGTCACAACTGCAAGAAATTTTCTTAATAGTGGAATCTCCTACTGCTTCTCTTTGTGCAGATTTCCGGGTACACTCTGAGATCAAAAGATGTACTCCACTCCCCTCCAGGACACTGAATCTGGAAGATCCACCTGAAGATGCTCATCCTAACCCACCCTCTGGACCACCAGCCCCCCCCCACCCGCCTAATTCCAAAACTACTAATGTGGTGTTCTGGGTCCAGGAATGCTGGCAGTTTCCTTCCCAAACATTGGTATTTTTTCCTGTTGGCACCATGGAAATTCGGGCAAACAACAGTGGGATGCAAACCCCTTTGACATTGGCCTCCTGTGAGTTTCCCAATCCATCACGGTGCACACTAATGGAAGATCCATGTGGAATTCACTGCAGCAAAGAAATGATTTTCAGGCTTCCCACCAAATTGCACTCCCCCGCCAGAGTGTGGCAACTAGGGAATTTACAGTAACTTCATTGCAGTCTTAATGTAAGCCTACTTGCGACACTAACAAATAAACTTTAAATTTAATGTCCATGTGCCTTACATTATCCCCTTCTTCCCTTTTCCATCCTATCATCTTCACTTCACGTTGTTGAATGTTGTGTATTATTGGACAATTCAGTAACTCAAGCAATCTATATCATTGAGTTCCAATCCACCTCCTTGTGAATGGCCTTTCAATTCCCTCCTTCTAAAAGAAAAAAGATTTGCATTTATGAAATGTCCTTCATAACTGCTTGATGCTCCAAAGCATTTTTACAACCAAAGCTGTACTTTTGAAAAATAAAGAATACAGCGACAAATTAACACGCAGCAAGCTCCCTCAGAAATGTGTTAGTGACCAGTTTCTCTGTTTTTGTGACATTGATTGAGGGATAATTATTGGCCAGAACATTGGGGACAACTCCCCTGCTCTTCTTCAAAATGATCCACCAGATAAGGCAGATGGGGCCTGAGTTTAATGTCTCATCTGCAAGTTGGTACCTCTGACAATGTAACACTCTCTCAATTCTGCATTGGTTTATCGGGCTTGATGGTTGTACTCATATTGTTAAGCGGGCCTTGAACCCATAATCTTTTGACTCAAAGTGAGATATGGCTGATGCATGATCCTGTTGCTTAAAATGTCTAACAACACTTTATAAGAGGTGCATTCTCCCATTTCCCCTTTACTGCTGGTTCTTGCCTTCAGAATTTCATAAAGGACAAAGTTATATGCACACAGTGTTTTGGCTCAACCACAAGTTTATTTATTAAAACACTCCTAATGCCCTAACACAAGAGTTTTAAATGATGCCTCACAATAATTGACAAGTTAACCTGATTTAAATCTTTCCATGATCCAAACTTGACTTCCCGTGAACATTTTAAAAAAATGACTTATTGTTAAATGCCTATGGTGGCATAGTGGTTAGCATTGTTGCCTCACAGCGCCAGGGACCCAGATTCAATTCCCAGCTTGGGTCGCTGTCTGTGTGAAGTTTACAAGTTCTTCCTTACTTGTGTGGTTTCCTCTGGGTGCTCCGCTTTCCTCCCACAGTCTGAAAGACGTGCTGGTTAGGTTTATTGACCCAAAGAGGCGCCAGAATGTGACGATTAGGGGAATTTCACAGTAACTTCATTCTGTCGTTAATGTCAGCCTTACTTTTGACTAATAAATAAATTTTTAACTTTAATTTTGAGAAACCACAGGCAAAACTCTACGTATCTGCCCAAAGTTTACTCAATTCAACACAAACCCCCTCAGGATTACTTGTTACTCATAAATTATCTTTAAACCTCAGCTCTTAAATTATAAGTTAACAATCAACATCTCAGTTTGATTGTTAATTTACAACTCCTCATACGGCTGGTACTTACATTGAAAGTTGTAGGTCTACAAATCAAACTGACCGTTGCTGACTGTCCTTTGTGACTGCAGTGACAGATCCTATGATCTTGGCTTTTTTATTACAAATCTTATCAAAAATAACAAAACACATTTCTCAAAGAAATTCTGCTGAGTAGTGAACATATTTCCTGGGGTCATCCTGCTGGACGGCCAGTCTTTAGTCTGTTTAGTCAATTCTATGTTTTGGTGCAGACAAACCCATCCATTGCTGATGTTGTTTCAGCAACCGTTACAATGGACCCCATTCAGGTGAGATATCTCTGGCCCCAGACTGATATGCATGTAACAAGTTCATCTCTCCTTGGCAGTTGGCAATGTTGTTTGCATGATATACTCATTGGGACTACTCATTGGAATTCAGAAGAATGAGGAAGGATCTTAAAGAAACATGTAAGATTATGAAGGGAATAGGTAAGATAGAAGCAGTTAGGTTGTTTCCACTGGCAGGTGAAACTAGAACTCAGGACGTAGCCTCAAAATAGAGGAGAGCAGATTTAGGACTGAGTTGAGGAAGAAATTCTTCACCCAAAGGGTTGTGAATCTACAGAATTCTCTGCCTCGTGAAGCAGTTGAGGCTACCTCATTGAATGTTTTTTAGACAAAGATATATAGATTTTTGAGTAATAAAGGAATTAAGGGTTATGGTGAGCGGGCGGGTAAATGAAGCTGAGTCCACAAAAAGGTCAGCCATGATATTATTGGATAGTGTAGCAGGCTCAAGGGACCAGCTGGTCTACTCTTGCTCCTAGTTCTTATGTTTTTATGATTTATGATAGCTGTTCTCTGAGGTCATCTGTTATGATGGTCTCCCAACTTCTTCAGTTGAGTTGTCTGATAGTAACCATCTTGCGCTGTTATTGTGATCACATTCCGGTGTCCTAAGATAGATTTAGTTTGGTTTTGATATTGACATGCTTTGAAGATTCGTTCCTGACACCGTAGCTTGCCTCCATGTATTAAGGTTTGGATTGTCTATTTGCAATATTTATGTCTTGTGGTTTTGAGATTTTGTATTACATGAAGTCCTGTTGGAGGGGATCCTTAGATTACCACATTCTGGAGAACTTATAGAATGTAGATGATTACTCCCCAAAAAGAGATCCTCTGACTCTATTTTCCAATAGCTGAGGAAAATATGCTGTTCTAGGGTATCCAGGTACCTAGAATACAGAAAAAAGTGAACACATTAGAATGAGCCTCTGCTACCCAAACTCATTTAGTGAACATATCACATGATATCATCTTAGTCACCAAGGATGTGGACTTATTATGATTCGTGTATCTCAGTACCGCACAGAGTACCATATTTATCAATTAATATCATTTTGATAGAATCCATTGCTAAGATAATTATTGAAAAGACTTCTGAGCGGGTCATGGTGTCAGCACTCAGTAACCTATTAAATGTGATTGGTTCAATCATTACTTACCTGTCCCATATTAACAGGCAAGTTCTCATACTGTCAGATGTTATCTGAGCCTCTTTCACACTAGCTATTCCCTTTCTCATCATACCACGCAGACATGAAAGCATCTGCGACTCCAACATCAAGCATGTCTCCATCCCAAATTGTGGCCATCAACAATGCTGCGGACATCAGTGTGATTGTCTTGTACTTTATTTTGGTTATCGGTGTAGGACTATGGGTAAGTGTTCATTCCTTCATGTTATTGGTGTTATGTTCAGAGAGCTGGTGCAGACACGATGGGCTCAATGGTCTCCTTCTGCACTGTGACAATTCTATGGCTGTGATTCTTTTTGAACGCAGTTACTTCATTTACCCGAATCAGTCATATTATATTGGAATGCTTTTATTAGAATGAGATATTATCCCCATTTCTGTTTCATACTGTCCTGATTGTGACACAGTGGCTAGAACTGCCTCACAGTACCAGAGACCTGGGTTCAATTCTGGCCTCGAGTCACTGTCTGTGTGGAGCTTGCATGTTCTTCAAGTGTCTATGTGGGTTTCCTCCAGATGCTCCAGCTTCCTCCCACAGTTCAAAGATGTGCAAATTAGGTTGATTGGCCATTATAAATTGCCTCTTAGTGTCAGTAGGAGAAGTATGGTAAATCCATTTAGTCACAGAGATAGGGCCAGGATGGGATTGTTGTCGGTACAGGCTCAATGAGCTGAATGGCCTCCTTTTTTCACTGTAGTGATTGTATGATTCTATATAGCTGTTCATCAGTAGCTAAGGTCTTGCTGCCCTAAAATGAGTCAAGACTCACTGCCCCATGCTGAGTGGCGTTCCTTTCTCCAGTGCTGGGATGCAGACACATTGCCCCATATTGAATGAAGTTGTAATGCCCCATTCTGGATAAAGACTCACTTCTTCATTCTGGAGTACAGACTCACTGTTCCATACTGGATTTCATTGCACTGGATACAGGGGTAGAGATACATTTCTCCATGTAGGGATATATGGGATTTAGTCACACGGCTTTTGATTAGGGTACAGATTTACTGCCCCATAGTGAATATAGTCGGATTGCTCCAAACTGTGGTACAATCCTGCTGACCCAAAATAGAGTTCAGTTACAATGTCTAGTACTGAGTCTAAACCCATTGCTCACACTGGGTGCATATTCATTGTTCCATCCTACAGAGTACTGAATCCTGGGTACAGTCCCAATGCCTATTTTGGGATATAGTTATAATGCTTCATTTAGAGCAGGGACTCACTGATCTATATGGGGTGTACTAGCACCAATCTATACATTAGTTCTATTGCTCCATACTGAGTTATGTATGCTTGACACTCCTGATTTGTGTCTTGTAGATTGTGGACAGGCTCTGGGGAGCAAAGAGGTGTGTAACTTATTACTGATTTGCCAGCTTCTGACCCTGCTCTTGGAGTATTTATATGGCTGTTCCAGTTCAGCTTCTGGTCAATGAACGTTGATGGTGAGCATTGAGCAGTGGTAATGCCAGTGAATGTCAAGAGGAGATGCTTAGATTCTCTCCTGTTGGAGATGATCATTGCTTGGCACAGTTGTTAGTTGCTATCGATCAGTCCAAGTCTAAATGCTGTCCCGATCATGCTGCATACATTCACTTATTGCTCCAGTATCTGAGCAGTCAAGGACAATAGGACTGAACACTCTGTAATCATCAAAACGTGCCCATTTCTGAGCTTATGGTGGAAGGAAGGTCATTGATGACTCTTCAAGAGCAATTAACGAAATGCAACAAATGCTGATCTTGCAATACCAATATCCCAAGAATGACTGAAAAAACAAAGCTGAATATGGTTGAGCCTTGGACACATCCCAAGGAGCTCCTGCAGCAATGCCTTGGGGCTAAGCTGATTGACCTCCAACCGCTGGAACCATTTTCTTTTGTGCTACCAATGACTCTCACCAGTGGAGTCTTCCCTCCTAATTCCCATTGATTTTCATTTTGCTAGAGTTTCTTAATGCCACACTGGTTATACACTGCCTTGAAGTCAAGAGCAGTCACTCTCACTTCTACTCTGAAAATCAGAACATTTATCCACAATTGGAACAAGGTTATAGTGAGGTCAAGAGCTGATTGACCGTCAGAAATTCAAACTGAATATCACTGAGCGAGTTTATGCTAAGTGCCAATAGATAAGCACTGAAGGTGTTTCCATCGCTTGGTTGATAATGAGGAGTAGACCAATGGACAGTAATGAGTTGATTTGATTTGTCCTTGTTTTTGCATACAAGACATACCTTAGCGATTTTCCACAATCCACTGAGCAACACCTCAGCCAATAGTGCAGCTAGTTTTGGAGCATAAGTCTTCAGTACTACAACTAGATTTTGTCAGGGCCCATAATCTTTGAAGGATTCAACCATTTCTTGATAACATAGCTGAGATATTTATGAACACTTGATTGAGTTTCAAAAATTACAAATGCACTAATCTCTGAGTTTATATTTTAAATGAAAGTTCAGGGATGCTAGTAAATGACTATCTCTCTTGGATGTGGTAAGTGGACATAACTTTTTTATAGAACATGTTGAACACTTGTTATAAAAGCTTTAAATGGAGTTTATGAATGGGTGTGTTTTTCTCAGTAGCAAGTATTCTGAGTGAGAGGCACATACAATTGTTAGACACTTATATTTATTTATCTCCACATAACTCCTGAGATCTGTTCAGAGTCAACATTGTGTGATTGCCTATAGAAGTGTACAGAGATATAAGGTGGCATGGCGACCATGGAGGAGGCATGAGTTGGCATGGAGGTATAAACAGGTATGGCAGGTGTGTGTGGTTAGGGGTTGTGAGAGGTGAGGATGAGAGGGCCTTAAAATCTTTTATACAACTGGGCTGAGGTCCCAGAGAACTGAGGGAGCCTTCTAACCAGGTTGTCTTGACATTCACCTTCTCCATGTTGCCTACAATATGCTTCCAGGCTTGGCGGTTCCAATGCTATCTTACACCAACCTCCCTGGAGTAAAAATTTAGGGCAAGTCTGCCAAGTTGGGGAATTTTCTGATTCAAAATACTCACCTCAGTGGCAAAAACATGAAGCTCATTGTCTCGCCTGTGAAAAATGGCGAATTGAGTGATCCACCATTTACTAGCCAAATCATTGAAATCTACCGCTATAACATCAGCATTCCCAAGAGGAGAGAAAATGGTGGGGGTGATTTGGGAAGGTTTCTGTCAACACTTCAGGCTCCATGGTAGGCAGCACGGTGGCACAGTGGTTTGCACTGCTGCCTTGCAGTCCCAGGGGCCTGGGTTTGATTCCTGGATCATTGTCTGTATGGAGTTTGCACCTTCTTCCCGTGTCTGCATAGCTTTCCTCGGGTGCTCTGGTTTTCCTCCCACAGTCTGAAAGATGTGCATTGACTTGAATGGGTGCCAGATTATGACGACTAGGGGAATTTCACAGTAACTTATTGAAGTGTTAATGTAAGCGTACTTGTGACTAATAAAAAACTTTAACATTTTTTATATTACATTTATTAAATTTACATGCAAATTTCCATTTCATATTAATGCTAAACTGCACTGTAAATCCTGAAAACATGGCCTTATTTGAATCTTGAAAGGAACGGATAGTACCTCCAACAATCCCTTAATCATACATGGAGTATTAGCCTAGATTGAAACCTAGGCTGAGTAATTTACCATTCACAGCAAAATAGAGGAAAAGTTCCTCTTCAATAATACAAAAAAAGATTTACAAAGATGTTACCAGGGCTGGAAGATTTGAATTATAGGGAGAGTTTGAATAGGCTGCACTTTTTTTCCTTATAGCGTAGGAGGATGAAGAGTGACCTTATTGAGATTTATAAAGTCATGAAGGGCATAGATAAGGTGAAATAGCCAAGATCTTTTCCCCTGGATTAGCAAGTCCAAAACTAGAGGGCATCATTTTAAGATGTGTGGAGAAATATTTAAAAGCCGCAGCTTTTTCACACAGAGGGTGGTGCATGTCTGGAATGAACTGGTAGAGGCGGGTGCAATTACAATATTGAAAAGTCATTTGGACAGGTTCACGGATGGGAAAGGTTTAGAGGGCTAAACGCAGGCAAATGGGACTAGTTCAGTTTAGAAAACCTGGTCGGCATGGACGAGTTGGGCCAAAAGACCTGCTTCATGCTGTGTATCTCTGTGACTCTACGATCCAATGTGTGGATTTTCTGGCCGCGCTCATACTGAGGCCAGAAATTCCCATCCAAGGTCAATGGATATTTACATAATCCGTGTTCCACCCACTACGATTCCTGTGGTTCTGGCGAAACGATGAAAAAATTCCATCCTATGACTCTACAATGGAACCAGGTTGGACTAAATATTCTCCTAATGCTTATGTGAAATTATGAGTGTAATATTAATATTTACTTCAAAAACATAATGGTTCAACTGAAAGCGAAGAAAACCGATTCCTCCAGAAGTTTCCAGAAACCTGCGTGCAGTGTAAGGGTCAACAATCAAATTCCTTACTGAATGGGGACGGGCATGGTTAATTTAAGAGTAAGGTCATTGAATGGGGACGGGCATGGTTAATTTAAGAGTAAGGTCATTGAATGGGGACGGGCATGGTTAATTTAAGAGTAAGGTCATTGAATGGGGACGGGCATGGTTAATTTAAGAGTAAGGTCATTGATCTCTCAAACTACATTTCAGAATATTTTTCCTGACCCTTTGGAAGTTTGCAGAGCGGAAGATGTCAAAGGCCTTTAACATAATTACAAGGGAAAATTACTGAGGAATTTTAATTGCATAGTCATTTAGCACAATTGACAGTGTAAGCGAAAAATTAAAGAGGAACATTGCATCAAGGACCTTGTTTACTCTGCTAATTCACTGACTGGAACTGATCATCATTTTGGAAGGAAGCCAGCAATGTGTGTTCATGTGATCTGCACAGGACTATTAGAAGGTTAAGTAAATGGGAATATCTGATTCCTTCTTCCAGAATGCTTTCATGTTGCCAGGGATCTAACATTAGAACAGAGAGAGGATATGTTAGGCCTAAGTATAGGAAAGGTTTTCAAAAAATACAGCTATCTGAAAACTGATGGTGATACTCTAGTGGATCTGGATCTGGCTTCTTTGCTGCCTTTATATTGATCTTAATTCAAATGCTGGATGTCCACATTGCCCGTAAAGTGGGCATTGTGTCCTCATAGTACTTCTCAGATGCCCCGATATAACAGATTTAGATTGACTAAAAGTTTATTAGTCAAAAAAACCTTTCTCTTTTTTGAGAAAGATTGAGCATGACATCCATGGCACCATTCTGCCAAGGACTATATATTGGCAGACTGTGCTGGCATCTATGTTTCCTGCCCACCTCATCCCAATGATTTCAGTCAAGAATAAAATTCATTGGCGCATAAGATGGAACATAAATCAAATCCTACCCAGCCCCACTGGTTAACATTGAGGATCAGGTTTTCCGCTTAAATGTATTTCTTCATGGCAGACACCATTCTAGTGAATCAATGTCATTACCTTTCTACAGCCTTAATATTCTTCTTGTAATGTGGAGCTCCATATCACACACAATACTCTAGCAGAGGTCTTATTATTTAGGATCAGTATTATCCCCTAAGTTTAAAGTTTTTTATTAGTGTCACAAGTAGGCTTACATTAACACTGCAATGAGGTTACAGTGAAAATCCCCTAGTTACCACACTTCGGGAATACTGAGGGAGAATTTAGCATGGCCAATGCATCTAACCAGCATGGCTTTCAGACTGTGGAAGGAAACCGGAGCACCCAGAAAACATGCAGACTCTGCACAGTGACCCGTGGCCAAGAATCAAATGTATTTATTAGTCACGAATAAGGCTTACATTAACAGTGCAATGAACTTACTGTGAAATTCCCCTAGTCCCCACATTCCGATGTCTGTTCAGGTCAATGCACCATGTCTTTCAGACTTTGGGAGGAAACCCACGCACGCACGAGGAGAACATGTAAACTCCACACAGAGAATAACCCAAGCCGAGAATCAAACCTATGTCCCTGGCGCTGTGAAGCAGCTGTGCCATCATGCTGCCAACTGGCACTATGTTGCTACTATATTGGGTCTCTGGCATTGTGGAGGCAGAAATGCTAACCACTATGGCACCGTGCTGCCCTGGTCCTTATAGCTAACATGCTGCAACCCCATCAACTTAAGATGGTTATTTTAATACCCTGTGAATTACATTGCAAAGCTTCATAGCATGGAGGTGCAATGCTAATGTCACTGGACAAGTAATCCAGGGTAATGTTCTGGAGACATGGGGCCTGATTCCCTGATCGTAACCCGCAACTTTTCTGACGGGTCCAGTCAGGAGAATCACATCATCGACCTTTTTCCAGGATTTGCGCATGCGCCAAGAACACACGTGCTTCTCCCAGAGCTGGAGAACAGTCAGAGACCAAATCACGCTGGAAACCGGAGGAAGAGAGGTAAGTTATTTGAATGTTTTTTTAATATGTTTTGCATGTGATTATCGAGAATCACATTGAATCAGCCCGATTGAATCTCCCACCCTGCTAGAGATGGGGTTAAGAATAGTTTCCCATATTCGGGGAACTAGCGGCAGACCCTGCTGCAATGAAAGGGGAGACAATCAGTGGCTTCCAGCGGGTTGGGCAGTAAGGGGTGGTGCCCCTGGGCATGGGCATCCTGGCAGTGGAAGCTTGTGCCCTCTGGCACTGCCCAAAGAGCGACATGTCTATGCCCAGGAGGTACCCGGCATTGCCCAGTACATATCAGGCAGTGCCACGGAGGGGGGAGGGGGGGCCTATTGTGGGCGGGGCCTAGCGATGATTTGAGGGAGTGTGGAGTTCCGCTGCCTCTCTGCATGGCGATTGACCTGGATGAAGGGAAGGCAACAGTTGGGCAGCCGCGGGGGGTGGAGGTGTGGTCTGCCGGAGTGGTGGGGGAGGCGGGTGCTGTGGTTTAAACCTGGAGGGGATTGGCAGGGAGGGTGGGGTTTGCCAGGTGAGAGTAGGTGGGGATTGCGACTGCTGGGGGTGGGGGTGGGGGTGGAGGTGGGCTGGACATTGGAGCACTCCGGGGTGTGGGGGCTCAGGGTTGGCCTGGGAATTATTGTGGGGATCGCGAGCAGACCAAGAGAGGGGCTGGAGGAGCAGCACTGCGAGGGTCCTGGGCTGGCCAGCAAATGGGAAGGCTGACAGATAGGGGCCACTGCACGTGTGCAGATTCTGGCATGGCTGGGCCCTATCCCCTTGGTTTTCAATGAGATTCATGACTGGGATCTCTGCAGTGCACAGCGAGGAGCGATTCAGGTGAAAAATTGAACTAATAAAGCAGTCGGGATCTAGAACAGTTTTCCCGCCAATTCAGCGCTTTTGGGGGAATCGTGGCCATGGTTTCAAATTCCAACCCAGCTGCAGGTGGAATTTAAGTTTAATTAATAAATCTGTAATGGTGACTGTAGCATTTATCATCGATTGGTGTAAAAACCATCTGGTTCACTAATGTCCTTTAAAAAGGAAATCTGCCATCCTTACCTGGTCTGGCTGACTCCAGAGCCACTGCAATGCGATTGACTCTTATCAGCTTTCTGAAACGGTCCAGCAAACCACTCAACTCAAAGGGCAATTAGGGATGGGCAGCAAATGCTGACTTGCCAGCAACATCCACATCCCATGAAGGCAGAAGGAAAAACAAAACTTCCATTCAGAAGGCAGGATGCTCCAATCCTTCTAGTTGGCGGGATCTTCCAGTGCTAACAACAGTGCACCACTGCCACTGATGTCTGAGCTGTGTAACACATAGCATGGGGCAGATTCAACAGGAAATGTGGGATCAGAAGATCCGTGCACTTACCAATAACAGGTCGCCTCCTGCCACCAAGCAATACGCCATAGGGATGGGGCGGAGTGGGGGCAGGGGGCGATGAGTGTGCCAGAGAATCCCACCCAATGTCTATTTTCAGATGTGATTTAGTCGAATGCTTCACCTTACCTCTCTTTGCATTAAAATGCATGTGTCTTTTTTTTTAGGCCTTACCACATCATCACCCCCTCCCTTTTCCCAATTCTTCTGAATAATTAATTATACTTCTTATTTTGGTATTAAATTTCAACACCAGCTGGTTGTATGTCCAAATCATTGATATTTTCAGTAAGCAGTAGCAACTTCAGAACAGGAAATTGTGGGTCATTGCAATCCACTCCCAACCACTCTGATAAACTGCTGTTAACCCCTGCTTTCTGTTTTTTTACCTACTAAACATATGTTATCTCATCTGGTATTCTCCCTCTGCTTCCATATGGAATCTCCCATGTGGCATCTTCTTAATAGCTTTTCTAAATTCTGCACACCCAATACATGCTGCATTTCCCTATCTACCTCACCTGTCACCTTTTCAAAGAATCCTGAGGTCTATAGAGTATATTCATCCATTTTGAAATCCTTGCAGCCTACTTTTATTCACTTCTCATTTCACTCCATCACTCCAGATATAACAGTAATTTCATCTTAACTAAAGTTGCTAAAAAATTTTCTGATCAAAGCTAACTGGCCTATGATTATTTAGATTAACTGGTTTCCTTTTTACAAATTTATGTATTTATTAGTCGCACGTAAGGCTTACATTAACACTGCAATGAAGTTACTGTGAAATTCCCCTAGTCACCGAGTCCGATGTTTGTTCACGTCAATCCACCTAACCAGCACATCTTTCAGACTGTGGGGGGGAAACCGGAGGATCCTGAGAAAACCCATGTAGACAATGTGCAAACTCCACATGGACAGTGAGAACATGCAAACTCCATACAGACAGTGACCCAAGCTGGAAATCAAACCTGGGTCCCTGGCACTGTGAAGCAGCAATGCTAACCACTGTGCTACCATGCTACCCACTGGGTAGTATATTATTACTCTCCCAGGGCTCAAACACATATCCACATTCAAAGGAGCTCTGAAACATTGGTCAGGATTGTCTGCTTCCCCCATGGTATCATGAGGGTGTTTATGCACAGAGTAGTAAATCATGACGAAAGGACAGATTAGACCTGGCATAGGATTATGTTGCCATCTCTCCTGATATAACAGCACATCTACAGCAGTTTGAGTTTCTCCCCATTTCTCGCCGCCAAAGAGATCACATGACCTAGAAAACAGGCAAGGAATGGAGGCCATTAATAAATGTGTTGCAGCTTAAAGTAGGGTAACAGGTGACCATGCTCATTCAATTTCAGATGCACTTTGATTCTCTTGCTGATACTAGGTGGTCATTCATCTCATAGGCTCTTGCTACAGAGCCTGAACCAAGAAGAAACACCAGTTAAGGAAGATGAACACAATGCCTGATAGGAAATACATACCTTTCATCTGGTGAATATAACAATAGATGCTGTGTTTGGCCAACCTTTTATTTATGGGGCAGATCAGAAGATCATCTGGAAGGGCTTAATAATGCAAGACCATTAATTTATTTCAGATGACAGGGTGAGAGGGTATGAAAGGATTGGAAATTGAAAGAAGTCTTGAGCTGTTCATGGAAATGATTTGTCAATCAAGATTGTGTGAAAGGATCATGTGATTTACAAAAGGACTTGTGACATCTCAGCCTCTTCTGACTTGATGTTGGCTTGTTTGAGAATGCCTAGGAAAGCACAGAATGAAGTACAGATCAGTGTGCTACAATGTTTACCCACCTCCTAACTCTTCTTCATATTCTTGAGATACACGACTTTCAAAGGACTCCAATATTTTAAGGATCCCTCCCCCACAATTCCATCAGTTGCAAAATCTGCTCAGTATTAAATGCTGCTTTGTCCGTCCAAAGTAGAAACAATAAAAATTATCTGCCAATCATTGCTACACGCGGCATTAATGAAACCTCATTAATGTGTATTGTGCTTTTTTTAGTCCATGTGTAGGACCAATCGTGCGACCGTTGGTGGGTATTTCTTGGCTGGGAGGAACATGCAATGGTACACAGTGAGTAATGTTCATTTTATTGATTTAATTTATTTGTCAGCCTCTTCTTAAAATGTAGAAAACTACAATGATATGAACGTGAAATCTTATGGAAATCAAAATCAACTTTAATCCATAACTGGATTGGATGGTGAGCTACAGGTTGAATATCAAAAATACTTATGATTCTAATTGATTAATAAATCTAAAAGCACAATGAGAATTAAACTTTCTGGTTAAAGATCACAAACTTTTAAGACTATGTAATAACTCTCAACTAAACTTCAGTTAGATGGAGGTTGAATAGATTGAGGTTTCTGAGCTGGAAGTTCACTTTATAACTTATTTCGAAGTCCAGTGTTCTAGAAACCTTTTATAGCTATTTGATTTCCAAGACTCCACACATGCAGCAGATGGTAGTTTTTTTTTCTTAAAATTCACTAAGTCTCTTTCTCGAATCCCCCTCCAGGTTGGAGCCTCACTCTTTGCCAGTAACATCGGAAGCGGACACTTTGTAGGTTTGGCAGGCACAGGGGCAGCAAATGGTTTGGCTGTTGGTGGTTTTGAGTGGAACGTAAGTGCTGTGAAATAAGTACATTAACGATTTTTAGCATTTTATAAATCCTGATCAGTGTGTACAAGGGATTCTGAACTTTTCCCAAGCTGGCCTCCTTTATATCATCACTACAGCTTGACATACCAAGATGTGTATTTCCCTAGTGGGGGACACAATATTCCATTTATAACCCTCATTAACCTCTAAGCTTTTTTAAACCAACTTATTACCTTGCTCTACTACATTTAAAAATTTGTTTTTATGGAGACAAGTCCACACTGTTCATTTGCACTCTTCAAAATCATAACATTTATAGTATACAGTCTTTCCAGATTAATACTCCTGGGTGCAATCACTTCATACTTCTCCATATTAAACTCCAGCTGCTACAGTTCTGTTCATTTCACCATTTAGTCTGTGCCACCCTGAAAGCTATAAGTATCATCAAATTTCACATCATCGATATATTTTATAATGCTGTTCCTTGCACCAGAGTCTAATCAATTATAAAAGTTGAAATTAATTTTAAACCTAAAACTGACCCTTGGATAACATTGAAAGAAACATTGGATACTGCACATCATCACTGTTTCCAGGATCCATGGAAACTAAATATTACTTTCTTCAGTCTACCAACGATCAAGTACTTTAATAATCCCAAGCCCAGGTTACTGACATATAACTGCTTGCATACCTCAGTGACTGTGCATGTTAACAGTTTCCAGATCTACGTTAGGCACAC
Source organism: Sphyrna mokarran (assembly GCA_024679065.1). NCBI lineage: Eukaryota > Metazoa > Chordata > Chondrichthyes > Carcharhiniformes > Carcharhinidae > Sphyrna > Sphyrna mokarran. The sequence goes on along the minus strand of JAGIQG010000022.1, from coordinate 31,490,459 downwards.
TGCAATCTTTGAATTCCAAAGTTGCACCACTTGTCTCTCGTGTTGCAGAGATCTCAGTATTACTGATGTTTACTGATTCTGGACACCCAGGAATCAGAGAATATTCCCCATATGCAAACATATCCATTGGATGAGACATGTTTGGTGAAATTTGATTAAAGTTTGTCATTTTGTACCTCTCTTGCTTCTAGCATTCAGAATCCCTTGCAATATCAGCCATTCTTTCTCTATCTTATCTCTATTCCTGTGGTTAATGCACCTCTGAAATTGATCTTTTGTCCTCATAACATTCAAAATTGTTCTCACCACCCTGCATCTTCATGTTGTTGAAGTCAAGACTCGTTTACCGGAATTCTGCTAGCCCACCCGCAATAAATCGGAGTAGGCAAGGGACAGACAATGGAAATCATTGTTGACCTTGGATGGGATTTTCAGGTCTCAGGTCAAGCAAGGCCATAAAACGCCACTCATTGTTTGTTTCCTACACTAAATAATTTTTTTCCCCTGGAACCATCACGTTCCTCATTCTTCCTTTCATTTTGCAATGTTGGAACTTTTAAAAACTCAACATTATCGTTTGACTACTTCAGCTCCTGACGTACCTCAACATCTCTTATGCCCATTTCAATCTTGGCCCCGCCTCATATCCTCACCAGAGTCTCAGAGTAATGAATGGAGAAACAATTTGCCCTGTCTAACTTTGAGATTTGCATTCCACAGGCTCTGTTCATTGTGTTACTCCTGGGCTGGCTCTTTGTCCCGGTCTATCTGTCAGCTGGGGTGAGTATGAGATGCAGTTGGATCAACCTTGGATGCTACAAGTGGAGGTAATGATGAGTTTAGATAATAGAGTAAAATGAGTGATGAATTGTGTAAAATGGTAATAGCAAAATGGATAATCTCTGGTAAATTCTATTTCCATTGACTTCAATCAATAGTATCCATTGTACGCTTTCAGCCAAAGTCAAAATGGCTTCCAGAGTTCCAAACATCACATGACCATCAATTGCAATTATTGTCTTCTGGAACCATTTTGATCTGTCAGATTTTTGGAAAGAAATATTGGTCTAACTGGGTTCAGCAAGGGGGAACTTGCAGATGAAAATATTTGCCCATTATTTGATTTCTGTGTCCTTTCCTAGGTCATCACAATGCCCCAGTATCTAATGAAAAGATTTGGAGGAAACCGAATCAGACTCTACCTCTCCCTCATCTCTCTCTTTCTATATATATTTACCAAGGTGTCAGTGAGTATCTCCTAATAGTCATCACTTCATTCAAATTTCCTTTGATTGTTTCGTTAAAGGGTCACTAAAAGTGAGACATGCCACTTAAGAGATATTCATGTAGTGAAATATCTTCTGTATTGATCCCTGATAGGCAAACTCTGCCTATAAAGAGTATTTTGTGGCCAGGCACCGTCTATAATGGTCCTCATTGGAAATTTTAAACTTCTTAAATGGACATTTTGTTCTTATTAATTTCTGATGATTAGATTTCACTGTTATTGATATTTCTTAATAGACTTTTATCTGATTTCTTGGTAGGTGGACATGTTCTCTGGAGCAGTCTTCATCCAACAAGCTCTTGGATGGAACATCTATGTCGCAGTAATAGCCTTGCTGATTATTACCTGTATCTACACCGTTACAGGTAGGCACAGAAAATCAGGCAGTTCAACATCTTGTTTATATGGAACATTCTGCAGGCAGAAAGACAAACTAGGAAAATTTGGCCATACAGAGCTGGCAAAAACCACAGCTTCAACGTCTGGTCTGTGTTCATTCAGCTGATGTGCCCAGTGTAAAACTGAATCCCGGAAGTAGAAAAGTCAGCCTCCATCTGTGGTCTCAGCTAATTTAGCTGACCTCACCCAGTGTAGAACTAAACCCCACAGGCAAGTAATTACTATCACTGGCCTGTGCTTAGGCAACAGATCAGGGGTATCAAGGGATGTGCTGAAATTGTCCGTGGGTTGGGAGAAGAATAAACCCTGGGGTTCCTGCTTTCAATTACATCCACTGACACTTGTTTTAATGTTTCGTTTGTGTGGACTTGGCTATGACAGAATCCAGCTCAGCTTGATTGCAACCTCCACCATGCCATGTCCATGTCATATATCACATATTTTCTGAGGTTATTGAGCGTTTACTTTGTAAGCAAACTACGGACCTTACAAATTCCCATTGTGATATCAGTAGAATCATGGTATCCCCATTGGATTTGAACGCTAGCATTTACTTTCTCTCATTGCTGGATCAGTTGCCATCAATCAGACAGTTCCTCTATTTGTAAATCTTCACTAGTTGAAAGTGTAAAAAAATCTTTTTATTTGTTTCCACGGAATAATCTGGATTCGCTCCTTATCCACTTGGTTAAGTATTAGATAGTTAAAGTTTAGTAAGCTACTGACATAATTAAGAACCGGGATTAGAGCAAATTACTGCTGCAATCTGAAACAAAAACAGAAAATGCTGGAAAATCTCAGCAGGTCTGACAACCTTTGTGGAATTCTGAAACAAAAACAGAACATTTCACAGAAGCTGTCGAACCTGCGGAGATTTTCCAGCATTTTCTGTTTTTGCTTTGTGTGTAATTAAGGAACTGGTTGATTTGGAACAATGATGCTTGTAAAGTGGGTTATTGCAAGGACTTCACTGTGAACATTTTTGAAGTCTAAAGGCAGAATGTTACAGCCCTGTTGCAGCAATGCCCTTTAACCAAAGTCTTTCAGGCCTGCCCACTAGTGGAATAGTCTGATCCTGCTAATGGCTAGCCCATCGCCCCTCTCCCTGCCCCACCCCCCAACAGCAAATTCCCAGCAGCAGAGTGTGGACCATATAAAGTTCAGTAAACATTGACCGAAATAGAAGATAGTGCCGCTAGCCAATGGGGGGCCATTCCTCTAGCTGGAAAACATACCTCGCCAGGCATAGATGGGGGTGGGAGAGCTGGGGGTGGTGGTGGGGGGGAGTGGTAGGAAGGGAGGTTGGAGGAAAATCCAAACATTAATTCATTGATTTTGACGGGATCGGAAGATTCTGCCAGGGGATTGTAAAATTCTGCCTTACATTTTAACTGAGGCCTTGTTCTCGGCTACTTGAGGCCCACAAACCAATTGAAAGCCAGTTAGTTAATCAGAGCCTGTTGAACCCTGTCAGTAGAATCAGGCCTAATTTTTCAGTTCGGGATAACATTAGTCCAGATTACTGTAACTTAGGATATTGTGATTTCATTTCTCCATGCTGTTACCATGAGCATTGACATTCCATGTGGAAGATAGGGCTAGCTTCAGGAGAAACATTTCCATATTTTTCCCTGCGCCTAACAAGTGGACAACATTGCTGGATTCATTTCAAAACAGCAATCTGTTCCGGTCAATAAACTAACATGTCCTCAATACGATACTCTTCTTAAAATTTAGCTGATTCTGATAAAGTGTTCAGTGTCCAAGCAATTAAAATTCCTCAGTCATGTTCTTTCTGTAATTATTCTGGTGACCTTTGACTCTTTTGCTCTGTAAATCTTTATACGGTTGGTTGGAGTATTCTGGAATACCAATTGAGATTGCTGTCACTCTAATAATAACCACATGCCTTCTCATTCCAATAATAAAATTATATTTTGAACCCTAATACTGTCAAAGTATCTGAAGAAATGCCAATATCCAGTTTTATGCATTTTCAGCAATCCATTATGACCTTTAAATGAGTATCAATATCACAACAATAATTCCATGTAAACTTTAGTAAAACTGTTCCAAAACAGATTCTCTCACCTTCATCTCCGCTCCTAGTATTCCAGTCTTTACCAATAGAATCGTGGAATAGAATCATAGAATCTCTACAGTAGGAGTCCATTCAGCCCATTGAGTCTGCACTGATCCTCCAAAAGATCATCGCAGTCCCTGCCCCATCCCCGCAACCCAGCACATCCACCATAGCTAATCCACCTAACCTACACACTAGGGGTAATTTAACATGGCTAATCCACCTAACCTACACACTAGGGGTAATTTAGCATAGCTAATCCACGTAACCTACACACTAGGGGTAATTTAGCATAGCTAATCCATGTAACCTATACACTAGAGATAATTTAGCATGGCTAATCCACGTAACTTACACAATAGGGGTAATTTAGCATAGCTAATCCATGTAATCTACACATTGGGGTAATTTAGCATGGCTAATCCACCTAACCTACACACTAGGGGTAATTTAGCATGGCTAATCCACCTAATCTTCACACTAGGGACAATTTAGCATAGCCAACCAAATAATCTGCACATATTTAGAGTGTGAAAGGAAACTGGAACATCTGGAGGAAATCCATGCAGACAGGGAGAGAACATGCAAACTCCACGCACAGTCACCCAAAGCCACAATCAAAGATTGACCCATGGTTCTACGAGGCAACAATGCCGCCCTATTGTGGGCATAACTCTATATTTATTAGAAATAGAATACAAGGGGTTTGAAGTCACTCTTCAGCGACGGCAGTTGGACAATACCTGGAGCACTGAGAGCATTTCTGAGAGCCACGCCTTCAAAAGGATTTGGAGGGAGAATAGGTAGATTTAGCAGGGTGATACCTGAACTCCAAAGGTTAATCCTTGAGGAGAGATTTAGCCTGGAATTTAGAAAGTTAGGAGTGACTTAATAAAAATATTCAGACAATTAAAAGAAAAAGATGGAGCGAGTTGGGAGAAACTATTTCTGCTCGTGAGGGAGCCTAGGGCATGATCGATAAATTAGGGCCAACAGCCACATTTCCCAGAAGAAAATCAACAGGCAGTGATCGGGAGTTAGCTCCTGGGCTGTTTTTTTAATTTCTCTCTAGTCTTGGGCCCTGAATTTCATTATAGAATTCTACATCCCCTTTGTAATGGTGCAGGGAACCTGCCTCTGCCTTCTATGCCCTCTTTGAACAGACCTCCTAACAGCAAGGCTGGAGGCTTGGCATGTGCTGCTTTCCTGAAGAACAGCAAAGAGAGAACATGATTTAGTGCCTTTCACCACCTCAGGACGGCCCAAGGCACTTCAGCCGATAAAGTATTTTTGAAGTCTAGTCGCTGTTATAAATTAGAAAATATGGCAGTCAATTTTCCACAGCAAGGTACCACAAACAACAAAGAGGCAAGTGATCAAATAACCTTGGGATTTTTTTAGACATTGTTTGAGGGATAAATAATGACCAGAAAACAGGCAAGAACTCTCTGCTTTCTTTGAAGTAGTACCACTGGAATTTTTATCTCCACCTCAGAGGACAGCCACAGTTTAAAGTTTATTTTTAAAGAAGCTTACATTAATACTGTAATGAAATTACTGTGAAAATCCCCTAGTCGCTACACTCCAGTGCCTGTTTGGGTACAATTGAGCATGGCCTATCCGCCTAACCCATACATCTTTAGACTGTGGGAGGAAGCAGGAGCACCCGGGGGAAACCCATGCAGACACAGGGAGAATATGCAAACTCCACACAGACAATGATCTAAGCCGGGATTTGAACCTGCGTCCCTGGCAGTGTGAGGCAACAGTGCTAACTATTATATAGAACATTCCAGCGCAGGACAGGCCCTATGGCTCTCGATGTTGCGTCAACCTGTGAAGCCAATCTAAAGCTCATCTAACCTACACTATTCCAATATCATCCATCTGTTTATGCAGATTTAAATGACCTTAATGTTGGCAAGTCCACTTCTGTTGCAGGCAGGGCATTCCACGCCCTTACTACTCAGCATAGTGACTACTATGTCACCACACTGCCCCTGGCTTTATCCTCTTGACTACTTTTATGTAGTGCTGACCTTTTTTCATTCACTCACAGGGATTTGGGTCTCGCTGGCTGGACCAGCATTTATTTCCCATTCCTCAAGAAAGTCGTGATGAGCTGCCTTCTTGAACTGCTGCAGGTAGTGTAGCGTAGGTACACCCATAATACTGTTAGGTAGAGAGCTTCAGGATTTTGACCCAGTGACAATGAAGGAACTGTTTCTTTCTGATTGGTTCTAGGAGGCCTGGCCGCACTGATGTATACAGACACAGTGCAGACATTTGTGATCATCGCTGGAGCTTTTGTACTGATGGGATTCTGTAAGTGAATTGGTCTCTGCACCTTTCAAACAAAAACTTCACCATGTTCCCTTGATGCCTCACTAAGTTTAAACCATTGTGTTATTGAGGCATACAGAGCAGAAAAGACCCAGGTTGCATCCAGGTCTGGGCAGATAGCTGCTCTAAGCCAAGGCAGGGTATTGGTGTGTTTAGACTCTTGTAGCTATGACTTTAGGAGGGAGGAAATCAGCCAGTACTCACACTCCTCAACAATCCTCAGGAACATCTCCTGGAAAGCATAGTTATAAGCTGACTATGAATACTTTCCAGAATTGAGTACCTTGCTGGTACTGTATAGGAATGTGGTGAGACATCAGAAGGTCTTCAATTCTTCTGGAACCTGTATCCAGAAAGAGTCAGCAACTTAGGGTATGGATGGAAGAAAACTGAGAGAAGAAGACAAGCCTTTCTAGCTCTATAAGTGAAATACATGAACCCACCTTCATCAACACAACAAAAATAATGCTATTCACTTTAATCATGTTGTTTGGGACCGTTCATGTCTGTCATGGTTCAGAATGCTTTGGGCCTTTTTCCACAGATTAGAATTGAACTTGAACAGATTTTAATAGGAGTGCTGAACAAAAGTTAACTGAAACGCACTCACCTTTCAACACAGTCCCATGTTGAGTATTGGACACATCGGTCGAAAGGCAGCATTTAAGGTGCAACATTGTCAATTGTTTTGGTGTAGATGCCAAGTAACGGCTAATTCATTAATAAGGTCTGACCATTCAGGAAGGCATCTAACACTTGTATGCTGACAAAACTCTGTTGTCATTTGAAAAGCTTTAGGCATCAATACTAGCAGCAAATGAAGTCCCGGACAGGTAGCAGTCTGTCCTTTGAAGTTGAACAGCCGACCCCAATACAGACTCATAAGTATTTTGTAATAGTACACAGAGAATATATCAGTGGTACCCAATACCTCTCAATGTTATGTACATTTTACTACTGTGAAATGAAGCAGCTTACAATGGAACTGAACATCCTCTCCTCCAGTAATAACACAGGCCTCTGCCTTCAGAGTGATTAAAGGAGTAAACATGCTCAAGATATGGAGAATCATAACACATTTTGTTGTTAAATCTCTGGGTCTAATAGATATCAGGCAGTGGGAGTCAAAATCCATTAGTATCAAAGAAGGACGTCTCTAAATCTAAGTGGGATTGGATAATAAATGGGATGAAGAATATGATCCCTCTTTAATGGATAGGGTTGTAGTGGGAGAAACTGTTGTGTGGGTGCATTGGAGCTCAGTGTTGGAATCACTGCAATCATTAATTTACACAATTGGCGTGTACTCAGAAACTTAATGCAAAATGACCAATTTTGCACATTATCTCAAACTAGATGGGGCAGTGGAATCAAAAGGGGCAATTCAGAAATTACAAAATGAACCGAACAATATATGGAGGAAGGCAGAATGACAGAAGATATTTAATTATTAGTGTCACAAGCAGGCTTACATTAACACTGCAATGAAGTTCATGTGAAAATCTCCTAGTTGTCACACTCCAGCACCTGTTCGGCCACACCGAGAGAGAATTTAACATGGTCAATGAACCTAACCAGCATGTCTTTCAGACTGTAGGAGGAAACTGAAGGAAGCACACGCAGTCTTAGGGTGAACGTGCAAATTCTGCATACAACAGTGACCCAAGCCGGGAATTGAACCCGGGTCCTTGGCGCTGTGAGACGGCAGTGCTGACCACTATGCCACCAAGAAGACAACTGTGAAGTGATGAAGGAAAAATAACTGGTGGGCGTACTGTTTGGATTGCCTAGACGTATCTAAGGAAAAAGCTGAAGAAACCTAGAAGCCGCAGCAGATTTGAGATGCAGGCATGACCAGCTAATGAAGAGCAGCATTCAGGAAAACCAACAGAATGTTGAACTCCATCACTTAAACTGTAGAAAATCAGTCAAGGTCATTGTAATCAAACCAGACTGTGGATTTCCTGTCCAATTCTGGTTGCCAAAAAAAAAGCTATTTAGGCACAGGTGTCAATGTAGGGAAGAGCCATGAGATTCTGAAGCCTAACCCCAGTCAGAGAGCTCTGAGTTGTAGGGAAAGATTGACATTTCTAATACTAAACTGTAGATTTCTGTTCCATCTTCCACAGCTTTCTATGAAGTTGGGGGCTACCAGGCTTTATTTGCCAAGTACAAAGATGCTGTGCCACATCTTCATGATACATTAAATCCTCTCCATTATAACATCTCTGATAAATGTTACGTCCCTCGCGCTGACTCATACAACCTCCTGCGAGATGCCATCAGTGGTGACCTACCCTGGCCGGGATTAATCTTTGGCATTACCATCATTGGAGTTTGGTTCTGGTGTAGTGATCAGGTAGGCTGCTGACCGACTGCTGATCCACAGCTCTTAATAATTACTTAAAAAAAGAACATAAATAAGAGAACACAGTTTTCCCAAAAAATCCCCCAAAACCAGAGTAATCCACGCCAATCTGTTCAGTGCGGATCAGACTATAATCTTCCCACAGTCAGTAATTTTTTGGGAGTGTGTTGAGTTGGGCATCATTCTGGGAAGTGTTAGGCCAAAACATGCCAGTGAGCCCATCTAAAAAGTGATTGAGCACAATCTCACAATGCAGTGGAAGACTCTCTTCCACCCCACAGATATTGGGAACTCCCTCCCAGCTTTCCCCATGTTTCTCCATCTCTTCCCTAATACAGATGCCATATTGGAACATTGGGGCCCTCCCAATGAGTCCCCCTGCCTGGCCCCTGCACGATCCACTGCTTCACGTCCCTCCACCATGTCATAGGTCCCTGTCATGGTCCCCCTGTCATAACCCCCCACTCAGGTCCCACCCCCACTGAGAACCTATCCACTCAGGCTCCACTCCCTTTGCCTTGTGCCTGACTCATTGGCAGTGCCTAACTGTATGCCAGATGAGCACTGCCAGATGAGCACTGCCCATCCATATCCCCAACTACCCAGAGGCTTCAATGGCCTCCCCAGAGTGGCCATCATGCCTGGTCCAATTGTTGAGACCAGTACTGATTGTCACCAACGCCCAAGAGTCGGAAAATCCCAGGAGCTGGGAGAATTCAGTGATGAATGGGCTAAGCATATCTAACTGCTATTTTAAAGGGCATAATTGGGTTTCTGTCAGTAGAAAGTACAATTGCAAACCATTTGGAGGTGGGTGCATAATCTGTTTTTAGGCCCTCACACAATTTTCTGGAATTGGCGCAATCTGCACAATGCACAATGAGGCCAGCAATTTACACCATACACGTGTTAGTTATGCTGTCCTTTCACCTCTGCAACTGACATTTGAATCAAGCCACACGGAATCACTATTTATACGAGGTAAATCGTTCTCTCAGATTAGAATGATGGAATCGGCATTTCCATTCTTTGCTACTGAGCATATTATTGTACTTTACAGTATCGGCATAGTTTCTGTAACCAATATAAAATGCTCATTCGAGTTTGATAAAATAAAAAATTATTTGAGTGGGATTGAACAGACACAGTCACAATTATGAGGTTTTTAAAATTATTATATTTTGTAACTATTGTCTTTACTTTAGGGTAAAATGAAGGGGGTTGTGTGACTTGTTTTGAAGTGCGTCTGACAGCAAGTCTGGGTCATTAAGTCTGGGTTAGAAATTAAAGGGGCCCAGATTGTTTTATAGGGAATAAAGTGCGAAATACATACACTTGAAGACAATGACATTGTTTACTTAAAGTGGATAGATTATGAGTCTCAAAAATCTTAGAAAAATGTTGAGAATATTACGTTATAAACAATAATGCAACTGTCCATTTGATTTCCAAAATAATAGAATTGGGGCTTCAAGGATAGCTAATCAGCGTTTTTGTGTGGATAAAAGGCCCATGTGATTCACATTACTATGGTGATGGGCTTTGAGAGGGGAAAGATCTAAGATATTCCTAAAAACTTACAAGGTAAGTCTGCCAGATTCTGGAGAGAGAGAGCAACTAACAGTAGCAAGAAGTTCTGGCTCACCATAAAGGAGCACGGGTAGAAGCTTGCACTCGATTGAAAAGACCAAATTGATAAAAAGTTGATACAAGACTGGAAAAGTCACCTAGTTTGTGCTGAAGGAAGAATCTCTAAGGAAGAATCTTCGCTGTAATAGATAATTCTAAGATTAAAAGTTTCCAGGCTGTGAAAGAGAAAGAGCAAAGGTAAACTCCTGGGGAGCTAAGAATCGCCTTGGACAGATTCTGAGACTTAAAAGACAGTATAAACTAGATCTGAGAATTGTGTTTCTGGTTGTGCAAAAAGTGAGAGGGGATTATTGTTTATGTGGTTTAAAATATATATTGCTGAAAAAGGTAGTGTTTGGTCAAATGTGCTTTCAGTCTTTTATTACAATGAAAGTCTTAAAATGTGAAATTTTGTTCTGTTGTCCTTTGGTCATTAATTGAAAGTTTTAATTTGTTTTTAAACATTATAGAGATCTATGGAGATCATAATGACACATTTATGAAAAGGAATTATGGGGAGGTGATTGATAGTGAAATTTATTAAATGGATTTTGAGGAGGGAGGGAGAGAATTCATGAAAATGGAGCTGGTCTTTAGGGAGAGGGTGCCAATACATGTGGAATGATAACAGAAGACTGCATCCATGATGATGAGAGGGCAGAAACATATTAACATAGAGTCAAAAGATGGGTGTATGGTGCAGGAATGCAGAGCTTCAAGAGATTGGCAAATTAGGAGGATCAAGCTTGTGGAAAGATTTGAAATCAGGCACAAAGGTTTAAAATTGAAGGAATAGGAGATAGTGGAGGATGATAAGGGCAACAATGAAGGATGATGTGCATTCAGATAAATTATATGGTAACACTTGACAGGACAGGGCCAAAATTTGTGAGACTATGCCCAAAAGTGACAGATGAATCCTAAGGCCAGAGGAGATATATGCCTTGAGTAAGGACAGAGGTAATGCACAGGGGTTAAAGGTGAGAGCAGTAAAGATTGAATGATAGATAAGGGAGGCAGAACATGGGTAAGGGAAACCTGAATGAATTGGAATGTGTGTAGAGGGAAGTTTTGGAACCAATGAGAAGAGTGTTGGAATCATCAAACCTGAGGTCACATTAGGTTTTCACTGGATTTGGAGAGTGAGGCTGGGGCAAAGGCAGGAAATATTGTGAAGGACTAAACTGCCTCAAATTTGACATCAAATTGATAAACTGACTTTGTGAGGATGGAAAATGGAAGGTGAGGGCAAACGGAGTGATAATTACATTAAATAGTGCTCCCCCTCCAAAATTAGGGTCACTTTGCTTAAAGGAACAGAGTAGGTGGAATATTATCGAACCTTTGCTGTAACCTCAATGCAAGGTGCTTGATAGAATAATACAGAGCGAGAGTTTGAAGTTGTATCTAACCCATACTGTGTGTGCTGGGAATATCTGATGCCAGCAGTTATTTTTGAATACTCTAGGATTAACATTTGAACCACTTCTGCTAAGATATTTCTAATAGTTGCTGCTCTACATTTCCAGGTCATCATTCAACGTTGTCTTGCTGCTAAGAACCTGACGCATGTGAAGGCTGGCTGTGTCCTATGTGGTTACATAAAACTATTGCCCATGTATCTGATGGTTATGCCAGGCATGATTAGTCGAATACTTTACCCAAGTAAGTTTTCTGAATTGAATACCTATTTGTCCCGACACAATTATTCTTGTTAATGGACATGGGAACCAATGCTGGCGGATTATTGAAGTGGACTCATAGAATCCCAAATAAATTATCTTCAAATACGACAACTTGAATAAATGTGGCTCACCAATACGCACTCACCACTCAAACCCCACCCAGCCACCCACCCACACACTCACTACCACAGAATGATATTGATGGGTTTGCATCAATTACCATCTTCAAACCTGTAACTTTCTAATCCCCATTTTTCTCTTTGGCGGAGTCAATTTCATAGGCCCTTTAGTAGGAGCAGGGAACTTTGACCAACTTTGGGTGGCCTGGTGGTGCAGTGGTTAGCACTGTTGCCTCACAGCACCAGGGACCCGGGTTCAATTCCGGCCTGGGGTGACTGCCTCTGTATGGAGTTTGCACATTCTCCTCGTAACTGCATGGATTTCCTCCAGGTGCTCCGGTTTCCTCCCACAGTCCAAAAGATGTGCGGATTAGATTGATTGGCCATACTGAATTGCCTTTAGTGTCATGGGACTAACAGGATAAACATGTGGAGCTAGGGGTATATGGACTGGATGGGATTGTTGTCGGTTCAGGCTCAATGGGCCAAATGGCCTCATTCTGCTGTGTAGGAATTCTATGATCCTATGATTCTACGTTTGAAGTTCCAGTGGATCTAAGCCCTGTACTTGGTCACCTGATGTCACACCATCTGATACTGTAAGAGCAGACTGGGCCTGGAGACCTGAAATACCACTCCTTTCTGTTACCACCTGAAGGAAATTTCATATTTTTATTCCTATGACATGAGATGCACGTGGCTCCTTGCATAGGCTTCAAATTAATAAATATCTACAAGTCACGGAATGGAAGTAAGGGAGGAATTCAGGAAATGGTACTGAGCAAATTATTGGAGCTGCAGGCTGAATAGAACCCTGGTCCTGATGGACTTCACCCCAGGGTCTTATAAGAAGTGAATAGTAAAATAGTTGATGCTTTGCTTTTAATTTCTTGAAACCCACTAGATTCAGGGAAGTTCCCATTAGATTAGAAGTTGGCAATTGTAACTCCATTACTTGAAAAAAGAGGGAGACACAGAAAGCAGGAAACTAAAGGCTAGCTAGCTTAATGTCTGTCATGGGGAAAATGTTAGAGGCATTTATTAAAGAAGCTACAGAAAGGCACTTAGATAAGTTCAAGGCAAAGTCAATCTGGTTTTGTGAAAGGGAAATCATGTTTAACCAACTTATTGGAGTTCTCTGAAGAATTAACATGTGCTGTAGATAAAGGGGAACTGGTGGATGTACTGGACTTAGATTTCTAGAATGTATTTATAAGGTGCCACACCAAAGGTTACTGTGGAAAATAAAACCTCATGTTATAGGCATAACATGTTAGTAAAGGTGGAGGATCGACGAGCTAACAGAAAGCAGAAAATAAGCATAAATAGGTCTTTTTCAAGATGGCAAGATGTGACAAGCAGTGTGCCACAGGGATCAGTGCTAGAATCTTAACTGTTTACAACTTATATAAATGATTTGGATGAAGGGGTGAATGGGATGGTTGCCAAGTTTGCTGATGAAACAAGAATAGGTAGGAAAGTAAGTTATCAAGAGAGTGTAACAAGGCTACAAGGAAATATAGATAGGTTAACTGAATGGGCAAAGTTCTGGCAAACAGAGTATAATGTGGGAAAACGTGAAATTGTTCATTTGGCTGGAAGAACAAAAGGAAAGCATATTATCTAAATGGCGAGAGATTGCAGAGCTCTGACTAGGAGAGGGATTTATAGTTATTTAGAGAGAAATGAATTGATTGGGGATAGTCAGCATGGTTTTGTGAAGGGTAGGTCGTGCCTTACTAACCTTATTGAGTTTTTTGAAAAAGTGACCAAAGAGGTGGATGGGGGTAAGGCGGTTGATGTGGTATATATGGACTTTAGTAAGGCGTTCGATAAGGTGTCCCATGGAAGGCTTCTGCAGAAAATGCAGATGTATGGGATAGAGGGTGATTTAGCTAATTGGATTAGGAATTGGCTAGCAGATAGAAGACAGAGGGTGGTGGTTGATGGGAGATATTCATCGTGGAGTTCGGTGACAAGTGGTGTACCTCAGGGGTCTGTTTTGGGGCCCCTGCTGTTTGTAATTTTTATAAATGATCTGGATGAGGGTATTGAAGGATGGATTAGTAAATTTGCAGATGACACTAAAGTCGGTGGAGTGGTAGATAGTGAAGAGGGGTGTTATAGTTTGCAGAGAGACTTGGACAAGTTGCAGAGCTGGGCTGAGAGGTGGCAAATGGAGTTTAATGTGGAAAAGTGTGAGGTAATGCACTTTGGCAGGAATAATAAATGTGTAGAGTATAGGGCTAATGGTAGGATTCTTAATAGTGTTGATGAACAGAGGGATCTTGGTGTATATGTGCATAGATCCCTGAAAGTAGGCAGTCAAGTCGATAAGGTTGTTAAGAAGGCATATGGAGTCTTAGCTTTTATTGGTAGGGGGATTGAATTTCGGAGCCGCAACGTCATGTTGCAACTGTACAAAACTCTAGTGCGGCCGCACTTGGAGTATTGTGTGCAGTTCTGGTCCCCACATTATAAGAAAGATGTGGAGGCATTGGAGAGGGTACAGAGGAGGTTTACCAGGATGTTGCCTGGTATGGAGGGCAGGTCTTATGAAGAGAGGCTGAGGGATTTGAGGTTGTTTTCGTTAGAAAGGAGGCGGCTAAGAGGGGACCTAATCGAAACATATAAGATGATTAGAGGTTTAGATAGGGTGGACAGTGATAGCCTTTTTCCTAGGATGGAGAAAGCTAGCACGAGGGGACACAGCTTTAAATTAAGGGGTGATAGTTATAGGACGGATATCAGAGGTAGGTTCTTTACCCAGAGGGTGGTTAGGGAGTGGAATGCCCTGCCTGCGGCAGTTGTAGATGCGCCAAGTTTGGTGGCGTTTAAGAGGTTAGTTGATAAGTTTATGGAAGAGAAGGGAATGGTTTAGTTTGGAGGGTCATTGCTTTTTTCATAATTGGTCAGCGCAACATCTAAGGCCGAAGGGCCTGTTCTGTGCTGTAATGTTCTATGTTCTATGTTCTATGTGGGTGTCTTAGTGCCTGAATAACAAAAGCAAGTAATTAAGAAAGCCAACAGAATGTTATCATTTATTGTGAGAGGGATTGAATACAAAAGTAGGAAAGTTATATTTCAGTTATACAGGATACAAGTAAGATCACATCTGGATAACTGTGCATAGTATTGGCCTCCTTATATTTGGAAAAATGTTCATGCATTTGGAAGCAGTTCAGAGCAAGTTTACCTGACTAATACCTGGAGCGGGGTGGAATGTCCTGTGAGGAAAGGTGGACAGGTTAAGCTTGCATCTGCTGGAGTATAGAAAATAAGCAGTGACTTGATTGAAATATATTGGGCAGGAATTTCCAGCTGCACTCGCCCCTAGACCAAAAAATCCTGCCTTAAGTCAATGGACCTTTGCATGGTCTGCCCCCGGCTGCTATGATGCCCAGGGTGGATGAGATGGGCATATTTCACCCATAAGGCCCTGAGGGATCTTGACAGGGTGGATGTGCCAATGATGTTCCTTCATGCATGAATCTAGAACTAGAGGGATTAATGTTTAAAAATAAGGAATCAGTCTTTAGAACTATGTTCCCGAAAAGGTGGTGGAAGCAGAGACTCTAAATATTTTTAAGGTAGAGGTGAATAGGTTCTTGCTAAGCACGGGATTAATAGTTTATAGGGGGTTAGTGGGATGTAGATTGGAGCTTACTATCACTTCAGAAATGATCTTATTAAATGCAGAGCAGACTTGGATGTCCAAATGGCCTACTCTTGCTGTCTGCCCCACAGGAATTAGAAGTGCAGATTTAAGATGCTACACTGGAAGCTTTCAAAGTAGCTGATTTGGACGCTGTTTTGCCTTTACCTCTGTGGATCAGTGAGACGGAAAATGGTTGCTGGCAAGGCCTGGGGAAGTGACAAAAGTGACAGAAGTGATACACATGGTAAATAGAGGAAGCAGCAAGCTACAAGCAGAGATAACGGATCAAATTAGAATTCTGTATTCCAGCCACATTTGTTTTTGTGATTGGCACAGGCAAATTAAAGAACTAATCAGAAAAAGAGTCTCCACAAACATCCCCATCCTCAATGAGCAAATTCCACACGTCAGGGCAAAAATGAAGCAGAAGCATCTGCAAACATCTCCAGCCTGAAGTGTCAAATGCATTGTTTATTTTGACTTCCTCCTAAGCACCCCACCCTCCCCCACCATCGTCAATGTCAGTATTCAGTCAATTTGATTCACTTTATATGATATCAAAAAATAGCAGAAGGCACTGGATGCCACAAAGGCTGTGAGCCCTGACAACATCCTGGTATTACTGAAGGTTTGTTTGTGCTCTCGAACTAACTGTGCTGCAGGTTATTTCATTCAGCTACAACACTGCCATCTGCCTGACAATGTGAAAAAGTGTCCAGGTATGTCCCAGCCACAAAGATCACAGACTTTAGAAACACATTTCTCTAGGAAAACACAACAGAAATGATCCCTAAGAGTATGAAGAAGCAGGATGAATCCAATCCAGCCAATTATCACCTCACCAGCGTCCACTCCATCATCAGCAAATAAGATGTCATTGATAAGACCCCCAAAGAGGCACTTACTCTGCCATGACCTGCACACCCATGCACGCACAATTTGGGTTCCTCTAAGACCACTTGGCACCAAACCTCATTACAGTCTTAGTCCAAAAATGGGCAAAAGAGCTGAATTACGAAGGTGAGTTAAGATGACCGCCCGTGGCATCAAGGCAGCATTTAACTAAATGTGGCACCAAAGTGCCCGTGCAAAATTGAGGTCAAAGGAAACTGGAAGGCAAATTCTCCATTGTTTGGAATCGTATAATTTCTGTGGCTACAAGAGGAAATCAGAAGTTGCAAATCCAGTGGCAAATAATTCACATCCTAACTCTATAAAGATTATCACCTGAATTCTACCACCCCACCCAACCACCATGGAACCGAAGCAGGCGAGGAGCAGACGACGGAAATGTCCATTGACCTCAGGTGGGAATTTCCAGTCTCGCTTGAGCAAGGCTGTAAAATCCCATCCTATCCATCTACAAGGCACAAGTCAGGAGTGTGATGGAATACGCTTCACTTGCCTGGATGAGTGCAATTCTAACAACATTCAAGAAGTTCGACGTTGTCCAGCTCAAAGCATTCCTCTCGGTTGGCATCCTATCCACCACATTAAACATTCATTCCTTCTACCATTTGTGTGTAGTGGCAGCAGTGTGTACCATCTACAAGATGCAATGTAAGTTACCAAGGTTCCTTTGCCAGTACCTTCCAAATCTATGATCTCTACCATCTGGAAACACAAGAACAGTAAATTCATAGCAGCATCATCAACTGGAAGTTTTCCTCCATGTCACACACCATCCTGACTGGAATTATATCACCGTTTCTTCACTGTTGCTGAGTCATAATCCTGGAACTCCTTCCCTAACAGCACTGTAGATATCATATGCTGTTGTTCTCTACCATTCTAAGAGCAATTAGGGAAGGCCAATAAATACTGGCCTTGCCAGTGACACCTACATCCCATGCATGATAAGAAAGTTGACCAGCTATCCCAGCATGTATTTAAATTGGCTCATTACAATCTGTACTTTAATTTTAAAACAATAAAAACTTGATTTCTAAAGGGTTTTGAACTGTATCTCCTTTGTTACAGTATTAACAACTTCCGAACCGAAGTTCCAGAGCCTCTCTGCACCGAATTGTTAATTTGAAATTTGAATCATGACAGTTCTTCTTGTAATCTCAATTTCTCACCATGTTTCTCCATCCTGAATATGTCATAGCAGAAGCTTCAGTATTTTGTTGAGAAACTTGTTTTGGAAACATGAAAGGGGAATTGTGCCAAGGATGGGAATAAATCTCACTTGCAACTTCAAAGGAGATTTAGTCAGTATCTAATCTAGGACAGCACAGTGGCGCAGTTGTTAGCACTACTTGCCTCACAGTGCTAGGGATCTGGATTCAATTCTCGATATTGCGTCACTGTCTGTATGGAGTTTGCATATTCTCCCTGTGTTTATGTGGATTTTCTCCGGTACTCTGGTTTCCTCCCACAATCTGAAAGATATACTGGTTATGTGGATTTCCCATACTAAATTCTCCCTTAGTGAATGCAAATAGGTACGGGAGTGTAGTAACTGGGAAATTTTAACAGTAATTTTGTTGCAGTGTTAGCGTAAGTCTACTTGTGACTAATAAATAAACTTTAAGCTGTCCTTAACCTGGGATTGTTCGACAGGACAATGTAGAGAAACTTTTGTTCTGCATGTGAACTGTACCATCTTTAACCTGGCAATATTTGATGGGGCAGTGATCTTTATTCTGCCTAACTAATGCTAATAGTTGATCAGCTTCCGAGGCAATATGCCATTCTTAATAGGATAATGTGTACAGATGTCTTAATACAATGGGGAGTCAATGGGGATCTGTGAGACACTTTTAAGAATACCAAGTTAGACACTGAACTCTGAGGAAAATCATACCAATTGTCAACTGAGTATTAATCACCAAGGCAAGGTGAACCCTCAAATGGCAGCTTTGAACTCCACAATTTAACAGATTAACCTTGATAGGTTTTTAGAATCGCCACCTGATTTCCAGTAGCTAATGGGATTTGTTCAGGTATCAGTGCGTTGCTTTTTCCTGGCTTGCCCTGGCCACCCAGCCTGTGGATTTATCCATTTTACTATTTTCACAGCAGCTACACAGGATTGCCCTGCTCACCCTCCTCTCTCACACTTCCTAACTTCAGCCCCGCCCCCCCTACCCCACCTCCCTCCCACACACACCTTAGTAAGTAAGCCCTTTCACCAGCTATCATCTATCCAGAAGAGATCCAGTATTCTGACCCAAAGTGATTACTGGGAAATTAGCCCTGGGGCAGTCAGTCCAGAAATGGAGTCCACATTTCATTACTTTCCTTCTCAGTTGGGGAGAATGCAGCCAACCATGCAACAAGACAATCCCAGAGAACACTGTGCTTGGAGCTCCTGAACAATATATTTCTGCCTATAGTTATGTTAATTGGGGAGGAGGGGGTAATGCACAAAGAGAACCCATTGACCGAGATCATTTGAGGCCCTTACCCACAGAGGGCAGCATTCTTTTCAGGAAGGCATTTGATTAATCATTTCCCATTTCAGATTCTTTTCAGCTTGTGATTAATCACTTCCTCTGCCTTTTGTTAACTTCTGAATGTTTTGGGGTTTTTTTCCCTTTTTTATGACTAACTATTTTCCATTTGTATTTGGTCTTTGCAAGTATTATTCCATTTTCAGATTTCACCCTGTTTACTAATTTTTACAGCTTTTCCAAGATTTGCAGTTAACCATTTCCCTTTTCAGATTAAATTACTGAATATTTATTTCCAATTTTTTTGGTTAATTAGTTCCCCATTTTTCACTAACTCTGTTGACAATACCGCCACATATCACTATGAGGCAGCATGGTGGTAGAGTGGTTAGCATTGCTGCCTCACAGCATCAGGGATCTGGGTTTGATTCCTGGCTTGGGTCGCTGTCTGTGTGGAGTTTGCACATTCTCCCTGCATTTGCATGGTTTTTCACTGGGTGCTCCAGTTTTCTCCCAGAGTCCAAAGATGTACTGATTAGGTGCATTGGCCATGATAAATTGCTCCTCAGTGTGCCCAAACAGGCATTGGAGTGTGGTGACTAGGAAATTTTCACAGTAACTTCATTGAAGTGTGAATGTAAGCCTACTTGTGACTAGTAAGTAAACTAAATCAATAAAATAAACTTGTCAAAATTATTGCTCAGCAACAGCAGCAAATTTTATGTTGAGCAAACAAAAAGATAAATGTTAAATTGAAAAGTTAATTTTTATACAGGAAAATTACTCCTGGTGGTTACATGGGGGTCTGCGGAAACTTTTATTACAGGAGGACAAGCCTCAGAATCAAAAAAGGTGAAGGATCCTTGAATTCAAAGATGTTAATTAGGAATAAATTTGGAAAATCCATGAGACTCATTCTAATGCTTCAATCTTTTCCCACAGATGAGGTTGCGTGTGTTGTACCAGAGGAATGTGAATTAATCTGCGGCACTCCAGTTGGCTGTTCGAACATTGCCTACCCAAAGCTGGTGGTTGCACTGATGCCCAATGGTAAGTAATAAATCCAAGCTCCAAATAGCCCATCATCCACACTTCCTCTTCCTCTTGCTCATTCTTTAATTTACATTCATTTTTTTCAGAGAAACTCAGACCAGAAACTCCTAATTTCCCCTCTCTAATAATTTTTTGAAATGCTTTGTAAAGTTGGGCATCTGTTCTCTGCTTCAGAGATATATTAAAGAGAGCTGTAGCTGGAAATTAATTTGTGCCTTCTGTATCATGTTACTGAAGCTCTTTTATAGAATCCCTACAGTGCAGAAAGGGCCATTCAACCCATCAAGTCTCCATCGTCTACAATCCTATCCAAGCTCTATCCAGGATCTGTGAGGCAGCAGTGCCAACCTCTGTACCAGTATGCCATTGTGCCACTGTGTCACCCTTTCTCAACTATACTATTATCTTTTCCTTAAGCTTGCACTGGGCTGCTCTGTATTGATTCTGCCTTGCAGTTTGACATGGAAGCAATTGCTTTTAAAACCATTTGTTAAGAACTTTCTCCAAGATGCTGCCAGACCTACTACTGAATGTTTACTGCACTTTCTGCTTTTATTTACTGGAAGCTTTTTATTTGATTGATTTCTTATTAATGGTGGACCATGTAAATTCTTTACTTTCCTTTTATTAGTTTTTTTCCATTTTGAATGTGTCTCCTGCAGTTGCTTAGTCTTTTTCTCCTTCAATTTATAGTGTGTCTTGCTATGTTACTTTGGATGGCACAGTGGCGCAATGGTTAGCACTGCTGCCTCAGAGCGCAGGGACTCAGGTTCAATTCAATTCCACCCTTAGGTCACTGTGTGTGTGGAGTTTGCGCATTCTTCCCGTGTCTACGTGAGTTTCCTCTGGGTGCTCCAGTTCCTCCCACACTTCAAAGATGTGCAGGTTATGTTGATTGGCCATGCTAAATTTCCCTTTAGTGTCAGGGTGATTAGCAGGGTAAATATATGGGGTTATAGATTTAATGGGCTGAGTGGGATTGTTGTCTCTACAGGCTTAATAGGCTGAATGGCCTTCTTCTGCACTGTAGAGATTCTGTGAACCTGCAATTCTTTGGAATGTGGAGGAAACTGGAGCGCCCAGAGGAAACCCATACACTGCTGGCTCTATGGGCATTAACCACCTCTTGCCTAAGTGGACATGTGCAAGGAAGGTTATCCCATTATGGGGAAAATCGCAATTGATTATGATCTCTCCTCAGCCAATATTGACAAATGGAACACTTTCCATCAAGAATCACTGGATAATGATCAGGAGCAAATTCTTATCATATCCCTACACAAGGTCATTGGAGCCAAGTGTAATGCCCTTCCATATTGCTTAAACAAGACTGAGACCATGGGATACAAACTTTGACCTTTCCCAATCTGTCTGATATATCTTCTCATTGAGGTAAACTTGCTCATTCTCTAACTTATATTCATTTTTTTCAGAGAAACTCAGACCAGAAACTCCTAATTTCCCCTCTCTAATAATTCACTAATTATTAAAATCCAAATTTGCTGCCACCATATTAATACCCACAAACTTACATCAGCTTCTGAGATTTTCTTAACCTCAGTCATGCTTTCTGGATTTTGGCTTTTTACCTAAGTTTTAACTCTAAAGGGAAATTGGAGATCTCCTCTACACATTTTATTCTTTCCATCATGTTTCCTGTGTATATTCCACTGCTATCAGTTAATATCTATAATAAATTGCTTTGGTCTTCTTTCATATTTCCCATTTTTCCCCCGTATGTGCCTTCTATAGATCTCCCCTTTCCCCAGTGTGTCCCCTCTATAGATTTCACTATTCCCTAGTGTGTCTTCTCTATAGATCTCAATGTTCTTCAGTGTGTAGTCTCCATAGATCTCAATGTTCTTCAGTGTGCGGTCTCTATAGATCTCAATGTTCTTCAGTGTGTGGTCTCTATAGATCTCAACATTCTTCAGTGTGTGGTCTCTATAGACCTTCTTGTTCCCCAGTGTATCCCCTCTGAAGATCTCACTGTTCCCCAGTGTGTCCCCTCTATAGTTCTCACTGTTCTCCAATGTGTCTTCACTATAGATCTCACTGTTCCCCAGTGTATCCCCTATATAGATCTCACTGTTCCCTAGTGTATCCTTCTGTAGATCTCACTGTCCCCCAGTGTGTCTCCTCAATAGATCTTACTGATCCCAACATGTCCCCTCTATAGATCTCATTGTCTCTCAGTGTATCCCCTCTATAGATTTCACTGTTCCCCAATATGTCCCCTCTATTGACCTCACTGTTCCCCAGTGTATCTACTGTATAGATCTCACTTTTCTTCAGTGTGTCCCCTCTATTAATCCTACTGTTCCACAATGTTTCCACCTATGCATCTTTCTGTTGCTTGCCATGTCTACTCTGAATTTGGCCAGCTATTCCCTAAGGTCCCGAATCCATTCTCACTTGAATGTGCTGTGTGTGTGTCTCTGGACAGGATTACGTGGCCTGATGCTTGCCGTGATGTTAGCAGCTCTCATGAGCTCATTAGCTTCCATCTTCAACAGCAGCAGCACACTCTTCACCATGGACATCTGGACAAGGTTCCGGAAGCAGGCTAGCAGCAAAGAGTTGATGATTGTTGGCAGGTGAGTAATCATTACCAGATCCTGGGAAATGTTTTGCAAGATAGTTGTAGACTAGAGCAGCCCCATGGCCCATCCTGAAAAATCTTAGCATCCTCTCCCTTCCCTCACTCTTCAGAATCCAGCTGATTGGTCCTTGTCATATAAAAATTGAACCTGAACCAGTGAAACACTCATAATTTCTTCTCTTCCTCAGGGTGTGGATTCTCTGTATTGTTGCAATCAGCATTGGATGGATCCCTGTGGTTCAGGCAGCACAGAGTGGGCAACTCTTTGACTACATCCAATCTATCACCAGCTACCTTGCACCTCCCATTGGGGCAGTTGTCCTGCTGGGTGTCTTTGTGAAGAGAACCAACGAACCAGTAAGTAGCCATTCTGATCCAGTTGAAAATCAATTGAAAGAGTGAATTTTCATATTCATCTCTAGACTGTCCATCCATCTAAAGCTAGCATTCCAAGGTCAGATATAACACCGGTCCAATAGAAAGTGAAGCTCCATCAAGCGTATTCACAGTGGAATGTCTCATTCATTAAACACCCGTTAAAGACATCCAACATTTTTCGGTTATTTTTGGAAAGAAGTGGTGTAATTCTAATGACAGACTTCAGAATTTGAAATGCAGCTCAGGTTTACACTTCACTCAGAGTTATTCTTCTTCTCAGGGCAAAATGAATTGTTTGCAGAACTTCCTGCAGAACTTATATAACCAGGAAAGATTGAGTCCACAGCCTTATTCTACCACACTCTCAAACTGAACTGTCAGATTTGACTGAAGTGATTGCAAAACATTTTTCTCAGTTGAAGGGACATTTGCTAAATTTGCTGATGACGCAAAGATAGGTAGAAAAGTAAGTTGTGAAGAGAACGTAAGAAGGGCACAAAGGGATACAGATAGATTAAGTGGATGGGAAAAGGCCTAGAAAACTAGTACAATGTGAAATTGTCCATTTTGGTAGGAAGAATCTAAATAGTGAGAGCGCACAGAGCTCTGATTCAGAAAGTCTATATGTCCTGGTGCACGAATCACAAAGGCTAGGACAGCAAGTAATTAGAAAAGCTAATATATAGATCATGGGAAGAGAAGTGATTACAGAAGTAGGGACGTTATGCTGCAGTTGTTTCAGTGAGACCACATCCAGAGTATTGTGTACAGCGTTGGGCACCTTATTTAAGGAAAATGCATTCAAAGCAGTTTAGAGAAGGTTTACTAAACTAATACCAGGAATGGGTGGGTTGCATTACGAGGAAAGATGGGATAGATTAGGTTTGTATCCATTGAAGTTTAGAAGTGTAAGAGGCGATTTGATTGAAACCTTTAAGATCCTGAGGAATCTTGATTTTGTAGATGTGGAGAGAATGTTTTCTCACGTGGGAGATTCCAGTACTGGAGATTATTGTTTAAAAATAAGGGATGCTCATTGAAGACAGAGTTGAGGAAGGTGATTTTTCTTCCAAGTGGAAGCAGAGTCTTTGAATATTTTGAAGGGAGAAGTGGCTGGATTCTTGTTTTAAAAAAGGGCGTAAAAGATAATTGGGGTTGGAAGGAATTACAATCAAATCAGCCATGATGACTATTGCTGTTTCTATGCAGATACAGGGACTCAGGTCTGATCTCCTACTTGGAGATCTGTGGGAGTTTGCACATTCTCCTTGTGCTTGCATGGGTTTTCTTGGGGTGCTCAGGTTTCCTCCCTCACCCCAAAAATATGCTTTTAGGCTGATTGGTGTTAACGACTTGTTCCTAAATTAGACTTCCCTTAATCTGGTGCACATATAATTTTCTAAATTTGCACCCCTTTATTGTGGAATCCAAGAGCCATAGACAAAAGTTGTAGGTAGAAGAAGGATTGGAATGAGACACTCAGTGTTAAAATGGGTGGCAAGGGCTTCTGTTTCTTGTGCTGTGTTTTTCTTTGTTCTTTGAGCTTACTAAATAGCAGACTCGAGGGACTGAAGTAGCCTACTCCTGCTTCTAATTTATGTGTACGTATGTTCATTTTTCTCCAGCTATTTCATTGTAATCCCTCACGTCGCCGTCTATCATTCCAGAATTATTTCCTTGTAAATGACACACAAAGTAACTCAGCTGTGCCAAGCATGTCCTTTCTGTGTCCTCTGGCCCAAAATATTGCACAAATCCTTTTGAATGGAAACATGTACTGTCAACATACCTCCAACTTTAATGAAACTGTCAGTTTTTAAGCTGGACTACACTTGTGACTACTCCTCCACTTAACTCTCCAATCAACAACAGGTTCAACACAAGAACCAACCTTCAACATTATAATTAATTGATGCCAGAAAGATCAATGTCCACATTGCTGTAGAGTGTGGAAGCTCCAATCTATAGTTCCCAAACATTTAGTGTTTGAGTACATTAGGATTGGATTCAAACTGGAGGTGAAAGGAGAGTGCATCCATCACATTCTGATACCCACTCACTTGAAGCCGGATGCAAACATGCACTGTGATAGCTACTCCCCTATACATGGACAATATGATCCACTTTGCATTGGGAAATACTTGCCTGAAATAAATTACAAGTTAGTTATTAGATTTGGATAACATAGAGGCAGAGTGCTTAGCACTGCTGTCTCACAGTGCCGGGAATCCAGGTTCAATTCTGGTCTCGGGTCACTGTCTGTGTGGAGTTTGCATATTCTCCCTGCGTCTGCGTGGATTTCCTTCGGGTATTCTGTTTTCTTCCCACGTCCAAAGATGTGCAGGTTAGGTTGATTGGCCATGCTAAATTGCCCCCTAGGGTCAAGGTAAGTACATGGGGTTACAAAAACAAGGTGGGATTGTTGTTGGTGCACACCTGATGGGCCAAATGGTCTCCTTTTGCACTATGGTATTCTATTAAATGGTAGATAATGAATTCAGCATTAGTTAGTTGTTGTTTAACATATTCACTACTAGCGAGCGGTTTCTTGTTTTTTCTTCCTACAGGGTGCCTTCTGGGGTCTGATTGGGGGCCTGGCCATGGGGCTGTGTCGGATGATTGCTGAATTTGTCTATGGTACGGGCAGCTGCATCTTCCCATCCTCCTGCCCTTTCATCTTCTGTGGAATCCACTATCTGTACTTCGCAATCATCCTGTTCGGCTGTACGTGTTTGCTCGTCCTGATTGTCTCCTTCTGCACTTCACCGATTGATGACAAGCATGTGAGTTCTGGGGATGGAAATGGCGGTTACCAGATCATAATGAGTAAAGGTTGGGAATGTATTTCTCTATATTTTTCCCTCATCTAGTTTCTCTTTCTTTGTGTTTGTCTCTGTCTGAATTATCCCTAAGCATGGCAGGTCTTAAAGTTCTCTGTTGCTTTCTCCATGGCAACACCTCAGCCTATCAGAGTGTCTTGCCTATCAATCAGGTCCCACTTATCTCCTGGAATAAGAATTGTGATCATTTGAAATTTGGCATTCTTGTATTTGTTCTGATGAATGCAGAATGATAAGTTTCATGTCTATCTTTTCAGCATATTCAAGCTCTGCACTACTTAGCAACACTACAGGAAGGATGTTGAGGCAATAGAATCATAGAATCTCTACAGTTCAGAAGTAGGCTATTTGACGCATCAGGCCTGCTCCAACGACAATCCCACTTACATACACCCTATCCTCATAACTCTGTGTATTTATCCTACTTATGCCCTTGACACAAAGGGACAGTTTATCATGGTCAATTAACCTAACATACACATCTTTGAACTATGGGAGGAATCTGGAGCACGCAGAGGAAACCCACACAGACACAGGAATAATGTGCGTAAATTCCACACAGTCCATTGAGGCTGGAAACAAATAAGTTTCTGGAGCTATGAAGCAGCAGTGATAACCACTGTGCCACTGTGCTGCCCTCAATAGATGGGAGATGTCACTGTGCATTGCATTGCCAGAGTTATTGACTGAAGCAAGGTAAACTAACATGTAGCTATTTGATTCTCCAGTTGCATCGTCTGGTTTACAGTCTCCGCTTTAGCCGAGAGAAGAGGATTGACTTAGATATTGTGGATGAGAACAAGCCGAAGATCAAAACACAAGAAGAAGCAGAAAATGGCACCATTGACAAGCACCCAGTAACAACAGGTACTCAATCTGGAAGTCAGGAGTTACTAACACCACATGGTAGGAAGGAAAGGGAGAGAGAAGATTGCGCAAGAATTATTTGAAATGTTGAGTGAAATGAGAATTTAAAAATACTCTGTCTATGGGCTGCCATTAGCAGCTTTTCTCTTTGTTCTTGTGGCTATGATTCACCTTTCATTCTCTCACCCAGTAATATAAATATCTCCTATTTTCTATGCCTTTGAGTTTTGACAAAGGGTTATCTGGACTATAAACATCATCATTTTTCCCTTCTTACAGATGCTGCCAGACCTGCTGAGATTTTCCAGCATTTCATTTTTTGATGTAAAAATATAACTTTCACTGTGAACACAGAACTAAAGAACGATTATGATGAGTCCCTAATAAGCCAAGAGATAGGAAGGAAAGTGATCAGACACATAGTAACAAACGTGGATCTGAGTTCAGCTAAAGAATTGAATGTTGTGTCCAGAAACAGCTTCAAAACATTAGAAAAATTCTGAAGTAGGAGAAGGTTGTACGGAATATGATGGTTTTCTAAGCTGATGAAACCATATAAATGTCATCTGAGGCACTCAACTAGCTAGTGAAATAGATGATGGGAAAGGAGGTTAGATTATGCGGATGAAAGCTAAACTATCCCAGACTGAATATACTCAGTGCCAACTGGATTAGCCCAATGCGGTGAAGTTGGGTATAAGGTGGAATCAATACCTAATGTTCCATTTGAGAAGCATCATCTGAATGGATCCAATGTTCTAACTTTAGAAATGAGAAATTTTAATGGGTCCAATGTTTGAACTTTAGATTTAAACAGCAACCTGTAAGTAATGCATTATTTATGTTTCATTTGTAGAACCAAAGAAAAAGAAAAATGCCTTTGTCCGTTGCTCCGGCTGGTTTTGTGGTATTAGCTCAGAGCCAGAGCCAGAGCAAACAGAAGAGGAGAAGGTAGAAGCCATGAGGAAAATGACAGATATCAGCGAGAATAAGATCTGGAGTACTGTAGTTAATGTAAACGCAATTATTATGATGTGTGTCGCCATCTTTCTGTGGGCCTTTTATGCTTAAAAATTAAAATATAGTAAGTTTATTGTCTCTCAAAACTAAAGTCTCTTAATTTAAACAATTTTACTGTTGTTGAACAGGTTTAAAGAAGTTTTTCTCCAGGGCAATCATCACACCCATTCCTTGGGTCTGTATGTTAAGCCTGTTGTAGGACGTATGGAACTTTCAAGCTGTTCTGCCTATCTCCTGTATAGGTCTAACCCAGAAAGCCAGCAGTAGTTCACCAATAGCTTCAAAGAAGCTTATATCACCCATCCCACCCCCCAAAAATCTAGAAATTCAAGACCAGCCTGGACAAGTTAAAAGCAATTAGTTGCGCATACATGCTTTTTTTGATCTGTATATATGGACAATATGTTGCCGTGGATGGCTGGAAAAGGAACAAAAAAAATTGAAGAGGAAATTCCAAGGCGAAAACACTTGAATGTCTTCATTAAAATGATGTATTTTGTTTCAGCTTTGGTTCAATTGTAACATGTGTGACACTGAATCAAAAGGTTGCGGCTTTAAACCTCACTC
The DNA here is from genome assembly GCA_024679065.1 of Sphyrna mokarran. Taxonomy (NCBI): domain Eukaryota; kingdom Metazoa; phylum Chordata; class Chondrichthyes; order Carcharhiniformes; family Carcharhinidae; genus Sphyrna; species Sphyrna mokarran. The sequence goes on along the minus strand of JAGIQG010000022.1, from coordinate 31,462,162 downwards.
CAAGATTTAAACATAGAATTAATGCTCACAATTAAGTGTTACATTTCAGATGAGATATGAACCCCAATCCACATTTCTCAGTGCCTTCTCAGGTAGATGTAAACAATCCAAAGTCACTATTCGAAAAAGGGAAGTGAAACTTTGGCTGGTTTCCTTAGCACTGCTGCCTCACAGTGCCAGGGAATTGGGTTTGACTCCTGGCTTGGATCATTGACTGTGTGGAGCCTGCACCCTCTCCCCAGGTCTTCGTGGGCTTCCTCTGGGTGCTCCGGTTTCCTCCCACAGTCCAGAAGATGTGCTGGTTGGGTGTATTGGCCATGCTAAATTCTCCCTCAGTGCACCTGGATAGGCACCAGAGTGTGGATTAAAGGATTTTCACAGTAACTTCATTGCAGTGTTAATATAAGCCTACTTGTGACACTAAGAAGTAAACTTTATACAAATTGTATCTCTCAGTTAATCACACTAAAATAGATTATCTGACAATTATCTCATTGGTCTTTGTGAAACTTTGTTGTAAAAGTTAATTGCTACAATTCCTACATCACACCAGTGAATTTACTTCAAAATTATTTAATTGACTGCAAAGCGTTTTGGGATTTGTGATCATAAAACTTGCTATATAAGTCTAAATCCTTATACTACTAATTTTAAGAACTTTTGTATTTCACAATTATTTGACTTTGAATGGAAAATCAATTTATAATGGGATTCCAACAGAATAATGAGAAGTCTTTAATCTGAGTCACTACCTTTACTCTCCCTTATTCCTACTCTCTATCCCATCTCTGCCATTAGTAACTCTTATTACCTTACAAATAGAGTTTACCTCACCATGCACACTCCACTTCCAAAAACTTGAGTTCTTCTCGCACTCTTCTCCCTCTCCTATCCAGTCCAATTTGTCCCCTTGCAAAACAAGAATTCTGCAGACTTTTATACAGAAACAGAAAATTCTGGAAATACTCAGCGGGTCAGATAGCTTCTATAGAGAGAAAAAAAGAGTTTATGCTTCTGTTGTATAATCTTTCATCAAACTGAGGTAAGTTTAAAATATTTGGAGCAGGGAATCCTTTTTGTTCCTTTTTATTCGACATGTCTGCTTCTTCAGTCTGCCACTTATCACCCCTTCACTGCCCACTGATTTCCCTCTTCCCTCTCTCCTTCATTTCTCTCTTCATTGTCCTTCATGGTGGCATGGTGACTCAGTGGTTAGCACTGCTGCCTCACAACTCCAGGGACCCTGGTTCAACTCCAGCCGTAAGTCACTACCTGTGTGGAGTTTGGACATTCTCTCTGCTTCTGCATGGGTTTCCTCCGGTGCTCCGGTTTCCTCCCACACTCCAAAGATGTGCAGGTTAGGTGGATTGGCCATCCTAAGTTGGCTTTTAGTGTCTCAAGATGTGTAGATTGGGCTATTAGCGATGGTAAATATATGGGATTATAGAATAGGGCAGGGGGAGAGGGCCTAAGTAGGATATACTGTCAGAGAATCAGTCCAGATCCGACAGGCCCAAGGACCTCTTCTGCGCTATAGAGATTCTATGATTCTATGATTTTTCTCTTCCTACGCAGTTTGAGGCAGCAAACTAACCAATTAGTAGCAAAAGTGAAGAGCAAGTCTGTCTGATACATTAACCATTGGATTGGGGAGGAGTGAGATAAGGGGTACAGTGCGGACCATGCTGTGGTGATTTTGACACACTAATTCAATACACAACATACTGATAATTGCTAAATATACTTGTGCTGGGCCTCTACCTTACACCTATTTTGGGTCTCCACCTGTATTTTTCATGGATCAATCACTTGTTAGACATTTCCAGCATTACTTGCCAAGTTTAATTTAAAAACAATTCTTTTTAAGTGCTCTCCTTGCCCTTCTGCTGATTATCATAATTTTATGTACCTCAGTTACTGACTCACCAAACAATTGAACAGCTTTTCCACAACTTACCTTATAAAAATCATTCATAGTTTTGAACCCTGCTTCACCCTCCAAACGTTGTTGAGCTGGACACTAATGTAGGTCAGCAAGCACGCAGATGATGGTGAACAGAACCTGTTATGAGATAGGATAGAGACAGTAAAGTTATGAATGAGCTTGTGTTCATAGAGGGTGATTAGCCAGAAGAACATTGGAATGGTTGAATCTGGAGGTAATAAAGATACGGTTTAGGATTTCAACAGAAGATGGGCTGAGGCAGAGGTAGAGGTGAGCATTATTGCATTGGGTAAACTGAATCTAGATTGAAGTGCATTCCAGAAGGAGCAAGTGTAGAGTGGATTTCAGTCTAAGCCAACAGCCAGGAAGATATTGGCCAGGATTCTTCCAAAAAAAATTCCAAGTGTCGAATCTGTGGGAAAAATGGAATAATTCATGCAGTTTTCTTTTTAGTGGGAGTTCATACTAGATTCACCCACATTCTGTTCAATGCAGAAGTCGTCCACATGATTATCATGAAATTTCAGGGGTTGGACCTATTCGCACTGGAAATCAGCAGGCCTCTGCGCATGCACAGTGGCCCCAAGCTGTCAGCCTGTAGGTTGCTGGTCAGCTCAAGAACCTTGCAGTGCTGTCCCCTCCCCAATTCCCCATGGCCTGATTGCACCCCGCCCCTCTATTCACAATCCTGCCCTGAATAACCCCCTCTCCGTCCTGCGCTATTGGATCTTCAGCCCTCCCACCCCCAGCAGTGAAGATTTCCCCTGCTTCACCGCAATGAGACCCCACTTACCTCAGCCTGACCACCCAATCACGGGCCTTCCTCCTGCTTCGACCGGATCCCAATGCAATGTCTCAGTGAAACCACTCTTCCACCTCCACCAACCGTCGCCTATACCTCAACCCTAGGCCTCACCTCAATGGGTCCTGCTCGCTGACACTATCCCATGCCAAGTAGGCAATGCCAAGATGCCCCCTGGGCATGGGCATTTTGACCCTTGGGCAAAGCTGAGGGCACAAGCTGGCATTGCCCGAGTGCCCATGCCCAGGGGCACCATACCCCTACTGTTCAAACTCATGGGAGCCCCAATTGCCTGTCTTCGCTCCAGGGTCAGGCCATTAGTTTCTTGATTATGAGGTCCAAAGACGGTTAGCCTCCTCAGAGCAAATTGGAAACACCTCCAGAGTAATTGCTTGGACCACAAATGAGATCTTTTTTGCTGCCATCCTTGTCTTTGTAGCATGGAGTCTCTGACTCCAATAGCAACCAGCCCCTTTCCTGCTCTCCCTGGTCTGTCCCCACTTCCATTCAAATGGCAGCTTCTGCATACAATTTATCAGTCCTTTGAGTGAGAGAAAAATTGAAATGTGGCCCCCTCGCATGTAAAGGTTAGCAACCTGCTGCATAGCCTCTGATTCCAGCTCAGAGATGGAGGCTTTTTCAGAGGTTCCTGGGGAAAAGGGGAAATTGGCCATTGGAAGTTGAAAATTCCCAGGCATTTTCTCATGAGTTCAGTGTGTGAGATTATTAAGCATTCCTGTAGTGCATCCTCTGGGATAAGTCCACTTTCCGACTTTCTAGAGTTTAGAAAAGCTGAATCATTGAGACCCATTCATGCTGAACCTCAATGCCAGCCGAGAAAATCTCACCTGCAAAGTCAAGATCCCCAATTCGGTATTCAACCTGCAGTTGTTCAATTCAAGTAAAGCTAGGTCTCAACAGTAACCAAAGAATTGCTGCAAAAACAAAGACACCAGGGCTGTTTTTATTGATATCAAAGAATTGCAATGACAAAAAACATTTTAAATAAAAGCATACAGTTGTGCCAACAGAAGGTGAGTTTGTTTCATTCATTTACTTACTTTTACTCTTTGCAGACATAACCCATTTTTGAAGTATTTAGTACAGTAAATCAAGTTATATTGAGTCCACACTTCAGAAGCAGGGCATTTGAACTAATTCTCCTGTGCTAGCATTTATGCTCTGTATGAGGTTACTCTCACCCCTCTTTGTCAAAGTTCAGCAGCACAGCCTGTTATTAATTTCACCTTCATGCATAAATCTGGTTTCTCCTTAAATACAGCTGTGCTACAGGCCTCAGAACATCTTGTGCTCTCTCAATCTGTATACTTACCAGTAAATGGGCAAAGAGATTTCTCCTGAATTCCCTATTGCATTTAGTGAGTATCTCATTCTTTAGAACCCTAATTCTTGAATCCTCTCCAAGTGGAAACATCTCTCTGAATCCCCTGTCTAGCCTCTTCATAATTTTAAAGATCTCTTAAGTTGTTCTCAGCCTTCTGCTTTTCAGAATTAAAAGCTTTTAATGTCCACCTTTCAGTACTAGTATCTTGATTTTTTTGTACTTTCATGAATACCCTCATATCCTTTTCATAATATGGAGACTGGAATGTACCCAGTGCTCCAAGCATGATCTGATTAAGGTATATATGTTTAACATGACAACCTGCTTTTCAATGCTATCTCTCCAGAAATAAACCCCAGGGATTGTGTAATTTTAATACACCAATGTCTTGGTGCTGCCTTTAATATCAAGATTGTGCCACTCATCATCTATATTGATATTCAATTTCTAATAAACCTGCCATGCAGCAAGTTTACTAGTATATTCTTGTTTATTATTGCTCTCTTACTTTCTATTAACTATATCACCCAATTTGGTGTCATTCACAAATTCCTAAAATACATCCAATTTCCAAATCCCAATCATGTTTGTAACTAGGGAGCAATGATGATCCCAGAGCCAATTCCTATGAGACAACTTTTTGTTTTTTGCCAGTATGTGTAACTTCCCTCAAAGTCCACTTTTGTTTTCTGTTCTGTGGTCAGCTTGACATCCATTCTCCTGTATTTCCCCTGACTCCACATGCACTGACATTTGTAATGAGTGTACTATGCAGTGAAAAACCATTTGAAAATTCAAATATGTTGCATTAACCTTATTCAGTATTCCTGTTACTTCTTCAAAGAATTCAATGAAATTGTCAAGCTTAACCTTTCCTTCTGAAATCTTTCCGATTGCTCCAGTTTCTATATATTATTCTATTACATCTTTGATTAAGAAATAGAATCCTTACAGCACAGAGGGGGCTATTTAACCCATCAAGCTTGCACCAATAACAATCCCACCCAGACTCTATCCCCATAAGTCCACATATTTATCCTGCTAACCTCACTGACACTAAGGGACAATTTACCATGGCCAATCAACCTAACCTGGAGAAGAGAATTCCCAATAATTCCAGTGCCCCTTCACAGGGCAGCACAGTGGTTAACACTGCTGCCTCACAGCATCAGGGACCCTGTTGATTTCAGCCTTGGGTGACTGTGTGGAGTTTGCACATTGTCTGTGTGTTTGCGTGTGTTTTCTTCAGGTGCTCTGGTTTCCTCCCACAGTCCAAACATGTGCGCGTTAGGTCAATTAGCCATGTTAAATTGCTCCTTAGTATCAGAGGGACTAGCAGGGTAAATACCTGGGTTACAGGGATAGAGCTTAGGTGGGATTGTTGTCAATGCAAGCTCAATGGGTTGAATGGCCTCCTTTTGCACTGTAGGGATTCTATGCACATCATTGGAATGTGGGAGGAAACGGGAGTGCCCAAAGGAAACCTACACAGACATGGGGAGAATGTGCAAACTCCACACAGAGAGTTGTCCGAGGCCAGAATTGAACCCGGATCCCTGGTGCTCTGAGGAAGCAGTGCTAACCACTGTGCCAATGATACAACACGGAAGGAGGCCATTCAGTCCAACATGCCTGTTGCTTTGAAGGAGCTATCCAAAACAACAGTCTCTCGTTTGTTCCTGCAGTTCTGCAATTGTTTTCTCTTCAAGACTTTATCCGATTCTCTTTTGAAAGTTACCACTGAATTTGCATCCACCACTGTATCCTGCAGTGTAGTCCCAAATCACATAATAGCTCAGCTGAACTGGCTAGTTAAAACTCAGAGGAACAGAGTGGATTTTTCCTCTAACTGGGGAACTTAGAACCAGGAGGCAAGGAATCTAGAACCAGGAGGCAGGGTTTAAATATCAAGCATCTGATGGAAATGAGGAGAAGTTTCTTCCCTCAGTGGGCTCACTGGAAATCTTGGGAATTCTCTTCCCCAGAGAGTAGTGGATACTCAATCATCAAATATATTTGCGGCTGAGTTTTTGGTTGTCAAGCAGGAAGGTGGAGTTAAGGCCACAATGTAATTAGCCGTGACCTTATTGAATAGTGAAACAGTTTTGATGGACCGAATGGCCTACTCCTGCTTCTATTTCTCATGACCTTATCAGACATCCTCTTGATGTCTATCACTCCAAACCCTTCCCCCACCTTCACAGTTCATTAGCTCTTAATTTTTATACTATATTTGCAAAATGATACATTCACTGGACAGTGGCCTAATTGCAGCATCGTGTTGGACTGGTTATCACAATGCATTTACAAACTACCTCAATGCATTCAGTTCCTAAACACACGGCAGCACAGTGGGTAGCACTGTTGCCTTGGAGCACCAGTTTGATTCCTGGCTTGGGTCACTGTCTGTGTGGAGTCTGCACATCCTCTCCATGTCTGTTTGGATTTCCTCCGGCTGCTCCAGCTTCCTCTCACAGTCTGAAAAAACCTGCTGGTTAGATGCAATGTAAATTCTCCCTTAGTGTACCCAAACACGTGCCTGAGTGTGGCGATTAGGGGAAATTTCACTGTAACTTCATTGCAGTGTTAATGCAAGCCTGCCTGTGACACTAATAAATAAAGTTTAAACTTAATCCATCCAGCATCGGGGATTCTTTCCACTTTCTAGGGGGCGGTAGTGCAAGCGCCTTTTTTTTATAAACAGAACACATTTTGTGCGGTGGGGCCCACTAATGGTGACAGGCGACACACGTAATATTGCCCTTTTAAATAACCACTAAATCCCGTGTCCCTGGGGCTGGCGGTGGATGTCGATTGGTTTCAAGTGCTGGTGAGTCTTGTCTGATTAAAGCTACGTCGCAGCTTGTCATTTATACTGGGAGCTTTCAGATTGAAGTGGTGTGTCGTGTTACCACTTTAAGTATTTCATCAGCCTGGGAAGAAACCTCACGCGATCTCTCTACTGTACGAAACTCCGAACACTAAGTTTCTGCTCTGGGGACGCGGTGACAGGAGCGGCTTGTGGCTGTTTGAATGGTGTGAAATTGAGCTGCCAGTTTGTGCTGGGAGTCTGTACAGTGTTGGAGGTGAGTGGAACACAGGCTGGATATTCAGCCACATTACCCTCTCCGCTGCTTACTGAGGTTCCCCCCCCCCCTCCCCCTCCCCGCATCCACATCTGTCTATTCTTGGGGACCCAAGAGAAGGAGGCGCCGAGAAGCTGGCAACCTTAACTTGCTTATGGCAAAGAATTTTTTTCAGCAGTGCCTTGTACGTTCACATCGAAACCGAGATTGGAAGGGCACCAGGGGAGAAGGTTGTGTTGTGAATCTACTGTAAAGACCTGAATTGACTTGCAAAAGTTCTTCCCTGTCCCGGGCACTGGGAGTGGTGGTGGGGAGCTGAGACAGAGTTCACTTCGGTAGCCACAAAGTACACCCTTTCAGCACTAGCATGTTGTGGGTAGTGTTGGTGAAGGCTTAGTCAGCTGGGGTCCCAGGACTGCAGGGAGACTAACAGAGACAAGCACAGGACACTTTTATCAGACCCATCACAGAAGTTCAGGATGCTATCAGTGGAAAGGAACATGCGTGGAGGGAGGAATTAGAAATAACTTTTCCAGAGAGTTTCTGGTATGTGGCCTTGATCCTGTGTGGTTACAGCATGATGTGGCGATGCTGGGGTAAACACGGTAAGAAGTCTGACAACACCAGGTTAAAGTCCAACAGGTTTATTCAGTAGCAGAAGCTACTAGCTTTTGGAGTGCTGCTCCTTAGTTAGGTGAGTCACCGGATGAAGGAGCAGCACTCTGAAAGCTAGTGATGTTGCTACCAAGTAAACCTGTTTGACTTTTAATCTGGTATTGTGAGACATCTTACTGTGATTACAGTACTCACAGAGTCACCAGCCTCGGGGTGGGGGGGGGGGGGGATGTGAAATAAGGAGGAAAAAGCAGGAAAATGGGACCATTTCAAATCACACTCTCTGTAGTTTGGCAGTGACTGATCCATTCTGTTACAACTTCAAAAATTCTTTGCTAGTGACAGGGCATTGATGTTGTTGGAAGACCTTAATCCTTGTGCATTAACAAATTCTGTGAACAAGATAATTGTGAGATTATTGTCAATCTCTCAGAATATGGCTTCTACTCTAGACGACGCTAAGATTTGAACATTTCCTCAGGTCATTAGCTCTGTAATCTAATCACAATGCTGCTGTTGCCTGATACTTGCCTATACCACTTATTAAACTTTACTTTTAGCTTAGTCACCAGTAAGCTTACATTCACACTGCAATGAAGCTATTGTGGAAATCCCCCAGTTTCATCCTGGACTTTTTTAGGTTCAGGTGATAACTGCAGAATTCAGGCTCTGATTTTGTGCTGTGGCCATATCCTCAATTTCTTTTTGCAAAAGGCACCTGTTTACGGCATAGGTAGGCACAGACCAACGTCTGACAAGAAGCATCTTATCTATCAAGTGATTATTGGTGGGTCAAATGGATCTCATCTGATGCACCATCTGAAGTGAATAAAAGTCTATCTAGACAGATTAGACTATTTGGAAGTGCAAAGTCATGAGATTGGATGGAAGCAAAAATCTGATCCATGAATTGCAGTGTGCCTGTGGGTTTGATAAGCAGGTTGTTGAAATGGTCAGTTCCATATTATAAGTTAATGTGATACTACATTTTACCAGTTCCTGCCCATTTTGACTATATATTCAACCATGTGAGCTGAGACAATCTATTAAGCTGCTGGAGAAAATTGGCTGCCCACCAAAACTACTTAATGTGATTTCTTTCTATGACAACCATGATGAGTAAGGACAGCTATAACAGAGAAACACTGGAACCCTTTGAGATTTGCAGTGAGGTCAGACAAGGTTGTATTCTGTCACTGACCTTGTTTGGTCTACTCTCCTCTTTGTTGCTGCCCTATGCTTTTGGATCTTCCACAGAGGATGTGTACTTGCTTCCCCCAACCTTGCCTGCCTGAAATCCAAGACAAAGGTTCTCATTAGAGTTTGTTTTGTGCTGATGATGCTACATTAGCATTCCATACTGAGGAATACCATCAGCAGCAAATGGACAATTTTTCATATTCCTGTAGAGGCTGATTTGACCATTAGCATTGGGAAGACAAATGTCATGATTTAACAGGAGATTCTTAGAACTTCAAAAATTCTTTGCTGATGACAGGGCTTCAATGTCTTTGGAAATCCTCAATCCTTGTGCATTAACAAATTCTGTGAACAAGATAATTGTGCGATTATTGTCATTCGCTGAAAATGTGGCGTCTGCTCTAGACAAAACTGCCATGTTGGGATTTAATCAGGTCCATCTCATTGATAACGTGCCACTGGAAGCTGTTTTGTTTTTTCTTTTCTGCCCTTAATGGTGCATAAGGCAGATATATATCTGTTTCTATAGCTAGTTTTTCATGGAACAGGTCACCGCTAGTCTGTCACCAGAAGCCTTAGCTTGGAGGGCACTGCCTCAGGCATGGCTGACCAGAAGCCTCTCCCACTCTCACTAGCTGTTATTGACATGTGTTGAAACTTATTTTGCAGGCTGACAGATATCCTTTTTGGCCATGTTATGAGTATACCTTCCTTGTCCACAAAGACCTGGGGTGGGATTCAGACACGGAGCTTCTGGCTCGGAGGCAGGAAGGCTAGCCAGTGTGCCATGCAACCTCCTGGACGGAGGTTGTTGATAACTTTATGTATCTACACTCTACAATCGTCACCGATCTGTCTCATGATGCTGAAATCAGCATGCACATTACAGCTGTTACGTCCAAGCTAAATAAGAGTATGGAACAATCTCAATCTGACTGAGAACACCAAACTAAGTTGAACAAGTCTGAATCCTCAGTTTGTTGTTTGTGGTGAAACATGCCAAATATGTACTAGGCAGGAGAAAAGACTGAAAAGTTTGTCTTGGGTATATCCTGGACACTTTGCAGGACAAGGTCTGAAGTCATGGAATTTGCCAATTCCATCAGCATACACTCATTGTTGAACCAGTGACATCTGTGTTGGCTCATCCATGTGCATCAGGTGGATGACAACTGTATGTCCAAAGACCATCTTTGTGATGAACCGGCCAATGGGTTATGACTTTTCAGGCATCTATACCTTGTGGACACCTTTAGGCAAGATATGAAGATGGTGAGCATTGACTATGACAATTGGGAGACAGTTGCTGACAGTCGAGACTTCTGGAGCTTAGCTTAGAGGGTCCAGATAATTGTGCAGCTTTCTCTAGGCAGAAGCTGTCTTGCTACAGTGGGTGCCTGAGCCACACCAGGTGTTGTTTAAGGCAGAGATGATCACTGAGATGCATTTCTATTTTCATAACAGAAAACTGTTATGAGTATTCTTTTTAGTAATATTTCCTATCCACTCCATTAAATTTGAATCCTGATTCTCCAAGTTGTAATTACTGAATAATCTGAATAGTTTTTAATTACATTATATATCATAATGACATAACTTTAACTACGTCTACCTGGTAATAAAGTAAATGTCACTTTCTACTATAGGGCTACAGAGATCCCTGGATCTCATCTCCACTCTATCTTGCTTTTCTCCTTTTTGAGACATCCTTTAAAACCCACATCTTTGACAAAATCTGTGGCTTGGTGTCATTCTAGTTTTATAATGCTCCTGTGAGGCCTTAGGCTATGGTTATCTGGAACGCAATATTCAGTTTTGATCGCTGCATCACAGCAAAGATGTAGTTTAATTCAAGGAAGATTTAAAAGTTGAGCCAAGGATTGTATACACACTGAACCATTAATTTCAGGACAAGACTAGGATGAGGAAGAACTAGACAAATCTTTTGGAAAGTTCTTTAGCTGAGTTCCCAATTCAAGGAAATGGGATCACCAATTAGTTAATCCTGTGACTGGATTTGAGACTTGAAGCAAACATCCATTTAAAATCTTTCTGCTGTCATGACCTGTACTAGTTGGAAGAACAAGTGCAGAAGAATGGCAGTGTTGCTACTTGCAAGTTCCTTTCCGAGATGCACACTCTTCTGCTTTGGAACAAAATCAGTGTCAAAAAACAGGAACTCCCTTTCTATCAGCGACGTAGGTGTATCTACACCAGATGGACTGCAATGGTTCAATAAGGCAGCTCACCACCATCTTCTGAAGGGCTGTTAGGGATAGGGAACAAATGCTGGCCTCGCCAACGATGTTCGCATCTCATGAAAGAGACAAATAGTCCTGTTATGGTGTCTCTGGAAAAGTTGGTCATAGCTGTGGTATTATGATGTGAAGATAGCAATTATAAATTGTTAGTAGGCTAAGAACTGAAATTAGAAATGACCAGAGAAGAGGAATGTACCACAATCTGACCCAAGTGACATCCGATTTTTTTTTTTTTTTTTTTTTTTTTTTTTTTTTTGAAGGTTGTACTTTTTTAATATATGGGAGGTTGTACATTTTCTGTATGTGGGGCGCCTGTGGTCTTGTCAACCTTTGATCTATGGTCTAGTCAAACTTTCTCTGTACAGGAAACTATAGGATTGTAATATTACATTTTTGTTTGGATTTCTACAGGAATTTGTGAAGCAATATGGCTACACTTGCTGAAACGAAGGCAGTGCTTCACAGTGCTGATGCAGTGTGTTTCGATGTAGACAGCACAGTGATAAAAGAAGAAGGAATTGATGAACTAGCCAAGTTCTGTGGAGTTGGTGATGCTGTGGCAGAAATGTAAGTTTATGGCCCTTGTTTTTAATAATGGGAAGTCTACTGTAGCATGATCAGTCAACAGTCCTCACCTATTTTGGACAATATTTCATTTTCATCCCTTTTAATTTAGATTCTCATTCTCCAAGTTATGGTTGACCGGTAACCTGAGAATACTTTGTAATTATGTTGTAAATCACAATGATGTTTTTGAGTGAGCTCATCTGGTAATAAAGTAGGATGCAGTTGTTCTCTTACAGACTTTGCAGTGAAAATGCCAACCTATACATCATATGTATGTACCAAAATGTCAGTGTAGAATTTGGATATTTAGAACAAAAAATCAAGTTCATTTGACACTTAACAGCCTGATTTTGTGATAAGCTACCTGCTTAGGCGATGGTGAGAACCTTGGAAAGAGAGAAGGCACTCAGTCCATCGCCCTGAGGGAATTATTCAATCCACCTTAATCCCTACTCTTTCATCAAAGGCTTGCTTTTTGTTTTCGTTTGCAAATATTTATCCAATTCTTTTTGGAAATTGCTATTAAAAGAACTTCCTTTTCAAGTACTATATTCCAGATCCTAACAATTAGCTACATTAAAAATAAAATCTCCTCTGCCTCTGTTTTTTTTTGCCAGTTATCTAAGATCTGTATCCTCTGCTATTGACCCTATGTCTCCCAGCGCCCCTGCAGTAAAAACAGTTTCTGTCAATATAGTGTCTAATTTTGATTGTGTGTCCGTTGCATTGACTCCAATGAAATATCAGCTTTCTCCAATCAACTATTTTTAATATTTATTACAGGACTCGAAAGGCAATGGGAGGGGCAGTCCCATTTAAGCAGGCTTTAATGGAACGACTAGCTATAATACAACCTTCACGTGAGCAAGTGAACAAATTAATAACTGATCATCCCCCTTATTTAACAGAGGACATTAAGTAAGTGAACACTGTCTAAATTTTTTAAGTATGATTCTGGTGGAAAGTTACCATAGAAGCAGTAATTGCAACAAGGGGGAGGTTACTTGCATTTATATAGTAAAATTTAAAGAAGTTGAGAAGAACTTTTTATTTCTTTTCTGATGTCAATGCTATATAGAAATCTTCAGGCACTGAACTGATCTTCAGTGTTTTTTTTTGTGTATGCCTAGAATGCAGAGTGGCCTCAGCATCTCTGCTTACTGATAAACTGATTGATTAGAAAATTGGATCTTTATTAAGTTACTATTTTTAGTTTCTAATAGCATACAGATACAAGAGATTAAAAAGTTAGAATTGTACATCACATTAATCATCTGCTGTTAGAATCCCCCTCCCCCCATCCTATCCGTTATCCCACACACTTATCATGGCTAACTCATCTAACCACACAACTTGGGGCACAAAGGGGCAACTTAACCAGTGCACCTAATCGACACATCTTGGGACTGTGTGAGGAAACCCACACAGAAACTGGGAGCACATGCAAACTCCATACAGACAGTGACCAAAGCTGGAATTGAACTCGGGTCTCTACTTAGCAAACACCGTTTTTAAATATTTAGAGAATGAAATGAAGAAACACAGGATGTTGAGTTGCAAGTTGAAATATGAACAATTTAAAAAAAAAACTCAAGGGTAGTAATTATTTTTAAAATCTTATCATTAGCATAATTGAGACACAAAAACCTTTTATGAAGCTAAAATTTTTGCAGAGTCAGATTGGTTATTAATCAAATTGCCATTTAAAAATCCAACGTCACATTGAAAAAGGCTTAATTTTTCATCGTGCCTTTAATAGAGACACTTCTAAAAGCCGTATGAGTGTGGAGCTTGGGTAACTCTCCCTCAGTTTGTTCCTTACTGACTCTGACAGGGCTGCAGCTCACTCTGTCATACAGCAGTGAAAAGATAGACCACAACTTCAGGATTTCCATATTCGTTTGCATTTGTGCTAAATCTTAAAGTTGCAAACCATGTCAGAGGGTCATAATGGCGAAGGCTGATGTGATGAAAATATTTTTGAAAGTTGTGTGTCCTTGTTTGGTTTTGAAGGCACAACTGTTTCTTTAAACTTTTTTTATTAAAACAGGAACCTGGTTGATCATCTCCAACAACGCGGTGTACAAATCTTCCTGATATCAGGTGGATTCAGGTGCATAGTGGAACATGTAGCAGAAAAGATAAATGTTCCCTTATCCAACGTGTATGCAAACAAGCTGAAGTTTTACTTCAATGGTAAGGATCACTCTGATGGGAATTGACTGTTTCCAGACCAGAAACTTCTGTTTAGTAAAATTCAAAGGAGAAAGAAATGAACCACTGACCAGCAGTAGCAGGGAGCACCGCAACAGGGACTGAGAAGTAGTGCAAGGATTGGATACTGACACCTCGTTATCACCAATATCAATCCTTTCACTGCGCTAATTTTTCAGACTACCTGACATCAATTATTGGATGAGCAGACATTTTCTTCAACAAAATACAAGGAAGACATTGTCTTCAGTGCCACCTATAAATTCAGTTCTTGAACTATCCACTCCATTCCTCCCCTTGGCCACTGTCTGACATTAAACCAGTATTTGAAATATGGTATTGTTTTTGTCCCTAAGATGAACATCCAATTACACATTCATCTACGTAATGTCATCTGACTCTACCCCATTCAGTTCATTTCGCTTTTAATTAATTGAAGGGATATGGGCTTCTCTGACTAGCCCAGCATTTCTTGCCCATTCCTAAATGGTGGTAAACTTCCTCCTTAAACTGTTGCCTTTCCCGTGGCGTAGGTGCACACACAGAATTATTAGGATGGGAGTTCCAGGATTTTGACTCTGCAACAGTGAAGGAACAGCGATATATTTCCAAGTCAGGATAGTGAAGGACTTGGAGAGGAACTTCCAATTGGTGGTGTTCCCAACTATCAACTGCCTTTATGTTTCTATGTGATAGTGGTTGTGGAAGATGCTGTCTAAGAAGCCTTAGTGAATTTCAATATTGCATCTTGTAGATGGTACACAGTTGCTACTTTTCATTGGATGGAGAGAGGGCACTTGTGGATGGGGTACCAATCAAACAGGTAGCTAGGTTGCAGGGAGCTCAGCAGTTACCATTATCAGGCAGGAGTTCTGAGAGCAGTCCAGAGAGGAACTGAAAGCTAAAGATGCTAAGTATGAACAGATTGCCAGACTTCAAATTAAAGTTGAATCATTTTCACCCATAGCGTGATGGGCATCTGAGATTCACTGCCTGCCTAAGTTGAGGCTGAAATGCTCAATTCATTTAAAAGATACCTGGATCTGCATCTAAAGTACTATAAATCTGCAAGGCTATAGACTTGGTGTTGGAAAATGGGATTAAAATGAGCAGGTAGTTCTTTTTCCTCTGGGGCTCTTGTAGGCACAAAGTACAGAAAGAGGCTATTCAGCTCAGTAACTTTTCTATGGTTCAAGGAAGTTTCTAACAAATAGACCTGGACACTATGTTGGATGCTTGGGGCAATTCATATACAAAGATTTTTTTCCAGACCTGGAACAGAATTATCCATGACTTTGTAAAAATGTAAGAATGTATAACAGTTTTATTGTAGTACACTAACAAGTTGACTTGATACTCCAATGATTTTCATGGATGCATGGATTATCTAACATCAAACATGTTAAGTCTGTGCACAATAGAAAGGTTGCAGGCAAAAGCAGTGGGAATGAGGTAAGTGTCTCAGGATCCATGGTACCCAGCCACTAGACTCCCCTGAACAGTTGGAAAATGAGCATAATCATAGAATCACAACAATGCAGAAGGATGCCACTTGGCCCTTCAAGCCTGCACCAACAAACCCACCCAGATCCTATCCCCGTAACCCTATTTACCCTGCTCGTCCAATACTCAGGCAATTTATCAGGGCCCATCAACCTAACCTATGCATCTTTGTACTATGGGAGGAAATCGGAGCACCCGGAAGAAACCTACGCAAATACAGGGAGAATGTGCAAACTCCAGGCCAGGTCCCTGGCATTACGAAGCAGCTGTACTAACATTGTGTCACCATGCTGCCCTGTGGTAACTAGACCCAATGGTAAATAGGAATTGCAGGGATATTTTCTTCTAACCTTGCAGAAGAAGAATAGTAGGCACTTCCAGTGCAGCCTCTGCAGAAAACCTGAAGGAGTGCACTTAGCATGGAATAGTTACAATGCAGAAGACCATGCTGTGCAAGCCCTCTGAAAAAGCAATCCACTTATTCACTCTGTCCTTTTTCCATAACCTTTCATCTCCTTTTAATCACAAATTGATAACATTTCCTTTTGAAAGCTTTAATTGAATCTGCCTTGCCGCCCTTGCAGCTAGTGCATTTTGAATCATAACCACTCAATACATTTAAAAAAGGCTATTCTTCTCGTCACCTTTAATGTTTCTGATGAAATTTCAAATTCAAATAGGTTGCAAATTTATTCGGTGAACAAGAGCAGAATTTGATTTTTTTTTCCTAAATCCAATTTTATTCATTGAATTGGAGTAGGTAGTTAGGCTTTCCCTCCTGAATTAGGAAGTTTAACATTTTTACTTTTCACAATAGGTCATTCATTTACATACGTCACAAATATTTAATTTTTAATGTACACATACATAATCTATGGAAGGCTGAAACTGTGGACTTTTGGAATGGTAAACAGCCAAGAACAAATTTGGATTTAATATTATCATGTATTAATATTGTTTCTTGTGCACTATACAGGCAAAGCATACAGTTCATATATAAGGAAAGTAGAGGGTGTGTAATGTAGTGTTACAGTCATAGCTAGGGTATAGAGAAAGATCAAATTAATGTGAGGTAGGTCCATTCAAAAGTTTGAAGGCAACAGGGAAGAAGCTGTTCTTGAGCCAATTGGTATATGTTCTCAGACCTTTGTATCATTTTCCTGACTTTGGCTCATATGATGAGAGCCCTGAACATCTTGCCAACACATTCAGCTGCTAAGTGTGACCCATGATTAAAAACTGTGTTTTTGTCCATAACAGGCCAATGACAACAAATGGTGGGTCCCAAGTGAAAAAGACAACAGATGTTGGACTGCAAGCCAATGTGACCAAGTCTGTTTCTAGCTACTTAAATTTCCTGTAAATACAATGATACTGCATCATGAAGGTGGCAGGGACTGTCTGGGTTGCATAGGATCCTTAATTATGCTGGTTGCTTTTCCAAGGCAGCAGAAAGCCTCAACAGAGGTGAGATGCTGGGTTAAATGATGGACGGGGCTTCATTCACCACCATTTGTAGTTTCTTGTGGTCTTGGGCAGAGTAGGAGCCATACCAAGCTGTGTTACCAGAAAGAATGCTTTCTTTGATGCGTCTTCGTACTATTCATGTAAAATAGTACACATTATTGCAAGCTAAGGAGCTAGCTGTTGACTTGCAGCCCAATATCTGTTGTCTTTTTCACTTGGGACTATTCCATGTGACCACTTGTTATTGTCAGCCTGGTTGTGACACAAAAGCATAGTTTCTATAATGGGTCATACCCAACAGCTGAGAGGAATTGCAGATGTTCAGGGCTCCCATCACATTAGGTGAGGTCAGGAAGGAATATGTTTTTTTTGAGTTAAATGGCACAGAATTTCATGATGTATGGAATTTGTTCTCTTTCATCCCACCTCCAAATTGTTATGGAATAAAATTCCCTGATAGAGATGAGGTATCTCAGAGCTGATCTTTCATTACAGGAGATTTTGCTGGTTTTGACGAATCCCAGCCAACAGCAGAATCTGGTGGGAAAGGCCGGATTATAAGTCTTCTAAAAGAAGAAAGAGGCTTTAAGAAAGTTGTTATGATTGGAGATGGAGCCACAGACTTGGAGGCATGCCCTCCTGCAGTACGTACAGATGTCAAACTTAATTTTTTCACTTAAGTTGTAACCTAAACTTATTTAATTTTAATAAATTTAATTTTAACCTTTTCGTTCTCTAGTAAGAGAATGAGCTCCTATAATTCTGACTGCTGCTTGTATGTATCAAATAATGCTTTTATGGAAATGCCTAATGAACTATTGGTTTCTGGTTTTAGGATGCATTTATCGGATTTGGTGGGAACATTGTCCGTCAGCAAGTGAAAGAGAGAGCCCAGTGGTTTGTCACGAGCTTTAAAGAAATTATTGAAGAACTGAAAAAGTAATTTTTTGGAATAAATTATGTATTTTCTCAAAACATGATGAGAAAATTCTTCAGTACGTTTTAATGATTTGAACTCTAATTGTTCTTTTTGATCCCTTCTCAGTTAACCTCTGGTGTCTACGTGTTATCTAGCTGGAAAGGTGATGTAGCTGGGTTCAAGGTTGCCATGAACATAGTTGCCAATGTCACAAAGATGGGTCTCCAATTCTACATTCTACACTGTAGGAAGACTCCCAACTTAATTCCTGGCAGTGAAATCATAGAAGTTTCCCATATGGCTGAAAGAATTGAATTCTGCTCAGTGTTGAAGCTCAAATCCATGATTGTTTTGGTGTCAAGGAAACTTAATGTATTGTATTTCTCCTCCTTTTCCATATTGCGTCTCCAAACTGAGGCGGTAGGCAAAGCCCCAGGCCATAGTCAATCTGATCTTAGGAGGAATACAAGATAAAGTTTTAATTGCACTCCTTTTTGACCTTTTCCTATCATCCTTGGTTACCCAGTAAGTTTGGGTTCCCTTTCTCATCCTCCACCCTCTTTTTCAGTTTAGCTGTACCAAAACAAGAGTCTATCCTGTGAGGGCATTCCTTTACCTTTCCAGGCCTTGTTGGTTTTATGCACTGTAAAATATAAGAAGTGTTTTATCAAAAATATTTAAGTATTTAAATACAACATTGTTAAGTTGAATTTTGATAACTGCTTTTATTAATTTAAAAACATTTTTGCTTGCAACATCTTGCAGAGTACAGTCCTTTTTATTTGCCCTATACTTGAACAAAGCCCCAAAAATCTGATCAAAAGTTATGACAAGGATAGTGATTGTCCATTATGAATTTTTATTGATCAGTTACATGTACTTGAGCAGAAATATCCCTTTATTAGCATAGCCAAAGGAAATAGAATAAAAATTTACATCCAACTGTGACGAGCTTTTTTCTATCTTTTTAGGGTATATTTTGTTCGGATGGATAAGTAAACCTTGATTCTTATTGTTGCTAAAGTGAGGCACACTCTAGTCATCTTGCTGAAGTGACTTTGCTGTCTGGACTTTAAGGCTCCTACTGTGTAGCCCATATTAAAAATGAAATTGTAGTTTTTGTGCATCTTGGGTCAATTTGTGGTGACAGTCCTGCAGATGACATGCCTCCCGCTTGTTACAAGACAAGGTCAGAAGCTTCAAAGTGTTCTGTGAAGCTTGCCTAACCTGCATTGTTTTGCATTGAATTTGACGAGGATGAGCATGAAAGGTTTCAGTTCAAGTGTGATTCAACTGACCCACGAGTAGCTTTTATCAAGAACAAAGTTGAGTTAAGAATGTTGATGTGTAGTAAGATAATTAGCAAGAACTTAACAATTACAAACTAGAAATACAACAACGATGATGAATAGCTCTAAGGAAATATCCTTAATGTGTCCCAATCAAAGCCAATATCCAATACACAAAACCCTCCAAGTGAACACAATACAGCATAGGTTAATGCCCACTTGTAACAGGAATTCTGCCCCATGAAGAAACTGAGGGTGTGGTTGAATCTGTTTCCCAAAATACAGCTTCTTCCTCTTGGGCAGGATGGCAATAAGCCTCTCCTTCAGCTACCTGATAGTTTCAGAACCAAACAGGGAGAGAGACTGCTTCAAAAACACTCCTCGCTCAAAAGGAAAAAAACTCCAACACCTGACTGCCACAAATGAAATTGAAAACCCTACCAGCTTTCACAGCTTAGATCAACTTCCCCATGACATTGTTGAAGCTGTAAGTAGCATGTTCTTTCTTTAAAAAAAATTCTTAAGTACAGTCACATGACAATCTTAACCAACCCAACTTAATGTTAACTTTTGTTTCCTAACAACTACTCTTAATGCTCCACTAGAAAGTCATCACAAATATAACTGATGAGAGAGGCCTTTTGTCTTATTTGGCTAATTTTTTGTTGAAACTTTAGGTCCTAACACCACAGTAACTGGCTTTTGAGCAACTTTGTTTTCAGTTCACTTTCCTACCTGGAGGATCATTTTACATGCTAATCATAGCAAGTTCTTCCAGATATAACTTTAGAACTCACCTTTTCCAATATTTTACCAATGTTCCCTAGTCCTATCATTGTATTTTTACTCTAGCTTAATGTTTGTTATTCGACTTAATATACTATTCTGTATATCTCAGAAAAATGCTACTCATTATCTTGCAGGAATGGAGTGTGACTTTTTCCCCAACCTCTCGTAACTTAGACCCCATCAAGATGAACTGCAAGCCTAGATTTATTACCTGTTATTTGAATTAATTTTAATTAATGACCATGTAAGTTTGGCTGAACGAGAACAGATAGAAAAGGTGATGTGAAAGAAATTGAACTCCGCTCTAAGAGGAGTGAAGGAAATCTACCAACACTTAAGATCATAAACTTTTGTTGCACAGCTCCTTTAACTATCTTTTCCACACAACCTCAGCAGACTTTGAAGTAACTGACATTTAAAGACACTTCCAAAACATACAGATCTTTTAAACTTGGCATTCAAAAACAATCATACCTAATTTTCTTTCCCATTACAGAAAAACAGGCTGCTGATTGCACACAATTGCAAGGATTAAATTTATCACTTTGATTTCCATTATATTTCCCCAGAATGATTGCTAGGAATTATCTGTTAGGGCTTATTTAAAGTCTAGCAGAATAATTGTTAACCTGTTCTAATGCTAAAGAGAGACAATGACCTAACAGTATTATCACTAGATTATCATTCCTGAAACTCACCTAATGCTCGGGGGGACTTAGGTTTGAATCCTGCCATGACAGTTGCTGGGAATTTAAATTCAATAAAAAAAATTCTGGAAATAAAAATCTACTGATGACCATAAAACTATTGTTGATTGTTGGAAAAGCATATCACTATTGTCCTTTAGGAAAGGAGATCTGCCATCTTCACCTGGTCTGGCCTACCAGGTAAAGAGATATCTATCTATCTCAAGCAATATCATGTTTGCTAACTTCCTCTCCCTATCTTCACAAGTATTTGACTCCCATTAGACATTGATTCCCTAGCAGTGTGCAGAGCTCCTGCTCGTGTGTACTAACAATATGGAACAGAAATAATAGGTGTCAGAATTCTGGGTTAGATGGAAATTTGGGAGTTCTCACATCAGGAAATATAAGCATTAGAATTCCCATTATTAAAAATTAGCTCCCAATAATAACAATAGGCACCTTCTAATGTTAATTGGATGTTATGTGTACAAGACAGTGAATTGCAGGAAAAAATAACTTTTACATATAAAGTTCTTTTAAATATTAAGTTACATATTATCTGTGGAATCTAATCAATCAACTTTTCTTATTTTCTGCCTTAAATGAACAAGTTTCCAACAAGAATGCCTGGAGCTCATTCAAAATTATTCAAATTGTATTCACCTTGAAGTATTTGGGGATAGGAATTGTTTCAAAAGAAAATGCAAAGCAATAGTTTCTCTCCAGCAGCCTGGAAAATTGAAATCATAAAATGCTATAAAACAAAGACAGGTCATAGCTCATTAATTCCATAGCATAGTTTTCTCCATAAAAGCCCCCCTAATCACATACTCCTCATATTTTCTTTAATTCACCTTTTCTTCAAACAACAATTTAAATTGAAAAATGTGTCTCAGCAATTGTTTATAGTGAGGAATTCCACACTTCCTGTAAAGATACATTTGCTAACTCTGCCATTTAATTTTGCATGATTATCATTAATTTTTTCACTCGTTACTGTCTCACCAAAGAGTAGAACTGATCTTAATACTATTTACTGTATAGTATAACCATCAGATCTCCCGTAAACTACTTGGCTATAATTCCTCAAGTAGAAAGCAATGCACAATACACTAACTGTAAATTAAGTAAGGTACATACATTCCAACAAAAATAGAAAATTTCAGCAGGTTTGATAGCATCTGTGGAGAGAGAATAGAGCCCATGTTTTGAGTCTGGAAATTCCTCTGTCAGAGCAGGGTCTATTTGCTTCTGATATAGTCTTAACTTTTTGTGCTTCATCCTGTAATGACATCTGAAAGTGCAAATGTTGAAAAATGGATGCTGACATGTTTTAATTTCATTTAAGAGAAAATGGGTTAATATTTTTGTGTGTAGCTCTTTATTGGAAAATAAAACTGAAAGATCAACAGAAGATGAGAAAACAGCCACTGCAAATACAGAACAGGAATTAATAGATTGACCCACAATTAATAAATCGAATGACCCACAATTAATAAATCTAATATTGAGATGATATTTTATAGCATCTATCAAAGAGATAGTGAAAAAGCATCAAAATAACGTTCAATTAACTAAGATGGTGAAGTGACTGAAAGAATCACACAAAAGCCCACACAACGAACAAGCTTCTATTTATCTCATGTTTTGTCACATCCAAAAGGATTAATTTTGAAGCGTATTCACTGATAAACACAAACAATGATATAAAAAAGCAGCTAATCTATTTCAGTTGCCATGAGATCTTTTGCATCCAGTAGAGGGTAAGTGGGTTTACACCTTATGCTAAAAGTAGAGCTGTTGACAATTTGAATCAGTCACTGAATGACAATGAAGAAGTGTCCACCTACAGGTGATGCTTGAATCCAGAAGTTTCTAACTCGAGCTGTGGATGGAAATGTGGGGGTTGTTAGTGTAAGCAGTCATAAATGTAATCAGGAAAACATTGGAAATGCATATTAGGTTGACCAGATCTGAAAGAGTGATGAAAAGGCCAATATCTTGGTAGCCTCAGATAAGGACACGTTCGTAAGTTGGCTCATCTGCTGTAATCTGAGTGGGGGACTAAGCACAGAGTCGCTAACATTCCAAAAAATGCATGAAAATGATCCAATTGATAAATCCATGCTGATTGTAACAAATCCTCTGTTATTTGTTTTGCATAGGGAGTTTCTGTCCTCAGATGACTGAATTATCAGAAGTTAATTAAACTCATGCTTGATTCAACACAATTTCACAGCTGTCAATTAACAAGTTGAGCAACACTGTTTCTTAATAGGTTATAGGATATTTCATTTCTAAATCTACTTGAGTTTTAATAGATTCATCATTATTCAGAATTAAAATTCAAACAGCCTAAAAATAATGTTGATCAGTTAAAATTCCTCTCTTCTAAACAGACAATAAAATGAATCTTCATCGTTTCTGCTAATTCACAATTTAATGCTAGTTTTATTTTTAATGTGACAATGCAGCAGGAGACAGATTCCAAGTCTATCTGAGATCCCTGAGAAAGGCATCTATTGAAATGAAGGGAAGGAAGATCAGTTAACAAGTTGAGCAACTTGTTTCTTCATTCCATGTAGATATAAGCAGAAATATCTGTTCCTTGATGAATGATGTGAAAAGGGAGTGCTATCTTAGATGTTTATCATTGCTGTCCTAAAGCTTAAACACAATAGTAGTTCACTCACAGCTCAAACATGCCTTCAATCAAATATATTACTGACTCAATACATAAATTGATATTAAAAATGCACTCTAATCATAATTTTATTTACCTTTAATTTTACAAAACTTGCATAAGATACAAGTTATTACTGTCTGAAAAATTCTTTTATTGATTATCCACATTATAATGTTTCCTTTACTTTTGATGGTGGATTTGCTGTAAGTTCCAAAAGGGTTTTATTTGTTCTTTCCTACTGTCTTTCATAAACCTCCCTCAACTTTTGTCAACTACCTACATGATTGTAAAAATATAATTTTCTCACCACTCTGCTGTAGTTCCTGCAACGTCTGTTTCTGCTGTTCCATTCCCTATTCTTCTGTGGCCGGTGCTCACCCAATGGTGATTTCCAGGCCTGACTGGTTAATTGAACTGGTCAATGTCTAAGGTCAGCATCAGGACATATTATCAACACTAGTTACGTTGACTCAGAGCCCAAAAATAACCTTTGATCTAAAGTTGTGCTCCCAATGCTTTGCTGACAAAGGGGTAACCTTACATGTTGCAATTTCCACCTCATTATGCCATTGTCAAGGTCCAAACATACTTTGCATAACGCACTGGGCAGGGGGTTGTAGAGGTTGGGAAGGATTACAAAATGGTTTAGGTTACTAATAACTCTCCATGTATGTTTGTGTGGGGGCGGGGAGGAGTGGGAGAGTGCAGGGGAGGGACAGTGCAGGGGTGGGGGTGGGGGTAGGAATTGGTTATATATGTATACAGTTAATAGTTTTATCCAAAGTCTTTAAGATGAGCAAGTAAAAAAAATCAGCTCCTGATTTATTAAGTTTAATTACATTACTACTTTATTTCTTAACATGCTCAAATAGACAAGCCTATACAAATTTATAATCCACCTAAGGAAAAAGCTTCTGCGGCAGTAGGACCGGTGAATTGATGTAATTCAACAATATATTAGTCAAATACCATATCAAGAGATCACAACGGTGGTTGAAGACTTAGTCTGTAAGGTGGCAACCGTAGCTCAACTG
This sequence comes from Sphyrna mokarran, assembly GCA_024679065.1. NCBI lineage: Eukaryota > Metazoa > Chordata > Chondrichthyes > Carcharhiniformes > Carcharhinidae > Sphyrna > Sphyrna mokarran. The sequence continues at coordinate 31,437,751 of JAGIQG010000022.1, read as the reverse complement.
ATAATGTTCTCGTCTCCCCATCTGAAGATTATAGATTCTAGTCCCATTTCAGGTCTTGAGCACAAAATTATAGGTTGAATCACTAATACAGTATCAAGGGAATATTGCACTTTCAGAAGTGTCCATTTTCAGCTGAGATATTAACTCAAGCACCTGCTTTGCTCTCTCAGATGAATGTGAAAGATTCTTTGGCACTATTTCGAAAAAGAGCAGGGAAGCTATTTCCAATATACAGTACAGTATTAATTCTTCGATCAACATCACAAAAACAGATTGATCTGGTGATTATTACATTTTTGGTTATGTGAAGTTGCAGATATGTTTCCTACATTAGTAACATGTCAAAAGTATTTCATTGGTTGTAAAGTGTTTTGGGACATTTAGCTTATGAAGAGTGTTAAATGAAAGTCTGTCATTGGTATAATTACTCCAATCTGACTAGAATATTGAACAATTCCAATATCTTAGCAGAAACTCCTTTCTTCGTAATGGGAATAAAATTGTGAAAAGAGCCCATTATTCTTTCAAAGCAATGACAGAAATACGGTTCTACAGTAGCATTCCAATCACTGACCTTGAATAAAGAAGTTTTTTTTTCAAACTATGTTCTTCTGAATGCAATTATTTTAAATTGATAATGCCTTGTGGTTAGCAGATTGGCTACAATTAATTTTGTGCTATTTGAACTGAATGATTAACTCAGGAATTCACTGTTTCTAAGCTAATAGTTAAGGTACCAAACATGGAAAAAGCGAAGAAGTGAAAAGGAAAGAGTTGATTGCTGCAGGACAATAGCAGACAAAAGTAACCAGATCCCTAAAATATATTGGGTGTGTAGATCCCCTATGTATAAAGTTCTTGCTGTTGAGCATATGCAATTTCAACCTAGAACAGACACTTGTTTAAACACAGGAATTAATGAGAAATAGCTTTTGGCATGAGATATAGTTTCTGGCATGGAATTATAACTTCCGTAGTAAACATTTTAAGCACCTGCAATGACAGGCTCTTCTGGCCTCCAATCTACATCAGAAAATAGAATACAGAAAAGTATTGCTCAAGGCCTCCAAGATTTGATCCGCACTTCAGTATTTGGAATGCTTATTCTTGATTAATGGAAAATCAGATCCACGGTCCAGTACTCATGGTCTGGTAAGTGAAAATTAATTTGAAAGTCTGGAGTATTCTAGAAACAGCTGCATTGGAATTTGGGCTCATAATGGATGAAGCATGTTGTTAGATGATATAGGTGTGCAACATATTCAAGAAAATGCACATGCATGGACTGTCAAGATTATATTGCAGGACCATCATTGTATATCATGTGGGAAGGAAGGATTTCAGGAAAACCAAGTCCAGAAGGTGATTACCCAACAGTGAGATATAGAAAACAATCAAGGCAGCTAATGTAAATATCTTGCAGCAATTTTTGTTTATCTGCAGCTGATGTCAGCCTGCCCTGGCTACTTTATCCCATGTATGTTGGCATATGAGGTGACACAGAAAGTTTGGATATGTGCATGGTTCAAATTTCTTGAACAATGATACTTTAGGTATCATTAGCAAAAAGGCCACCTCTTATGACATAAATTATTTGCTTATATTTTTCATTTAATAAAACAGTCCTTGCCAAGTCACCACCATCAATAATGTTGTTGTGACTTCTCACCTGTTTAAAAAGGTGGACTGAGGCACTGAGAATGTTCACATCAACTTTATCATACTAGCTATTGAATGATAAACCCAACACCTACTTTATCCCTTTTAACTCATTAAACTGTTAGCATTACTTTCAACTTGCTAGTTTCCATAGACTATAGGACTTCTTGGAAGCCTGACACCAAAAACAGGGTAGCTCTTTTTAGGCTACCTTATTTGAATCAGACTCCTCTTTTCTCCTTGCATCAGCTGTTGACATACTTCTTGCACATGGATATGAGTATTTTGAACCTGTTTGTTTGCTTTGTTCCCTCTATTCCACAAGTAATCATTATTTGCTTTTCATATACAAATATTAATATTTAAAATAGTAAGATAAGATTACTTACCTTGGGAGCATTTGATAATTTCCTGTTTCCCTACAATGAGGATATTATGAATGAGTTACTAACTAATATTAAGAATGCAAACATATATGCTTCACTTTATCTTACAAAATGAATAGACAATATAAACACAAAATGTTGCAAATCAAGTTTATTACAGCCCTCAGACTGTACCGGGTATTGTAGCCTGACAGTTGATCAATGACTAAGAAACAGATTTCATTCATCAATCAGATTTACTTAATTACTGTAAATCCTAGAAACTATACATAATAGTGCCATTTTAAAAATAAGCACACGACAAAACAGTTTTAAAAAAATGTCATTGTAAGCTTACAATTTTGTACAGTGATTTCACATGCATCACTACAGCAGTATAAAGCAACTCAAAAGAACACAAATAACCTATTCTTGTATCGTACATAACTGAATCCCTAATATCGGAAAAACAGCACAAGAGTACCATTTTTCCCCACAAAACTGACATTTGGTTTTAAAAAGTAATTCCCTGACTAATCGCATTAGAAACTGTGACAAATGATGAGTCCCTTATTAAATGGGGGTCTGATTGTGTCTTTTTGCAAGATCCAGGCATAAATTGTCATGATGTTGCTCAATAGGACACACACACACAAACACACACACACACACAGAAAGGAATATTTTATACTATCTTATACTATGAAGATAGTATAAAGTATTCCATTGGCTAATGAGTAGAACAGGTAAAAGAAGGAAAATGCCACCTACAATCGTTCAGTCCAGAAGTGGAGCAGGGCAGTGCAACAGAAATAGGACAACAGAACTAAAGATGAACATTCAGAATTTTACACATCTAACATTATAATTTTACTTAGTGCTTCCAAAAGAAAATATTGCTATTAATAACTGACAATTAGCTTCAGAAGTGTTTTTGTAAATTCAATAAAAGACCTTGAAGTTAAAATACTTATTTAATTCATTACAAGTACAGACTCATGTCAGTAACCCGTTAACTTTTTCCTCATGTATTAAGACAAAACACAAGTTCTTCATTTTCTTTTAAAGGTGTTATAAGTTGTTCTCTATTGAAGTGGTGAAATTTTCAGTGGAATCATAATCCTGGAATCCATGCGCTGAATGAGTGGCACTGTGGTTAAAAAAAAAAATCTGTAATTAATTTGTCTATATTTGAAAACATACACCTGCCTAGTTACTGTACATGCTGTTGTACATCAAAGTCTGAACATTGCAAGCCAAATTCTGGTATTAAAATAATTTTAAGTGAACAATGAACTTTTTATTTAAAAAGCAAAACCTGATTCATTATTTTGAAGATTCAATGATCATGCATTCAGAATATGGTGACTTTATGTAAATATTAGGAAACACAACTCTAATCCTCCACTTCCAATCAAAGTTAATAAATTTCAATCTGAAACTAGTATTACACAGATTCAATGGCACTTTTTTACTATCATTGTACATCATTTGAAAATGGTGGCTGCATGCATATTTAAAAATTATTTGGACACAAAATCACATTATTCAACTCCTTCCTCCTATTACCAAGTTAATTTGTTAAGATCAATGCAAAAGTTTCTCCTGCTAGAGAATGTTGTTGTGAAACAACAGATCCTAAATCTTTCGTAAAATAGACTTATATAGAATTATTTACTATTGTATCTATAATTTCTATCCTGAATCAACAATATGCTATTTTGGATGAAATGTTCTCAAAATAGCATACTGTTGATTCAGGCATTGAGGTGGGAGAAAATTTTTCCATTCGTCTCTAATCAATAAAATTTCAGTTGTGGCCTCTTCTGGATGTTAATTTCACAAAGCAAAATTGGCAAAATAAATAAGTAAGAGTACAGAAATTGTTAATGCTTTTTGGATATTATTATTGCTATTGCAAACAGTTCAAAATATGTAATGGTTTGTAAGGAAAAACAAATCTTGGGTTCCTATTGTGAAAGCTTTATGAAATGTCTTTTGTAATAAACCAGAGTCGTTTTTGAATTTCCATTCAAAGTCAGGTCTAACAAAGCAAAAGTCAGCCTCAATAATTGTTTAAAAACAATGTTAGATATAAAGGGAATGCCACTCTAACTGGCAGCCTTAAAAGGCATTTGCCACTCAAGCATTCATTTCTCAGAAATTAGGGTTTATGATGAGGGAAGATATTTCTGAGTGTCACTGATATATGGGGCCTGTACGAGAAATGAAAAGATATTGAAAATCAGGCAGTCTTTATATTTCAGCATTAGCATTCAGAATATGGAAGATATCCTTTCTTTGCTTTCATTTCTTCTGCAGATCTACGCACCAGTGACAAGCAAAAACAACTTTAGTATACATTACAGTTCTGGCTTAGGTCAACACAGTTCAGATACTGAAAATGGGAATTTTTTTTAACCTAAACAGTTCTCTGGTCTGTTATCAAGCTTTACAGGGTTTTCAGTACACTAATTATGCAATGAAATACCTGTATAATATACACATTCATCCCAGCCAGGCTTCTGCCATGCTGAATTTCGTGTCTCATTTCTTGAGTGCAAATCCTTGTAAGCTTTTAAAAAATAGATTAACAAAGTTAACATAAATAATTAAGTTCATAACTCTTATTATGTATTTTGTACAAATTAAAATCCATTTGGAGTTCTGACAAACATCAAATTTTACATTCCAGAACATGTAGTAACTTCACTTCATAATACAAGTTATCATTGTCAATCATATTTTGCCGTTAATTTAACATCTTATTACTAAAAGACTATAAAAGAAAGACATCAAAAAGAAATGCAATCAGAAGTCTGAAAAATGGTTGTTTGGTATTCAATAGAAAGATTGCATTAATCACAAGAAAATTGTGTTTCATCTTGGCAAGGTAAAAAGGACCTTCCAACATACAATGGCATGTTCTTTGTCAACAATATTGACAATCTCAGGGTATAATTAGTATCTGGTTCTGAGTACAAGAATAATTTTCCACCATGCGAGGCACCCAATTAGTACACAGACGTTGGTCAACATGTTATATAATAATGGTAAATAAAGCAAAGAACATCATGAATTATATTGTGCATGGAACTGAACACCAATCACAAGGTGTGATTTTGAGACTCTGCAGGACACTGGTTCTTCTCTATCTGTCTCAATTCTGGTCATGAAAATAAGAAAAATCCTTGAAAAAGCGAACGTTATTCCTAAAAATATATGCAATTGTCAGAACTAGCATTGGAAAGTGTCTTATGTTCTAAGATCTTAAGAATTAGGAGCAGGAGTAGGCCATCTGGCCCCTCGAGCCTGCCTCACCATTCAATAAGATCATGGTTGATCTTTTTGTGGACTTAGCTCCACTTATCTGCCTGCTCACCATAAGCCTTATTTGTTTTATTACTCAAAAATTTATCTATCCTTGCCTTAAAAACATGCAATGAGGTCCTCAAATTACAGTTCTGTCACTAAGTTTGCTTGTGTTAATGAAGATTTCCATACAAAAACCAAAGAGGATTCACTCTCTGGGGAGAGACAAGAGGAAGGTCTCAGTCTCCAAAATGTTTTGGCAAGTGTGCTAGGCAGCAGACTGTCTCCATTTAAAGTGGCAGGAAGATCATGCCACTTTGAAGAGTTGTAGCCCTCTGATACTTACCTTCAGATAGTTAAAATTACAAAAGACAGATGAGAGGGAAGTTGTAAATTTCCCTGAGGTATTGCATATTTATTTTTTTGGAAGCAGCCAATGAGCAGTACATTTGTATAATACTGGCAACTGACTCTCAAGACATTTCTATAATATTATTGCAGTTTGCATGCATCATTAAAGAAGGATTACTACAAGAAACTAGATCTCATTTATTTTTAAATTGTTTTTTCAGGAAGGTGGAATATATTTAGCATTCAACTCAGATTAAGCATAATTAGCCAAAAAATGCAAAGAAGTATGATAAAATTGATTGATAGGATTTATTTACCCCAAAGGTGATGCACCATGTATAGCTCGCCAATCTGAGAGAAGAAGCCACCAACGGCTTCATTGTTCTCTTGCCGAAATCGAATAGCACGAGCCCTATGAAAAGGAAACAAGTCAAAACTAAATAAAATTACAAATTAATGCATCAATATTTTACTAATTTCAAACAATTAGAACATCAAAACTCCTTCTTTGATTCTTACACTGTTAAATTTTGTGAGAATGACTCAAAGTTGAAATTAGATTCACAAAATGTATTTAAATAACTTCCTCAAACTTCAAATATGAAATGGGAACTGATTACATGTAATTTCAAGTTATTGAACATGCAGTTTTTATAATTAGTTTGGTTTTGTTCAAATTAAAGTTCAAATTTGATTGCTTTGCATGAATAATACTTTGCACAAACACTTACAGTATTTTAATTCTGAGTGGAGACTGGTGCAAAAATCAATGACCTTTCACTCAATCAAAATCCTCAAACATAAAAGCAGCTGCAATGTTAAATTTTTAAACAGTTAAAACAAGATTTTCAACTTTGAAATATACATCTGCGCACCAAATCAAATGGGCACAAGTATTTAGTGTGTTGTTATAACAGGAAGATTCAGGCATCATGAACAATGGAGTAACATTGGAGTAGATTATACTTATAGTCACGTCAATACTTTTTAAAAAGGGAAAAACATTCCTACATTAAATTAGTTAGTTAAATGATGTTAGTAGCTAGTTGATTTTGATATCCAATCCTTTTGGCTCTCAAAAGGTCAATTTTAAACATTCACACGAAGTAAATAAGAGGTACACTAAGATAATGTTCATAGTACCAGAATAACAACATATAATGAAAGAGCACATTGTGCTTTTGATGATTCTTTTGAACTTAGTCCCATGCCTTAACTCTTTTCTCAGAGCTTGCAAATGTTTATCTTCAAACACTGATCCAATTTCTTCTGAAAGGTTATTAATGTACTTACTTCCACCACTCTTTCAGACACAGTATTGGCTGACAGTATATTCCACATCACAACAACTTGCTGAGCAAAAGGATTTCCTCAATTCATTGCTGGATCTTTTGCCAATTACTTTAAGTCTGAATCCTCTGGTTACCAACCCTTCTGGCACTGAGAAGAGTTTCTCCTAATCAAAACCAATGTCGTATATCCCCTTAAACCTTTCTACTCTAAGGAGAACAACCCCAGCTTCTATAATTCCAAAACAGCCTCTCACCCCGGTATAATTCTACAAGGTTCCGAGTTCAAATCCCAACCCAGTATTTGACCACAAAAAAAATCAAAGCTGATACTTCACCAAGGAAGTGTTGCAGATATGTTTTTTTTCAGATGAGGCATTGAAGAAAGGCCCCATTGTCCTCTGAGGAGGGCATAAAAGATCCCATGGCATCTTTCAAAGATGTTTAAGGTCATTCAAAGTGATTCTTGCGTTCTGGCTAAAATGTATCCTTCAATTGATGGTTTTGTAAATGGGAAACAGTTCCAGTGGTGTGTCATAGGGTTCAGTCTTGGGGGCCTTGCTGATTGTTGTATATATTGAGTTAGATTTAAACGTGCGAAGAATATTAGTAAATTTGCAGATGGCACAAAAACTGGCTAAGTAGTGGATAATGAAGAAGATAGCTGTTGATTCCAGAATGTGGAGAAGTGGCAAATGGATTTCAATCCAGAAAAGTCACAGAATCCCTATAATACAGCCATGAAGTCTGCACTCTGACAGAATATCTTAAGCTGACCACCTCAGTACCCTATCCCCATAGCCCCACAGATTTACTACGGCTAATTCATCTAACCTACACATATTGGGATAATAAGGGCCTATTTGTACTAAAGCCAATCCACTTACCAGCACATTTTTGGACTATGGGAAGAAACTGGAGCACCCAAAGGAAACCCATGCAGATATGGGAAGAATGTGAAAATGTCACATAGTCATCCAAGGCCAGAATTGAACCTGGGTCCCCAGCGCTGTGAGGCAGCAATGCTAACCATTATGCCACCCCATGAGGTAATGTATTTGGAGAGGGCAAAAAAAACTCAATAAATGGGAAGATATTGAAAGGGATAGAGGAAATGAGAGACCTTGGAGTGCATGTCCACAGGTCCTTTAAGCTGGCAGGACAGTTGAACAAGGAGGTCAAGAAGCACATGAAATGCTTACTTTTGTATTCAATATGTCATTCAACAAAAGAAAGAGTGCAATGCTGGGAATGTACAAAATGCTAGTATGCCTATAGCTAGAATTTTGTGCACACCACATGACAAGAAGAATGGAATTGCTCTGAAGAGAGGAAATTTACAATAATGTTGTTAGGATTGAAAATTGCAGCTGTGGAGCGATTGGATAGGTTGAGCTCAGAATAAGAGGCTAAAGGGTGATCTAATTGAGGTGCACAAAATTGTAAGGGGCTTAGATAGGATATACAGAAAAGACTTGGTAAAATTTCATCTGCCATGTGTTTGCCCAATTCTAAGGTCATTTGAAGTCTATTATTATCCCCCCATTGTTGACTAAGTTCCAAGCTTCATGCTGTCTACAAACTTTGTAATTACGCCTTTCATACTATTGTCCAGGGCAGCAATATACATCAGAAGAGCAGTGGGCCTAATACTGCCTGCTAAGGAACCATTTCCTCCAGTCTGAAAAGCAACCATTTGCCATTACATGTAACGTTGGCAGTACTCCAGTCTAACAAAAGCAGCCCCATAGGTAAGACCTAAGAGATGCCTGTACAGATGGATGCATATAGATCCCATGGCACATTTTCAAAGCAGAAATGTCTTCAGATTAACTTATTGTCTCAAAGCTGTTTGTCGGACCTGTCACATACAAACTGATGACTGACAAAAGAGTGACTAAATTGCAAAAGTATCTCTGTGAAACATTTATTTTAATATTTTTGTCTTAATATAAAAGTCTCCTAATGTTGATTAGTAGTCCAAGAAACAATTTGAGTGCGTCAGTGCTGGTGCTAAAAGATTAGCTGTTTCTTTTGATGGTAATTTCACAGCAATTCTGTAGGTCTTTCTTATTTTAAAAGTGCATAGAACAGAAAGTTCTTGCTCGTGATATTCAAAAACAGCAGAACAAGAAATAACAGGAGAAATAGTAGTCAATTCTACTTGAGAATAAAAGTTGAATGTCAAGATTCCCTGTTGCTTAGGATTCTTCCAGGTGCTCCAGTTTCCTCTCACAGTCCAAAGATAAAGTTTTAAAGTTTATTTATTAGTATAACCAGTAGGCTTACATTAACACTGCAATGAAATTACTATGAAAGTCCCCTAGTCACCACATTCTGCCATCTGTTCAGGTACACTGTAGGAGAATTTAGCGTTGACAATCAGCACATCTTTCAGACTGTGGGAGGAACCCGGAGAAAACCCACACAGACACAGGGAGAAGGTGCAGACTCTGCAAACCGGGAATTGAACCCGATCCCTGGTCTGTGAGGCAGTAGTGCTCATCACTGTGTCAGCTCAGGTAACTGGCCATGTTAAAATGACCTTAGTGTCAGGGGATTAGCAGAGTAAATACATGGGGTAATGCAGATAGGGCCCAGGTGGGATTGTTGTCGTTACAGATACAATGGGCCAAATGGCCTTCTTCTGCACTGCAAGGATTTATGAACCATTCAACGTGCACCACAAAAGCAAAACACTTGGACGTGAGTTATTTATAACAAAAGCACAAATTGCTGGAAATACTCAGCAGGTTAACCAGCATCTATGGAAAGAAACAGAGTTAACATTTGACGGGTCATGAACAAAAAAAGTTAATTTTGTTTCAAAAGATACTGTTTAACCTGCTGAGTGTATAACATGTTACATTTTTATCCAGCTCATTACCCATGCACTAACCTGTAATGAAAGAGCTATTAATTCCCAATTTAATATTAAATATGGATTATTTTATTAACTATATAATCTACAAACAAAAAACTTCCGAGAAAAGTGAACATTCTTGTCAAATTAATAGTTTTTGCAATATGCACTTTGGAGGTGGACTGTGCATATGAATGGGATTGTCTATTCAAATGTATATCTTAATAGAATCAGGCTGTGACACGCAACCCAGAAAATAATTAACAGAGCAATAGAATTCTTAAAAATTCAGACGGTTAAGAAAGCAAAGGTAGTTTTAAGGGATTTATATTTGTATTGGTAAACATTAGAGATAAGGTTTAGTTTTAAATGTCATATTTTTATGCATGGAAAAGTTAGATTCATGATGGAGAAATGTAGGTGTGTGTATGTATTAAGTTCCAACTGTGTTTTCATTGAGCTTAGAGGGGGGCTACAACATGATTATCAAATAGAACTAGCAGGGATTGCTTAGCAACTGGACACTCCCGTCAGAATAAAAATAAAGGTTTTAAGTTTTAGGTTTAGCTGAAATTGTGGTCAGTTGGAGATAAGACCTCAGGAAGTGAACCTCTCTCAACTCTGCCAGAAGCAAAACTGGATAGGACGGGAGCTGTAACTTGTATTTCAGGAAGTGACAAGCCTCCTAAAGTACAAGTTACAGTCCACATAACCAGGGAATTGGGACAGAAAGAATGCTTAAGAAGACTGCAGTTATTTGAGCAGAGACCAAGGTATTGCTCAGAGGAATTCAATGAAGTGTAAACAAAGTTTTCTGAGTTAAAGAGACAATTGCAGTAACCAGATTTAAAGTGGGACAGCAGCCTTCAAAGGTAAATCAAACACTGACGCCATTTTAATACAATCTGGGAATTGACAATTAAAAGCAATTGTGAGCAGTTTGCAGAGCAATCAATAAATCCTAAAGGGATTGTTGTAAAATCCTGGACTGGATTCACTGTTAAAAATGGAACAGAAACTTGGGTTAAAAGAGTCATTTGGAAATCCTAGTTTGAATTTCAAAATGCAAATTGCTCAGGGAAAGAAAGCATAATTGTGATAGAAGATTTTTAAGTGTGCTTATGGGAGTGAAGTTTGGATATTCTCATGTGACAATCATCTGTGGGGGGGAATTCTGAGGAGACATCCACAAACATTTACTAGGGGTTCAGAGTAGAGTGTATTTATCCACAGTTGTCTTGAGTGCTAGAAGGGAGTGTGTTAATGACACCCTTGTAGATTAAGATGTACTTTGAAATCTGTGTTAGTCCCAATATCTGTGTGCAATTGTTAAACTGAGACAGTGAAGGCATTGTGATAACTTAAGACCACAAATATAGTAATTGAATGCATTGTTTAAAAATGATCTTTTTTATATAAATAATTATGTTAACTATGACTCAGCAGAAAGTAATAACTATGAAAACAGAAGCATAAATAAAACACATCTTGCTTGCAGAACATTCTCTTGCAAACTGAAAAGGCCACACATGTTCAGAACCCTTTACAGATGCCAGTAAAACAATTATATAGTGTAAAGCCTTATAAGAACACACTACTAAAAATCACATTCTGTAACAGGCAAAATGTATTCTGATCCAATTTTTTTCATGTTTAATAATTTGTTATGTTGTTAAAACTAATTAGAGGTTCTGTGATTCTGTGCCTCCACGTTTTATTAAAACAAATAAAGTTATGGTCTTCTGAGTCAAGATTCCATTCTGGGATCTTCTCATTCAGTTATAACATTAACTGGAATTGTAACAAAGCTATCATTAGCAATGTGGGCTTGGTGAATTGCAAAACACTTAACTGCTGATCTGCAAATATGTTTGTTATACATTTTAGACAAATATTCAGAATATTTCGTCCAAAGAGCTAGCAGAGAAATATATAGAACCAAACATTTCTTGGAGGAAAAATATCTCAATTACCATTGATGTACAATTTTTACATTGCAAGCCAATAATTCTAATAGAATATCAGAAACCTTGGTGAATGATATCTCATTGGTCCCAAGTCCTTAATCAATGACATTTTAGGATAAACAGAAAAGAAATAGGGTGAACTAAATTTAAATATAGAAAGAGAGATTGGATTAAAAGAAATAGGAAGAAAGAAAAAACAAAATAAGCATTATAAAAAATTACATAGAACAGTTTGCTATGTGCAAGAATGAGACTCAATTAAATTGGTTTCCTTTTGGGCCGAGGTTTAAGTAGCAATGCAGATCAAAAATCTCAACACTGATACATCTTTATATGTCAGGCCTAACTTGCTGTAGCATGTTTCATTTGTATTTACTGCACAAATTCAGAAATTGCTTAAACTTCATGAAAAGGCTGATGGTTAAATTGTGGTTTTTGGAAGTTCTGTAACACAAATCATCTAGTAATTTGTGGCAATTCATGACTCGTTGTGCATTTCTTCTTTGGCACAAATTGCTCAACAATTTAACATCTACAATGGCATGCACATTGAACTTCCTCTTGATTTTCCAGCATATTCTGATGCATCATTTTTGTACTTTCAGAAAAGTAAAAAGAAAGATAACTTATGCTTTCACTGTTTTATTAAAGAATGATTCTGAAGTGGCAACTCTTTTTGGTGTAGAAAACAATTAAAATTATGATCACATAATCACTCCTGGATATTCACTGAGGGTTTTCTATACTTCTGTGTTAATTTCCTGCTGCTGCCATGCCAATTTCAATGTGGATAACACAGCCAGTAGATGTTGGATATTTTTGCTAATCCTGGCTGTCTCAAATCCAGAATCTATTTGTGGCAAGTTCACTGTGAGATTTATTCACAACAGCTTGCATTTGTATCGTGCCTTCAACGAGTAAAAAAAAATCCCCAAAGTCTCCATAAAGGAGAAAAACAGCAAACAGTAACAGAAAATTAGAGCAGTGACAAAAATGACAAATCATTTATCTGCACTAGACCTTTTGAAAGAGCTATTCATTTTATATTACTTCCCAGCTCTTCTGCCATATTTCTGTAAACTATTTTCTTTTCAAGTACATAGCCAATTCACTTTCAAAAGTTAATATTAAATTGAAGGGTTTCCAGTGGTCAGGAATCGAAATAAGGGCACACTCAAGTCATAAAGCAGAGGCGAAAGTCAGCAGCCTTGATGTTGGACAGGATATTGGATCTGAAACTCATGGTTAAAATACCGTGGGTTTTTTTTTCATTCAATCATAAGATGTGGACATCACTAGTGAGCGTTGTTTATGGAATCACTGGCGGTGAGAGAACACAAGGAATAAGAGCAGACGTAGCACCAAATTCTGTTTAACATGCCTTACATGTATTCAATGATGGAGCAATCACAACTCTCTGGGGTAGAAACATGCAAAGGTTCACCACACTTGAGTGAGTCTGTGCAGTTTCTCCTCATCCCATTGTTAAACAATTAACTACTTATCCTGAGAACATGTCCCACACCAGCAAAAAAAAACAAACAGCTTCGATCCTATCAAGCACTCTCAGATTTTGTAGGTTTCAATAACATATCATTCTTCTAAACGCCAGAGAAGTGAACCTATTTTACTGAACCACTCATCATGGGACAACACCCGCATACCAGGGAGCAGTTCAGTCAGCCTATGCTGTACAACCTCAAATGCAAGTATATCTTAAACGTGGCGACCAAAACCACACATAGCACACCAGATGCAGTCTCACCAAAGACCCATATAACTGTTGGAAAATTTATTTATTTTTGCCCTCCAATCTCTTTGCAATGAAGACTAAGATGCCATTTGCCTTCCCAATTGCTTGTTGTACCTGCATGCTAACTTTTTGTTTTCCTTATACAAACACAGATAAGTCTCACTGACATCAAGTCTTGAAAAAAAAAACTGCCTTTTTATTCATACGACCAAAGTGAACTTCACACTTTCCTATGTTATATTCCAAGGAAGTAGAGCCATTTGCTGCCAGCATACATATCAAAACTGACCACAAGACTAAAAGTTGTTGATGAGGGAGATATAAACCAGGACAAGATGTTCCTGAGTTCAAGGTGGGATGACAGGAGCAGCTACTACTAGAAATGCGATAGCGACTCTGGAACCAAGAGAAGGTTATCCCATGACATGGACAATAGAGATCTTAGGGCAGTTGTGATAGACAGGGTGGATAACAGTTGGTCACATGGAGCTTTCCTGGTAACATGGAGAGCAGACAGTGAGCTTCAGTCAGGCAGAAGTGGGAAAGTTAAGCGCAGAAGTGCTTAACCCGTTCATAAACATCAGAGAGAGAATACACTGAGTGGTGGGAGAGAAAATGCAGGAGTTAAAGAGATACTTTTTCAGGAGAGGATAACTTTTATTATCCAATAAAGGAACAGGTTTGAAGGTTGGGGAATAGAGAATATGTAAAGTTAAGAATGTCAGCTTTTCTGAAGAAAACACATGGGGATGTCCATTAGTGATTTTCGATGTAAAGAGTTAATGGAATCATACTCTCAATCCATCACTGGCAAATAATCTTGCAATGAAACTGTCACACCGTACTTAATAGTACAAGCAGGAAAAATTGTACGAAAGCATTAGTATGCCACTCACCAGTTATTACCCCATTCAATCATTGTTCCTGGCTGGAAAAATGATACCAATATTAAACAACAATCAAAACAGAATTTACAAATATTTTGTAACAGGATCTCAGTGTTTTAGTAATTTTTCAGACAATAAGTGTATTCTAATTTATTTTGCTTATTTACTTACACAAAGAATTTTTGTTGCTTTTAAGAATTTTTCCTATCTTTATAATCAGAAGATAAAAATAGCTCAGAAAACATAATGTAGCTTTTCCTTCATTTGATTCTTCCCACATTTCCATTTCTTCATCATAATGTTGCTTCAAAGAGATTAATGTAAAATTCTACAAAGACTTTGTAAAACCCAATATAAATTTTACATTCCTGTTTAAATGTTTAGCCTTGAAATCAGCTACAGAAAATCCCTCCTACCTAAACTCTAATTTTGCATGATTGTGCATGTCCCAGATGGCAAAACCTGGTGAAGGTGAAGATCATTATTCACAGCTTAATTATTCAGAACCTAGAGTAGTATATTTGGCAAGCATGGAAAATACCATCTCAATTTGCCTAGGTATTTTTTTACCTGTGGGTAAATGGAATCAGCACTCCGAAGTCTGCTGTATTTTGAAAACATCAAATCTCATTTTCAATTCATGATGTGCAAAGATTACTAACTATATGAATGCAGGATTTACATTAAATTCTTTTGTCTGCTATGTAATCTGAAACATTGAAACTAATTGCAGAATATTGTGGCCAAAGTCAAAACATTTGTAAAACAATAGAAAGATGCATTGCACTTGTTTATGCTAAAATTGTCAGTTACTTGGCTAAGTGCAAAGTTGGCCTGGGGAAGAATGAACAGCCAAGAAGGAAAAATTTGTCTTTGAAATGGAATATGGGAAGTAATAGGAGTTGATGTTCAAACTATATCTGGGCACAAGCTTGGCAATCAGCCCTTCAAGTCAGGTAATTCAGTTTTATCTCCAAGTTCCCCCTTTGCAATTCATGGAACTAGAGGTTTAGAAAGAAGTTCATTTTGAATTGTTGCCTCCAGAAATGTTAAATACTATCAGAACACTAGTAATTCAAGTTGAAATGCATTCAATTAATTGGGCCACTGGACTTAAACTTTGTGTGACTCCAAGTTTCCATGGTGTGCAACTATGTTTCCCATGAAATAAAAGTATGGGCAACCCAGATTAGAAACAAGATATTACTGCACAGGACCCTCATGTTTTTATCCACATCCACTTAATGTTAAAAGGGTGTGCAGCCCACACCCTTTTAACATTACCATTTTTTAAGCAGTTGTCCAATTCTATTTTAGAAAAAATGTAGGAACTTTGCTTCAACAATGGTCTGCAGCAAAAAATTCCACATTTTCAAATCTTCCATCTAAAGAAACTTTCTCTCATCTTCCTTTTAACTCTTTCTGCCTCATCATTCATTATTTACCTCATCATAATCTTGCAAGGCTCCAGCAGATTTCACTTACTAGGTTGATGTTATTGTTTCTGGTGAGAATTTTCTTTTGTCTTTCAGTTATATGAGTAAGAAAGTTAGAGTTCAGAAGGAAATTTCAACATCCTTTCATCTTTTGTGGTACACTGCATGTCCTCTCTGCTTTCAACACTGATTTAATTTCTTTTTATTTTAATTCTTTTTTAATTGGTGTATTGATGAAGGGGACATTAAAACTACTATTGTGTCCAACAGTTTAAATTATATTTATAATTTTGAAAAAATATATGATGATCATTCTTTGTTCTTTTCTTATAGCCCTTAAAATTTCTCCTTTTATAATTAGAAAAAAGCTTGTACCAACAACCAGTTTCAGGAGGCATAGAGGCAAATGGTCAAGCATGAGAATAGAGACAATTTAAATTCTAGCCTGGGAAAAAAAGTGGAGGAACAACCAGTGAGCAGAGTGCGTGACACTAAACTTACCATAAGTTGTAGGTTTTGCTTTGTTAATTATTTTATGTTGCAATTTGGAAATTATTATTGCATTCTCAAATCACAAGCCCAAAATATTGATGTATTTAGTTGAGTTTACCCACAAATTGATTTGAAATGTGGTAGTGGGTGAATTCTGACAAAACTATTATCAGAATACATACAAAAAAAATACAACAAGAACATGTTTCTTACCCTGAGCTGGTAGGATCGGAGTTCATAAATATTAGGTCCTGACCTAGGTACCGGCTCATTCCAGAAACTGAACTCCAAAAGCAATTGGTTTTTTCGAGACAGCAGCATTTGACCCCTCTCCTTTCTGAACTCCATGAACTCCTGAAAAATAAAAATGTGTTGATTTCACTAATAGGGAAGTTATATTTTCATACTAGTCTAGTAATCAGAAGTTTCTTCTATTAATGTGATACTAAATACAGAGAATCACACTGCACCAGGCCTATTTTTCTATATTAACATCCTGCTGCTCCAATGAACACAAAGAAAATATACTATTCAAAATGACATAAGTAGCCTTAGAAAAAGTCAGTTCTCATATCTAAAAATTTTCATTCATTAATCAGTCACTGCCAAATCTGACATCTTACAATAGCAAAGGAATTTACTGTAAACTAATTTAGTGGAGATACTGAACTTGGTGCCTTCTACCAAAATGATGTTTTAATGCTTCCTTCGATAACGTAGCTTAAAAAGTTATTTTCATCCAAATACCAGTTTCTGAAGATACTGAATTATTTCTAAAGTATGGAATAAAATCTAAAAAGGCATTAAATCAATCTGCATTCATCCCAGTCTATAATCCAAAAGCAAAAAAGGGGATAACCTGCTTCCAGACTATTAGCAATGCAACAGATACTGTGAACCCAGTCAAGTAGCTGGAGAGAGAATTTTAAAAAGAGCCCACATATGAACTTTTAACAACAAATACTGTTACTCCAAAATGATTAAATGAGCAATCATTACCCCGTTTTGGCATAAAGCAAATAAGTATCAAGGAAAATTTAACCAAGAAAATGACAATTTTTTTCAGGATTTTTTTTCAAAAGTGAAATGTCTTTATTGTGAATAATAAAGTAATAAATCAGTTCATTGGTATTCATACAACCTGCAGAGGATCCAAACCAAACTATGCTCATATTCCTGTTCAAGATTTATTCACTCTTCCAACTCCAGCCTTTTGCACACCCATAATTTTAACTGCTTCATCACTGGTGGACAAGCCCTCAGCTGCTTAAGCCCTAAGCTCTGCACTTCCTTCAAAACTATTCTGTCTTTCTATTTCTCTTTTCTCCTTTAAGATATAATTAAAATTGATTTTTTTGACCATCCTTTTGGGAGCCTAGTGTTAAATTACATTTGGAGCATACTGCTGATGTACCAAGGGATGTTTGACTATCTAAATCAAAGTAGCTTTTGTTGTTTACTACAACTAAACAAATCTACACAGTCTTACCAGAGAATTATGTAGCAAAGGCTGTTCTTTTCACCCACACACCATCACTCTGGAGTACTCCAACGATCTGTTTATAACATCCTCTTATTTCTCATTTATGTGTTGCCCCATCAGCGACATGAACTAAAATACAACTTTAAGTTTTGTAAGTACATTGATGACACCAAGCTCTACCTCACCATCAACTCTCTTGACCTGCCCAACATCTCTAATTTGTCACACTGCTTGCATCACATCTTTTACTGCATGAGCAGAAATTTTCTCCATGTCGTTGGTCCTTTCATTCCCTAACCCAACTCCATCAATCTCCTCGGCAACTGTCATAGGCTGAACCAAATTGTTTTCCACAATAGTGTTGCATTTAATCCCAAGATAAGCATATATTCACTCCATCATCAAGACCACCTATTTCCAGCTCTATAACACCATGCAATCTGGTCTCACCTCATGCCTTTGTTACCTCTAGACATTCCAATCTCAAAGCTCTCCTACCTTCCAGATGGAGCTCATTTAAAACTCTGCTGCTCAAGTGCTATATTGCACCAAGTCTTGTTCACCCGTAACCTCTTATGCTTGCTCAGCCACAACGTCTCCTGGCCTAACATTTCAATTATAAAATTCTTACTCTTGCTTTCAAATATTTCCAAGGTTTTGCCCTTCTTACTTCTGCAAATCCATCTGAGACGTCTGTTCCTCCAAGTCTCATAAATTACTAGACTATCAAATAGTATAGTAATGGTTTATGAGAAGTCAAATAAATTGAATTAATGCCTGTCAAACATATAGTATCACAAATAATTTACTAATTACATCTGGCCATAGTTATTGATACACATCCATCTTCTTGAAATTGAAAAATAAGATGCCTGTAATCCTCACGTTAGCACATACAATGAAACACTGGGAATCTTTTTCGAATCTAGAAGTATTCACATAATAAAGACAAATCACCTACATTCGTGTTGAATGCAGTGCATCACAATTTCATTTTTTTTTACAATGTTTCCTTCTTACATTTATTTAAAGAACTTATGCTATCAATGTTCTGTCATTTCATAGCAGGCACACATCAAATTAGTAGAGACATCAAATGGCGGAGCAACAATGAATCAGTAATTAAATAGATAATCAAAAGAACACCCTAAGTTTGATAATCAAGTTGTTAAAAAGAATTATCAAATGTCTCTGAAAAGAAATGAATCTGATGTAGTTGTGAGCTCATAGCTGGCCATGATTACCATATACCTTCAGAAGCATATTATAAAATCTGTTGTCTGTTTTCTACATCCATCTGCAAAATAGCCAGTCTTCCAGATACTTCTCGAAAATTTTCTAACCTCCAACAGCAATTGAACTAACATTACTTCTATGCATGTCAAAATACTACAACTTTAAAATCTTTATTTTGGAAAAAAAAATTGCTTCTTGGAAAGGCCAATTCTTATTGCAAGGACATAATGTATAACAGATGCTGCAGCCTCCGATGAAGGTTTCTTTTAAATGCATCTCAGAAGCAAAAGCTTAATTTTTAAAAAAGTATGTAGTTTGCAATTTCGCTCCATTCTGCATAATGTTGCCTAATTTGATTTCCAATTTCTGCAGTATCTAGTAATTTTGCTATTTCCTTATCTTGCCAAACATCGGTTGCCATGCTAAAACTATATCATTTCAGAAAAATGTTCTCCTGACATTTTACAATTGAATTTTCAATTCCCTTTAGAACAGAGGAAATATAAACATGAAGCCAAAACTAAACTCTCATTCTTATTTTTATCTGCCTGCCCACCTAAACATATAGGCAACAATACATATTATGGAAGTATTACTCAAAATAGAAGACTATAAAAACAAGATCTTCCATCATTTTGTTAGAACTATAATACACCCTTTTAATGGTGTTACCTTATTTTGTCTGAGCTTACTCATCACCTCGGTAAGCGTGGGGTAACCTCCACTATACTTCCAGAGGTGGACTGAAAAAGACAGAAATAGGATAACAGAATAGCAATTCTTCTCTATTTCATGTTGAGTCATTGTGCATTCTCTCTTGTGTTCTGGTTTCAAGCTAATGAAAATACTAGGTGGACAATGAATATGCTTTTTTAAAAATTTTTAGATACTGCACACAAAGTGAAATTTTAATTCTTGGCTAATAGAACAACTAATTATCTCCTAGACCAGCGCCATGCTCAACAATCAAGAGATGAAGCCACTCATTACCTTTGTATGTATACTACTTACAGATACATGATCAGATACAAAGCCGATTCTGAGCACATTGATTTTCAAAGAAAGTCAGAAGGAGATTTGCTGAGTGTCACATAATGGAAGTTGGCATAAATATTTAATAGTTGACTTTAACATTCTGTGACAGGCAACAAATAAGTTCAAAGTTATTACAAATTAACATGTAAACAAAATAAAGGTGAAAATCCAAAATTACAGAATAGTTTACGTATCCAAAACAAAATACCACTCATATTCAAGGTATAAATTTCAATTGACAACAAGGAAATAAAAGAATTTAATACAGAAAATGTAATTTGGGCACTAATACGCTATAAGAAATTCCTATTTCTAACAGTGACTAATGAACAATGCCTTGCTATTCTGCAATATTAATATTCATACCAGCTTGATCCTGCTCTCCATACCACGTGTTCCACGTCCCCACAAGTTCACATGGATAGTTTTCATCTTTATGAACTTTTGGTAGTACCTCTATGCTATAAAGAAGAAACAAGTGTTTATTTCAGGTATTTTACCACTTGAGGCGAGGCAGCCTCAAGCTTGGTCTCCTGGTTCCCAGCTCTAAGAATCCTGTTTCTCCAGGCTGACAGCGCAAACCACACTCACTTTATTTGCAAATAGTGCCAGATCCAGAGAGAAAACTAGCTGGTAGAGCTGCAGAGTTCCACATCAGTTTTCTCACCCAAACTGACATTATGCCAAATTCTTGTGAGATGCTATCATAAAATTAATTTTCAAAATAGATGTAGAAGTTTCAATTGATTTGATGTATTGTATAATTATTTAATTTCTAGTATAGCATT
This sequence comes from Sphyrna mokarran, assembly GCA_024679065.1. Taxonomy (NCBI): domain Eukaryota; kingdom Metazoa; phylum Chordata; class Chondrichthyes; order Carcharhiniformes; family Carcharhinidae; genus Sphyrna; species Sphyrna mokarran. The sequence goes on along the minus strand of JAGIQG010000022.1, from coordinate 31,416,835 downwards.
AGAGAAATTACCTCAGCTTTCTTACATAATCAAAGAACAAATTTATAGTAATAATGCAAGTGTCTTATTTACTTAATGCATCTATTATTACGCTTTGATCGACAGGCCCACATCCAAAAAAACAGTTCGATTGACCTAAACAAGTGTTGTGAGAAAATAAGTTCGTTGTATCAAAGTCACTCAGCCCTTCCATGGTGTCACATTTCAGGATTTTTACCTACTTGACACAAGGATTTCTAGTGCAGACCGAAAATTAACAAAATAAACTTAAAGAACAAAGAACAAAACAGCACGGGAAACAGGCCCTTCGGCCCAACGAGCCTACGCCGCCACCCCGACATTCCCACCTCTACCCGTGATCCCTGTCTATGTTTATAGATCTATGGATTAAAAACCAAATTTGAGACAATTTAGGGAGAATTTGATGTGCCAATTAGCCTAAGAGCACATCTTTGGGATGTGGAAGGAAGCCTGAGCACCCGGAGAAAACCCACGCAAGCACGGGGAGAACACGCAAACTCCCACAGACACAGGCCTGAATCCATGTATCTGCACAGCACAGCGATGGTCACTGAGCTGTCGTGTTGCCCATCAAATGGTCCAGGTCAAGCGTACACTAGGATACTCTCAAAAAAAATCCAAGAGCAGCCCTCTCACGACCCATCGCGCATATGCCCCTCGTTAGACAACAAGGTGGACCAAAGCACCTGTAGGATAAAAACAAGTACATCAATATCGTCATCTATTTACAAACTTCCCAGGAACTCCCAAGGCTCATGATCCCTATTTTAAATCAGTTTTCTATACCCTTCCATTCCCAATCTGTTCATGTGCCCATCTAAGTACTTCTTAAATAACTCCAGAGTGCCTGCCTCTACCACTTTACTTTCCATACCCCCACCACCCTCTGTGTGAAAAAACTCCCTCTAGCATCCAAATTATACTTTACCCCCCTCACCCTAAGCCCATGACCCCTCGTGCTATTCGAGTCCATCCCAGGAAAAAGCTTAACCCTGTTTACTCTATTTATACCCCTTATAATCTTGTACACCTCTATTAGATCTCCTCTAAGTCTACTCTTTCTAAAACAGACCCAATTTGCCTAACCTCTCCTCGTAACTCAGACCTTCCATACCAGGCAGCATCCTGGTAAACCACCTCTGCACTCTCTCCAGAGTCTCCACGTCCTTTCAGTAGTAAGGCGACCAGAACTGGACGCAGTATTCCAAATGAGGTCTAACCAATGTTTTATAAAACTGCAACATTAAAGGCCAGCTCTTGTACTCTATACCCCTTCCTATAAAGGCTAACATACTATATGCTTTCTTCACAACCTTCTCCACTTGCTCTGCCACCTTCAGAGACTTGTTCACCTGCACCCCCAGGTCCTTCTGCGTTTCTATACTCTTAATAGATCTACCCTTTATCATATACCTCCCCCCTACATTCTTTCTCCCAAAATGCATCACCTCACATTTATCAGGACTGAATTCCATCTGCCATCTATCTGCCCAAGCTACAAGCCTATCTATGTCCTGCTGCATCGCCTGACAATGCTCCTCACTATCTGCAAGTCCAGCCATCTTTGTATCGTCTGCAAACTTGCTAATCACTTACTCCATCTTCCGAGTCATTTATATATATTATAAATAGAAGAGGTCCCAGTACCGAGCCCTGCGGCACACCACTAGTGACTGACCTCCAGCTAGAAAAACACCCTTCTACTATTACTCTCTGTCTCCTATTACTAAGCCAGTTACTTATCCATCTAGCTACCTGTCCTTGTATCCCATGAGCCTTGACCTTCTCAACTAACCTCCCATGAGGGACTTTGTCAAACGCTTTACTGAAATAAGTTCTTCATTCTGCTCGGTAACTTACACACCATGTTTTGAGTTCAGCATTGCTATTAGAAATATTTTTTGGACTTGTTCTTATTTATTTAACAGAATGTTGATTAAGCAACTCAATGTGTTGTATTCATTGTGATTTGGAAATATAAATTTCTCAGAACGTTTCCTGAAATTGGTCCAGCCCTTTTGTTTTCACATTCCAAGCAGTGGTATGGGGGTTACGTTACCGAATGAATATAGGTAGGCACAAATATATCTGGGAACTGTTTTCATCTTTCTTTTCATCTGTGTGCATAAATGTGGAGTACTAGTTTTATTTCTGAGACCCATAATTCAGTTAGTTCTTTTAACATAGAAAATAGGTGTCGTAGTAGGCCATTCAGTATGATCATGCATGATCAAGCGCTGATCATGCACTTTCAGTATGCCACTCCCACTTTCTCTCCATAACCATTGATCACTTTAGCCAAAGAGCCACGTCCAACTTCCTGACTATCAGGAAGTCAGAGAATGGGCAAAACTTAAAATGAAATCAAACTTTAAAGGAAGAATGTAAAATTTTAAAAAATCAGTTATATTAAATGAAATTAAAAACAAAAGCTACTTACAAACAAAATTAATAGTTCCACCCAAGCTTCCATCTATTCAACTGACTGGTTACTAACTTAATGCTAAAATGGTTAAGTCATCATTTGAATGTTGAACTACATCAACTCATTAATATGTGTCTTTTGAATATCAAATAAGCTGTGTTGATAAATGTGTTTGTGATGTATTGGAGAAGGCCCTTTCCAATGACACAAAACTAATCTCAAAACAAATTGTACAAAAGTGCCCAAGGATGGATAGAACAAAGATTATAATTATTTTGACTCTAACCAAACAAAGTAAGCGTTACAAAGAAACTATCACAGATGCTGAAATCTGAAACTAAAACAGAAAAGGCAGGAGACACTCAGCAGATCAGGCAATATCTGTCCAGAAAACAGTAGTCAGGTGAAGGATTCTAAGAAATGTTTATACCTGAAACAGTCTTGTGTTTTCCCAATGGATGTTGCCTGACTTGCTGAGTGCCTTCAATGTTGTTTTTGATACAAACAAACATTTCTGATGCAGATAAAGCTGTTGTTGACAGAAAATAGAATAACACCTTGTATGTTATTATATAGAACCTTTAATGTGATTAAATATCCAAGATGTTTTACATGAGCAACTCAAACAAAATATGATGCTAATCCACAAAAGGAAATGGTGGTGCAGGCGACCAAACATTTGGTCAAAGATATAGGTTTCAAGAAGCATCTTTAAAAAAAAGTCACGTAGAGAGACAGGTTTAGGGTGGGAATTGCAAAGCTTAGGGCTCAGACACAAGAAAGCAAGCACACCAACAGTGGAGCAATTAAAATTGGAGGTTTGCCAGAGGCCAAAATTACACGAGCCCAGATACCTAAGGATGGTTGTAAGACAGGAGGCGATTACAATGGGGTAAGTCTCATCAGCATATATGTGAAGACTGACTTGATATTTTGGGTGATATTGTTGGGTGGAGAAAGGAAAGAGGAGAGAGAGGAAATCCTTGGACAACACCAATAATAATGGTGCTTAAGCTGTAAGAGACACCATTAGGCATGATTTCCTGGCTATAGTTAGAAAATAAAAATGAATCAAAAAGCACATTCTCACCTAGCTGGATGGCAATAAAAACATTGGGAAGATGCAGTGGTCAACAATTTTGAAGACTGCACACATGTTGAGAAGGATGAGTGGCAATAATTTATCTTAGTAGTAGACAAGGCCCTTTGTTTTCAGTTTATAGTATTATAAAAGAATATAGTGATGTTTTTATAAAGTTCCCATGATTTTTACTATTATACTTTAGGTTAGTACATGCTGATCACATTACTTTTGCCAAAATAAAGTGTTGTATTTATCTAATTCTAGATGTTGGACTGTTAAAACTTAAACTGAGTAAACTAAAGGTCAAGTTTTTCCCATCCATTCATGGAATAAGTTTACTAAAGCATTTTCTGAAAGAGATCTTACTTCATAAATATTTCTCATCTTCACAGCTAAAATAATTATAAAACAATTTCAAGGTTACCATTGTAAAGTTAAAAGAAATGCCACTGGTGTCAGTTATAAGGGTTTTTTAAAAATATTGTATTATGGCATTGTATTATGAAATTCATTGTACAGCTTAATATGGCATAGTGTGAGACTTTTTTTTAAATAAGCCGGAGAAACCAAAATGAATAATAAGTGTATTCCAGATAAATCAAAGATTATCTTTCTTTAGGTAAAAGAGCTGAAAAGACGTCAGATTCTTTAAAACCTTACCAAAGTTTGTTGTAAGCCTCCAGGCATTCTGGCTTTACGTTGTGAACTGGAAAGAAATTTTTAAAATTATACACAGAACCAATGTGTAAATAATGCACATTCCTTAAGACATTAAAAATATTGTAAATACTTACACTGAATTTTGTACAGGCTGCTGGTCTCCTTTTTAGATAGCAAGTTTGAATGAGCATCTTTACGTGGATCCACCTTTCTAACAAATAGCGATTTAAACCAGCTATCCTCCCTGCTGTTATAAGAAGTTGCAGATAATGCTCTGTATAGAAACATAATTTCAATAGTACAGCCAGTCAGCCAGATAACATTACAGCAAGTGACTCAACCCTGGCACTCCTAAAGTAAGGCATATGATGGAAAAGAGAATGAAGGCAAACATTCAACTTTAGCAAAACATTCTCACTGGGGATCAGATGAAGACATTGGGCTGTAAAATGCTGTTATAAGAAAATACATAGAAAATAAGGAGGAAATAACAAAAAGTGTACGAAACACTCAGGAGGTCAGGCTGCCTGCTATGTAATTCCAGTATTTTTGATTTTTATTTCAGATTTCCAACATGCACTGGATTTTATACGGAGGTATTGAAAATTATACAAAAATCTTAAACTTGAGTATTATTTAAGTGGGAGCCAGTCAGCTTCAGGGAAGATGGGTGAATGGGTTTAATGCAATTCAGGATATGGGTAGCAAGAATTTTGGATTAGCTAAGGTTTAATGAGTAGAATATGGGAGACCAGCCAGTTGAGTGTCACAATAATCAAGTCAAGAGTTAGTAAAGGCATGGAGGAGGGTTTCAGTAAACGGGTTAGGCAGTATTACAGACGTGAAGATAGGGCAGTCTTGGTGATGGCATGGATATTTGATTGAAAGTTCATCTCAGAATAAAATGTGATATTGAGACTGTGAATGGTTAATTAGGGGTCATAGTTACTGAGCAGAATAATTGTTGAGATTACAGGAAACTAGAAGCATGCAAATGCAAGAATAAAGATATTAAAATGTTTGCTGGGACACCCGAGGAGGTTCATAAGAACATAAGAACTAGGAGCAGAAGATGGCCATTTTAGCCCTTTTGAGCATGTTCCACCATTCAATAATATCATGGCTTATCTTTTCATGGACTCAGCTCTACTCATCTGCCCACTCATTCAACACTTAATTCTTCACTGTCAAAAATCTATCTTTGCCTTAAAAACATGCAATGAGGTAGCCTCAACTGTGCCTCTGAGTAGGGAATTCACAATCCTTTGGATGAAGAAGTGCCTCATCTCAGTCCTAAATCTACTCCGTCTTATTTTGAGGCTACGCCCCCTAGTTTCACCCACCATTGGAAACAACTTCCCTGCTTCTATCTTATCTATTCCCTTCATAATATGTGTTTCCACAAGATCCCCTCTCATTCTTCTAAATTCCAATATATAGTCCTCAGTCCCTCCTCATAAGCTAACCCTCTCAACTTTGGAATCAACCTAGTAAATCTCCTTTGTGTTCCCTTCAGTGCCAGTATACCTTTTCTCAAATAAGAAGACCAAAACTGTACACAGTACTCTGGGTATGGCCTCACCAGCAGCTTATATAGTTGCAATATGTCCTCTTCCCTCAACACAACCTTCAGTCCAACTCCAGATGTCCTGGCTAACATTCAATTCTTGAATGACAAACAGATTATCTCATTATTGATCTCTGCTATATGTAAGACCTTGTGTGAAAATTGACAATTATTTTTTATGAGAACGGTGGTTACACTTTGAAAATGCATCATAGCTGTGGTGTGTTTTTGGACATTCATGAAAGGTATTGAATAAATGCATATTAGTTCCAAATGTGGAAATCTCCAGCAAGGCCAGTTTTATTGCCCGTACCCAACTGTTCTGAGAAGGATGTTGTGAGCTGCTTTCTTAAATCATGCAATCCATGTTGTACAAGTACTTTGATGGTGTTAGATCCAGATTTTGACTAAGCAATAATAAAGGAACAGCAATACGTTACCAAGTAAGGATAATGTGTGACTTGGAAGGGAACTTTGCAGGTGATGCTGCTTCCATGTGCTTTCTGTCCTTGAATTTGAGGAGGAAGAAGTTGGAGGCTTGGAATGTGCTGCTGGTCATTGTCTGGCATGAATTTTACTTACCATTTGTCAGGTGTATGAACCTCAAATTAAATCACCTTCAGACAGCTCTCTCTCTCAAAGGGGAGAGCAGCCTATGATCATCTGGGAATATGGTGACTTTAGCTTTTACCTCTGGCGTGACAGTACTGTCAGTAACACTGGAAATAACCAGGATTGGAAATGGAGGCATCTGGGACATGGGATAAAGAAAAAGGGTAGATGTGTGCATGAGAATGCCAGGCTGATTAGTCAGGTTGCGCTCTCCCAATTTTGGGACAACACCCCAGATGCTTGTGAGGAAAGCTTTGAAGGGTTGATTGGATTGGGCCTGTCATTTGATTTTGTTCTCTTTTAGGAGTTTGATATAACTAAGTGGCTTGCTAGGCTATTTCAGAGGAAAGTTAAGAGTCAATTGGAGTGTGGTAAGTCTGGAGTCACGTGTTGACTAGATTGGATATGACATCTGATTTACTTCTCTGAAGGACATTAAGTAAATCGGATGCAGCAATCTGGTAGTTTCAAGGTTTCCATTACTGGCATTAGTTTTTCATTTTAATAACTGATTTTGAATTGCCCAGCTAATGTGGATGGATATTGTATCTTGAGATCATTATTGCCAGTCTAGTAACATAATCACTACAGTACTGTGCTTGTACATATATATTAAACACACACACGTGCATGCTTGTATTTTAGTTGCTCAAGGACAAGAAAGAAAATTTAGGGATCTAGCGGTAGTTACCAACAGGGTCAAGAATGGGCTTTTTGAAGAGAGAAATAAAGGCAGTTTTGGAAGGGAGCAGGGTGAGATCATGAGAAGAAAAAATCATTTACAATACAGAACAATACTGATTGATCAACACGTTAGACAGAATAGGTTCAAGCTGCAGGAGTAATTTCCATTAATAAAATTATCTTTGTAGGGTGATGGGCACAAGAAATATGGATGAGTTCAGGGCTAGAACAAGTCATAGAAAATAGACTGGTGCTAATTTTACACCCAAGATGATGTTCTGGCAGAGGAATAATTAATATACACCAGTGGAAGCAGATACATGTCAATGAATAGCTAATCTGATTGTGCACCAAACAAGTTTATTTTTCAAATTCTGGAATAATTGGGAGACCACCAGTCACAATTCTGAAAAATTATAGTCAGGTCTCACAATCCTTGTCTAGGTTCCTCAGGTCCTTCGAACACAAATAGTAGGCAGCTTTGGAAGGTACTGTCGAAGAATCCTTGGTGAGTTACTACAATGTATCTTACAGATGATACAAACTGCCACCACTGTACATCGGAGGTTAGGGAAGTGAATGTTGAAGGTAGTGAACAGGATGCCAATCAAGCAAGTTGCTTTGCCTTGAATGGTATCAAGCTTAAAAGTATTGCTGGAGCTGCGCAAGTCCACGCAAATGGAGAGTATTCCATCATACTTCTGATTTGCGCCTCATACACCGTATTCAGGTACTGGGGAGTCCGGAGGTGAATTACTCACCACAGAATTCCCTGACCTGCTCTTATAGTCACAATAATTATATTGTTTAATTCAGTTTCTGATCAACGATAACCACCAGGATACTGGAGGATTCATTGATGGTATGCCATTAAATGTCATGGGGAGATGGTTGAATTCCCTTTTGTTGGAGATGGTCATTACCTGGCAGGAGAATCTCAAGTAACATTTGTTCCACATTCAACTCAAGTCTGCAAACTATTCAAATTTTGCAGGATATGGGCACAAACTACTTCGGAATCAGAGTCGTTGCAAATGGTGCTGAACATTATGCAACCAACAGCAAAGATCCCATTTCTGACGCTTTAATAGAGAGAAAGTTGTTGATGAACCACTAGAAGATAATTGGGCCTAGGACATTACCGAGGAACTCCTACAGATATGTCCTGGGATTGAGGTGATTAAACTTCAACAACCATAATGTACAAATCCTTTTTGCTAGGTATGGCTACAATCAGTGGTGTTTTTTCCCTTTTTTTTCTTATTGTCTCAAGTTTTGCCAGGGCTCTTTGATAGCATACTCAGTTAAGTATTGCCTTGATATCAAGGGCAATCAGCCTTAACTAACCTCTTGAAATCATTCTTTTGTCCATGTTTGGACAAATGTGGTAATGAGGTCAGGAACTGAATTGCTCTTGTGGAACCCAAACTGAGCTCAATTATCAGGTTATTGCTGTGTAAGTGCCACTATCAAGAACACCTTTGATCACTTTGCTAATGATTGAGAGTAAACTGATGCAGTAGTATTTGGCTAGGTTAAATTTATCCTGCTTTTTGGTGATAAAACATACCAGGGCAACTTTCCACATTGTTGGGTAGATGCCATTGTTGTAGCTATATTGAAACAGCTTGGTTTGGGGAACGGATATTTGTGAAGCACGTCATCAGTGCTATTGCTGGGCCCAAAGCACTTGTGGTATCTAGTGCCTTCAGCTGTTTCTTGACATCAAGTGAAGTGAATCAAACTGACTGAAAACTGAAATCAGCCGTGCCAGAAGTTTCAGAAAGAGCCCAAGAACATCTAGTCAGCATCTCTGGCTGAAGAAGAATGCCATGAGTGCAGTGTTCACTCTTATGCTGTCATGGACAGATGCATCTGTTACTGATAAATTGGTGAGGACAAACTCAAGTTGGAATTCTCCTCACCACCTGTTACAGAGAGCTGGTCTAGCAGCAATGTCTTTTAGTCAGCTCAGTTAGAGGTGATGCACCCTACATCACAATTAAGTCCTCATCTAGAGTACATTCTGTGCCCTTGCCACTTCAGTACTTCCTCCAAATGGTATTCAATATTTTCATCAGCAAAGGCAGGGGTGATAATAACTAGCAGGAGTTCTACTTGCCCATGTTTGATCCGATGCCAAGAGGCTTCATGGGATTCCATCTGATGTTGAGGGCTCTGAGAGCAATTTCCTTCCAATTGCATATATCTTATGTATTATGCATTTAACGCTTGATAACACTGCTATAAAGTGTCTTGCTATCTAATAACATTAAAGGTACCGTACAAATAAGTTTAAAATCATTTTCTCTTAGTCTTAACTTTTTTGTCACTTTTATTTATTCAAACTCTTTGAGTGCTAAATGCTAACTTCTTTAAAGTTACACAGTTTTTTTCTCCATATTCATCCACAGAACTGTTACCATTGACAATGCATTTCTAGCTCCATTTTCAATATTCCTTTTTTCATCTGAGCATCTTGGATAACTGAATCTATCAGCACAATGTTGGAACAGCAGGAGATAGAGTAAACTGGATATTAACTGTTTAGTCAGAGAAATAGAGCATACATTTCAAAGTGATTCTGCATTTGTATAGCACATTGATCTAATACAACAGTAATGTGGAATGTTGTACTTTAGACTACGTGAATACCCAATTTTATGCTCTTATTCTCATATGGAACAAAATTGCATTGTGGTCAGCTTATTTTTAAGTTGTCCAATTGCCCATTTCATCACAACAAACTAGATAAGGGCATGCTACCTTTCATTTCGGAACAGCAACATTGGTGAAAAAAAAGTCTGGATAACATTAAAATGAGAGTCCAAATTTCTCACAAATAACATTTTCCTCTCCCATGTAGAATCTTCAGATGTCAATGCACAAATGTATAATTACTTACTATAACCATCAACAAATTGGCATAAGGACCAGAGTTTTATATTTTTGTTATGGTCAGGAATTAAACGCGAAACTACAATTTCATTTTAAAAGCATACAAAAAAAATTACATTTTTGTGGAAGGTTAAGTCTTAGGTTTAATGTTAGTAATGTCTTGTTTTGCTCTTGCTCTGATACTAACATAATATAATGCCAGCTTGTTCGCGATGCATTCCAATGTCTTTCTGCTGGAAATGAACAAATACAGAGGCATTTTTAAATAGCTTTTGTAAACCAATTGATGTAGTTACCCAACGAAGGGTTGTATTTTGAATAAAGTGGATACACGAACACGGCCTTGGCAACACATTCAAATTGTTTAAGATAAAATGACCTTGACAAAAATGCAAACACTGCAAATGCCGGTCTACAAAAAAAAACTTGCGAGTTAAGCATGGGAAATAGATTTCCAGCAAATTAACTGCCAGCCGTACCATCGGGACACCTGCTAAACAGAGCGCTTAAATTAACTGTACTCTGCTGGTGACTGCGTGGAGGGACAAGTTAAAACAAAAGAAGCACAGTGCCACCTGACATTATATATAGTTTTTTTGGCGGACAGGAAAAGGGAGGCGCCCGCCTGCCAGGCCAGGCCAGTCGGCCGGCCGGGAGTAAACTTTGTCTCAGTTTAACCCGGGGCGGCCTCCAGTAATGTTTTGAAACCCGAAGCGACAGCAGAGGCCGAGGGCAGCCTCGCGGGGTACACTGACCTGGCTGTGGATGCGGTGCCAGTCTTGGTGGCCACCAGGGCCCGGCCTTCGCCCTGTGCCCGGGCCGTGGCCCTCCTCGCAGAGGCCACAATATTACCCAAAACTCTGGCCGCCATCTTGCTGTGGAGGTGACATTCACCCCGGCGCCCAGCGACACTGCGCATGCGCCGGACGAACGGCCTCCTTCCCTAGCAACAGCAGCCTCAGGTCATGGTTACTCGGCTGAAATGGAAAACCCTCCTTCGTTTCCAGGAATGAGCTCCAAGACTTCCCCCTTGTCGTGGGGGAGCCACATTTCAAAGAGTCTCCATCATTAATCTGCACACATTCCAAGCTACTGCTATCTGAGCTTGGCACACTAGCAGATAGGAAGAGGTGAGGCCATGGTAAAAGAACCATAATCTATTTTTATTTAGCACAAGCCTCACATCACCAGGTTAAAGTTCAACAGGTTTATTTGGAATCACAAGCTTTCAGAGCGCTCCTGCTTCATCAGCTGCCCACCTCAGTCCAATACCAGCATTGCCATATCATACCTTTATTTAGGTGCTAATTCATCTTCTGGGTACTGCTATAACGTTCTGGCTTTAAACTTGATTTTGGAAGAACACGTCTCAAAGAGTCTTACAATTATTTTGCGCACATTTCAAGCTGCTGATATTTGATCTTTGTGCAGTGAGAGATAGGGAGAGGTGAGGCCATTGGGAAAAGAACATGACTTATTTTTAGTTAGCAAGAACCCTCACAACACCAGGTTAAAGTCCAACAGGTTTATTTGGAATCACAAGCTTTGGAGTACTGCTCCTTTAGCAGATGCCCACTTCAGTCCAATGCCGACATTGCCACATCATATCTTTAGTTAGGTGCTAACTTGTCTTCTGGTTACTGCTATAACATTCTGACTTTAAATTTGATTTTGGGAGAACCACGTTTCAAAAAGTCTTACAACCATTTTATGCACATTTCAAGCTGCTGATGTCTGACCTTATGCACTGAGAGATAGGAAGAGGTGAGGCCATTGAAAAAGAATCATCTTTATTTAGGTACTAATTAGTCTGATTTGATTTATTATTATCACATGTATTAACATACAGTGAAAAGTATTGTTTCTTGCGTGCTATACAAAGCATATCATTCATAGGGAAGAAAATGAGAGAGTGCGGAGTGTCATAATTAGGGTGTAGAGAAAGATCAAATTAATGCAAGGCAAGTCCATTCAAATGTCTGACAGTAGCAGGAAAGAAGCTGTTCTTGAGTCAGATGGTACATGACCTCAGACTTTTATATCTTTTCCTGAAGGAAGATGTTGAAAGAGAGAATGCCCAGGTGCATGGGGTCCTTAATTATGCTGGCTGTTTTGCCGAGGCAGTGGAAGTGTAGACAGAGTCAATGAATGGGAGGTTAGTATGCATGATGGATTGGGCTACATTCACAATCTTTTGTACTTCCTTGCAGTCTTGGGCAGAGCAGGAGCCATACCAAGCTGTGATACAGCCAGAAAGAATGCTTTCAGTGGTGCATCTGTTAAAGTTGGTGACAATAGTAGCTGACATGCCAAATTTCCTTAGTCTTCTGAGAAAGTAGAGGCGTTGATAGGCTTTCTTAACTATAGCGTCAGCATGAGGGGACCAGGACAGGTGATTGGTGATCAGGACACCTAAAAACTTGAAGCTCTCGACCCTTTCTATTTCATCCCAATTAATGTAGACAGGGGCATGTTCTCCTTTGAGCTTCTCTTTCATTTTATTGACATTGAGCGAGAGAGTACTGCTATAATGTTCTTGCTTTAAACTTGATTTTCAGCATGAGTATGTTGCTTTTTAAGTGTACAATCTCTTTTCCTTTTTGACCACCATGGCTAAGCAAGCCCTGGCACAAATCTAGCTCTGACACAAATCTGCCTCTATCAAAAATTCAAACCAGCCAACCCCTTTGGTTTGAGTACCGACTGCACTATAGGACTATTTAAATGTTTATTTATTTTTAGTTTTATTTATTAGTGTCACAAGTAGGCTTATATTAAATGTGCAATGAAGTTTCTGTGAAAATCGCTAATTCCACACTCCTGTTCAGTACGCTGAAGGAGAATTTAGCAGGGCCAGCAAACCTAACAAGCAGATCGTTAGGACTGTGGGAGGAAACCGGGGCATCCACAAAGACAAGGAAAAACGTGCAGACTTCGCACAGACAGTGATCCAAGCCAAGAATCAAACACAGATTGCTGGTCTTTGAGGCAGCAGTGCTAACCACTGTACCATCAAGCACTCCAGCACGCCTCTGAATTTATTTATTTTAAGCAGAAACAAAATGGCACTGGAATGTATGAATGTAAACATAAAATGAGACAATTACTAACATTAAATCTAAGACTAAAATCTTCCACAAAAATGTAATTTTTTTGTGTACTTTCAAAACTGGATTGCAGTTTCAATTTGTGACCACAACAAATCGCTTCTCAGCCTTTTGGCTTAAATCAGGTGTAGTATCCTCATGCTGTACTTGGTTGAAGTCATTAAGTTACATTTTAGCTGCATTTGAAGCAATTTTTAAATGCGACATCGGCCTTTTGGCTAAGATGCAAATGAGATCAAGCCTTGGAGGCGGTGCAATGCCTACTCCAATCAGCTTGGATCAGGAATGTCTCACTTGATTTGAATTGGACTTGATTTTAAAAAATGAGGAAACTCTGGTCTATGTGACAGTTTGTTGACTGATCTATCAAGTAATTGTGGATTTGTGCATTGCCATTTTCACATTCTAATGTGGAAATTATTACAATGTTAATTATTACTGGTGAAAAATTAGGATGTTATTTTAGTTCAATGTTGCCAAATCCAAAACTAGAAAGGGTCAGGAGCAAAGAGTAAGGCTCACTGCTTAAGTTCCTTTGTTTTCTTTGTTACTGATGAGAATTCAATAAGTAACATAAATATCTAAATCATCGTAGCATAAGGCACACTCCAGGGGTAAATTGGAAACACTGATTCATTTTTTAAAAAATTACTGTTTGCTTTACATTTTAGATATTTTGGAGTATTGTACTCAACAAAGGATGCCTATGTTACCAATCTCAGTTGGATTACAGTAAAAAAACAAAGTAGCTCATGAACATACCAATGCAAAACCATAATCTATTTTTATTTATGTGCTAATTTATTTTCTAGGTACTGCTATAATGTTCTGGTTTAACATATTGTTTTTATGTTTACAATTTCTCTTCTTCTTTGACCATAAATTTCACAGATAAAAATGATGTCATTGATTAGACTTTTATTGGAGAACTTTAAAATTGTTTCAAAGCCCTCCATAGCCTCACCTCTTCCTATCTAATTACCTCGAACTCCAGAGTCCTCTTATGTACCTGTACTTATCTAATTCTGACCTCTTGAGCACCCCTGATATTAATTGTCTCACCGTTGGTGGCCATGTAAAGATAAATACGAAGTCGCCATATTCCCAAATGACCATAGATTGCTCTACTCTTTGAGAGAGAGGAGCTAGTGGTGATATAATCTGACAATCACCACAACTCGGGTGAGGAGAGAGTTTGAGAAGAGATGAATAATAAAGTTGGGATGGATACATAAATTGAACTTGCTCTGCATCACGAACCAGTTGTCCAGCCAAAGAGAGCTGACAAAGCCCTGAATTTTGGAATTTTCTCTCTTTCTACTTCTTAAAACCTATCTCTTTGACAAAGCTATTGATCATCTGTCTAATAATTCCTCAATATGGCTCAGTGTCAAACTTTGATAACACTCCTGTGAAGTATATTGGAATATTTTACTACATTGGAGGTACTCAAAAAAAAAAGGATTGTTATATTCAACAAGTGTCAAAACGAATTTAAATCAGTTTTGTTATAATTATTGAAATGAAAATATGTTTCCTTTCCATTATCAAACAAACACACCTCTTTTGCACTTAATTTGTTCATAGAACATAGAACATTACAGCACAGAACAGGCCCTTCGGCCTTCGATGTTGTGCCGACCAAAATAAAAAGCAATGCCCCTCCAAACTAAACCATTCCCTTCTCTTCCATATACTTATCAATTAACCTCTTAAACGCCACCAAACTTGGCGCATCTACAACAGCTGCAGGCAGGGCATTCCACTCCCTAATCACTCTTTGAGTAAAGAACCTACCTCTGATATCCGTCCTATAACTCATACCCCTTAATTTAAAGCTGTGTCCCCTCGTGCTCAGGTCTGAGCTATAAGAAAACTGTGGCAAAACAAGACATTGTCAGGTTAACCTGTTGTATAGGACAAGATGAAATGTATTTGAATCTTTACCAAAAATAGCTAGTGCTTTGATGACATTTACAGACATGTTTGAATAGCTTCAACATGGAAATAGATACTGAATTCAAAATGCTAATGAGTTGCAGTTTGGCATGGAAGCTTTAATTAAAATCTTATGCTTGAGGAGAAAGCTTAATTGGTTGATAAATTCAAATATTTAATTCAGAAAAATAATTTAAAGGGAAGATTTATGCAAAAGACAAATGAGGAGAATGTTTAACAGTTGTAAACATTATTTGAAATTTTTTAATAGACGTGAAGAATGTTAGATTAAGTAGAAATGTGGAATGAAAAGTGTAATACCTATTTTCATGTATGACTGTTTCTAGCAGTGAAGATTCAACTTCAATGAAAGTGCTGAAAATACTCAGGTCTGGCAGCGTCTGTAGAGAGAGAAACAGTTAATGGTTTGTCGAATATGAGTTCTGAAGAAGTTGTAGAACTGAAGAAGTTTACCCTGTCCCTCTTTTTGCGGATACTGTCAGGCCTGCTGAGTACTCCTTGTGCTTCCTATTTTTTCTAATTTCCAGCATCCCCAGTGTTTTGCTTTTACCTAATATTTCACTTGAGTTGAAATTAAGAAAAGCAGATTTTAGTGCTATTAAACATGCTACATTATATCTCAAATATTGTCAACGGTTGAGTTTTGAGGGAGAAGTTCCTTTGATGCAAATTTTCAAGTTATACTAATTCTAGAGAGATTTATTCGGTAACATGATGATGCAATACATAAATGTGAACAAAGTTTATTCGCAGAATTGTCACCTTTGAGTTGACAGTCTAGATGGTGGCCAATCACTTCCCAGGTTTGAAGAAAAACGCTTCATGCCTCCCTTGTGCATCTGACAGTAAGCCTGATACCTATACTAATGCCCAGGAAAACCTTAAAATGGGAAAAATAACTTTCATTTGTTTTGCGTACCTTTATCCACACTTGGTAAATTAGCTTTTCTTCAATTTCTCCTGGTTATCTAAAACATCTCTGAACATTGATTTAATCAACCATGATCTTATTGCTGCTCTTGCCGCACAGTTGGTTTTAACCCTTACACATGGACAACAAATTGCAAGTAGACTTCTTGGTAGTACAGTAATATTTATTCTCACAATTATTAATCACCCACACAATCAATGCTAAATTATCTTACAGAATACTAAAGTTCATGTTCAATACTAGACCTTGACTTATCTTTTGCGTGACTGGCAAGTACCCAGTCAATTATTGGTCTTTATCTGCATGTTGGCCTCCGTAGTCCTCTGCGTAATGTGGTCCTTCAATCTAATCTGATACTCTGGTTCTGGTCTTCCTTCTTTCTTTAGTGGCTCTCCTCATGCTGGTCATTGCTGGCGATAGTCAACCGTTGTTATTGTTCGTGAGAAACAGGGACAGATTCTTCAGCTGTGTTGTACCTTTTGTACCTCATTGTTTTAGCGCCCTTTTTAGTTATTGCCAATCAATTGATCAGGACTTGATCACCCTGGTCCATTGATTACAATCGGGTGTTGCCACATCGATCTCTGGGTGCGTCCCCAACAGCTATGCTTATAGATGCTGGAGGTGCTTAGGTCAATACCTCTCTCCCAAATAAAGGTAAAGGCAGGCTGTGTCTGGTAAACAACCTGGTTTGACCAGAAAGTGACCTATGTCCTTGAGATGGCCTATATCCTGTGTATTCCTACATCTGCAGCTGCAGCCTGTCGGTTTCAGTACTTGTTCAATTATCTCAGCATGCTCTTGCAAATCACCATCTTAAGTGGCCTGTTCAGCCATGACCTTGAGAAAGATTTTCAGTGCACGTTGTCATAAAAGAAAAACACAAATGGTTTTTTAGATATCTGAACTCAGATGACATTACTGCTTGTGATCTTCAGCTATCCATCTATATATGTGTTTTTTTTAAATGTTCGATCAACGTGGTTATCCATTTGATTTCCAACACCAATTGCAGTAACTTGGAGTTGCTAATATTGCAGATTGTAATGCATTTGTTCCCAGGAAGATGTAAAGTCCATAATAATTGGGCTTTTAAAAATACAAAGGATTTATTATATGTGGCTAGTTCAAATGTGAATTAAATTTTGCTTTAAAGGTATAATGGTGGCCATTCAGTCCCTTGACCATGTTCCACGATTCAGTTAGATGATAGCTGAATTGCACTTTAGTTCCATTGACCTGATTGGTTTGACATCCCTTAATGTCCTTGCCTGACAAAATTATCACTCAGTTTTAAAAATTACAATTCGCCTAACCTCAAATTGTGTGGGTCAGAGTTAAGGTTGGTAAGGATGGACTGGATAGAAACCATCCGATTATTCACGATACTGTGTTGGGATTGCTTGAATATCCATGCTGGCTTTCCTTGTTGAGAACTATGCAGGGAAAAGATAATGTTTCAAATATCAGATATTACAGAAAGCACGTCTCTCACTCAAATTCAATTGGTCTCATCCTTGGTTGGCTCTACGACAGTTTACAGTTTGACAGATCAAGAAATTACATTGGAAACCTACCAATAATTTATTTTAAAAGTCACGTAATATCACAAGGATTGAATGTGAAATTAAACAAAATTGTTCACAATCATTTGGATTTATTTTACTAAGATTTCAAAAAATTCAAGCTCTCCCATGTAAGGAAAACACAAATTAAAGCTGGGATATTCATTACACATTTCCTTCTCTTAAAAAAAATTGGTTCATTTCTGAATAACAGCTGCAACATGAAATATTCATTAAATACATTCAAATTTACAAACTTTGTATTTATAGTTTAACTTGCAGAATTTTTAATGTTCTGTATTACTCTGCACAACATTGATCTCTAAGTTCTTCATATGATCATTCAAGCGTCCCACATCTGAATCAGAGTCTTTAAGGGGTTCAATTATTTGACTTCCACTGCAGCGTTCTTGTGTGATGGGATCAATGATATTTCCAACTTTGAATACAATTTCTGCCAGTTCATGTTTGACGTGCTTGGTCCTTCGTTCAGACAAAGCCTTCAAAAGTACAATATCACCCACAGTGCATTGTTCTTTTGGATCATGAGCAAAATACGTCTTCCTTTTATTGTAGAACTGTAGAAGAATGGACATTTTAAAGTGCTGTTTTAAAAAGTACATTTAACATGCATTTCCCGCTTTAAAAACGCACTTCTACTTTTAGACAGGAGCGAATGCTGGAATTCTAAGATCAGATAGTCAACCCAACAGTTTGGAATTGTGAATTTAACTGCTGCAAGGTGTGTTCAATAGCTAAGGTTCTGAAAATACTTTTTAAAAAAATTGTTCACTCAACATGAGCGTGACTGACAAGACTGGCATTAATTGTCTTTCCCTAGTTGCCCCAATATAATTGTGAGATTCATCGGGCTGACTTCAAAGGAGAGTTAAGAGTTGACCATATTGATAAATGTTGTGGATTAGATATAGGCCAGACTAGGTTTTCTTTTCTAAGGGCCACTGAAGAACCAAGTGGGATTTTATGACAATCCAAGATGGTCAAAATTGGCAACTGTAGAATTAAGGGCAATGAAAGTAATGAGTGGTTCCAAAGAGATAAGTAAAATTTAGCAGTGTGAAGAGTTTTGTCAAATTATTAAAGTCAAGTCTTCAAATTATTAAAATAACAATTGTTAAATCTTGGAAGATTACCATCTTTTAACCAAAACAGTAAATTTGTTAATGTTCTGACTAGAAACCAATAAAACTTTATACACAAATATTTTAGAAATTATAAATACTGAAAATAATTAATTGGGAAAATAATTCCTAAACCACACCACAATCTGCTTAGTAAAACTAAATTCAATAATGTGAACCAATGAGTTTTTAAAGAAAAAAAAGAGTAAATAAACAATCATTGTCTTTCTCTAATCTGCATAACATTTTATATACTGCAAAGTAATCAAATTTACCTTTAACAGATATGGATTCAGGACAAGTCTAGTTACTCTGACTTTGGCAGTCTTCTGCATTTTTGTCCCAATCACTTTTCCTATAATCCATTTGGCATGGACAGTAGCAGTTTTTGCTGACATATTTCAAAATTATCTGTAAAATAAATGAGATTTTGTAAAATCACACAAAATAACTCAAAATAGCTTAAAGACAACTTCTATTTTAATAGTATATTTAACTGGGTGGGTTTAAAATACCCTATGGCAATATTTCAAGGAGCAGGGTAGTTATTCTGACTGTGATGGCCAATAGTTAATCCTTAACATCACAAAAACATGCAATCATTATCACATTCACCTTTATGGAACATTGCTATGAGCAAATTGGCCACTGTGTTCCCTACATTAGACAGTGACCATACTTCAAAAGTGGTATTATTGCACTTTGGGAAATCCTGAGATTATGTAAAATGCTATACAAGTTTTACTTTATTCCATATGCTTAGGCAACTCAAAGCATTTTCAGACAGCAAAATCACCTTTTAAAATGTAATCACTGCTGTTCTGTGGGAAATTACAAACAATAGCACATTCCAAAAACAGCAATGACATAAATTATAAAATGTTCATTTCCATTGATGAAATACTCGACCATTGGACATTTTATTTTACACATAGGGAATTGGAATGCAACTTGAACCCATTACGTTTTGAGTTAAGAATTGAGAATGAGCCACACGTTTAACTTAAAAAAAACATTTTTACAACATCTTGTTTGTACACAAGTTGGATCCATTCTCACCAAGCACATAAGCCCAATATCTTACCACTTTTTGTGGGACCTCGCTCTGTACAAAAGTGGTTGTCAGTTTCTCTATGTTACAACAACGCATTGCACTACTTCATTAGCTGTGTTGGGACATTATAAGACCATTTCATGTTTGGTGATGGAGTTTAGGAGAGACCCTATGTAAA
The DNA here is from genome assembly GCA_024679065.1 of Sphyrna mokarran. Classification (NCBI taxonomy): domain Eukaryota; kingdom Metazoa; phylum Chordata; class Chondrichthyes; order Carcharhiniformes; family Carcharhinidae; genus Sphyrna; species Sphyrna mokarran. Next base: position 31,396,948 of record JAGIQG010000022.1, on the reverse strand, counting down.
TGCTTGATTAATTTTAAAGTACTATCGTTTTCAACACCAGCAACGTTCCTCAAAATTTTCTTCATTCAATGAAAAACACTTTTCTCACTTTCGGCTACAAAAGTCATGCGGAAGGTTTGAAGGACAGATGTGACTTACGTTAATTCACCCGAATAACATAAAAAGAAAGAAGTAGAGTTTGATTATACGGGACAGAACAATAATTAGGTGTCTCAAAACATAATCGGAGTATATGATTGGTAACTTATTTGCTGCTTTCGATGTAGCTTATTTCCACCCCAACCACACCTGACATCGCAGACACGCACCTTCTCCAGGTCCACACCCGCCGAACGAAGGGAATTGTTAAAGCAACGGACACACTTCCGGCACCATTGCGCAAGCGCTCCATGCTTCCCTCCGAGAACCGGGCATGCGCACGGCGAAGCGGAGTGAAAGTGTTTCCTGCTATTGGTCCCCTCGGGCATTTCTGTCGTCTTTAATGCGGCTTTTACTCGGTGGAGTGGACCCACAGTTGGTTGTTCGATCTAAGATTTTTCTTTCTTGAACATGTAGTTCTGTCTTTAATTCCACCGCATTCAATTCCCCAATTTGATTTTCCTAACCCCCCCAATAGTGACCGTTTGAACCCCAGCTCAAATAGCTGCATTCTGGTCAGAGTCAGAAAGTTCTGGATTCAAGGGACTGTCAGATCTGTCGCCTTTCCCACAAGACGACAAACCCTGCTCGAGAGGGTGAATGTGAAAGATTCCATGACACTGTATTGAAGAAGGGCAGGGGAGTTATCTCAACACTTATCCCTCAATCAACATAGAATCCCTGAAGTGCAAGAGATCAATCGATCTATCAAGTCTGCACCAAACAACAATCACACACAATCCTATTCCTGTAACCCATCTATTTACCTTGTTAACCCCTACCCGCTTCTGTCTCCCCCCCCCCCCCCTCCTCCCCCGTACTAAGTGGCAACTCAGTATGACCATGCACCTAACCCACACATGTTTGGATGGTGGAGGAAACCTACACAGACTCAGGCAGAACGTGCCAACTCCTAAAGGATATTAGGGAATTAGTGATGGTTTTATGGGCACCATTGTTGAGGTTAGCTCTATATTTCCAGATTTATTTACTGAATTCAAATTCCACCAGCTCCTGTTGTAGGCTTTGAACCCATGTCCCTAGAGCATTAGCCTGGGCCTCTGGAAACTAGTCCAGTGGACTTTGGGAGGAAAGTGCAATACCTGGAGGAAACCCATTCAGAAACAACATCACTGTTTCTTCCTATATCACAGAAAAACAGATAATCCAGTCTTCATCACATTGCTGTTTGTTATCTGCTAATAATGCCATTCAATTTGTAATGCCTTAGTTGGCTTGAAATACTCCAGGAAGTCCTTTTCTTTTCTTCAGACTTCATAGTAAAAAAAAACTGAGGGTTTGCAGAGAAAGCCTGTAATTGCCAGTGAAGAGATGGGTACAATTTTGCATGGATCAGAATTTTTTTATATACACAGTGAAAAGAAAAGATAACATTCGTACCACTTGTAAGTGAGCTGATGAGAATGCTCAGACTTGGTTAAATAAATATTTGATAGAAGTGTTCAAAATGATTTTAATAGAATAAATAAATGTTCTGATGGTGGGCAACATGTGGCACAGTGGTTAGCACTGTGGTTAGAAAATAGTTGGAGAAATCAAGCTGTTAGGCGACAAAGTGCTAATGCTTTTTTTTGTGGCCATATCAATTTTATATTATATGTTAATATTGTTAACCATATAACAGCACCATATAATGAGGGAGTTACATCTAACAGATGTTAACAAGAATACACTACTCCTTTACCTCACTATTTCTTCACAAATGTACACAGATTTGTAAGGATAACACAAGTCGCAAAATATGTCTTATTCTCAAATGTTCTCAGTAAGTACACAGTTTGTGTAAACCAATAGGCCAACTGTTGCTGGACTTACAACATTCTGAAACCAAGTGACAGATGCGACCCAATACAACTTCTGTGGATTTCTCATCAAATCTCCGCAGATGCTTATCCCACTGTGAGCTAACTGGTTTCACTGGAACTCTGACTTCCAAGCAAGTGTTTTGAAATTCTATCTTTTAAGAGCACGCTTGGAATCTTCCCCCAAATGAAGCTTTCACTCAGATGCACCACCAATGATAAAGCTCCAGGATTTCAATTTGTCCTTTCGATATACTTATGCCTTTGATTGCCACAAGATTCAAGCTACCACACAATCTCTGAGGTACACAAGAACAGAACACGGTAACACAGTGGTTAGCACTGCTATTTCAAAGCTCCAGGGACCTGGTTTGAATCCTGGTTCGGGTCACTGTCTGTATGGAGTTTGCATGTTCTCCCTGTGCTTGCGTGGGTTTCCTCTGGGTGCTCTGGTTTCCTCCTACAGTCCAAAGATGTGTGGGCTAGGGTGAATGGCCATTCTAAATTGCCCTTAGTGTCTTGGGGTGCATAGGTTAGAGGGATTAGTGGCTAAATACGTGAGGATAGGACCTGGGTGGAATTGTGGTTGGTGCAGACACGATGGGATGAATGGCCTCTTTCTGCACTTAGAATGCTATGATTCTAATACTATCATTTCACAGGCCGTGTTAAGGCATCATCAAATTTTTGAATTACACTGGCCTTTCAGCTAGACAACTTTAATTCTGGTTCTTGCAGCTCTCTCTTTAACTCTTTCTCTGCTTTTTACTTTAACTTCAGATACTACCTTGGTTAATTTCTTGTTCTTTGTTCTTTTAATTTAACTGTCTCCCTGAGACACTTTATCCCACTCCCTGTTTTTTGGGACCTTCTTTTGAGAAGTCTGCTCTCTGCAGCTGCCTTATCCTGTCAAACTTCTCCTGAGTCCAGCTTACAACTAATTTAAAAGTTCTTTCTGTCCTAGGGTGGTATGGTTGTCAAGCAACAGCTTTTCTTTAATCCTTGTTTGCTTTCACGTCGTAAACTTTCATTACCATGTATGCATCTAAACTAAAGTCATTGGGAGAATTTTCTGCTCACGTTTTCATCGGACAGGATCAGCAAGGGGAGCGGAAAATCTTGTCAGATTACATTGTTTCATGCCAATGTAAGTTATAATATGATGTTTCCTACCTATTTCTGACAGTCTTGCTAAACTCCATGATTCCGTTCCTTAATACCATTCGGCACTTGACTCCAACCTGGTACATCTTGCTATGCTTCTAAAAAAGTGTAAGAAGTCAAAATTAAAAATATAGATGAGAAAGTGCATATAAAAGTTAAGTCCCTCATTTATGAACACATGAATAACGAAGGACACTTTTAAAATTTTCACAGACAAATGAACAATTGTGGAATTTATTCCTTTAAAAAACAATAAAAATTTCAAGATATCAGTTAATAAAATTAGAATTGAATAAACTTAATTACCTTAAATTCATGACCTTGTGCATTAAATGACATTATGTCCCAATTATGAAACAAAATTTCCTTTAACAGCCATGATTTTCACATAATCAGCACCAGATAACATTTTGGAGTGGGTCACATGACAGATAACTTCTTTATAAAGAGGATAATGACATAGCACTGGTATCACAACATTATTCATCATGCAACCTCTTCTTTACACTCTGTTTGGGATATTCCATTCAAACAGCACTAATTTTTCCCCTGATCACCCATCTGTTAACAGAAGAGTATTTTGTTTTATTTTTAACAAGTGGTGCCATATTTCAAAACTCTTCATTTTTTTGTGTGATCTAATTCTCACCAATAGCCCCACAGCAAATTCAAGGTAGAATGACCTCAAAAGGTTAGTTTATTGTACACATGCAAAAATTGCAAAAAGGAGAGTCTGCAGTACTCCTCCCCCCATTCAGTAAAGGGGGGGAGGATAGAGAAAAGAAGGACCGCAGAGAGAATAAATATTGGCTCATATAAGTTCCAGAATCCAGAATTAAAGTCCGATGAGGAATTCTTTCACTGAGACTGGCGGGCTAAAAACCACTGTTGTAAAATGCATTTTTCCAGTGGTGTTCAGTTCACAAAGGAGAAATAGACATGCAGAGATAATTGAGATTTTGTAGACAACGTGCAGAACTTCCAGCAGAGTTCTGGTGCTGGGGTCAGGTGTCCTACCTGGCCAGAGCACATTCTACATGGCCTGCTTGTCATATGTTTAAACAGCAGACTGGCTTGTGGCTCAGGAAGGCAATATTAACTTGTTCAACAAGCCAGAGTCTTAGGTCATTTGACTGTACGTCTCCGTGAGATCTTCAGTAAAGGATGTTTGTACAGTAAAACTCAACAGGCTTGGCAGCACCTGTGGGGAGAAAAACAAGAATAATGTTTGAGTCTGTATGTCTTCAGGTTCCATGCTGATAGCATCTCAACAATTATGGGTTGAAAGAAGTGCTATTTGTTGAGGGTCTGATTTGGGAAGTCATTGTCTCCTTAGATTTTTTGACTCTGCTGCAAGCCTGGTTTATCAAATCCAAATAGCCTTTGTGTAGCTCACTTTGAACTTGAGCTGTGCAGTCCCCTGGTCTGTTGAGAAATAACAATTTGTGACGTCTCTGACTTCTGAAAGTGGCTTTTTCTCTGGCAACTCACAAGCAATAATTCATAGATATAGCGTCAGTGAACTTAATGGTCTTTGTTCAGCCGAAAGGTCAGTTTAAAATAAAAAATAGTCATGAGGATACATTTTTTAATAAAAATATAGCATTGGGTTCTGTCCCATGATAATTCTACACAGAGAAAATCATAAATCAGAACAGCAAGATCTTTTAGCACTAATAATTGATGTGGAAATCATGTTGGTAGCTTGATAGCTAATGTCTGACCTATGTTGCAAGTAATATGGGTATTTGCTGCATGAAGTTATGGCTTTGTTCCCAATATTATAGATATGAACTTGTCAGAAGTATAAGGGTGGAGGTTTGAGATGTGCGCTTGCAATTGGAGACACTCTGGGAGCTATGTTGTTGGAGTAAAGGGTTATGTGGAAAACTGTTTTTGGGAATGCAACCTATATCAATAAGGTGTGAAAACTATACTGCAGTGTTGCTGTTGATATAGTCCATGTGGGAGCTGCATTTCTGCAGTTATTGAGTTGTGTAGGAGCTATGTTTGGAGGTGAACTATGTTTCCAAAAAAGGAGTAAGTGAGCTGTGCACTAAACATGTTAGTGATGGTATCAGGACTTGTATGGTGGCTAAATTGCTTGGTGAGTTATGTAGAAGCAAGAGTTACCATGATTGAAATAGCACAACATAGATGTAACATTTTTGCGGTTGGAGGTATTGTGAAGTTTGGAGACTGCATGAAGAGTTTCTGGAATATGGGTCTTCAGGAGATGTATTGTTAGATTTAGTAAATCTTGCTAGTTTTGAGGTTTATGTAAGAGCTGCAGTTTTGAGATGACAACTGTTTGACTTTGGTTTGAAGTGGATCCTGCTGGGAGCAGTGTAGTTGGTTGTGTGGATTGTGCTGTTCATACTGGGACTTTGAACAGCAGAATAAACAGAGCTGTAATGCTTTGGATTGAGGGCCACTTGAAAGCGGTTTGGTTGGGATGTTGTTGCATATAAGAGGACAATGCAGCAACTGCACTGTTGGTAAGAACTATGGGGTAGCTTGAGATGGGGGGGCGGGGGGGGGGGGGAAATTGTGTTCCTTCTAACGAGATGTTGAGCTCCATTGCTGAGGAGTTGGTGAGAGAAAGCCAAATTGCTAGGGAGTGAAAGGAACTGTGTTGTTGGAGCAAGGGGAGCTGGGAGAGGCAACGAGGAGAAGTATGAGGAATTGTGTTGTTGTACACATGAGACAGGTTGCGTAGCTAGTCGAGGAGTAAGGAAAGTTGTTTTGCTGGGAGTGAGAGGAACGTTAACTGGGTAGAGGTGAGGAGAGCTATGTGGCTGGTTGAAGAAAGATAGCTACAATGCATGGAGAAGATTGAGTGGAGCACAGTTGCTAAAGGTATGGAAAACAGCATTGCAATACTGAAGTGGGGCTGAAGGAGCTGTTTAGCTGGAGCAATGAGGGGGCTGCATTACTGGGATTTTGAAGGGGAGCAGGCAGGACTACTAATAGGGGAATAAAGGGAGCTGACATGGTAGCATTGCTGGGGGAATGATGGGGACATAAAACTCTACATTCATGGAGGAATTGGGGGCTGAAAGGACTGCATTACTGGAGGAATGGGGGTGAGTGCTAACAAGATTCTATTATGAGGGGAATGGGGCTGGGGCTGCCAGGACTGTATTGTTGAGAGATAGGGGGCTGATGGATTGTAATGCTGAGGGATGGGGAGGTGATGGAATGCATTGCTAGGGGGTTGGGATGCAGGCTGATGCTCTGCATTGCTAGGGTATGGGGAAGGCCTGATGGACTGTATTGCTGGGGGATGAAGGGGTGATGGACTGTATTGCTGGGGAATAGGGATATGATGAATAGCATTATTAGGGATGGGGGATGGTGATGGGCTGTATTGCTGGGGAATGGGGATGATGGATTATATTATGAGGGGATGCGGTGATGGCCTGTATTGCTGGGACTGCCGACTGTACTTCCCCATTGTAGTTATGATGTGGAGATGCCGGCGTTGGACTGGGGTAAACACAACAAGAAATCTCACAACACCAGGTTAAAGTCCAACAAGTTTATGAGTTTACTATCAAATAAGTTGGTTGGACTTTTACCAGGTGTTATGAGACTTCTTACTGACTGTACATCCCACCAGGAGGGTGCGCTCTCGCCGCTCAGTGCAGCCGCGGTGTTGGACAGCCGGGGGAATCTGGCAGTGAGAGGGATGAGTGTCGGATGGTGGCGGTGAGCAGGCCCTGCTATTCGGTCACGGTGGCTGGGCCACCCCCAGGCGGCTCGGGGTCGTTGTAAGGCCGCGGTTGGAGCGAACAGACTGCTGTTTAGGACGGGAAGTAAGTCCAGGCTAGGGCTCGATGTGGGTGAGTATCCCCGAGAACATTGACTGAACCCCGACAGATCATAAATATTAACTTCTTCACACAAATAACTCCCTTTGTTTCTGAATATTCTGGAAGGTGACAGTTTCAGCAGAGGGTGGGCAGGAAAAGACTGTTTGGGCCTCCAGAATTTGTCTGATTGACTTTTTGAGGGCGGTGCTATTTTAAATTTGTGGATTTTCCTCTCCAACTGAGACAAATAATCACCATGATAGGCAACTATTGTGAAAAATCATGTATTAGGGCATTTAGTTGCTTTTGCCCCATCTTTGTGCTGGTTGAATCATTGCTTCTTGTTGCTTATGATGAATTACTGAGCAGCGAAAGCCTTCCCCCATATACACACAATAAGTGTAGTACAAATGGAAATACATCCACTTCTTTCCTTTCTCCCATTTTAGTTTCTTTGCACTTCAAAGATAACAAATAGCAAACGCATCTGCAATGAGAGCCTGATGACTAATCTGCCACTAAGTTACAGCAAACAACGTGTCCAAGTCTTTATTTTGAAGTATCAAACACTTCCCTGCGGGCCACAAATCCTTGACATAGTATAGGGTATGGAGGAGGAAGGCTCCTGGGGAACCCACTTAGTCTGAATCAGACAGAACAATCTTGTTGACTTGCATTTGTCCCTAGATGAACTTCTGATTAAATATCTGTGACATCAGCAAGACTGTTTATTTTCACCTTCATAACTTTGCTCCTGCCTCAGCTCATCTGTGCAAGCCTAATGCTTGTCTTTATTGCCTCTCCAATTGACTAATGCATTTCTGTCATACTTCTCACATTCTACATCCCATAAATTTGAGATAATCTGAAACTCAACTGTTCCTGTCCTTACTTGCACCAGGTCCTGTTTACCCACTTAAAATTCTCCTCCTTGTTTTCAAATCCTACCTCCATGGCTTCACCCCCTACGTATCTCTAGGACCTCCCCCACCCCACAACACTGAGATGTCTATGCTCCTTTAATCTCTGATATTTTGAATTATCTTGATTTTAATTGCCCTGTCATTCATGGTTGTACCTTCAGCTGCCAAGACCCTACCTAATCTCTAGAATTGTCTCTTCACCTCTCTCTCCTTAAGAAGCTCCTTAAAATCTACTTCTTTGAGCTGGTTTCTGATGATCTGCCCAAATAGTACCTTGTTTGCCTTAACTTGAATCCCCTCATTTAATTTGTGCCCCCTTGTCCAACTTAATTTGAAATAATGTTCTTGATTTAACTTTTCTGTTCCATTAGTCATTCTTATACATCACGAGAGGATCAGTTCTCAGCATTTTTCAGGCTGAAACACTGAAGTTTCTTCAGTCAGTCAGTCAATTCAGATATTTGGTTTGCAAGCCCATGTTTGCTATTCTATTCTTTACCAATTCTGGTGTTTGAGTGCTTTTCCAGGCTGAATATGATGGTAAAGATACTGTCTGACCAGAACACTGTATAGTGTGATGACTTCCATTGACTCGTGTTTTACTGCTTTTCCTATACTGGTCAACGTTTTATTACCTTTATTGATTGCAGCTCTGTAGAGTTTTCAACATAGTTTCTTCTTTTATTGCAACTCTTGCATTAGTTGGAAATCTTGAGTGTTCAAATCTCAAGCCTCTTTCAGCTTCATCCTGAGCTATTATGATCATCATAAAGTTGCCTACATCACCTTATCCTTTCTTGTTATTTGCCATCCTGTACTTTTGAATATGTTCCTCACATTCTTCTTCAGATCCTAAAAGCAAAGAGGTCATCCATTCCGTCTCCAACCATGACTCTTGCTGCGTTTAGAGTGAATGTTTTTCTGAGATCAGTAACAATATTGTTCATAGATAAATATTAGTTGTTTTAAGTTGAAATGGTTTGAGATTCAGTCATACTGCAAGAGAAAATATGAATAGACAAAAGAAAAGCTTTCAAGTCATTGGGCTCCCTATTTGTATTTTTCATTTAGTTGCTTTGATGTAATTTTCGCACTAGATTTTTTTGAGTTTATGTCAGTAGCCTCTCCTACAGCTCATGTTCTAAATGATCTGAAGTGCATCTGTTCCTGTTCCATATCTATTTAGATGATGTTTGATCTAAGAATTCTAGAGAACCCTACTCCGTTTGTGATTCCTGGAATGTATCATGTGAATTATCTTTCTTGACTGTAAATTGGATAAAGCAATCCACTGAATTCAGACAGTGGCTTCAAACCAACAGTTGGATAAATGAATATGTGCACAGTTTTCACAGTGAGATATATTTCCCTACAATGCTTGCTTTATAAAACTAAAAAGTTGACTTTTTCACTCATGGTGATCTTTTTTTTTCCCTAACTCTCAGACTAAGCTAATGGTTTTTGGACTGCCCTGGAACTTTAAAAATCATTTAACGTTTGTTGCAAATATGTTATCTGCTTTTACAGTCCATTGACCTCAAAATTAAGTCTGTGGGATGAATCTCTGCTAACAAGCTGTCAGTTTCCATCTGATCAAGGTCCCTGCCCCTTTACAGAAAGAATTCACAAATAGCTGTCAAGCAAAGTAATAACCCCAAGTTGAAGGGCTAGTCTTTGTGTGATTAGAAGGCCTTTATAATTCTACTTTACTCCCCTTTTCATGCTGTTAGATTTGATAGAGATATTCAAAATCATGAGGAATCTGGACAGATTAGATAGGGAGACACTGTTTCCACTAATGAGCAGATCGAAAACAAGAGGACACAGATTTAAAATAATCAGTAAAAGAAGCAATAGAAAAATGAGAAAACAAACTTTTCATACAGTGAGTGGTTTAGGGTCTGGAGTACACTGTCTGGGTGAGTGGTGGAGGCAGGTTCAATTAAAGCATTCAAAAGGGAATTGGACTGTTATTTGAAAAGAAACAATGTGCAGGTCTATGGGGAGAAGACAGGAGAATGGAACTATGTCAGTTGCTCATTTGGAGAGCTGGTATAGGCAAGATGTGTCAGATGGTTTCCCCCTGTGTTGTAACAATTCTGAAATTCATTTGAATAGGACTACTCTATAAGCAGATAGAGATTGCATTCCTATGTTGAACATTGGAGCCATTGATAACGATACCCTGAGATATTTGGGATTGCACACAATGGACCTCCTTGAACTGAAACCCAACCTGGGCTAAAGCTCTTGAAAAATTGGGCATTTCTCAATGAGAAGAGAACATGCACTTCAAATTGGACAAATGGAACTTCTATAGATATAGATTTCCAAGGAGTAGAGACTTTTGATTTTGCATGATTTGTTACAAAGCCACTGAGTACAAGTACATGACAGAAGAATTGAAATGGAGGTGGACACTCACGTACCTCCTGGTGGTTAGCACAGAACTCCATTAGCAAAAGATGTATGGAGAGAGGCCGTTATATGTAAATATAGGTGGATCACCTTGTCAGAAAAGCTGATAGATTTTACTGTATTATAAATTGTCTTTATTAACTTTGTGTTTAGTGTAAGTGTTCATATGATCATGCCATTAATACTGCGGCTTTCAATTGTCAGGTTTAATCATAGGAGACGGTCAAAGTATTTAGAATCAAAATGTCGATAATGGGCTTAAAGAAGAAACAACCTAAAACCTTCAAAGTTAAGGTTATTACCATGGATGCAGAGATGGAATTCAGCTGTGAGGTAGGAGAGAAAGTTTGTTTTTGTCTTGTCTATTTAATGCCCCATCTGACAACTGTCATTTCTGACAATGCAGCTCTCCTTGGTATTGCATTGATGTATAGCCCCAGCTTTTCTGCTCAGATCTCTGGAATGGAGCTTAAAGCGACATTTTGTGATGTGGTTGAGAATATTACTAACCTACTTAAATGACATTTTGTAATTGGAGAAAAAGGCTCATGGGAAGTCTGCTAAGGAAACTCACTGGTCTAACATGCAAAAAACAGAAAGAAATTATGTGTAACAGCATTCCTTGTCTCAAGCTTGCACGATTAATGATCCAGTGTAAAATCAATATCACAGTTCCAGAAAACTTGGGATCTACTTTTCTTCATTTGTTTGCTAATACTAGGATTTAAAAGTAAATATACCATACTAAACAGAATGGGGGAGAATATTTTTTTCTGATGTTGATTCCGAACCTTAGGTATAACTTTATTAAATGAAAACACAGATGAAGTGATAGAAATGTGCAACTAAGAGAATTTTTAAAATGTTCAACTTCTGACAATGGATTGCATCCACAGTATTAACTTTTCTGCCTTTTTCTAGGTAAGCAGTATATTCCCACGTTTTCTGGGTTTGCCTGCTTGCACAGCAACTGTGACTATAGTTTAAAAATAACTAATTGGCTGTAAAGCACTTGGGGCATTCTGAGAATGTTAAGGGCGCAATATAAATGCAAGATTTTATTTACTTCAACTTGATCTTTTGTACTTCACATATGGAAAGAAGGATGAAAAGATCTCCTACAATTCAGTTCGTAGGCACCAGTCACTATTGAAGAGCTTTAGGAAACAAACAGAATTTCTATTAAACTGAGGGGGAGCATTTTGTTAGTCACTGTGGATACACAATGGCCTGAAATGTCTATATCTCTGTTTCGCAGCACTTTTTTTTTTGTGAGAATGTTGATTCAGCTCCATTCCTAAGATTTGAACACAAAATCTGTGTCTATACTTCAATGCAATACTGAGGAGTACTCCTTTATCAGAAGTGATAATTTTGAGTGTCTTCTAAAAATCAAATACAGATCTTACAGGCACTTCTTACCTAGTGTATCAAATGGTCAGATTTATTTACGATCAATTGTGCATTTCTTAGTATCTGTCTTAAAACAGCTTCAGATGATTAAACTGATCTTTTCAATTTTTCAGACTATATCTGCAACAGTATGCAACAATAGTTCTTCTTAAACATGTTTAAATTCAGGACTATTATTCTGAACACCATTCCAAAGTAAAATAATAGCACAATTCTTTCAGAATACATTTTTTTTTCCAGGTTGCCTTTGACCTTTTGCTCAAATCCTACATTAGAGAATTTCAGATTCCTAACTGTTTATAATACAGTGACAAAAATCAGTTTGCAGTAAATTTACCACATATCTATGTCAAAAAAAGCCAGGCATGATGATCTGAATTCAATTGTCTATTTTCAATTTCTCCAGAAGTGTTAGATTTTTCGAAAAGCTTCTGCATTTATATATGCAAAGGTCTTGTCCTATCAAAATTCAGCCAGTTACTATATTGTTAACCCTTCTTCTCCAAGCTTTTTTTTTACTTTTATCCCCTTCAGTTTGGAGGTGATGTGATTCATGCTGAGATATGCTTTTGCAGTGCTGACAGCTCTTATATGCTAATGATTGTCAAGGCATTTCAGGGACCACAACTGATCTTGTCCTGTCTTATTAAACACCTAAACATTATACTTTCTGGTAGGGAAATTGAGTACAATTAGTTACTGGATAGGGGGCATCTCAACTTGGTAATGAATAGTAGTATCAGCTTGGTTATTGGGTAGTTTGGTTAGGCCTTCCTGCTCTTCCTCTTCCTTTTGTACCCAGGGATATAGAATCATGGAATCCTATAGTGCAGAAGGAGGCCATTTGGCCCATGGAGTTTGCACCGCCCATCACCCCATGCATTTACTCTAGCTAGTCTCTCTGATACTTAAAGGCAATTTAACATGACCAATCAACCTAACCCACATATCTTTGGATTGTGGAAGGAAACCAGAGCACCCGGAGGAAACCCATGCAGACACAAGGAGAATATTGCAAACTCCACACAGACAATGACCCTAGCTGGGAATCAAACCCAGTTCCCTGGCACTGTGAGACAGCAGTGCTAGCCAATGTGTCACCCGTGGAGGTTGTTTGTGATTTCACTCTGGGTGCTATCAACTATGTTAAGTCTGAATGAGGGTTGAGTAAGAGAGCTTCCCAATTGTTAAAAATCTTGTACCACATATAGATCAGTATTCTTGTCTACTGAGCTATATGGGGTGCCAACCACTTAATCTTTACTAGCCCAAGATTAGTTGATCAGACTATGACATGCATGTCTTATTTAATATCAAAAGTAAGATCATTATTACAAATCTGTATTTTAAATTTTTTTGTTTTTCATCTTCTAGGTGAAATGGAAAGGGAAGGATCTGTTTGACTTGGTGTGCCGAACAATTGGACTGCGTGAAACTTGGTTCTTTGGGCTACGATATATTGTAAAAGATACATATGCTTGGCTAAAAATGGAGAAAAGGGTATGAGGATTTAATTTGGTTTTGAAATTTGCAATTTGCAGAAATCAAGAGATATGTTTCTTGTTAAATCTGAAAATGCCTTTTGATTAAGAGTTGTAATCTTAAATCTCAACTAGTGAACGATATATCAGTGAGTTCCATTGATGTGTTTTAAGAAAATGTTGTTTTAAGATAAAGCTTATGTTTTTTTAATGGAGGGTTGAATTCAGTGTGAGCAGCATTATTTATACAGATGAATAGGTATGCAAAATCACTGTTCAGTATTGAATTGTTTTAAAGAAAATTTTTAAAAATGGCTTATGTTTTTTAAAAGCTTTAGAACAGTTGACAACTTTGGACAATGCCAGAAACTGTGACAAATGTGTGGTTTATAAACATCATCTTAACAATGAGTGGATTCCAACTATTTTTTTATTGTAATATGATTGGAATAACAGCTAATATAATCAGCTCCAATAGCTGTGTAGCTTGATTACTCGTATCCACAATAACAATAGTTAGAAATCAGTTAGTAACAGCATTGTAGGTTTTAAACATCAATAATAAAATTCCAGTGAGAGAAATGCAAAACAGTAATAGAAATCAAAACATTGCTGAAAATACTCATTGAGATAGGGGAGGGAGAAAAAAGTAGGATTAGTGTTTCAGGGTAATGATCTCTTATCAGAACCCAGTTACAAGCTGCCAATCTAGCTGATTTATGCTTTTTAGAAACCTTAAGAACTGGTTAAACAAATCTTTTTTTAAATTAAAAAGTGTTACTAGTTAAGTAAAAGACTTATAAAAGGTTTTCCTCTGCTGAAATGGAAATATTTCCAAACCCAATAATAGTGCCCAAGCCTGGATGAAGATACTGCTCCAGCCACACACAGTACTATCACTGATTTACTGTCTTTACAATTGAAGCAGTGATAGTGGAGAGGTGACTGCAGTGTAAATAAGGTAAGTATTAGAGCCTTGCTATTCCAAGATTCTGTGCTGGTGAGATGTACAGGCAGAAGAATTTCTGTATGTGTTTTCCAGTGGCTAGGAAATAAATCGTAAGGCCAATGATTTTGATGGTGAATGAACTAGAGCTCTGTTTTCTTTATATACTTTTGGTGGAGAGCTTATTGTCTTAATGACCGGTTCTCAAAAAATAACAACCAAATTTAAGAATATGGGTACTCACTCACCCTTTTTCTTATCCTTCTATGTGGTCCATCTATTTCGTTCAGTGCTTTTCTGCAAGTGAACTAATTAAGAAACAAACGTAAAGTAAACGTGCATTAGCAGATGAAATGTTTGTGCTTGTTTTATTTTCCATTTGCTGTTAGAAAAGTAGTAGATGTTGCAACTTAGATAAAACCATTGAATAAGAGGATGATTCAGTTTTCTGAATAATGAAAACAATTATTATAACACTTGAAGTGCATCACTGATGGAGACGTCAGTCTATTTCTTGCACTTGAGCTCTAAATTAGCTAAGACGTGTAACGAATCTTACTAATCCAGAGCTGATTGTAAAACAGCCTGATTTGGTTTAAAAATTATTTAATTTTCTATCATATGTTAACTATAAAAGAAGTATTAGTGCTATTTCAATGCTGGAGTAAGTTAATTCAACTCTATCACAGTACTGCTTTTCACACTTGAGGGTTTGCCATTTAATCAGCATTTATTATTTAAACAAAATATGTTCCAGCAAGAATTATTTTTTTCTACTTGTAAATGAAGTTTTCTCCTCTTCCTTATCACCTAACGCTACCACATGAAGATAGGCTGGTGATATCCTATGATTTGATAGCCATCTGCTTGATCGCATATATTAGAACGAGTGATTGCCTATTTCACTGTTCTGTTTCCTCTTCCTGTGACAGAATACTTGATTGCGTTTTTACACCTCCATTAGCTGGCGTAGATGTGATATGAAATTTACAGTATTTCCAACTGTGCTGAATTTCGGTCACAAGTTTAAATATTCTCAATATTGTGCAACAGTGCTGCTTTTGAAGAAAAAATAATTTTAATTCTCCATATTAGTTAGACTTTAAGATAAGTATTGATGGTAAGATTTTCTCTAAGTGAATAAGAGGTATTTATTTAACGCTATATTTCTGTAAATAGGTGTTGGACCAAGAGGTTCCTAAGGAGGATCCAATCACGTTTCATTTCCTGGCTAAGTTTTATCCTGAGAAAGTAGAAGAAGAGCTTGTCCAGGAAATCACGCAGCATCTTTTCTTCCTACAGGTCTGTTTCCACAAAAATTATTGTGTTTTTCTTCCACAGGTTTTGTTTTCAAAAGAAGTTTTAACAGAAAAGGACTGATTTGTTTTGACTTATGTACCTGCAGTGTTTTTGATCAGCCCTTATCAATGACCTGAAAGCTGTAAGGTGATGTGTAAATATTTGTGGCACTAGAGCACCTCCAAATTTGATTTGGATTTTACTGTTAAACAGTAAAACTGTTAAACTGTTGCTGGACTGCACATGTTAGCGGAGTTCCCCAGAGACACTTGTATTGCTGAAATTTCAGCCAATACAAAGACTCATGAAAGCCAGTGTCCTAGTTTAAAAACATCTTTAATTGACCAGCGATTGCTGGGAGAGATTATTGATAAGTCATAGGCCTGTCTGGACAAAGAGCAGTCTGACCTATCCAATAACTCTGACGTACAAAACTTAGATCAATGATTTCTCTTATCAAATTCTCCCGCCTTTTATTAGCTTTGAATCAACCATCTTCAATACACATAAATCATTAATAACACCTGTCACATACTTTTGCTAATTGTATTTTACTCTCTGACATAATGGGATTTAATTGGTCTGTAAAATCCAGATGCTTCCTCTCCCTGTTGCTGACTCAACTTCCTCTATTGTTTAGCAACTTCAGCCGCTGAGCTACAAAGATCAAAGTTAACATTCCCAATTTTCACCACGTCACTGCCCAATCCAGACAAATGCATGTTCTCATGTCTGAGAAGGCATTTTCTTATCTTGGCAGTGAATTAATCCTATTCGTGACGCTGCCTTGAGAACTCTGCTATTAGCAAATCTTGTTAATAAGAACGTGCACATTTTGAATTTTCATTGTTTCCAAAGAATGTGGTTCTCTCAGTTTGTCCTGATACCATCACACCTTGCATCAACCTGCTCTCGGCTAAAATGCACAATTACTTTATAAAATACAGTTAATACATTTAAAATATCAAAATACGTGTTTAAATCACAGTTATTGTTTAGGTCTCTTATTGCATTCATGTGTAAACTGTTCCGTTGTTAGCTTAAGTCTGATGTAGAATCATTTGATTCAATGCTAGTAGTTCTGTTAGTGTCTTAAATGCTTAAGAGTTTAAAATTTTCTCCAACCTGCTAGGATTTTCTCCCCAAGAATATGTTTTTATATCTTTTAAATCTAGAGGCGCAGTGTAAATACTGTGAAAAATATAAAACTTTTCCACTATTGTACTAAAGATAAGTTGTATAATTTTGATATAAACTCATACAAAAAAGGGCAGTAAGGATCACAAGTAGATATGCTGACTAGATTCTACAAGTGAGAAGCAGTCAAGCTCTGAGAGGTCAGCAGAGCAAGAAGACAGCTGAGAGACATTAGGAATTTGAGACTAAAGTTCAGTTTTGGATAGTAGCAATGATGTTACACCAAATTTTTCATGATATGAAAAGTTCCCTTGCTAGTCCCCTTGCTAGCACGAGGGGACATAGCTTTAAATTAAGGGGTGGTGGTTTTAGGACAGATGTCAGAGGTAGGTTCTTTACCCAGAGGGTTGTAAGGGTATGGAATGCCTTGCCTGCGTCCGTTGTAGATGCGCCAAGTTTGGTGGCGTTTAAGAGGTTAATAAGTTTATGGATGAAAAGGGAATGGTTTAGGTTAGAGGGTCACTGCTTTTTCCTAATTGGTCAGCGCAACATCGAGGGCCGAAGGGCCTGTTCTGCGCTGTCATGTTCTATATAGAACTTTCTGGAATTGATTGTCCAGGTCAGTCGCATATATAGGAAAAGTTTATTAAATGGGCTGATTTCAGCTCAAAAATGCTGAACTTAATGATTATCCAAAGAAGAGAGAATTAGGTAGGAGCATAGTGGTAGTTGGAAACTCCCTCCAGAGAGTAGATGGAGTTCTTTGTGCTGTCACCAATAATCCAATTAAGGAACATAAGAGTTAATGCAGGAGTTTTTGGAGAGGACAGGAAATTAACTGAAAATTATTGTTCCTGTTGGAACCAATAATTTGGACGAAAATAAGTAATGAAAGATATTTGTTAGAAGCTGGATTAAGAAACACAACCTCAAAGATAATTTTGTGTTTATTGCCACTGCCACATATTAGCAAATTGAAGAACAATATGATTAAGAAGATAAATGAATGGCTGTAAGCCTGATGTAGGAAGGAAGAGTTGAATTTCCTGAGGTTTGCTTTAGCTGTACTTTTGTTGAGATGCCTCAGACTGGAACAGAGCAAGGGTCTCTGTCTCCACAATCTGATTAGCTAGACCTGTGGTGAAAGGTTATATCAAGGATAAGGGAAAAGACAAAAGTAAACAGCTTAGAAGGCAGCGCATGTTTTAAATATAGATAAAGAGGCAGTAGAAAGGCTGAACACGTTTGAATAGAATCAGATAATTAAAACAACATCAAATCTGGAAAAGCAGAGCAAGACAAATTTGTCTAATCAGGGTAACCCTAAAGTAAAATGTCTTAATATAAAGTGGGTAACAAAATTGGAGGATTGGAGTAAGTGCTTAAAATAGAAAGTCATGATATGGTAGCAATTACTGAACCTGCCCTGATACCTGAATGCGAAACTTCCAGGAGGGATGGAAAAGGAAGAGTGCAGAAATTAGTGATATTAATCATGGAAATATTGTAATGATTTGAGTGGAAAAATGGTCCAAATAGAATCCCTTTGAATTTAATTAATCATTTGAACACACTGTTGAAGTTTATCATAGACTTAGCAATAGAAGGGAATGGAGTCAAATTAAACTTTTTTTTAAAGTAGCTGATTTGATAGACGAGAGGTGATGTAGTAAAGAGAAGTTTTCAGAAGGGGTTTGATAAGATCTGTTATAGGAGTTTTGTTGTCCAAGTTCAGACGATGGCTGAAAAGAGGATGATGCACCAACATAGAAACAAAGTTGGTCAACAGACAGGAAGTAAACAGCGAGAGTTACTGGCCATTGCTTGGACTACAAATGGGTTGCTGATGGTGTACCCCACTGTCAGGGCCAAGTTTGCTTTTGTTCCCTCGTCAGTAAAAGTTTCTTTGGATGCAATATGTCAAATTTGTTGATGACAGAAAAGTGGAGTTTTGACAAACAGTGAGGCTCAATAATAAGATAATTCAAATAGATTTAAGTTAGTGTAGGCAGAGAAATGGGCAGCACAGTTGGCATGGTGACACAGTGGTTAGCGCTGCTGCTTTACAACACCAGAGACCCAAATTCAATTGTGGGTCACTGTGTGGAGTTTGCACTTTCTCCCATGTCTGCATGTGTTTCCTTTGGGTGCTCTGGTTTCCTCCCAAAGTCCAATGATGTATGGGTTAGGTTGGTTGGCCAAGGTAAATTGAACTAGTGTCGGGGGATTAGCTAGTGTAAATGTGCGGGGTTATGGGAATAGGGTCTGGATGGGATTGTGGTTGGTACAAACTTGATGGGCTGAATGGCCTCCTTCTGTACTGTGGGATTCTACGCTATGATCTAGGTGGCAAGTGCAAATTAATGTACATTTGGGTAATTTGTAATGGGAGAAAAGACAGGAAATTTGCCACCATTTAATACAAAAATATAGATGTGGGTGACGCGATGAGCACGATAAGGATCCAATCTATAATTTATTGATATGAGTGCAGATAAATTAAGCTATGTGCTTTGGTTTTTATAATTCAGTGTTTAGTAGTCGAGCAAAATGATAATAGTTAGAGCACTTGCGTTTTTGGACAGCCTATTTTAAAAATATTATGTTAAACTATGGAAATTGAACAGGTTATGAACCAAATGGTTAGCTGAGACACTGTACTTCCGAGGACAGACTTGTAATCCGGGAGTATTTTCACTGGAAAAGAGAAGGCTAAAAGCTAATTTAATTTATGTTTTTAAAATTAAGAAGAGTTCTGTATCAGAAAAGGCTGTCTCCTGTATTTGCAAAATAGGTTCATCAATTTAAAATGGCCACCAAGTAATTGAGAAGCGCAGTAGTGATCAGGAAAGAGGTAGGAAGATAGAGAAAGAATGAGATGAGTAAAATGAAAGAACTAAACATCAGAGGATGGATGTTTAAAAAGGGGGTAGGACAAAAGAGACTAGTTGACCATTAACAACTAAGGCAGCATGAAAGTGGGAGAAATGTTTCAACATTTGAAAATTTCCTGGCTTATAGGTAAAAGTTGGTCTGGTTGATGAACATTCACTATTCAGGGGACAGCTTTTTCCAGTTATCCAGGTCTGGAGACTTGAAACATTGTAGTCAGTATTTTGCAGAAATCTAAAGAAAGAAGCAACTATCAGTTTGGATCAAATAAGTTATTTGGTCACTGCTTTAATATCAGCAAGTGTTGATTACAATGGAGGAAGGTCCTAGAGAATGAAGGCTTTAATGGTTGGGAATAAAGCTCAAAGAGCAGAATTGTGCATCTGCATTACCAATAGTTAATGACATGGTGTGGTATTGTTCAGTCCATGTATGCAGGAAAAAGTTGTTCATTTTCAGATCTGGTATGTTAAGGTGTCTTGCACTTGGAGAGACAGTAGTAAGAAAAATAGAAGCAGGGAGTTACAGCTGGTGGGCAGTAGTAATATTGTTGGTAGCTGTAAGCAAGCTTTATCTCCATCTGCTGACATGCAAGCTATTAGCTGTGCTCAGGGAGAAGAAGGTAATTTAACTTGTGGGGGAAAATGACAAATGAATAGGCCTCAAAACAAACCTGAAAAGTTAAGGCATGAGCAAGCATGCATTCCAAATAAATCTTAATTTAAATATTCCAACTGGATTAAAATATCTCTAAGCAATTTAAGAGTAATATTTCTGTCTTAGATACTGATGTGTGCCAATTAAATATATGGCAGTTTTTTTCCCAGTCATACTTGCAAATTAAGTGTGATTCCTTGCACTGAACAACTTATTCTATTATAATTTATGAACCATTTGGTTTAATGAATTTGATCAACTCTTATAATTAAAAGCATTTGTGAGATTGTCAGATACTTAAATTATGGATTCCTAATTTTGAGTTAATTATTGTTATCTTCCTATAGGTTAAGAAGCAGATTTTGGATGAGGAGATTTACTGTTCCCCTGAGGCTTCAGTATTGTTGGCATCCTATGCTGTTCAAGCGAAGGTTTGTGTGACATGATCAATTTGGAGTGTTCCATTTGGGATAGGAGAGTGTAATATAAAAACGTAAACTTTACATCAGCCATTATACTACTTTTGTTTTTCCTCAAAGGATTAAAATAGCATTTTCCTACATTGAAAGGGCTGAAGAAATAAGATGCTACTATTTCCCGTAGGAAGCCCACAAGGATGTTGCAGTTGTATAAAACGTTGGTTAGACCTCACAGCACTTTCGCTGTGCTGTGCATATCGATGGATTTGGTCCTGTGTCTGTGGGAGTTTGCGCATTCTCCCCGTGCTTGCGTGGGTTTTCTCCAGATGCTCCAGTTTCCTCCCACATCCCAAAGATGTGTTCTTAGGCTAATTGGCAAAACAAATTCTCCCTAAATTGTCTCAAATTTGGTTTTTAATCCATAGATCTATAAACATAGACAGGGATCACGGGTAGAGGTGAGAACATCGGGGTGGCGGCATGGGCTCGTTGGGCCGAAGGGCCTGTTTCCTGTGCTGTTTTGTTCTTTGTAAATGTATGGCCTTAAGCTAATATATTTTCTTTATAATTATGTAATTAAACTATTTTAATGTTGGTTAAGGTAGGGATTTTTTGACTTGAAGGTAGCTATCTTGATGAAGCTCTATTGAGTAGTCTGAAATTCTAAGTGCCAAACAGGCAGAAGTTTATTAAGGGCAGACTGGAATGAGGTGACGTTGTTCTTTGTTGCAACCCCAAGCTCAAAGGCTTAATTTTTGTTGCACTCCCTTCTATTCATCTTTTCAGGCATCCTCAGCAAATGCAAGGTAGATGTTTATACATTCTAATGAACATGCTTAATCCCCTCCCATCTCTCTTTATTCAGACCTCTCTGATACAAAATTTCTTTCTCTCTGACATAGGCCCACTCGATATTCAGTCCTATGCTGAGCATGGGAAGTAGGAAATTACCCATGATCATTTTATTCTTTTGTGCCTGCTGGTTTGGTTACTGTTAAGATGTGCTTGCTTTTTAAGCTGACCAGTGGAGGTTGTGGTTTTAGCTGTGACTGGGATACTTTAGACCAGGTTTGGGAAAAGTATGGAGTGTCTGTGTGAACATCAACTGAAGGTACAAATGGGTTTGGCTATTGGTGTAAAATACTCTGCCATGTCTCACTGTTTGCGCTAAGAACATAAGAAATAAGAATATCTGTAGGTCATACAGCTCATTGAGCCTGTTCCACCATTCGGTAAAATCATGGCTGAATTTCTACATTAGTTCCACTTTCCCACTCTGCTTCCACATTCCTTAATGCCCAAAAACTTTCAACATTAGTCTTGAACATATTTATCAACTGAGCATCTACAGCCCTTTGAAACATTCAAAGTCTTAGAATCCTAATTCCAGACCTGAATCACCATCTCGCTTATCCTGAGACTATATTCCCTAATTCAAGATTCTCCAGCCTGGTGAAAAAGCCTGTCAGCGTTTACCCTGTCAAGCCCATTAAGAATTTTTATATATTTTATTGAAATAGCCTCTCATCTTGTAAATTCTAGGAAATATGGGCTTAGTCTTCATAGTGTCTATTACTTGGACAATCCTCTCATTCCAAGAATCAATCTAGTGAACTTTTCTGACACCCCTCGCTAAGGCAAGCGTATCCTTCCTGAGGTAAGGAGGCCAAAACTGTAGACAGTATTCAAAATGTGGTCTCACCAGTACTTTTTCTAATTGCGGCAAGTTTCCAATCCCCTTGCAATAAAGTCTGATATAATATTTCTGTTCCCAATTCTTTTCCGTATTTACACATAAATCACAAAAAATTAACATGTACACATTCTAAAACCGTCTGAAAAGCAACATTAATTAGTGTCTCACTTTAGAAAAAAATGTTTTTCTATTCTTCCTACTCAAATGAGTAATTTCACATTGCTCCACATACTCAGGTCAGCTTTTTTCTCAAGCTTTGTTAATTTATTTTATCTCTATGCTTGTTATTGTGTCCACCTTAGAGCTTACTTTCCCACCCAGCTTTGAATCATCAACAAACTTGGGCATTGACACTCAGTCCTCTCATTTAAGTCTTTGATACTGATTATAAATTATTGAGGCCTGAGCACTGAACCGTGATGCTAGTTACAGCTTGTCCAACTTGAAAATGATCCCTTTGTACTATTTCCTGTCTTCTGTCCATTAACCAATTGTCAATCCATGCATGGATTGAGATAAATGATCCTCACAAGGATTGATGAATTCTGTGACACTCTGCTTGGATCTTTACTGTTGCATTTTAGTGGCATGAACTATCCCAACTCTCTGAATTTCTGTCAGAGCAAGGCCATTAAAGCATCTATCAGAGCAATGCTAAAGATGCTGTTAATTTTGGACAACGTTACCATACGTGGGAGTTAGCCAACCTAGGAGTGTGATCTTTGGAATTTTGTCTGTATTATGTTTATTTATTTATTAACATGTCTGACCAGATGATGAGTGAGTGTTAGATGCAGTGATTTTGTTCAACTAAATATTTGCAATGAAAATGTGTGTTTTATTTTGTTTTATTTAGCAACACAGAGAGATGTGGTGAATACATTTCACTTAGGTTATTTAAGATTAAATCAATCACATATTTTGAGTACCTGCACAATGCTGTTATGTCATGTTTTAGTTGAGAATGAGAATAATTAAGATTTATGTGGCTACATTACAGCGTAATGTTTGTACCACTAACATTGAATGTATGACATGTCGTTGCTACTTTATTGCTACTTCATTGACAATTTATCGATTCTAACTATATTTTCTCCTTTACAGTATGGGGACTATGATCCTAATTTCCATAAACCTGGTTTCCTGGCTCAGGATGAGCTACTTCCTAAAAGAGTAAGTTCTGCAATGTTAATTGGAGCATCTTATTTTTGTTGTATACTACTACATATTAATTTATTTTAATTTAAATGCAGAACATTTGTTTACCCAGATCAGTCTCATGTCACAAGGTAATCGTAGAATCTTACAATGATACAACGCTTTGTGTGTGCGTGCGTGTGTTCGAGACATCAAATTAATCTAGCTCTTTGTTCAAGTATTTATCCAAGTTTCTTTCAATGTTTTCCAGATCACAACAGCTCGTGTGTAAAACCATGTTTCCTCATGTTGCCTCCACTTGTCTGTTTTAAATTATTTTAGTAGTAGTTTACATAAGAACTAGGAGCAGGAGTAGGCCATCTGGCCCCTCGAGCTTGCTCCGCCATTCAGTAAGATCATGGCTGATCTTTTTGTAGACTCAGCTCTACTTACCCGTCCACTCACCATAACCCTCGATTCGTTTACTGTTCAAAAGTTTATCTATCCTTGCCTTAAAAACATTCAATGAGGTAGTCTCAACTGCTTCACTGGGCAGGGAATTCCAGATTTACAACCCTTTGTGTGAAGAAGTTCCTCCTCAACCCAGTCCTAAATCCGCTTCCCCTTATTTTGAGGCTATGCCCTCTAGTTTTAGCTTCACCCACAAGTGAAAACAACTTCCCTGTTTCAATCTTAGCTATTCCCTTCATAATCTTGTATGTTTCTATAAGATCTCCCCTCATTCTTCTGAATTCCAAAGTAAAGCCCCAGTCTACTCAGTATCTCTTCGTAAGTCAACCGTCTCAACTCAGAATCAAGCTTATGAATCTCCTCTGTACCCCCTCCAGTGCCAGTATATCCTTTCTTAAGTAAGGAGATCAAAACTGTTCACAGTACTCTAGTTGTGGCCTCACCAGCACCTTATACAGGCACAACATTGCCTTGCTGTTTTTAAATTCCATCCCTCTAGCAATGAAGAACAAAATTCCATTTGCCTTCTTAATTATCTGCTGCGTTTTCAAACTAACTCCTTAAGATTCCTGCACAAGGATACCCAGGTCCCTCTGCACAACATCATGCTGCAATTTTTTTACCATTTAAATAATAATCCATTTTGCTGTTATTCCTTACCAAAACGGATGACCTCACATTTACCAACATTGCACTCCATCTGCCAGACTCTCACCCACTCACTTCAACTATCTGTATCTCTTGGCATACTTTCTGCGTCCTTTGCACACTTTGCTCTGCCGCACATCTTAGTGTCATCTGCAAATTTTGACACACCACTTGGTCCCCAACTCCAATTCATCTATGTAAATCGTAAACAATTGCAATCCCAACACTGATCCCTGAGGCATACCACTAGTCACTGATCAACCAGAAAAACACCCATTTAACCCCACTCTTTGCTTTTACATGTTTCATAAAATTCTAGTGAAAGATTGTTACAGAACCTTGAATATCAGGTAACTAGGCGGTTCACCAGACATTGATTTAAGGAGTGGAAAACATGAACTTCAGGGTATTATTATACTGTGGAGATTGAGTGAATTGAATGCTGGAACCCATACAATTTCCGATGAGCAATATTAATAGAAGGGCTCTGTCAGTATGTTTAGTGCTTTAGCCTCGTCAAAGGATAAGTAAGGTGGGGAGGAAGCTTATTAAGACCCACTCTTTGAGGTAGCACTGCAGTTTGCATTGGGCATCTTTGCCAGGATCACAAGACTGGGCATCAGTAATATACAGTATTTTATATATACTGTGCACAAAAGCTAATCTTTCAAAGGATAATGCTTTTTGAAAATTGACTTTTATATTGCATGTTTTAGGTTCTTAAGCAATATCAAATGACGGCAGATATGTGGGAAGAAAAAATAACAGCTTGGTATGCTGAACACCGAGGAATTACCAGGTAAGCATCGCTAACTGTCAATCTTCTATATGTATCTACATGTAATCTGTATGTTTATTTTGACTTCTGCAGCATTAAGATCTTCAGCATCCAAAAAATATCCCTCGGTCTTTGTTGCTCATATCACATTAGCTGCTTCTTCACAATTGCCCTAATCGTCACAACCATCACAATGGGGTAAACATGATGGTGCAGTTCAATGGTAATATCATTGGATTAGCAATGTGGGGACCTAGGCTGATGCTTTGGAGACTTGTTCAAATACCGCCACAATAGCTGGTGCAATTTAATTCACTAAATAAATAAAATCTGGAATTGAAAGCTAGTCTTAGTAACAGTGACCATGAATTTATCACTGATGAGAGATGGTAGAGTAGTGGTAATGTCACTGGTCTGGTAATAATCCAGAAGTCTAGAATGATGGGTTCAAATCCCACTACAGTAGCTGATGGAATTTAAATTCAATTAATAAATTTGGAATTATAAAGCCATGATGGTAACTATTATTGATTGTTATTAAAAAAAAACTATCTGGTTCACTAATGTCCTTTCAGGAAGACCATCCTTCTGTCTTGGTCTATTTGTGACTCCATATCTACAATAATTTGGTTGTCCCTCAAATGTTATCTTGAAATGGCCTAGCAAGCCACTCAGTTCAATAATAATTAGGGACCCACATCTCATGAAAGAATTAAAAAAAACTTGGAATCTTGTCATTCTGATGGCTCATGTTTTATACATATATCAAAATACAAATTTCTTGCTATAATTTATTAAAGCTAATTTAAATTGAGGAACACGGTAAAATAAAAGAAAGTAATTGTGTGCATAAAAATAGATTCATTTTATATATTTATCATTTTACAGGAGAAGGCCTTTAAAATAAGACATTTCAGACAATATGTTTGTTTTGTAATTTCCAGTTCTTGCAAAATGGTCTCAGACAAATCTTAAAGAAAGGGAAAAAAACAATTTGAAAGATAATGTAGAGAAAAATGCAGTCACATACGTCAAAATTCCAACTTGTCATTTTTGTATCAAACAATGAATCTGTTTTGCAATGCAATCAAATTTAAGTCTGATGTTAAAAATTGATCATGCATTGAACAATCCATAATCAATTCAGAATCCATCAGCCATGTGTGCTTGGTATTTTAATCTAATTAATTAAGCTAGTTTCTTAATAACAAAAGCAAGCAACCTATTTGAAAAGCAACACAGCGTGCTTTTCAACTGTTCCAAATAATGCTGCTGTCATAAATAAACATATGTTTCCGAGCAGGTCTTTCTTGAGATTTTCACTACTTGTTGCCAATGTTGTCTTAATGAAAATGATTAAATTTAATCATTTTCCACTTCTCATTTAATGCTTTTCTTTGTTTTCGACATAAACTTTAGCTGGGTATATGTGCTGCTGTGATTTGTTACCTCTGTGGGTGTAATAAATTGTGTTTGCTGCATATAAAGGTGACCTTGAGGCTTTTTTCTCCTTTTAAGGTGAATCTAACTTCAGTTATTAGTTCAGACTTGATGAAGCAATTGAAACTCAAATGGCGCATTTTACTTATTGATGTTGTTGGAATTTGAGTAGGTTTCTGAGAGTATGGGAAAGTGCACAATTTTACTGCAATACAAGGTGGTTACTTAGAATTAATTCAATCCCTGGTTAATTTTTGAAGTTGCTTTTCTTTCTCCTTCAGTTAGAATAGATCTTGGCTACCTTTACAGCATTTAACATTAGCACTGGATATATTGATGAATCACGAGATAGTTAAAATAAAGATACTCCTCCCAAAATAACGTCTTGTTATGATGGCATTGAATAATTCAATATGTATCATGCTTCTCACTAATGAATCAAGGTGGAAATAATGTGACTATAATGCCATGAAGCATTAAGAACATTGATGCCTAGTCTTTGTTGATTTATAACGTTTTGTTTACAGAAGCATATATTGCGTAACACCTCCAATTAAAAGCAACCATTCTTTCTGCCTGCTCTCCACATATAAATATGCGTATATCATATATGTATATTGTAAGCGCTGCAGAGTTTCCAGTTAATTGTTACTACTTGAATATTATTAATACGCAAGTAATATGAATTAATGCTAATTGCCCTATTTTTGTACAACTTTATATTTTTGCTATAATTATTTTTGACAGAGATGAAGCTGAAATGGAATATTTGAAAATTGCACAAGACCTAGAAATGTATGGGGTAAACTACTTCCCAATCACAGTAAGTATTGTTCTAATATCAGAATTATAACATATGCATGAACTCAGGCAAAAAAAACACTTTAAAAAGATAAAAATTCAACTCTGAATATAATATTCACCTTTGAGGCCTTAGACATTGTGTTAATAAGGTTTTCATCAACCCGTATTTCTGTAGACTGCAGTTTGTGCCACCAGTGCATTGTGTGTGGCGAAGGAAAATTATTATTATACTTTTTTTATGCAGAAATCATAGAATCCTATTGTGCAGAAGAAGGCCATTCGGCCCATCCAGTCAGCACTGGCCACAATCCCACCCAGGCCTTATTCCCATAACCCCATTCATTTACCTTAGCTAGTCTCCCTGACACTAAGGGACAATTTAGCATTGCCAGTCCACATCTTTGGACTGTGGGAAGAAACTGAAGCACCTAGAGAAAGCCCACGCAGACGTGGGGAGGATATGCAGACTCCATGCAGACAGTAACCCAAGGCAGGAATCGAACCCAGGTTCCTGATGTTGTGAGGCAGCAATGCTAGCCACTGCGCCATCCCAATAACATATAAAAGATTTCCCTTTACAAGAATGTTGGACTACATAAAATTCGTATCTATGATAAATTAGGATATGTTTTGTAAATTCTCCTCTTTATGCTAGCAAAATGTAATTTTTGATCAGTTTTCATTACATTTGCTTAATATCTAGCCATTTTCTCTGCACTCTTTATAAATTTCTTGCTGGAATTATAGTCCAAAACCATTGTAATTTCTGGTAGTTTACCTAAATGAACCTTATTTTTATATGATTCATGATGGCATGGGCAGCATTACATTTAAAGCCAATGCCATCTTACATGATGGCCATCCACATGCATGTTTCTAATTCGGCACATAAGATAGCAATGAAAACTCTGGTTGTTTTCTTCCCTTGTCCTGATCCAGAGCTGCTGTTGTGTGGCTGTTGACACACCAGTTTAATGCTATTTCAACACAGACCTGGTTTGAAACTTGGGTCCTTCCTAGTCTCAGCTTAACTACTCGTTATTTAAGACACAAGCATAATGGACCAAAAGTTAGGGGCCTTATGATATTGTTTTGTGATTCTATGACAAGTACCAAGATCCCCACGAGACAGTTTTCACATTTTGTCAAACTCACAGAAGGACTGGATAGTAGGATTTGTAAATTCTTTCAGTGAAAAGTCCGGAGTGGCATGGTAGCATAGTGGCTAGCATGCTGTTTCACAGCGTGAGGGACCCAGGTTCGATTCCTGGCTTGGGTCACTATCTGTGTGGAATTTGCATGTTCTCTCCATATCTGTGTGAGTTTCCTCCAGTTTCCTCCCACTTTCTGAAAGATGTGCTAGTTAGGTGCATTGATCCAAACGGTGCTGGACTGTGGCAACCTAGGGAATTTCAAAGTAACTTCATTGCAGTGTCAGTGTAAGCCTTACGTGTGACTACTAAATAAACTTTAACTTAAAATCAAATATATATCTGTAGAATGAATGATATCAATATAGATTAGCTATTGTAACAGAATTTTTGTATGTTTATTTTTTTCTGCCCTTGTAAACTATCCTGGATTATGTCTTATAAATGGAACTCGCTTCCCTTCACCAGGAAAGGGAGGATCTTGATCTTAATGTTCCCACTGTTTAACATCTTTCAGTCTTTACATTCCCATAAATAGAACTGGAGAAATTATTGTTTTGCAATTAGGTGCATCTTTAAAAGTTAACCAAGGCTATATCCATCATTGTCTAAGCCCATGGTTGGATGAAATAATGTTTATTTACTGCTATAAAGATTGAGCTTTGCATCAGTATTGATGAATTAATGGAGAGCAAGTGGATAAATCTCCCTCCACACCCCCCCCCCCTCCATTTAGCAGTCAATTTTCAGCAATATATGTGGATTTTTATACAATATCCAATGAGAAATTTGGCTTTTGACATCATCTGAATGTCAATGAGGAGATTCTCAGCCCCCACACAGATCAATCTCTCAAAATGCCATCAATTTGCTAGGCCAGTTTGTTTGGCATCAATAATACTTGCTGTATTAAGGAGTGGGGTGAAGTTCAATAAAACCAAAATCTTGTTGGAGTGCTTTCAGATGAAACCAATTTAAATTGATAAGGCACTAAAAGAACTGGTGCTTTGAATTAATTCAGATATGGAAACATCAGGTTTGCCCAGGTAAAAGTTTTAATGAGGATAAAAGAAAGAAGCAGGAAAATTTTGATAAAAAATAAATGACACAAAATGTAAAATCTTAAGCTATAAGTGAAAATAAACCAATGAGGCAAATATGAATGGAATAAATAAATATAAATAGTAGTGTCATTGCGTTTTACAGCACAGAAGGCGGCTCTTAGATCCATCATGTCTGCGCCAGCCATCAAGCATCATATTCTAATCCCATTTTCAAGCATTTGGTCCAATAGCCTTGTACGCTATAGCGTTTCAAGTGCTCATCTAAATGCTTCTTAAATGTTGTGAGGGTTCCCGTCTCTACCATCCTATCAGGCAGTGAGTTCCAGATTCCCATCACCCTCTGAGTGAAAATGTTTTTCCTCAAATTCCCTCAATCTCCTATGCTGGATGTTAAATCTCTGCACCCTTGTTACTGATGCCTCTACTAAGGGGAAAGATTTCTTCCTATCTAACCTATCTGCGCCCTTCATAGTTTTGTACATTTCGATCAGGTTTCCTTTCAGCTTTGTCTGCTGTAAAGAGAACAACTCCAGCCTAACCAGCCTCTCTTAGCTGAAACACTCCAGCCCAGGCAACATCCTCTACACTCTTTCTAATGCAGTCTCATCCTTCCTATAATGTGACGACCAAAACTGCAAATAATACTCTAGATGTGGCTTAACAAACATTTTATATAGCTCCGTTGCAATCTCTCTGCTCTTGTATTCTGTGCAATTGTAGATAACAAAATTACATTTCCTTTTTGTATTCTCTGGTATGGGCCAAAGGAACAAGCAGGCTAATAACTAAAATGTTAAATTTGAGTTTGATTTTAAAAATTAAATTGAGTAAATGTTTCAACATTCAGTATCCTTCATTTTGGTATGCAGAATGCCTCTATATTAAGATGTTAAACAGTGTGCATCTTCAGTTTATATTGTGTCCTTGGTTTTGTGATAAGGTAATGTTATGTTAGGAAGTTTGATAATGCAAGTTTTTTTTTAATGTCTGACTTCAATTTAATTGAGAAGTGGGAACCCTCCAATTACTTCAGCAGTTTGGAAATGCCACTTTTATCTACTGTCTAGTAATTAGATACTTCGATTAGTTTCTACTAAAACTCAGTTACCCAGGTGCTCTTATTTGTGAGGTGAACAAAGGACAGCAGTCAATTCACAGTTTAACCCATTTTTATTAACAAATCCTTAATAAACAAACTTTACAAAAATGATTCTCAGTTCACACAATAATTTAATATTTTTTGTTATCTGTCTGAGATTTCTAATGAATTTTGATCTATGTTTGCATTCAAGCTTGGCCTATCTGAATTTCCATCAGGCCTGGCTGTGGAGGTTGTTCACTACTGTTTAATTTAGATTTCCAATTCTGTGGTAGGCCGACTTGCTCAGGCCTTTGGCCATTTGGCCACATATCAGAATGTCAGGGACAAAGCAGAATATTCAATTTGTCTCGAAAAGCTGCAATTTGGTAAGTTCCCTGGGTGACAATACTCTACCTTTAAGAAATGTATTTGGATCACTTTCTTGTGCAGGATCTGTTTTATTATTTTGTTTTGTTTGCATCTAGTAGCCCCATTGTTCCTGCAGCAGCATAATTTTTTTTTGCTCAAGTATTTGTTTTAATCTGGACTAATGCAGGGTTGTTATTTTAGTGTTTCCCCCTGGGGCTTTCCGGAGTGGAGCTTTGATTAGATGATTGACTGGGGCTAGGCTCACAGAGAAAACCCCAGGTCAGTTGTTTTTTGGGGGCTCTTGAGTCTTTGAGGTCTGGGACTGGGATCTGGCAGAAACTAAGTCTCTTTCTCAGAAGTTCCGCTGTTTGTGGATATATTCTTCTCCAGAAATTGATGTGTGGTGGTCGGAAGACAGGTTTCTTTCTGTATTTGTCCAGAGGGATTAAAAGACTGGAAATCCACCATCCACATGAACGTATTTGTTTTTGGTGCTAATTGGTTCTGAAGTAGGATTTGTGTCTATGGGAATATTGTTTGTATTAGAACTATAGAGATCGGTAGCTGTTAATAATTATACTTTGATATGTTTAAGTATTTTAATTGTTAAAAGTTATGCTAATTCTTTTTGTTGTATTCTAATTATGTTCTTAAATAAAGTTTGCTATCATAAAAACTTTCTAGTGGGTCAGTCAAATCTTACCTCAAGCAAAACATCTTATGCTCGCCATAGTGCCAATATCAGATAAAATTACGGTCTAGGCTAACTTCATAACATATCTTGGAGCTTCTGATCTTGTCCTAACACCTATATGGTGATTAAAAACAAGTACTAATAGTGTCCAAATCACAAGGTATACATTGGTACAAAGCTGCAAAATGTTGCAGAAGTGGAAATCTGGAATAAGAACAAAAAATACTAAAAACCATTAGCAGGTCAGGTAGCATCTGTGGAAAGAGAAGTAGAATTAATGTTCCCAACTTGGAGGAATTCATCAGAACTTGAGGTGGATATTAATATGTGGATTAATTTCTCTGCCAGCAATGTTTTTTTTGGTGTTAAAATATTTTAAACGTAAATTTTGTTTTAATATGATTTGAGGAAGAACAGGCTGTAATTACACACAAATAAATGTGCCAGTTTATAACGTTATTGTTGAACATTTTAAAAGCAAAACAAGAAGGATACAGACTTGCTGCTTGGAGTTGATGCACTTGGTCTTCATATCTACATCCCTGACAACAAACTCTCATCAAAGAAGTCATTTGCGTGGAGTGGGATCAGAAACATTTCCTATAGTGAGAAAGAGGTAGGGAAACAGTCAAATCTTTTTGTGCTTCCTTAGAGTTCTGTAAGTTAAAATTCCATTGGATATACGAAACACAATTATGCGTAATAGCATTTCTTTTCAGTGGGCATTCAAGTTGTATTAAATAAAATGCTAAATATAGTAACTTACATTTGTTAACTGTAATTAAGCATTTGGGAAATACTTTTGAGCAAAACCTGAATGCTTCTGTCAGTCACAATTAAGATTTGAACTTTAATCTGAATATATGTCTGTTTTATAATGACCTCTGATTTTATTGTATTTGTAGACCTTCTTATGGTAATTTAGTGTACCACTATGGTGTTTAGCAACCGAGCCCTTGTTTGTATTTCTTTGGGTTATGCCATAAAAAGAGAGAGCTACTACTTAATGTAAACACAAGAAAATTTGTGTAGTTGGGGAAAAGAAACAAACACAAAATAATGTTGTATTCTGTTTGCTATCAGCTACTTCTCTCCATGACGAATTAAGTGATTTTGGCATACCTTTTTTAAAATTTAAAAATCCCAATTAAAATTTGTTCTTATAGCGGAACATGGAAGTTGCAAGTGCTGTTTTGGAGTTGGTTAAGTACCAAGTTTACTTTCCATGTACAAATAAGCTATGACATATCTTAAGTAACCACTTCTATACTATAAAGTTTAGCAGAATTAATTGACATCTTTCTTGAAATCTTGCTATACCTGAGTAAACTATCTCTACATTCAAATTTGTCATGATTTAATAAGGATGTTGCCATACAATTTTAGCTTCTTGGTGGCTAGAACAAGGATATAATATAACCTGAAGCCTGGTTTTGAAATACTGTTAAACACCTTTTAATATACTACACTGAATTTTCTACACAACCTAGAGATAGAATGAAGCCTCCCACATTTCCTCCTCCCAATGTACATTTTGGAAAAAAAAATTAAAGCAAATTTAATGCAAACCTTTTTTTTTGCTTTAACAGTTTACTATCAAACCCTTAGACAAAAAAGCAGAAGTTTTCAAGTTTTACTCATCACAGTTACGAGTGAACAAATTGGTGAGTTTATTTCCTGTAACAGTTTAAATCTACAGCTTTTACCCTTAACCTGCGTATTTCACATTCTTACATGTGACTTCTTATGAGTCCTAGCTTGGTTGAAATTAGTATGTAATGATGTGGGGATTACATTTGCTTTCCTACTGTTGCACAATACTTTGGAGCACTATTGTGCTCTGCCACTACAAATGTAACTGTTGTATTTTTGGAATTTTGGATTTCATATCAATCTAATTTGTTTTGTTATAATCATGGCAGCCTTCCATCTTGTGAAACTTCTTACTGTGCTTACCCCAGTCCAGCACTGGCAGCTGCACATCATGGAATTCGTTTTACAGGTCTTTCCACACTCTGTACTGAGGAGTGCAGTAAAGGCACAGTCTTGTGGACTTGCAGTTTGGTGTTCTCAGTTGGATTGCTATTGTTCCACACACTTTCAGTATGTTGTATGCTTACAATAAATGTAAATGCAAATTGTTTCAAATGGTGGTAATAGGGATGGCCAATCTAAAGTTATATTGTGTTGCGATATGCAGTCACTAATCATAAGCACCATTAAATCAGGTTGAAGTCATAAGTTGCGATCAGAGAAGTGCAATATTTTTTGCTGTCTGCAACTTCGGAATAAATCCTATTTGTGACTTGTATCTCACTTTATTCTATGTACTACTTGTGTTGCAATTAACACTTTAACTTTGACTATCATTCATCTGGAGTCAATTGAGATTCAAGAACAGAGGCAATCTGGGTTACTGCTGTTAGCATGTTCTAGTGTTAATGTATTTGGTAATAATACAAATATTCCAGTATATGCAAGGTTGAAGACACTTGGAGGAGAATCATTTAAAAATACTTGGCCTGCTTAAGAAATTATAAACTTATTTTCATTTTCATAAGAATTGAAAGGGCTTTGTTTAAGAGGTACACTTTCAAGAAACATGTTTTTGGAATGTGGATTAAAGGAAGCCAACAAATCACTGTGCAAACCGTTCCTTTCCTAGCATGTAGAATGCTGTGGAAATCCAGATGAGAGGAGAATGGGAACTTACCAGATGCTCAGTTTACTCTGGGAAAGTCTGACAGGTTTCATTTTGTTTCTACAAAGCTAATCAGATTGTTCATCATGGCTATATGTTAACATTCCTCAATTTCCGCAACATGCACTATAAAGCAAAACGAAATCAGTTTATGGTAAAGTAGTCATTTGTACACTCCCCTCAAGTTACTGAGATGTCACTTGTTGCTGTCTATTTACAGATTTTGCAGTTGTGCATTGGAAACCATGACCTGTTTATGAGAAGAAGGAAAGTGGATTCAATCGAAGTCCAGCAGATGAAAGCTCAAGCCAGAGAAGAAAAGGCTAGAAAAAAGGTGACTTATATATAAATGATGTATAAAGTCTTCATTTAATACTGGTCCATTGATTTGATAGCGATATTTTCCCTAAAATGTGGATTTTTCAGATGGAACGCCAAAGATTAGCCAGAGAGAAAAAGTTGAGGGAAGAGGCTGAACGGGCAAAAGAAGATCTGGAAAGAAGGCTTTACCAGTTACAGGATGAGTCTCGGCTAGCGAATGAAGCCCTTGTGAGTTTTCTCATTTAACCTTTTATGCTTTGCAGTATAGCCTACATCCATCCAATTTAAAATGCTCAAAACGAAATTC
This sequence comes from Sphyrna mokarran, assembly GCA_024679065.1. Lineage (NCBI taxonomy): Eukaryota > Metazoa > Chordata > Chondrichthyes > Carcharhiniformes > Carcharhinidae > Sphyrna > Sphyrna mokarran. The sequence continues at coordinate 31,361,761 of JAGIQG010000022.1, read as the reverse complement.
AGAGTGATGTTAATCATGGTGTTCAATGCAGAAAGCTTATGCTAATATCAATAGTTCACATGTTTCAAAATACATTAACTGTACAGTATGAACTTAGGTCACACAAAATTTTAATTGAATTAACATAATTGTATTAATCATCATAGCTGTTGACGTAGTTAGTATACTGCAGCATATTAGATGAATGTTTCTTAACTGCCTGGATTTATGGAAACGAAAGATTCTTGTAAGGACAGGAAATTATTTTTCAGACGTTTATTGACAAAATAATGGTCAGTAGACAAGGGAAATGGACTGAATGTGAGATAATTCAAAGCTGTTAATGCCATGCCAACATAGGAATGGCATGGGTTTGGGAGCAAATTTCTAAGCTTGGTTTTATATTAGCTAACTGGAAAAACAAAGGCTGTTTGGGAATGAAGCTGCAGTGACATGGCAAGGGGTCATTAGCTGGCTGCCAGAAATCATGATGTAGAGATGCCAGCATTGGTCTGGGGTAAACACAGTAAAGTCTGGCAACACCAATTTTAAATCCAACCGATTTATTTGATAGTAAATCTGCAAGCTTTCGGCCTTTGTGACCTTCGTCAGGCGAATGAGGTGTTCTGGTCTCCAAAAGCACCCAGAAATCAACTTCAATCTTACAGAGGCTAAATAAAGCTTTTTGAAAGCATATCAGCAGCTGGGACCATTTACCAGCAATCACAGCCCCAGTTCAGATACCAACTGACATCCCCTACCTTAAGGACTGGCTGCCACCAATCACAGCACGGGCTTGAGTACCACTTGACATTCCCTATCTTGAGGATTGGCCGTCAGCCTATCATAACCTATATTCAGGCACCACCTGACCTTCCCGGGTTTAGGCACTTACTCCCATCCATGGAAAAACCCAACTAGCATAGGTGGAGGAAATATTGATGGAAAAATCCAAACAACCTGCAGACCGCATGATCAGTGCTCCAGTAATTCAAGTTGATGCTCTTGCAGACTGGGGAAGGACACTGATTATGAGTCAAGATTAGATTCAGTTGAGACTGGTAGGATGCTGGCATAGTGATTAATTGGTATTATTAATGTAAATTAGTGTTGGATTGAATTGGTGGTTTCTGGGTGGACTGTGGTGTGTTGCAAATTACCACCCTCTGAGAGCAGCTGGTAGGAGAAAGAATTGTTGAGACTGTAATGAAACTCTCAGCATCACAGGCCATTTCTCTAGTTTCACCCACTCATGCCACACCACTGCCTTTCTGTGTTGTCACTTCCACACAAAGCTGGAGTATGTTCCACCGGAGTTAGAAATCCTAACTTCTTTACCTCGTGCCTTCCCAACTGATTATATAGTACCTCCACCTCCTCCTTGCCCTCTGCTCGTATGGGAATTAAATTCCACTTACAGCGTGTGACTCTGGTTGTATATCAAACATTAAAGTTAGTGCACAAAAGGGTAAACAAACTTGTACCTAATTTCAGGAATATGAGCTATTGGGGGAGATGAAGAACTTTTGAGTTGTTTACTGTGGAGAAGAGAAAGCTGAGGGAGTTATCGTACACATTTTCAAATTCTTAAAGATTGTTGATACACTTAGCTCTGGTAATATGTTCAAGATTGCACAACAAGATTAAGTTTAAGATTTGTGAGGGAATGGGCAATTGAACATGTAACCATCTCCATAGAGACCGAAAACAGTTTGGAAAACAAAAAGGAATCCCCAAACAGCCCCAATACAAAAAAAAATCAAAGGATGAGATGTTAATTCTTAAAACTTATACATTAATTAACTATAGTCAGCATTATTCAAATGTTAAGTAGCAAATTACACTTGAATTAAAATAAATTTCAGTTTAAACCAATATCATAAATATGATGGCATACGTATGGAATCAAGAGCAGTCCCAAATTTCTTCTCTTCTTTCTGGTAAAGTGCTGCCACCAAGTGCAAACTTACAAGGGCATGTGTCAGCCATTCCACTCTTGGAGTTTTCATGATATACAATTATTACCAGCAAGACACACATTGGTTCCACTCTCCCTCCAGTTACCTGAGACCTGACAGCATTGATTTTCAGAAACTCTTTTATCTGAACCTTTAATAAGTCCCTGTTATGTCAGTTGTGTCGGCTCTGGTAAAACTGCCTTTTCTACAGATTTACTATTTCTCCCCATCAACTTTTCTACCAAACAGAAAATGCCTCTTCCTGGGAGAAATTCATTTCTGCTGCTGAATGTCTTTGTTTTCCTCCCACAACCCAAGGTGTTACCTGATTCCCAGTTATTTGTCTCTTTGCTTTTGCTCAACCTTGATCACAGACATGTTTTACTTTGGATTTGATGAGACATTACAAACATTGTGCAGACTTCAGCATTTGTGATAAGAGATATTGGTCTTGGAACTGGCCAGATGGAATGCAGAGTTGTGTACTTGCTGCTTCTTGTCAGTCCCTCTTTTTTAATATCATCTTCCTCGTGTATATTCTGATCAGAGTAGTTTGGAACAGACGACAAAAATAGCATTGTGCAAAGGTAAATTGCAAACCTTGATTTAAACACAAGCATGCATTTACTGTGATAATTCTTAACTTAAAGTTGATCCTGGCCCTCACGGAAACTTGATCCAAGATGCAACTTTTAGTATCGCATTAACATTCCCAAAATGTTAGTCACATTTACTGTTTCAATTAAATGGAATGGCTGGACCCATTAATCCAATCCAAACACCGAATGATCTATGTGATGTCTTTCCAAATGTTGGTTGATCAAATGTATACATATATTCTGCCTTCCAGCCTGGAGTAACCAGTTTTAGTTGGTCATGTACCATGACCAAAGTAAAGAAAGTCATAGACTATGGACAAAAAAGGCTTAAATTTTATCAAAGATATTGATATTCATTCTGGACATTAATGGTTTTTTTTAATCAGATCCGATCAGAGGAGACAGCTGATTTACTTGCTGAGAAGGCACAGATTGCAGAGGAGGAGGCCAAGCTGCTTGCTCAGAAAGCTGCTGAGGCAGAGCAGGAGAGGCAAAGGTTGGAGGTCACAGCTCTAAAGACTAAAGAGGAGAAGCGTTTAATGGAACAGAAGATGCGAGAGGCTGAGCTGATAGCTGTCAAGCTAGTGGAGGAATCGGAGAGGAGGTTCGTTAAATTACATTCGCAAGTTGGCCATTTTGCTGGAGGATAAAAAACAAATGCTATATAGGTTTTATTTAGAGACATCAAATGAAGGAAGAAATGAGTTGGCATTAAATGTTATAATTATATGACATTTCCTATAATTATCCAGCTTTATTTTCGCATTTCCCCCCTCCCACCCCGCTACCTTTTTACCATTACCATTTGCTGATTTACTCAATGTAAGACAAATTAGGAAGATAGAAATGTGTGAATCAAATATGAAGAAAGTGTCAATTTAGCATGGCCAACCCTCTCAACTCACACATCTTTGGAAACTAAGGGGCAATTTAGCATGGCCAATCCACCCTAATCTGTACATCTTTGGACACTAAGGGGCAATTTAGCATGGCTAAACCAGCACACCTTCACATCTTTTGGACTGTGGGAGGAAACTGGAGCAGCCAGAGGAAACTACATGCAGACATGGAGGGAGAAAGCATGCAAACTCCACGCCGTGACCTAAACCCGGGATATACTGGAAATTCAACTTAAAAGCTATCGAAGAAAGCAAAAAAAAGCCCTCACATCGAATTAATCTACAAATTTCACTACAACCATTTAGGTGGAGAGAATGCTTTGACAGGTTCTATAATCCGTGTGTTCGGCAGTAAAACAATAATTCATCGCAACACTTGGATTAAAGTGCAGGCTTCCGAGCAAGAGAGAAAGGAAGTTTGGCAAGGTGGGAGTCCTTACACACGTAACAGCAAATGCGGGTTTCAAAAAGGTTCACCGTCTTAACTTAGCAGAATAACTCTGAGGGAGGAGTGGCTGAGGTTAACTGCCATCTAACCATTTTAGCATAAACAAATATAGAGCTCTGGGTCGATGTTCCCTCCTGTTCCTTCACCCCCCCCCTTCCTCGAACTACAGAACAAAACAAAAAACTGAAAACAAGAATGATCAGAGAGAAGCATGGTAAGTGCAAAGTCATTAAACTGTTTCCTGTACCACCCTATAAATCTTGGCTCTCCTCTTGGTGGATAATGACATCTCCAGAATCTGCCTCTCCATTAGTGAGCTTTTTGATTGTCCCTCATTATGTACATGTTTCTCCTAAAACAAGACTTAGGAAATATGGCAAAGGGTTTTAGTTGAAGTATGCTCCCGTGTGGTAGCAAGCAGCTGATGTAAATGATCTGATAAGAATGAGGAAATGGAGAAAGGGATTTCAATGGTGTGTGTAGAATTAATTGTTGTCTTGGAGATGATGACATGTACTATAATCCCGAGTTAGTGCCTTCACCTGAGCTCCTCACCCTTAACATATGAAGAATTATTTGTGCAGTTTTTGATTTTTGAAGATGTGATCAAGGAAGGAATGGGAGAATGCATTGCCTGTTATGTTATTAGTGCTCATTAACAACATTGAACTCTTTCTAATACTTGTGCATACTTCTGAGACTGAGTGAAATGGCACGTAGAGTTGCTGCGCTTGCCCCATTGCATATGGGACAATTTTTTTTAAGGCTTCCTACTATGGAGATTAAGCAGGTTTTCTCTCCTTTCGTGAATCTCATCTGGGAGATTCATCCGATTAAAATCGGGAACTTCTCTCTTGCATCTCCCTTTCTGGTCTGCCTCTACAAGATCCTCCACTGGAATACATTCTTTTGCAAGTGAAATAAAATCGCACACAATCCATCCTGTCTAATTACCTGACAATCATCTCACTGAGGTACTTCCTTATTTGTTTGCTTCTTCCTCAACCAGCTATTCATTTTTAGCCATTTTTGGTTTTTTGAAGGCTCAACTCTTGTTTCCAAACCCATCTGGTGCTTTACTCTTAAATGCCTCATCCCTTAAACTTCTCACCTCAATTAGAAAATATCTTAATTTTCTATACCTGAGACAATACAACCAGCCCTCCTAAGTGCCAGCCACCAAATGTTGATTACCTTTTGATAGGGTTTAGCTAAGATGAAACATTAGGTCAAGTCTGGGATGGATGCAATGCCTCATCCTGTCAGCTTGGATCTTGCTTAATCAAGTCCAAGATGGGATGCAATATCTTATCAGTTTGGACCTGGTTTGTCCCTCATGTGGAGGCCATGATTGGACTTTGAATTAGCTTTTTCTGATTAGAATACCGAAAGATACCAATGTAATTTAGATTGGCTTTTTCTGAACATGTTGTAGAATGGGATTTATGCTACTAAACCACTGGGGGATGTTCATGTAAGCTGCCCTGCTAGCACTGTAGCAAATTAGTAGGTCCAAAGCCCAACTCAGCAGGGCAACACCAGTTGTAATTGGTCATGTGGGGGAGAGCAGCAGCCAAAAGGCCAGAGTTGATGCCCACTTATATAGCTGTTCTGTTACTGATACTACTTCGAGGTACAAAACCTGGAAGATAAGGGACCTGCCATGGGGATGTACCCAAAACATATTGATAATCTGGTCCATTAACTTTGGGTGTTTTAAGGCCTTGAGAGGTGCATGGGTGCACTGCATCTCTCGGAAACCCAGACAAAGCAGAACAGGAGAAGAAATGGTGATGCTGTGAAAGTCACAGATAGCATTTAGCATGGATTCACCTATGTGGAAAAAACAGTTATGAGGAGAAACTTGATATAGTGGTCCTATCTCCTCTAGATTCAAATGGCTTCCTTCTGTCCTATGAACTCTAATAATGCTATGGGCTTAAAATCAGAAGCTTGTTTTGCAGGGAATTTAAGTGCTGGACCCACATCCTGCTCTTCCATGACTGTGTATGTTGGAACACTAAAGTGCTTTGTTACTGATCTAAAGAAGTTTAAAGTAATCAAGGAGCAGACATATATTGGTAACTTTTGTTATTTTAAGCTGCATTTGTTAGAAAATTAGGACACTCAGTTGTAACTTTCAGTCCAATTTGCACAATATACATTTTCGATGCTTTTTTTAAAGCTACAGATTTATGATCTCGTATATGACTTATGAAACATAATCAAGATTTTTAAAAAAAAAACATATCAGTTTTTTCACCCAGCCTTTGTCCACATAAATTCTTTATCACATGCTTTTTTTTATTGGTATCTTTCTGTACTTTACTTCTAATCAGAAAAGACCAGTTCAAATCACGTCCAATTATGGTCCCACAAGAGGCCAAATCAGACCCAATCTGACAAGACATTGCATCTCAACTTGGGCTCAATCAAACAAAATCCAAGCTGCCAGAATGAGGCATTGCACGCCCTCCCGAGCATCATCTTAATCATGCTTCATTTTAATGAAAAGTTCCCTACTAAAAGACGGGTAATCAACATTCTGTGGCTAGCGCTTAGGAGGACTGGATGTATTCTGTCAGGAATAGAAGACTAAGACATGATCTAATTGAGATGATAAGAAATGGTCTAATTCAGATATTTAAGATGATTTTAAGTTCTTGATAGGGCACCTAGAGAGACCTTATTTCTTCTGTTATTGAAGTCTGGATCAAGGATCTGTAGCTATTCAGATTTGATATCAGGAAGCACTTAAGGTGTTAAGAAATATGGAAGCAAGCTGGGTAAATAGAGTTTCACTCCACCATGATTTAATTGGATGGTGGAACAGGCTCAAGAGATTGAATGGCCACCTCTTCCAATGTTCCTCTTCAGGTGTTTTTGCAAGATTTCTTGAGAATGCTTCAGGATGACTTGTTCGATTTTTGTTCAGTGCATTTTTTTCCCTTTTGTGCATTTGTCTTAAGATCTCTATAATGCCTTTTCAGAAGCTTAGATAGGATATTATAGATAGATACATATTGTATTTCTGTTCTGTGAATTAATGCATTGGTGCTCTGCTGCCCTACTCATCCACTTCAGTTTTTTTTTAAATGTGTTTGTTACGTTCTTTGATTTTAAATGTCTTTATTTTAGGTCCAAGGAAGCAGAACAGCTAAAACAGGATTTAAATGAAGCCAGAGAAGCAGAGAGAAGAGCCAAACACAGACTGTTAGAGATTACAAAACCCAGTTATCCAGTACGTGCCAAAACATTTGTGTCAATTGTATATAAATTCTAGTCAACCAGCTCCAGTTTATTTCTTCCAAGTACCCAGGAATATTTTGTCTCTGGAAAACTCAGTATTGTGCATCATTAATACATCTTTTCACCATCCACATAAAGGTAGATAAATGAAAAGCCCTTTCTCTATCTGAATATTTCAATCTGTTTTACTTAGATGATCCCTTCATATTCTGCTCATCCCCCTGCTGATGTTGGTGATCTGAACTTAGAATCTGGGTCTTTTAAATTTGACTTCAAAGACACAGATATGAAGCGGCTCTCTATGGAGATAGAACGAGAACGGTATGTTGGTGGTACTTCCTTCTGCTATACTTCCCCTTGAAAATACTACAGTTACAGACGCTGTGCAAGTGTACTGTTTCTCAATTATAACAAATGGTTACACAATCAAACTAATGGTATTTGCTTTCAGACATTAATATAATCTATTGGTAAAGTCTGAAGCATTCCATCATAAAGCCAAATCACTTCAAGAGCTGGTTGACCACAACTTTGTGCCAGCACAATTTGATCAATACTCTTTATCATAATAATCACAGCACTAGTTTATTATTTTAATATGTATTTTTATACATTGCTTAATCTTTAAATGCAGAGAAGATGTTTATCTTTGTGGGGGAATCCAGCATCTGGAATCCTATATGTAAGATTGCCACTATTGAACCAATGAAGATATTCAGGATTTGAAATATGGAACTTGCTACCATATGGATTAGGTGAAGTATACATAAGGGAAGTTAGGTAATTATATGATCAGAAAGGGATACTTCAGTGTGTTTATAGGGTACAGTGAAAGAGACTGAGAATATAAACATCAGCATACACCTGTTAGACTGAATAACCTTTTTCTGTGTTGTAACTTTTATGATTATGTAATTTGAGGTTGCTATTAGAAAAAGGCAAAGAGCTTTGGGATTTAGTGCCCAAAACCTTGTTTAACTATCATACCACCATTTAATACAAATGGTTTTCAAAGGTACTCAGTCATTGTAAATCAATAGCCCTGAATTAAAGCATCATGCAAAACAGCATGACCAAGGACAAGAGAGAGGAGGGGGGACAGTAGGCTGGAGAGAGAGAGCATGTACAAAATTATGTGTATATACACAATAGCGCCAGAAGCAGATATTATGATGTTCAACAGCTTGCTCCTGGGCATCAATTCCTAGATTTACTGTGAATAGTGCCATAAAATGCTTTTAAAATATTGCATCTAGCAAAACTATTTTGTGTCTCAATTCATCTAACACTTCGTTCTCGAACTTGCCACTGTTAACTTGATGTGCAATGTTTAATTAAAATCAAATTTGTATAAATTCTCTATCATTAATTGGTTAATGTTTCCCACCTCGGGCAGTGTGTTGATTGCTGGCATACAAGTTTATTAATTTGGATTTGCTCATATATTAAATTGTTAGAATGGATTGGTGAAAAAAGGAAACTATTGACTTCACTCAAGAAAATTAAGCTTGTCTTTTTTTTCTTTATGCCCTGAAGTCTTTTCTATTCCAAAACTGTAATTTTCCTATGAATGGGCTTTCAACATAATTCCTGGTCTTTTCAACAATTAGCTTTTTGCCCATGCTAATTTGTTTAGTGTGTGCACTCAGCTTTTGTTCTACCATAACACTTATTGGCTTTCTGTTACTGAAACCTCTTGCTTAACAAGATCCTATTGACCTACTCCTGCTGATTCTGCCCATCCAAAACCTGATAAGACCCTCTAACACTATCTCATTGAGATACTTCCTCCACTTCATATTCAGATTGTGCTCCCCTTGGTGAGTTCCCAGATAGGAACCAGTTTAAGCATTTGCTGTAGTTTTATCCCAACCGTTGGCAACGCAGTTAGCAAACAGTGAAACGCATTAAGCATTTTGAGCATTGAAACCTAGTTTTTGGATGGTGTCTAGGAACTCTGTGGTGGAACTCCTTTTTAAGTTTAAAGAAAAGACCGATATTCAGCTGGATCATATGTCCCTTTAAATGTCCCCGGAACCAGACGTTATTCCACCTGTCGGACTTTGAGGAATGTGGTTGGTACCAAACCTATAGTAAGTTTGGGAAATGTTGGGCGATCATTTGGGTTTGTTGGTACTTAAGTGAAGATAATGCAATTGACAGCATTGTGGTAGAGATGCTGAGATTTTTCTGTGTATTTAAAAATGATTGATTTATTGAAGTGATTTTAACCTTTAACTTAAGTTTAGCTATAAAACATATTTAATTTTGCTTTTAGTATTTACAATATTATCTTTGGATGGTAATGGAACCAGGAACTTGCAAATTAGCAAAAAGGCATCAAATATTTCTTTCAATCATACTGGAAAATTTTGCAGTGACATTTACAATATTCTTAGCTTTCACTGTTTATGGTTTCCTTAGTGTGGAGTATATGGAGAAAAGCAAACACCTGCAAGAACAGCTGAAGGAACTAAAGACTGAAATTGAAGCTCTGAAACTGGAGGAACGACATGCTAATATGGGCATCCCTAATAATGAGAATATGGAATTTGATGAAAATGCTTACACGCCTCTCAGTAATGTGAGTTTTTTTTCACGAATGTGGATATTTATTGCTTATATACATATAGCTTCAATATTCAGGTTGCTAGAAGTAGAGAGATTTGGGCATGAAGCAGTCAGCTATTGGAGAAGAACAATTACAGCTAATTGGTGTTTTGCATAGGAAATGGTTAGGACTTGCTGTTAAAAGAGAAATGAAGCAGGCTGAGGGGAAACTACAGCCATCAGCGGATTGTTTGGTCACAGTCAGTTGTTTTGCTCTGAATGGATTTAGGGTACACAGTTGCAGCTTTACTCTTTAGGGAAGGGTATATCCAGAGATTTAACTGAGTATGGATTAATGATAAAAATCTTGTTCTGAGTCTGGAGTGGAAGAGTGATTATTGTTTTCTTGAGTTTATGTGATACTGTTAGGTCCAAGCTCAAGGTACCCAATTGATCATATGATTTGCTTGCAGCATCATCTCCAGGTATATTACCTTTACACTTGTTTAACAGATATAATGTGCTGACTTAGACCAATAGTCATGTCACTTAATATTTACTTTAATATGTTACAAGTTTTGTGTGCAATATATACTTGTATATGTACGTGTAAATTTTATATCCTTTCACTAGCTATAAGTTAGACCATGTGAGTTATGTTTATTATTTTAAGTTATTAGTCTAGTTACTAACTCATTGATCAGGATGAAATAGTTTTCAGTGATTTATCTTATTAAAAGCCCTTACCTATTTTGAACACCTCTTAACCTTTTATGTTCTGATGAAAAGAGCAGCAGTCTCCTCATTATAGACTCTCATTTCCAGTATTATCTTAGTTGAGTGTCTCCTGCACCTTCTTCTTGTCTGCTATACTCAGAGGGCAATCACCTAATGATTTTTCACTTTGAACATAACTTTGTAATGCGAGTGCTATTTCAGGAACCTCTGTCAAATTAAACCACAGAACTAAGATGAATCTAATTGCCTTGCCCCCAAAGTACACATAGCCAAAGTAAAAAAAACTGGTACACTGTTTTACTTTTTTTTGAATGTAGTATATGATTAAAATGTATTGTTTCCATAAAAGTTATGTATTAATGTGTAATTCAAAAATTATTTCAAGAATACAAGTAGAGTTTTTTTGTTTAATGAATGTAGAGGAAATGGGCCACTATGCTGTATTGAAGACTCCCTAATGTCCAACCTGAGTATTGCTTTAAAAGTTGCCAACATTATGCATTATGCAGTTCTTTCTTGCCTCGTGTAGTCATTGCAAAATAAGTTTTTAAGTTTTTTATTTCTTTTATGGATGTTTTACTGCTGCTGCTTGTAACTACTTCTGCAAGGCAATCTATCATGGTATGCTACACTCCTCTCCACCCTCTCACATCCATTGTAACTCACTCTGGCATCTGTCACCCAACTGTTGACTCTCATTCTGTTGTCCTCCACATCTTTAAAATAGATCTCATTAGTTTTTCAGCCCTGATCAAATAGCCAAAATATTGACATTTTCTTTTCTGTGTGTCGCTTTTCAAGTTTTTTTGGGGGCTTGCAATTTTAAGCACTTCTTCATTTGTCTTATGTTCTAAGTATGTAATTTTTAGCACATCTTAGTGGCCATATTTTAAAGTCCAGTTTCTGAGGCATACAGGAAAATAGATAGAATGTAGCATTTATGAGTTTTTTCTTGTCCAAATTTGAGTTTGCTTGTTACCTCATCTTTCATCGTCACAAAATTACTTCTGGCTAAATGCTGGCTGTTCAGTATTTATTGCCCATTCCTGAGGGCTTTTAAGAGTTAACCACATTGCTGTGGGTCTGGAATCACATGCGGTCCAGACCATGTAAAGATGGCAGATTTCCTTTTCTAAAGGACATAGTAAACCAGATGAGGTTTTATAGCAATCAACGATGGTCTCATAGCCATCAGTGAACTTTTAATTTCAGATTTTTATTGAATTTAAATTTCACCATCTGCTGAGATGAGATTTGAACCTTTGTCTCCAGAACATTACCCTGAGTCTCTGGATTATCCAGGATTATGATGACAATATCCCTAGGCCACTGGCTCCCCCTTCTACTATTGCTTTTGTTTTAGAAGAGAAAAAAATATTTTTGGTATGGAATGATTTTGGGCCCCACCCCGGATTAGATTTTGGCCCTTTGAGTTTCAGAATAATCTTTCCATAAAACGTATTCTTCTCTCCATCTGTTGAATTTGATATTCTGCATCTTTTGAATGATCTGGTTGTCTGTGCATTAATATCATTCTGCAATTTGATGACAAAACCACACAAAACATTAGGTGGAGTAGCACACATTCGCACTCCTTGTAAATGTTTGTTCTTTCAATCATTATCTATTCCATTTGGTGTGGGTATCAAATCATGGAGCACAGATGTTAGACATTACTACCCCACCAACACTCCCCCACACACCCCTCTTCTGTAACTGCACTTTGGATATTTCTTCACAGGCACCTTTTGATCTCATCTGTTGTTTTGGAGCTGGATTGTGATCCACACAAATAAGCTGCATCCTTTGAATCAACCACTGGGGCACTTCATTCCACAACTTCGCTCCACCCTTGTGCGTCCAACCATTGTCAGGGAATTGCACAAAAACTCCTACAAGGAATTTGATTTTCAGTATGGTGTTACATTTGAAAATGACCACAAGCTTTAATTTTATTCTATTGGCTATGTAGATAACCATCTTGAATGTTGTCTTCTCATGTCTTGCGGCCTTAACTAGAGCTGTTTTTGAACTTTTCCACGCTCCAGTTTGCGAGCTGGGCATATCAAAATTCATGGGGGTTTAATATTTGTTGCTAGTGGGACACAGTGGATGTTACTGCTTTTCGATGGTGAATTGCTGGAAACTGATCATTTACCATTGAGCACTATTGATATCCTCTGAGCAATTTTGGTCTTCTGCTGCAGCACTCAACATTTTTGTCCCAAAAAGCAGTTACACCAACTAGCTATTTCTTGGAAATCTTTTATGAACTCAGGATTTGAATTAGCTCACTTAAGTATGCATACGTACATTATATTTCTGGTGACAATGTAACCATTCTGCCAATTTTTGGGGACCCATTCTGACATGCTTCAAGTTCCTCCTTTTTCTTCCAATCTAGCACCAGTTTTTCACTAACCGAATATCCTTACTTGAGCACAGTTGTTTGACGAGTTAGCAAATGTTATAGCTTGGAACAAGCTTTGTACTTAATTCTTTTAGCTTGAGGACTCATTTCTGTTCGTCATTTGCCACATGCAGGGGTGGGCGTGTTTAAACTCCCATGCATCATCTTGAGAACATGGCCTAAATCATCCACTTGATCCCATGCGCTGACTTAAAAAGGTGAGTGGATCGTGCATTTCGGAGGTGACATTTTAGGGCCGATTCCAAATGCGAGAATAGCATTTCTTAGCAGAAAAGAAGGGTCATCTTGCATGCTGAGTATAGGCCTAAATATGATTTTTGGCACCGAAAACAGGGAGTCATCTTTCACACCAGGTTACTTTATCCATCGCAATTTATGATATACCTTCTTGGGTAACGAAAGCAAAGCTCTTCACTATCCTGGGTGTGGTCTCGTAAAAGCCATAATGATTCCCACTTTAAAAACAAATTGGTATCCATTGTATAATTGGGCAGAAAGGTTGGTCACATTTTTTGTAGGCCTGTAGTATTCCCTGTATAGTTCATTGTTTTTACAGCTGCATTGACATAAGTCTGGAGCTAAATGGAGTAGCCACAGTTGGCATAATCTCTGAGTTTTGCTGTATTTATTCCTCCCCATGGGAAAAATATAATTTGCTGCCTGAGATGAGATTAGAAGCATGGAGTTGCACATCAACAACCACACTTTGTGGGTTAATGTCTGAAGTTTCACTGGGCTTGTCACAAAATGCCATTTTAAATTTTCAGTGAGGATGAAGAGAGCACTTATGACAACAAGCATAAAGAAAAGTAAGAAAGCTAAGCACAACAGATGGAACTATTGGGGCATTAGATTGGCAACAGATTGGCAATGTGGTTCGATGCCTGTTGACTTTGCCAAATTATTGCTTTCCACAGTTGATAATTCTTGTTTTGCTTCATTTACATTAAAACAAAGAATTAATTTTGCACTTCTATACAAATTGGGCATGTACCCAAACTCTCAAATTAAGGTTGTTGCTATTATAACCTATTCTAAACATTTAAGCTCTCCAAAAATGCTATTGTTGACTTAAAGACCAAAATAACATCATTAGATTTTAGCATTAGCAATGATTATTTGGTGAAAATCTCAGTCATTGTGTTTGATTGCAGCATTTTAATAGGTATATTATATTGTCAGAAAACATGAGAAAGAATGATTATGTACAGTCCTACCGAAATGTACCAATTCCATTGAGTTAGCATAGCAGCAGTGAGGAAATAAAGATTCAAAGTATCTTTGTCCTCTTCCATGAATATCTAAGTGTCCTTGAGAAACAACAAAGGCTGCATAATGGTTCAGGAAGTAAATGTTGTATTTGTAATAAGGTTATTCTACATGAATGCCACTATGTCTAGAACAAAAAACATACCATTGATTAAGTTAGTTTGTTTTCTTTATATTAATTTCAGAATTGGAGAAATCCCAGATTGTTAAATAAACTAAAGACACCTTAGATAAGCATTAACTTAAAAGCACTGCATAAAGATAATTTCATTTTACTGGTTTGTTCTATGTTTTTAGTAGGAAATGATCAGAAATGAATTGGAGTCTCAGTCAGCGTTTGCTGTAACTTAGTAGCTTCACCTGTGTTGAATGCATCAAGGTGAATGCAGAGACTTGTAAATTGGAGGCCCAAATTTCTCACATTTCAGTTAGCACTTGCTGTAATTCAGCATGTAGCTAGGAATGCGTCCATTAAAGGGGCATTGGATTGGTCATTCTTTTCTTTGAGGTTCTCAGGTCAGTCATGCAGGTATGGGTTCTGGACTGCTCCACAGATCATCCCACATGATATAGTCTGTTTGGCTTTCCCTTACATGACTGTATGAACTGTTGTTTTGTTACTGAAGTGCAGAACTGGCCATTCCTGAAGGTTGCAACACCCATGTCCCAAGAATTAATATAAAAAACAAAAATGGGCAACAGGTACAATCAGAGTTTCATCAGTATCTTTTTCACAAGATTAAAAAAGGAATACGTACTACAGTCTCACCTTAATGGTTGTATTACTTAACTGAAATAAAATAATCCCTCTGTATCCTGTCCTGTAATCCAGGACCTATCCATTCTCACTGCAGTCTTCTACATTTTTTAATCTTCGTACAGCAATCTGCTGCTAAATTGACTTTAATGTGTGTGAATCTTGTTTTGAAAACCATGTTCCAGTGCCAAATTTCAGTCCAAAAAGCCAATGACCATCCTGCAGGAATAGATATAGCAAGTTTAATTTGGCACAGAGCTGAAAGGTGAGTGTGAATAGTCACTGGGATGTCAAACTGTCTTTCATTTGGGATGAAACCAATTTAACCTGGTTTTTGAATGTAATCTACTTAAAACAATTATTAACATAAAAGCACATTTTAAAGTATTTCTCATTGCAAATATTAATGTGCAATATCAAAAATCCAGAAATGTGACTAATGCAACTGCCTAGTAATTTCTTCTACTGGCTCCATACCTAGGACTGACTCCCTTCTGGTAAGTTGTAGAAGTTGAAGAAATTATGTTCTCAATTGTAGAACAGAACATGCTACCATCTGTATTGTCCCATCTTGTTGTGCAAACAAAGTGGGGATATACGTTGAAACGTAGGGCCCGAATTGCATTTATAACTTGGTGAAACTTCCCCGCGTGCTGTGCAGTAATGTCGACAAACAAAATTTGTCATTAGGCCTCATAAGGAGACATATGGGCTGATAATCAAATAAGTAAGTTTTAAAAAGTGTCCTAAAAGGGAAAAAGAGATGGAACAGTGCAGGGAGGGTTTTTCAGGGTTTATTCCATGGCAACTGACAGCACAACCACCATTGACAAAGCAGTTAAAATTGCAGGTGCTCAAGAAGCCATAATTGGAGGAGCACAGATATCTCGGAAAGTTATAGGAACAATTCAGGTGACAAAGGTAGGGTTGGGGTAGAGACATGCAGGGATTTCAAAACTAGGGTGACAATTTTAAAGCTAAGACAATGGGCAACAAAGAATTAGTGTGGGTCAGTGGGTACAGGAATCTTGAAATTTAGATAAAGGCAAGAGAGTAATGAATAAGTTTAAGTGTATCAGGAGCAGAAATTTGGAGTCCAAGCAGAAGAGCAATTGAATAGTCATGTCTGAGGACAGCAAAAGCGCTGATGAGAGTTTCAGGGACAGATGATGTCTGGTAAAGGTGGGGTCTAGAGATATGTGTCACTGAAGCACCTGAATCTGGGCTGTCCAACTAGCAGTCCGCAAAGGGTGTGTGAAGCTTATGAGAGATTTTGTAAGTGTGTACAGGTATCCTCATTTAAAGAGCATTCTAATAGTATACTTTCATTTTTTGTGAGGTTTGTAATATCCCTATATCCCTGAGAAAAATCTATCTTAGGCTTGAATGTATTCAACAAAGAAGCATCCATAATGCTTTGGGGGCAAAAATTTATAAAGATTCACAATCCTGTGAGTGAAGTAATTTATCATCGTTTCAGCCCTAAATAATCAGTCCCTTATCCTGAGACACAGCACCTGTTTTAGATTCCCTGACCAGCAGAAACATCTCTTATCATCCGCCCTTTCAAACCCCTTCCGAATTTTGTAGGTTTTAATGAGAGAGTCTTTCATTCTTCTAAACTCGGAGAACAAAAGCCCAAATTACTCAGTCTCATCATTGCAACCTCCTCATCTTCGGGACCAATGTAGTGAATCTTCACTGTACCACGTCCAGTGTAAATAAATCCTTTAAATGTGGAGACCAAACCTGATCACAGTATTCAGTATTCATACCTGAGGCTGTGGCCTCATCAAAACCTCTTACAACTGTAGCAAGGCTTCTTTATTCGCGTACTTCAACCACCTTGCGAGCAAGGCCAACGTACAATCAGGCTGCCTAATTGTTTGCTGTATGCTAGCTGTGCATTTTTTGTACACGCACCCATTATCTCTTTGACCATTACCACTTACAGGTTTCTCATACTTTAAAAGATACTCTGCTTTTAAATTCTTACAGCCAAAGTGAATAAGTTCACATTTTCCTACTTATACTCCATCTGCCAGCTTGCTGTTTACTCACCTAACCTGTCTATGCCTCTTTGCAGAGTCTGTGTTCCCTCTATACCTTATGTTTCCACCTGGTTTATTTACTATTATCAGATAACTTAACATATTACTCTCTCTTCCTTTTAAGTCATAAATATAGATGGTAACTAGTTCAGGTGCCAGCACTGACATATGTGGCATTCCACTCTTCATGGCTTATCAACTTTAAAACGTTTGTGTTCACTCTTCGTTAACCAAGATCAATGCTAATATATTATCCCCACCTTATTTTGCAAGTTATTATCTTGTGAAATTTGCCTTTTGGAAATTCATGTATACTATACCTATTGGTTTCCCTTTGTCAATCCTACTAAGTAATTCTGTGTGCTGTTTCCCCACAACCCTCTTGCTCATTAAGCTTTCAGGTTTTCCCTCAACATTCTTGTTTTCTCCTTCCTGCTGACTTTCCCGATTGCTGCCTTGACCCTGACTCACCTGTTCACTGCTTCTACCCCTGACTCTCTCTCTCATGCCCTCTAATCCTGATCCTCCTGCTTGCACCCTTTAGCCCTGGCTCTCCTGCTCGCGCCCTCTACCTCTGACCCTCCTGCTTGCTCCCTGTACCCCTGACCATGCCACTTGTACCCGGTATCCGTGATCCTCCCACTTGCACCCTCTACCCTGATCCTTCCTCTCACACCTTTTACCCTGACCCTCCTGCTTGCCACTTCCACTCTGAATCTCACACTCGCCACTGCTATCTCAAACATTCAATCGCAGCTTCCATCCGGAATCTCCCAACTGCTGCCTCCAGCCAACCACCTTTCGCTGCCTTCAGTCAACTGCCCTCTCACCACCTCCATCACCTGCATCTCACTCTTGCCACCTCCACCCTGACCATCTTGCTGCACTTCCAGAATCTCCTCAGTCGCCACCTCAGGCCAGGCTCCCACTCTCTCACCTGCAGCCACTCTTGTTCCTTTGCTTGCTTCCTCCCTCTCAGAAGGGTTCATGTGAGGATGGAAGGTGAGGGAGAGGAAAGTGATGAGTGTGAGGATCGATATGCAGGAGGGTCAGGGAGAGAAATACCAAGTGATAGGGTGGGGAATGGAAGCACTGAGCAGAAAGGTTCAGTGAGTGGAGGCTTGTTAAGTGGAAAGCAGGGACTTGAAGTGGCTAGCAGGAGGTAAGTGTAAAACCTTTTTAAGCTATTAATTGTTACTATGCAGAAAGTTATATCTCCTCTCGTAAATGAGAACATTTGTCCAGTATTCACACTAAAGGTGGTATGTTTTCTTTGTATATTTTTCATTGTGTGTGTGTGTGTGTATATATATATATTCATCAGATCTAATACTTCAATTAAAAGTTGTGTGATAACACTTCAAATGTTTTGTTACCATTTACAAGGGATCATGTTTTCATTTGACTGGAAAAATATTTCATTTTAGTATTGCAGCCCATAGTGTGTGTCAAAAATAAAATGTGGCCACCTTGTGGTAATAATTTGAGCAGTATTGGCCTAAAGCATGCTTAAATGAAGTTGTGAACATACAGGTTTAAGTTCTCAGTTGATTCAACGGTAATATTTGCACCTCTGAATCAGAAGATTATGGCTTCAGGACTAGGATAGCTCTTGAGGATTGCCCTGAGAAGATTCGGCATTGCCAAAGTTGCTGCCTTTAGAATGAGAAATTAAACTGAAACTTCATCTGCCTGTTCAGGCAGACATAGAAAATACAGTTGTGTTGTTGGACAGAGAGCTTGGAATTTTCTTCCTGTGTCCTAGCCAACATTTTTTTTCTTCAATCATTACCATTAAAACAGATTACTATTTCTTGTATTGCTTTTCATGATACTATCATGTGCATAATTTGACTACAAGCTTACCTGAAAAATAATTGCAGTTCAACAATCTATTAATTATATAGCACTTTGGAACATCATTTATACTTGTGTTGGCATTTTATTTTTGTTGCTTGCCACATATACTAGGTTACATTGCGATACTTGAGTGAAACCTGGGTATACTTGCAAATGTGGAAAGTATGTGAACAATTTTAAAATTGTATAACATTAGCGATATTTTCTTCTGTTTCCCCTTTCATTCAGCAGCTTAATCTACAAAGTGTAACTGCTAAAACACAAGTGGCCTTTCTGGAAGAACTCTAACATCCTCAACATTGGACTGTCCAGCCTGGGAAATGAGTTTGATGATGACCTTTCTGCATTCCAGAGCCATTGCACAAAAGAAGTTGGATTTAGCAAAGCTTTCTTAATGAATTTCAGCTGCTAGTTTTGTGACGGACATTGATACTGCTTCAGAACATGCACATATAACCATTTGAACAGCAAGAAAGTTTGTCACGTTGCTCAGTAAACGTGAGTGCTCAGTAAATGGAAATGGTGCTTATGGTTCCCATTAATAACACTAAACATTAATCTCTTTGCTATTTATTTTAAAAACGCCACTGTAGGCTAATGGAATCCCCTTGGGCTCTAAAATGGGATATTTAGCTATTAATAAAGCTACTTATTCACAAACAATCAAAAAAACATGGATTAATTCACGAATTAAGCAGTTCATCCAATTAACACATACATCAGTGCCTTATTATTTTCACTGCTTATAACTTTATTTTTGTCACTACAAAAGTATCATTTTTCACATTAATTATCAGTGTAAAGCTTTTTAGTTTGAAAATGTCCATCAGTCACTCCTTTGTTATATTTGTTATATTTATTAACAATATTTAGACATTCATCCAAATCAATATATGATCCCTATAATTGTCCCAAATATATAATCTTCACAACAGTTGGAAAATACCCTTTATTTACCTGGTTACGGGCTTTCATTGCATAAATATGTAAACATAGAACATATTCACACTCAAGTCATTTTTGATTAACTCGAATTCAGTGAAATACTGAACACACGTGGCCAAACTTATGATTAGGACTTCTTGAGACAATTGAGCCACTGATTATACGATTTCTTTAACCCTGAATTTAACTTTCAAGGTCTCATAAAATTATAAAATCTGATTGCATTTTTCCTCTAATTTTGTTCATTCAGCTTAATTATGGTACTAATGGATGTACAGCTATTGACTTTATATTTTATTCTTATCCAAAGTTCTGGTATTGGTTGAGGAGGTACAAAAGAAGGAATCCGCAAACTAAAGTTATAACAGAGTCACAAGACAAGAAAAAGATTCAAGTTCGATTTGAATATTCATATTTAGCCTCAGCAAGTGGAGAGCTTATTGGTCCATGCTGGATATTTTAATGGATTCCAGAAAACAGCACCTTTTGCATGATCTGCTAAGAAATATGTATCTTTGCAGAGCTTCAGTTGTGGGAGTGCCCAACCTTCACTAAGAACAATCACTAAATTTTTTTGTCAGGAATAGGCAGAGATTAATGTAGAAAGAAGATTGAAAATCCAAGGTTCTTTAATAGCATAGCACCCATGTGTAAATGTATGAAAGAATCAAATTACTGTTTATTGAGCACAAGACTTAGTGTGGTTGAGTGTGACTTTTATTCTGTGAATTGGTGCTTTTCATAGTTCATGCTCATTGCTGCTTGACAAATGTTAGCAAAAATGAGTGAGAAACTGATTAAAAGCTTGTTAACATCTGAACTTCATTTTTTGTACATGATCTGCATTTCTCTTGTAGAAGTTACAATAGCAAGTTAACTTTCACACTGATGAAGAAATATGCAGGATTAAAGTGCAATTTTGGCTTAATTCTTGATAAAAGAAAAAGGTTTTGAAATTTCATGCCAACACGTTGATCATTACTATACCTCTTTCAATGTTGCTCATTTTTTGCCAGATAACAAAAGATGAAGGAAAAGCAAAAGTGTGCTTGATCTTTACATTGTGTCATGTAATTGAAACTGCCACAAAAATCACTTCCAACTAAGGAGCATCCATTCCTATCAGCAGCTGTTATTTTTCCCAATGACTTGGAAATTAAATGTTTAATTTATTTTAAAATTTATCATATCCAAAATAATTGATATGTCGTGGCGGCTTTGTTATAACTATCAAATTGCTCTTTTGATCAACACACTAATATTTATATCATTGATGATCCATGAATTTGGCAAGCTATTAACAAGTGATTATTTAAAACGTGTATATTATTGACCAGCCTTCCACACGTTTAAATATATCCTGCTTCTTTCCTCCTGCCTTCATGAGACATCTTAAGACTGTTTAATGTTCATGTATGTTGTTTGGCAGTTGACTTTCATTTCACAGTCTAATTTACACTTGCTTTATCCTTAAAAACAACTTTATTTTTGCCTAATTTGCTGCCTTATCAGTTTCATAGCATTGAAGTGTAGAGGTGCACAAGTATTTTTTAAGTTGTTCAGCAGTAAATACACCATATGGCATTGAAGTCATTCTGACTCCTCCTTTCTGATTTTATCTAATTTTAGCTTGAGTGATAAAAAGGGTGCTAAAATAAGTTTCAGTGTTCCAAGACTAGAGACCAACTAAGCATCTTCTAATATTCTGAGCAAAGATTGTGCTGCAGTTACTGTACAATTACACCAGTACCGGTAAAGTGAAAATACAGGTTCACATTTCATGTGTATTGTATTGCTTATGGCTTTTTGGGCAAATACTGCACGGAGTATAATATGATCTGACAGAATGTTCCATGTTTGATCCCTAGACTTTGCTGATATCAGTCTACGTGTAGTTGGCATGAGCAGTAGCTGTGGGTTACAGAACAGCAAGCAAAAAAAGAATTAGGATTGCTACTCCTGTTTGGTTCCCAGTGACCTGTAATATTGCATGTAATCCTGAACGTTTGAAGAAGATCATTTTGCGTTTGGTTTTTCAAATAGGTTACTGGCATGTGTGGAATGAACCACATGGATGAGGTACTGAATGATTCTTGTCCTGTGCAGTTGCAAGGTGACAGATTGATGGAAAACTATTGAATAAAGGCATTGAGAATGTCCAGTTTTTCCAGCATGCTAATTGTGTGACACTGATTGCTATTCTCAAGCATGCCAAGGATTTCCATAAAGGCATCCTCAATAACACTGCATCATAAAATTATAAAACATGGTTTTTTTTTTGTGGATTGGATTGCAGCATCTCGACCACATTTTTAACTATTATCAATTACATTATATTAAGAACTAGATAGTTCTTTCTGCAGTGTGAATACTATGTTCGTATTTAGAATCATTGAATGGTTATAGCACAGGAGAAGGTCATTTGGCCGGTTGTATCTATGCTGGCTCTCTGAAGGAGCAATTCACTTAAGGAGACAAAATAAGAAGAGTAATCAGATTTGGGGGGTGGAGAGGAGACTGAACTTGATAAAATATAAAGTAAGAATTGATGAAAATTGACTACCCACTTAAATTCCTTATTTTTATTAGATTTTTGATTAATGAACCTATGATGTCTTTGAAGCCCTGTATTTAATCATTTTACCTCTTGTTATACCTATCAAATTGCTTTTCTGATCAACACACTAATATTTATATTATTGATGGTCCGTGCATTTGGCAAGCCATTGATAAGTGATTATTTAAGGGTGTCTATTATTGACCAGCATTCCACACCTTTAAATATATCCCACTTCTTTCCTCGTGTCTTCATGAGGCATCTTGAGACTGTTTAATGTTAATGTATGTTGCTCAGCAGTTGACTTTCATTTCACAGTCTAATTTACACTTGCTTTATCCTTAAAATCAACTTTATTTTTGTCTTATTTGCTGCCTTATCAGTTTCATAGCATTGAAGTGTAGAGGTGCACAAGTATTTTTAATTTGTATTCTTAGGAAGCTATAGCATCTGTATTTTTATGCATTTTTATTAATTGTGAGGATTTAAGCAAACTTCCTTTCACCTGTATCAGGAAATAAGGGAGTCTGTGCTGTAAATTTATGATTTGTATATTCCTGAACTATTACTGTTCAAAATAAACTTATCTTCAATTATTTGATTGCACATCCAAAATCTTTATTGCATATCCCTCATCTACTGGGAATGATGTTCAGTTTTGTATGCCTCTTACTTTTTTTGTATATTTAGACATTCATAAATATCACGATGTGATAGGTTTATTACTATAAAAATTAGTTACACAATTAAACATTTATTTCTGTTCTACTTGCAATTCAAATGCTATCTTTCAATTTTCTACTTTGGCTGAGATGCTCTCTTCCCGTCACCTTCAATTCCAGAAACATCTCATTATTAGCCTTCTGGGTTGCAAATTTTTTCTACTTCTGGCATTTTTATAAAATGTTTATACAGCACTGGACATAATTCTAATCCCTAATGGAGCAGCGAACAGTAGGTATTTCAATGGTGGTGTAGCGGTGATTAATATGTTTACCTGGAACAAACTTAACAATCTCACAGGGCTGGTACTTGAAAATGTAGTACAGGATTGTTCAGCAGACAAATTTACAGTAAACATTCAACACTATTGTTTGCAGGGAAGTCAGCCACAAAGCCTTCACATCAAATGATGCTAGCTAAACTGAAAGCTCCTCAGAACAATTCTGCTGGTTACATGATTTATATCCTGGGCTACTTATTAACATATTCTCAAAGTGATGTCACAACAGCAGCTTGGAGATTGAAATAAGCATTAGGTGATCCTAACGAGAAATAAGTGCAAAGAAAAGCATGAACTGAGGATTTTGCCGATAGATTTGCCACACAATCGTATCACTGGGGAAATGAGATGAAGCTTTCTCCAGCATCCGTTCTCCGTGTTGTTCATTGGACAAAGAATTAGCATTTTATCTCTTTGCCCTAACTGCTATATTGACCCAGGCTATCCCTCTGTGCATTGTCCCCAAACATCTACAGGCATTATCTCACATAAAGACGGCATTTCTTCCCTCTTCAAATTAAAGCTGTTCCTACACAGACGAAGATCCAGTTCTGATTCACATTTTTTGGATGGCATCCTTTGATCGACATGGCATCTCAACTGTTGCTGGGCATGGTGGCACAGTGATTAGCATTGCTGCCTAACAGCTCCAGGGACCTGCGTTCAATTCTGGCCTTGGGTGGCTGTAAAGAGTCTGTACATTCTCCCAGTGTCTGTGTGGGTTTCCTCTGGTGCTATGGTGCCTTGCCCTTCCCCTCTCAGTGCAAAGATGTGCAGGTTACGTGAATTGGCCATGCTAAATTGCCCCTTAGTGTCTCAAGATGTATTAGCCAGGGGAAACATGCCGGGTTACTTTGATATTGTGAGGAAGAGGGACTGGATAAGATATTCTGTCAGCGAGTCAGTGTAGACTTGATAGATGGAATGGCTTCTACATTGCAGGGTTTCTATGATCATCCTAACTCTGGTCTATGATATTTTCTTTGTACATTCCCTGGTTTTCTTTGGCAGATCTTAACCACCTTGCAAGTCTCTGGTGCAAATAATTACAAGAAGTGATATTTTATATATATGTATTTTTCTTTTTTATGTAACCATTGTGTTTAGATGTAACCTTTTTGCTACTTTTATTTAAATAATACATTAATAGGACCATCCAGATTAGTTTGTAAAAACTCCTGGGCCAATACTAACTAGTGGATGACGGGAACATGTTTTCCTCTTAGTACTGTCTTTCGACTATACTGGACTTTATACTGTGAATTAGCCAGGGATGCATCTTATTAGTTAAATGTAAGTATTTTATGTATTTTATTTCTTCACTTGGAAGTATCTTTTTCTGCCACCCAGCCCTTCATTTTTGTTTGTTTTCAGTCTTTAGTTATTCCGAATCCATTGAATAAGTTCTTTAAAATTTCTATTGCCCATATGCCTCACCTATTTTTCTCAGTATCCTTTCACTCCTCCCCAAAGCCCTCTCCCATTCCTTTGCTTCTGAGTCATAGACTAAAGATATTATTAAGTAGGCATATTAAAATAATTTGATGCATAGTGCTCTAATATCTGAGCCACCAATTCACTAAGTCAAGTTCAGTTCTATAGTCAGCAAAGTGACACTTTTGGGAATTATAAAACATTTTTAAAACTTTCAGTATGTAATTTATCAAGCTCTGCCTCTATACTTTCTGAGGTCCATCCAGAAGGCTTCAAAGTTTCTATTATTGAAGTTCTACATACTTGCCTTAAGCCATTCATGCTTGGGGAGACAGTTGCAAATATGGCAGTAAATGCAGTGAGAACAAAACTTCCCTATGTCACAATATAAAAATGGATTCCACAATGATTTTTGCCATCCACTGCATATCTTGGGAAATCATTCTCAGTATTTAAAAATAGTTGTGGTGCTTGTTAACTATTTTTCTCAGAGGAAAACCAATGAGCCATTGTTCCAATGGCTATTTTCTTGGGATTAGCAGACTTCATTTAAATTTTCCATTGATCTGGTGCTTACACAGCTACTCTGTGACCAAATCTTCATCTTCACCATTGTATTCTACTATTTCACACTCTAGCCTGGGGCATGAGTTAGCTCAGTTGGCTGGCCGGCTGCTTGGTACCGCAGAGCAACACTAACAGCATTCGGTTCCCGTACCAGCTGAGGTTATTCATGAAGGTCCACCTTCTCAACCTTACCCTTCGCTTGCAGTGTGATGATTCTCAGGTTAACTCTCTCCCTCAAAGGGGAGCGCAACCTATGTCCATCTTGGACTGTGATGATTTTGCCTTTTACTATTTACCTTTTCCGTAGGAGGATAGGCTAAGATATTTCTTCCTGCTTCTCTCGTTCTTGTCATTCATCATCAGAAGCAAAAGCTGTTAGAATGAATCATACGAGTATTAGGAAGTTGCAGAATTGATGTTAGCCCGTACTGCTACAACAAGGTGGAAACTCAAGGTCGAGAAGATGCAGCCGCAATTCACAGAAGCTCAACCTCTGTAGCCCAATGCAGTGTAAAGTGCTGCTACTGGAAAATTGTGGCATTCTCCTCAGTGAACTAGCCCCTGATGTCAGGCCTCTTCACCACTGCCCCATCCTGATCCCTATCTTTCTGAGAAGTTAGAGGCCATCTAACTGCAATGTCAAGGCAGACAACGTGAAAGGGCTGTGCTACAAAGTGTCTAGATATTAGAGACTGAAATATTATAAGAAAGAGAAGTGCTGTCAGAGTAGAAATGACAGGATATGTAGGATAAATAGGTGGCTGAAGAGATGGTGTTGGGGGAGGCTTTCAGATTCCTGGAGCATTGGGGATGGTTCTGGAGGAAATGGGACTTGTACAAATTGGACGGGTTACACCTGGGTAAAACTGGGACCGATGCTCTAGAGAGAGTGTTTGCTAGGTGGTTGGGGAGGGTTTAAACTAATGCCAGGGGGATGGAAACCAATGTAAGGAATCAGAGAAAGAGAATGTGTGGACAAAACAAAAGGTAGAGATAGGGAATAAAAAAAAATGATAGTAATACCAAAGACAAAGTTCAAATGGCTATAGAGAAAAATACTGGGATTAAGATAAATAATATGAAAAACCAAGCTTAGAGTCTCTGTACCTTAATGTGTAGATACAGCAAGAAGTCTGACAACACCAGGTTTAAATCAAACCGTTTTATTTGATAGTAAACTCACAAGCTTTCGACCTATGACCTTCATCAGGCAAATGAGGTGAATGACCTTAATGTGTAGACCATTTACAACAAAGTGAATGAACTAATTGCACACATAGATATAAATGGATACGATATAATTGGGATTATGGAGATATGGCTGCAGGGTGACCATGAATGGAAAATGAATGTCCCAGAGTATTCAATATTTAGGAAGCGCAGGCATAAAGGAAAAGATGGTAGAGTGGCACTGCTCTAGTTAAAGGGTAAATTAACAATAGTGAGAAAACTCTGACAATGTAGTCTGTATGGGTAGAGTTGAAAAATATCCAAGGGCAAAAAACGTTAATGGCGTCATATGTAGATCCACAAATTGCAGTCATGATGTTGGGAATGGCATTAAACATGAAATTAGTGATGCATATGATAAGGGAAGATTATTGATCATGAGTGATTTTAATTTGCTCATAGATTTGGCAAATCAAATTGGCCACAATGCCATAGAGGAGGAATTCTTGGAGTATATACAGGATACTTTTCTTGACCAATATGTGGAGGAACCATCTAGAAAGCAGGACATCTTAGATTGGGTACTGTGTAGCGAGAAGAGAATCATTGCCAATCCAACTGTATGAGATCCCTTGGGAATGAGCAACCATAACATGATAGAATTTTTCTATCAAGATGGTGAGTGAAGTATTGATTCGGAAACTAGGGTGCTGAATCTTAATAAAGGAAACTGAGGATATCAGGCATGAGTTGGCCTTGATAGACTAGAGAGAATTACTTAAAGGGATGACAGTGGCTAGACAATGGCAAACGTTCAAGAACGCATAGGGGAACTTGTTTATTCCTGTCTGACACAAAATAAAAATGGATAAGAGGGCCAATCCATGGCTTGCAAAGAAAATTAGAGAGGATATCTGATCTAGGGAAGAAGCGTACAGATTGGCCAAGAAAAATAATAGGTCTGAGGATTGGGAGCATTTAGAATTCAGCAAAGAAGAACCAAAGGAAGTGATTAAGAAGGGGAAATACAGTACAAAGGTAAACTTGCAGGGAATATGAAGACTAACACTAAGAGTTTCGAGAGATATGTGAAGAGAAAGACGTTGGTGAAGACAAATCTAATTCCACTACAGACAGAAATGGGGGAATGCATAATAGGGGACAAAGAAATGGCTGAGCAACTGAATATATACTTTGGTTCTGTCTTCACAAAAGAGGCCACAAATCAAATGCCAAAAATGTTGGAGAATGCAAGATTTAGTGAGAGGGAAGAACCGAGGGAGATCAGTATTAGTAGAGAAATGATACTAGGTAAGTTGATGGGATTGAAGGCAAATAAATCCTGAGAGCCTGATCATCTATATCCCAGAGTACTTAATGAAGAGACTAGAAATAGTGGATGCATTAGTGGTCAACTTCCAGGATTCTATAGACTCTGAACAGTCCCTACAGATTGGAGGGTAGTGAATGTCACTCCAATATTCAAAAAGGGAGGTCGAGAGAAAACAGGGAATTATAAACCAATAAACTTAACATCGGGGATGGGGAAAATTCTCAAATCCATTATCTTTATCTAAGGACTTTATGGCAGAGCATTTAGAAAGCAGTGGCAGGATCAGATAAAGTCAGCATGGATTTATGAAGGGAAAATTATGTTTGACAAATCTGTTGGAATTCTTTAAAGATGTAACCCGTAGAGTTGACAATGGGGAACAAGTCAATGTCATATATTTTGACTTTCAGAAAGCATTTTACAAAGTCCAACACAAGAGACTATCGCGCAAGGTTAAAGGATGGGATTGGAGGAAATATATTGAGATGGATAGAAAATTGGCAGACAATAACTTGTGAGGTACCACAGCAATCAGTGCTGAGATCCCAGCTATTCACAATATATATAAATGATTTGGTTGAGGGAACAAAATATAACATCTAAAGTTTGCAGATGATACCAAGTTGGGTGGGAGAGTGAACTGTGACAAGGATGCAGAGATCCTTTAGAATGATCTGGACAGATTGGGTGAGTGGGCTAATCAATGGAAGCAAAAACAAGAAGGCAGATTACTACCTGAATGGCTGTAAATTAAGAGAGGGGAATGTGCAGTGGGATCTGGGTATCCTTATACATCAGACACTGAAGATAAGCATGCAGGTACAGCAGGCGGTAAAGAATGCAAATGGCATGTTCTCCTTCTTTGCGCGATATTTCGAGTACAGGAGCAAGGGTGTGTTGTTGCAACTATACAGGACCTTGGTGAAGCCACACCTAGAATATTGTGTAATTTTGGTTTCCTTTTCTGAGGAAGGATATCCTTGCTTTTGAAGGAGTGCAGGCTGATTCCAGAATGGCAGGATTGATGTAAGAGGAGAGATTGACTAGGTTGGGATTATTTTCACTGAGTTCGGATAGATGAGGGGGTATCTCATTGAAACATAAAATTCTAACAGGTCTAGACAAGATAGATGCAGGGAGAATGTTTCTGATGTTGGGAGAGTCCAGAACCGGGGGTCACAGTCTGAGGATTCAGGGTAGACCATTTAGGACAGAGATGAAGAGCTACTTCTTCACCCAAAGAGTGGTGAGCTTGTGGAATTCATTACCACAGGAAGTAGTTGATGCCAAAACACTGAATACATTCAAGACGTGGCTGGATATAGCACTTGGGGCAAATATGATCGAAGATTATGGGGAAGAAGCAGGATTAGGCTATTGAGTTGAATGATAACCCATGATCTTAATGAATAATGGAGCAGGCTTGAAGGGCTAAATGGCCTCTTCCTACTCCTATCTTCTATGTTTCTATGATACAGAAACAGAAGATGTGAGAAATGGAAGGGATTGCATGCATCACCTAGTCAGATCCCTGAACTACTTCTGGTATTGGTGTAGATTTGGCGGAGAATTCTCTCCTAATGACTGCTTTTTAAAAATCTCATGGGCAGACAACAGTTTCTCACTTTTGCTGTGCTGCCACTAAGTTTAGGGTTATTTCTACCGTTAAAACTTTCAGAGGACTATAAGAGGTGTAATGTTGATTAGTATCCTAATCTAAGCAAAACATCAACTTCCTCTTCATTGCACAAAACCCAAATGCTGCAAAGTACAAATATTCCTTAACAACCGTGTTATCTTAACCTGTTTTATTCAAACATAGAGCTACTTCAATAACTCTGGGTACAGTAGTAGTAGTCACTGGGCAATAATCCAGAAGTCTGGACTCGTAATCCAAAGACGTGAGTTCAAATCTCACCATGTTAATTTCTAATTTGCATCCAGTTTAAAAAAGAAATCTGAATATCAGTAATAGTGATCATGAAGCTCTCAGTGGCATAAAAACTTGACTGGGGTCACTGTTCTCCTTCAACTGTTCTACACAAACCCTGCAAATGCCTGACAAGCCATTCAGTTGTGTTAGTCCTCTTATGAGAAGTAGAAACTGCAAGATCATTTGATTAAAAATCACCACTGCAGGAATTCTGCAGGGCAGCATCTTGGTCCCAACCATCTTCAGCTGTTTTAAAAGTGACCTTGCCTTCATTATAAGATCAGAAGTCGACATGTTTGCGGTTTTAATCTACATCTAGATTGGAAAAATCAGATGGGTAAAGGCTGCCTAGACGAGGAGTTCAAGAGTATCTCCAGGATAGATTCTCAGAACAGCACATTCTGGAGCCAACCAAAGAGCAGGCTGTATTAGATCTGGTATTGTGCAATGAGATAGGATGAATTAATTATCTCATATTGAAGGCGCCCTTAGGTTGCAGCGATCATAACGTGATTGAATTTTGCATTCAGTTTGAGAGACAGAAGAGTGTGTGCAAGACTTGAATTTTAAACTTAAAATTATGAGCGCATGAAAGCGGAGCTATCTAGGGTGAACTGTTTAAGGTAAAGTTCAATAGAGGTCAAGTGGCAGATTTTTAAAAGGATATTTCAGAATACACACAGTGGACACATTGCAATGAAAAAAAAAATTTCAAGGGCAGGGCCCATCATATAGGTTAACTGAAAGACAGTATTAAACTTAAAGAAAAATCATGTATTTGTGCAAAGATAAGTAGAAGGTCAGAAGATAAAAAGAATTAATGAAGGTTATTAAGGAGAGAAAATTAGAGTAGAAGAGAAAGCTAGCTACTGACATAAAGATGGATAGCAAGAGTTTCTATAGATAGATAAATAAGAATTATCAAAGTGTGCGTTGATCCTAGTGCCTCCGGATAATAATAAGGATAATGAAAGGTAGGTCTATGATGGATGAATTAAACAATATTTTAACATAGAACATAGAACACTATGGCACAAACAGGCCCTTCGGCCCACATGTTGTGCCAATCATATCAGTACCTACCATGCCATAGAACTATCTGTAACTCCTAATCCCATTAAATCCCACATACTCATCTAAAAGTCTCTTAAAAAACCCCAGCCTCTACCACCACTGATGCCAGCTGATTCCATTTACTCACCACCCTCTGAGTGAAGAATTTACCTCTAACATCTCCTCTGTACTTGCCCCCCAGTACCTTAAACCTGTGTCCTCTCGTAGCAACCATTTCAGCCCTGGAAAATAGCCTCCGAGAATCCACCCTATCTATTCCTCTCAACATCTTATAAACCTCTATCAGGTCGCCTCTCAACCTTCATCTCTTCAGAACATAGAACATTACAGCGCAGTACAGGCCATTCGGCCCTCGATGTTGCTCCGGCCAGCGGACCCTCTAACCTAAACTATTCCAATATCATCCATATGCCTATCCACCAACCATTTGAATGCCCCCAAAGTAGGCGAGTCCACAACTGCTGCAGGCAGGGCATTCCACGCCCTCACCACCCTCTGTGTAAAGAACCTGCCTCTGACATCCGTCCTATAACTACCACCTCTTAATTTAAAGTTATGTCCCCTCGTGTTGGTCATCACCATCCGAGGAAAAAGGCTCTCACTATCCACCCTATCCAGTCCTTTGATCATCTTCAGGGAGAAGAGACCTGGCTCCCTCAACCTATCTTCATAAGCTATGCCTCCCAATCCAGGCAACATCCTTGTAAATCTCCTCTGCACCCTCTCAATAGCTTCCATATCCTTCCTATAGTGAGGCGACCAGAACTGTGGGGTCTGACAAGGGTCTTATAAAGTTGCAGCATTACCTCCTGACTCCTAAACTCAATCCCTCAATTAATGAAGGCAGTACACCATATGCTTTCTTGACCACATCCTCCACTTGCAGGGCCAATTTAAGAGTCCTATGGACCCGGACCCCAAGATCCTTCTGCCCCTCAACACTGCCAAGACTCCTACCCTTGATATTATACTGCTTCATCCCATTGGTCCTGCCAAAATGGATCACCACACATTTATCTACATTGAAGTCCATCTGTCACTTCTCCACCCAGTCTTGCATCCTATATATGTCTCGCTACAATTTCTGACATCCCTCCAGACTGTCCACACCACCACCAACCTTCATTTCGTCGGCAAACTTTTGCATCACTTTTCACCATAGAAGACACAAGTAAGATCGTAGAAATAACTATAAATCAGGAAATGGAAGGAAGGAACTCAGGAAAATTGCAATCATGAGGGAAGTGGTATTGAGCAAATTGTTGAGTTTGTGGCCTGACAAGTCCCTAGATCCAGTTGGACTTTGCCCCATGGTCTTGAAAGATGTGGGTAGTAAGATAGTTGATGCATTGGTTTTACTTTTCCAAAATTCCCTAGATTCAGGGAAGGTTCCATTAGATTGAAAGATAGCAAATGTAAATCCTTTATTCCGAAAGGGAGACTGAAAGCAGGAACCGAAAGGCCCATTAGCCTATCTGCAGTTATAGGGAAAATGTTTGAAGCTATTATTAAAGATGTTATAGTAGGGCAAGGAAAATTTCAAGACAATCAGAGTCAACATAGTTTTGTGACTTAATCAATTTATTGGAGTCCTTTGAAGGAGTCACAAGTGCTGTAGATAAAGGGAACTAAGAATGTACCTTAGCTAACTTTCCAAAAGGTATTTGATGAGATGCCACCACATCATAGGTTATTACAGAAAATAAAACTCATGATTTAAAGGGTAACACTGGCATTGATTTAAAAATTGGCAAGCTCAGTAAATAGTTTGAGTAAATGTTCGTTGCTGATTCAAAGGATGTGACTAGTGGTGTGCCACGGAGATCAGTGCTGGGACCTCAACTTTTTACAATTGCAATCAGTAAGGATAAACAACATCTCCTCCATGATCATCCTCAACACTAGTGCTCTGCATGGCTGTGTCCTCAGCTCCTTACTATACACCTATGACTATGTGGCAAATTTCCCCTCTAACTCAACTTTCAAGTTTGCTGATGTAGTGGTTCAGATCTCAAATATTGACAAAATGGTGTGCGGAAGAGACAGAGAGTCTGGTGAATTTGTGATGACAATAATCTGTCTCTCAATATCAGTAAATTGAAGCAGATAGTCATTGACTTCAGGAAACATAGTGGACAATGTTCTCATCTACATTAACAGGCTAAAGTGGAAATAATCTAGAGCTTCAGATTTCTAGGTGACCAGATCAGCAATAACGTGTCCTGTCCCTCTACGCCAATGCCTCTACTTTCTCAGGAAGCAAATGAAATTCAGCATATCCATTATGACTTTCACCAGTTGTTACAGATTCACCATAGAAAGAATCTTTTCTGGATGTATCACAGCTTGGTATGGCTCCTGCTCTATCCAAGACTGCAAGAAACTACAAAGGTTGTGAACAAAGCCCAGTCTATCACACAAAAACAGTCCCCTCTTCTATTGACTCTGTCTACACCTTCTACTGCCTTGGAAGATCAGCCATCATAATCAAGGACCCCACACACCTCGGACATTCTCTCTTCCACTTTTTTCAGTCAGAAAAAGTCACAAAAGTCAGAGGTCTCATACCAAATGACTCAAGAACACTTTCTTCCTTGCTACCATCAGACTTTGAATGGACCTTATATTAAGTTGATCTTTCACTACATCTTAGCTATGACTGTAACACTACATTCTGCTCTTTCCTTTTCTATGAATGGTATGCTTTGTCTGTAGAATGCACAAGAAACAGTACTTTTCGCTGTATAGTAATATCCATGTAATTATAAATCAAATGAACTTGATTATAAATGACTTGGCTGATGACATGAAAGCCAAATTTACATTGCTAAATTTGCTGATGACACAAAGATAGGTCAAAGTAAATTATGAAGATATAAGGAGGCTACAGATCAGCATGGTGGAAATACTGCTTCCTCACTGCTCCAGGAACCCAGGTTCGTTTCCAGTCTTGGGTTACTGTCTGCAAAGCCTGCATGTTTTCCCCGTATCTGCCAATGGAGTATAATATGTGAAATTGTTCACTTTGGCAGAAAGAAAAAGAAACTTATTATCCAAATGGCAAGAGATTGCAGAGCTCTGGGATGCAGAGCTATCTGGGTATCCTAGTATATGAGTCACAAAAGACTAGTATGCAGGTGCTGCAAGAAATTATGAAAGCTAATAGGATGTTATCATTTATTGAGGGGAATTGATTACTAAAGTAGGGAAGTTATACATCAGTTGCTCAGGGCACTGTTGATATCATATTAGAGTCCTGTGTACAGTATTGGTCTCCTTATTTAAGGAAGAATGTAAATGCAGTTGCAATTCAGAAGTTTCCTAGACTAATGCCAGGAATGGGTGGGTTGTCATACAAGAAAAGTTAGG
This sequence comes from Sphyrna mokarran, assembly GCA_024679065.1. NCBI lineage: Eukaryota > Metazoa > Chordata > Chondrichthyes > Carcharhiniformes > Carcharhinidae > Sphyrna > Sphyrna mokarran. Next base: position 31,327,588 of record JAGIQG010000022.1, on the reverse strand, counting down.
TTTCTATCCACAAGTGTAGAAGAGTAAGAGACAACCTGGTCAAAACCTCTCAGTTCCTGACGTGTCTTGTTGGGTGGATGTGGAGAGGATATTTCCTCTTGTAGAGAACTCAAAATTAAAGGTCACAATTTAAAAATAAAGGATCGTTCATTTAAGACAGTGACAAGGAGAAATATTTTCTCTCAAGAGCATCGTATCGGAACTCTCTTCCTGAAAAAGCAGTGAAAGCAGACTCTTTGAATATTTTTAAGGCACAGCTAGGTAGATTCTTGATTAACAAGGCGGTGAAAGGTTCTTGGGGTAGGCAGGAATGTACGGTTGAAGTTACTCTCAGACCAAGTCATGATAATACTGACTGGTAGATTAATCTCAAACAGCCAACTCCTGCTCCTAATTTATACGTTTGCAATATTCGCTTCCATTTGCAATTTCTTGGTGAGTGAAAATTTGGACACAAGAGGACATGGACAACATCCAGTCTTAAGAGTTGAGTAACAAGTAACATTTGAATCATGTTAACTGTCAAGCCATCTTCCCTTGAGATTCAATGGCATTATCATCATTAAATTTCTCAATGTCCTGAGGGTCACCATTGATAAGAAATTGTACTGGATCAATTACATATAGGCTGTAGCTATAAGAACAGGTTAGAGGCTGTGTATTCTGCAGCATGTGACTCTCTCACTCCTCAAAGCTTTCCCAGCACCTAAAAGGCACAAATCAAACGTGATGTAATATATGCCACTTGCCTGTACAAGTGCAGCTTCAACTACACTCAAGCTCAATACTGTGCAAGACAAAGAAGTCTAATTTATCGCCATTTTACTACTGTCATTTGTATGCACAAGCAAAAAAAAACAAGCTCACAGATGCAATATATATATTTTAATTAAATACATTTATAAGAAAAACTCAATCAGAACGCCCTTTGGAAGAATACCAATTAAAGTGGTTAAGGATTAAAAATTATAATTGCCATTTCATTCATTCATTGTGAGCTCCCACTGAAGATGACATGGTCACCGTATACTAATTGGTACAAGTATAGTTTTAAGAAAACTTAACATGGTTGTTTGGCTTAAATAGTTTATTGATTTTAGAAGATCAGAGCTCTCATGTACTTATTCAAGCTTCTCATCTCCTTCTTCTACCTCCTTTAAGCTGAGAACTTCCAGAGAAGCTTTGCCCTTTGTTTCACGTCGGATTAGTTCATCAATTTCTCTGAAGCAGCCAGGATCAATCAAACACACCTAAAGTAAAACCGGAAATAATGTAAATCACTGACGTAGAAATAATGAGTTACAGCAAACCGGAAAACTATTCAGCCCATCATGTATCTGCCAGCTTTTCAACTGCAAATTTATCAACATTAAAACTGTTGTTCTCAAAATCCTTTTTCAATACTAGTTCAATATCTGTTTTAAATTATATTCTGCCTCAGTACATCCTTGTGATAAAGCATTCCAAATTTTAATAATCTTTTATTTAAAGTTGTTTACTCTGATATCCAGCTTTATTCTTTGAGAATATTTAGTCTTTGAACTCTCTCCAACTTGATATTTTGTGGCCCCTCACCCTCAACCAAGATCAATCTGATGTACCTATACATGGTATGCATAAACATTTAATTCTGTCTCCCTTTCTCCCCTGCCCACCTAGCTGAGCCTATCTACTCTTCTCCATGATTATGTTGAGTTTGCTGCTGTCTTCTGCAGTATGGCTGACCAGGAAATCCTCTGCCCTTTACGGCCTGACATCAGCCACATTGGACAGTTCATAGATTGATAATCAACCTTTCCGGCCAAGTTAAGGATGCATCTCCATGGCCACCAAACCCTGAAGTGAAACTTGAACCCAGAGCTTCTGGCCCAAAGATAGGGATGCTATCACTCTGCCACAAGACCTCCCCACTGATATGCTATAAAAGCCAACATACTACTGATGCAGAAAATCTGGAATGAAAACAAACTGCAGAAAAATTCAGCAGATTTGGCTCATCTATGGAGACTTTCCAACACGACTCTTCTTCGGAACATGAATTTTCTACTTACCAGTCCAGAGCAGTGAGGACCCTAATTACTGCTCCAACTGAGATCTGCTCACTCAAGACATTAAACAGAGATCTTATGATCTGCGTGGCTTCAACTGCAAATTATTCAATCTTCCCTTTATTCACATGCAAGCTTTGATCTACTGGAATCAAGCTTCCAACTATTATTAGGGCCACTATTTATAGTGATTGCCGAGTCAATTTTTGTTTTTAAATGAACAACGTTTGCATTTTACCAGTGTTTAATTAAATGCTTTCAGCAATATTTAGGTCCATTCACTCATAATGGCTGGATAAATCAAATTCAATTTTTATTACACGAGGATAACATTTTTACCAATCTTTGGACATAAAGTTGTCCATTTTTCTACAAAAACAGCCACTCAAAGAAAGTGAACTTACAATATCCAAATCCTCAGCAAATTCTTCGCTTTCCATCACTTTAATCAGTGGCTTCAGCTTTTCCTTAAGACGCTTTCCATCCTTTGCTGGGAGCCTGAGGCGGAGTCTCATGTGAGCACGCTCAATCTTCATACTCTCCTTTAACAATCTTATGACTTCGAGTGCCTTTGTTTACGGAAGAATTAAAAATACATTATTTTTAACTTGCACACTGGACCATTTTGTTGGATGTGATAATATCAATACTTTTGACAAAACCATATACAAAGCAATTGAAAACAATTTGTTTCAATTACAGTTCAATAGAGTACAATAGTGATATTTAAAAGTTGGTACGTCAATCTAAAAAAACAGTTGTGCATATTTGACTGCTATCTATTGGATCTCCTGCCTCAGTTTACGCATTTGGTTAACCAGTGGATTGTTCTTTCAAACAGCAAAATCTTTCAAACTGGGCAGCTAATTCACAGGTGCAAAGTCCTATAAACAGTGAGTGAATAAATGACCAGATTATCTGTAATGGTGGTTCAGAGATACATGTTAGTAAGAAAGCTATCAACAAACTTAAAATAGCAGCACGCAACTGTGCAGGCAGACGTTTTTGTTGAATATTTCATCAGGATCTCCAACAATTCTGTACTCCCTCATTTCTGTAAACTATAAATCTACATTTCGTGCTTACATTGAATGTGCGATTGACCGCTACTACTCAAGGCAAAGTGGAATGGGCAATAAATGCTAGTCATGCCCAAATCCCAAGAATGATCAAAAGAAGTTTGTAATGAGGCTTGAACAGCATAACTTTAAGAAGCAAGAGTGCGACCAATTGAATCAAGTGGCTTTTTCCAAAATCTAATTTAAAATTGTGAGCTACTTATAAAAGTTCCTCAAAGAAAGGTTTTAATATAAAATGCGAGAATCCAATCAAATAGTAGTAAAATGGTACGAAATAGCAAAGTTCAGAAGATGCTGCAGCAAAATTAAATAAATATAAAAGTAAACTAGTCTAATCATGTTGGAGTCTTAGCTTTTATTGGTAGGGGGATTGAATTTAGGAGCCGCAGCATCATGTTGCAACTGTACAAAACTCTAGTGCGGCCGCACTTGGAGTATTGTGTGCAGTTCTGGTCCCCACATTATAAGAAAGATGTGGAGGCATTGGAGAGGGTACAGAGGAGGTTTACCAGGATGTTGCCTGGTATGGAGGGCAGGTCCTATGAAGAGAGGTTGAAGGATTTGAGGTTGTTTTCGTTAGAAAGGAGGCGGTTAAGAGGGGATCTTATTGAAGCATATAAGATGATTAGAGGTTTAGATAGGGTGGACAGTGATAGCCTTTTTCCTAGGATGGAGAAAGCTAGCACGAGGGGACACAGCTTTAAATTAAGGGGTATGAGTTATAGGACGGATATCAGAGGTAGGTTCTTTACTCAAAGAGTGATTAGGGAGTGGAATGCCCTGCCTGCAGCTGTTGTAGATGCGCCAAGTTTGGTGGCATTTAAGAGGTTAATTGATAGGTATATGGAAGAGAAGGGAATGGTTTAGTTTGGAGGGGCATTGTTTTTTATTTTGGTCGGCACAACATCGAAGGCCGAAGGGCCTGTTCTGTGCTGTAATGTTCTATGTATAATAAAGTTCACATTGTTAGATTGAGTGGAACTGGATCTGCCTTCTGAAGCAGGCAACCACTTCAGTGCTTTACTGAGAACCATAATACACTATAAGCAAGAACCATTTTTCCCTAGTCAACATCCAATGTAAATCTACCTGTTGCTTTGTACTCTTGTTGGCCTTCACAGAGTAGTGGATGTCTTTCATGGCTCGCTCAATCAAGTTTACAGTGTAAGGTCTCTTAGTTTCAGGGTTGACACACTTTTCTACTACTATAGTCGCTATATCTCTGAACATCTGTTCAAGCTGTGCATGCCGCTCCTTGTCAGATACTTGCAATTCACCCTTCGCCAGAATCTGTAAAAGAAAACATTTAGATGTATTTGAAGTTTAATTTTGATATTAAAAAAAAACACATCCACTAAGCTGACACAATCTTGATTGTTATGAAGACTGATTTATTTACTTTCACCAACTTTTAAAAAAAATTCAATTTTATGGGACAAGCACCACTGGCTGGGCTACATTTAGTATTCACTCCTAACTGCCTTCTACGTTATTTTGGAGTCTACAGTCTGTGGGTCTGGAGTCACATGTAGGTCAGGTAAGGAAAGCAAATTTCCTTCCCTGAAGGGCATTAGTGAACTATTGACAACTGCTTCACCATCTTCTGTGACAGAATTTGTTCCTAGATCTTGCTCTAATGCCACTGCCTCCACTATTACTGATTCTTTGATGTTATTGGTTAGGAACAGTTTGGGAATGAACAGAGTCTGGAATATTCCTTAATTCAACTTATATTTATGCTATTAATGCAAGACAACTGCACAACATGATATCAATATTTTGCTATTTCTGCAATAATGCAGCCAATATGCTTTTTTTTAAGTTTGTCAAAGTAAATTAAACTGGATCAATTCTATTCATTTCACATCAATATGCCAATCAAAAATGTACAACACTGTTCCTATAATGGACAGCAGAGAAAAATAAAGCAAATTATTCATAAGTAAGAAGCCAAGATTGAGTTAAGTAATTATTACTATTTGCGGAATGATTTGATAATGTAAACCATTTTGTAATTTTTTAAATCTGGAAATATACTTTAGGACTCACTTTTGAGTGAAAGATCCTTGATGAGGCAGTGTCTGAAAGTTAGCCACTCATGAACTCAGAGTACTCTGATTGCAAGTTCTACCTGTGCTCTCCAGAGATGAAGAAGACCTCAAGATTCATGACCTCAAGACATTAACTCTCTTTCTTGCTTGCTGCTAGACCTGCTGTGCTTTTCCAACATTTTCTGTTTATATTTCAATACGTCAAACTTTAGATTTTCATTTCAACATTGCCAAATCTTAACACTTATAAGCTCAATGCTACAGTCCCATGCTAGCAAACCTCAGGAGCACGTTGGTGCAAATGCACAGTTACACACCCCTGCCGCATACCTCATTCTATCTCTGCAATGCCGCTGAACTCCAATAAATGATGTATGATAACTTGCCGTGCATCGTTAGATTTTAAAAATGGATATGGATTAATTTATAGATGTAAAATTATTTTATATTTAATGATTACTTATTTCCAGGAATTTTTTTCTCAAGAAACTTTCCAATTCCTCATTAAAATTATTTATAGACTCAAAGATTTGAGATTGATAAATTCCAACTTTCACTTCCCAGGCCAACAGTACCACAAACTGTAAGAAGTAATTAGGGATGGACAATAAGTGCTGCTCTTGCCAGCAATGCTTACACCCCATGGAAGAGTAAAAAGTACATGCAATTTTTAAAATTTTACTGCGAGTAATGTCATACCTCATTAATATATTCATTGTCAATTTAAAGACCTATGAATAAATGAATTCAGAAAATGGGCTTCTGATGAATATTTAAATAGACAGGTTCTCTGACAACTGTTTGTTGTTATTCCTCAAAACTGACCTGTTTACATATTTCAGTCAGGTCATCTGTCTGAAATGCTGCAATGCAATCTTCTTTCTTTGCCACCTGTCCTTTTGACACATTTGTAAAAACGGTGTGAGTTTGAAGAACTTCATCAAGATCTTTTTCACTGAAAATACATCAATGATAATGAATGAGAAAGTTGAGAATTAAAAATAAACTTATAAATGTCTCTCTCTCTCCGAATATCCAACATGGCAAGATTACGTAAAAAGCTTTCTATCACTCCATGCCCTAATCTTTCCCCAGATATAGATGTAAGTTAGATGACTGGATAAGCCCAGTAGAAATCAAACTACAGGTAGAGAAAATCCTGTATAAAATGCTGCTTTATCATATGACAGAGATTGTTATTTCCTTCCCTGTGACTTTCTAAATCAAAGGATTGAGTATCCCTTATATTGTGTCACAACAAAATGAGAATCTTCTACACAATAATACATATACTGCAAAGGATTTGATTTATTCCTGTGACAAGATGAACTCTGAATCCCATGGGCAGAAAGCGGCACAATGGATAACACTGTTGTGCCAGGGATCCTGGTTTGAATCCCACTTCAGTCACTGTCCGTACATTCTCCCCATGTCTGTGTGGGTTTCCTCAAGGTGCTCTGGTTTTTTTCCCCACAGTCTGAAAGATGTGCTGGTTTGGTGCATTGGCGATGCTAAATTCTCCCTCAGTGTACCCGAACGGGCGCCGGAGTGTGGGGACTGTAACTGCATTGCGTTGTTAATGTAAGCCTAGCTCTGACTGATAAATAAACTTTACTCACGCTCCGCTCCTCCAGCTCATCACCTTGTTCTTGTAACAGGCGATCTCGAAGCGTTTGCCCGCTCTCTTCATGCGGACAATCGCCACATTGGTCAGGCGGATCTGGTTAGTGGGAGTGAAGATGGACATTGTGGCCGGGAGCTGATCCTAACACACCGGCCCGAATCCCCACTCCCGCCCCGGCTCCTCGACCGGGTCTGGTTCACTCTCCCCCGGCCCCGGCCTGGCTCACTCTTCCCCGGGCCCCGGTCTGGTTCACTCTTCCCCGGGCCCCGGTCTGTTCACTCTCCCCGGGGCCCCGGCTTGGCTCACTCTCCCCCGGGCCCCGGTCTGTTCACTCTCCCCGGCCCCCGGTCTGGTTCACTCTCCCCCGGCCCCCGGTCTGGTTCACTCTCCCCCGGCCCCCGGTCTGGTTCACTCTCCCCGGGGCCCCGGCTTGGCTCACTCTCCCCCGGGCCCCGGCCTAGATTAGTGTCCGGGAGCTCCAGTAGCTGCGGTTCCCGCTCTCAGCGCTTGGTCCTAGCGCTCCACTACGCACTGCTCCCACTCACTGTCAGCGCCACAGTATCTCCAACCCGGAGGGAAACAGGAGCTCCGTGTCAGCACCAAGCTGTCCGGGGGAAAAGTTACCCCGCAGCACATTGTTACATCATGGAGCAGGAACACAATCGGGGGGGAGGAGTTAGTGCCTAGGTTTATGGAGTGGGGTCAATGCCTAGGTTTGGGGTGAGGGTATTTGCCCAGGTTTGTGGGGTGGGGTCAGTGCCCAGTTTTGGGGTGAGGGTGTGTGCCCAGGTTTATGGGGTGGGGAGGGGGTCAGTGCCCAGGTTTATGTGGACGAGGTAGTGCCAAGATTATTGGCAGTGGGTCAGTGCCCAGATTTACATGGCAGGGTCATCCAGGCTTATTGGTGGAGGGCTATCAGTGTCTGGGTTTTGTGAGGATTAGGGTAGTCAGCGTCTATATTTAGGGAATAACAGATTGTCAGAGTCCAAGTTTAGGGGGTAGGGTGATCAGTATCCAGGTTTCACCATGAAAGGGGTTCAATGTCCATGTTTACAGGGTGAGGTCAGTGGTCAGTGTGTACATTTGGTCAGTGTCAAGGGTGGTGGAGAGTTGGTGATGGGACAAGATGGTCATTGTCCAGGTAAGGGAGAAGTAAAGATCTCAAAAACATCAGTAAGTCATGAGGAAATGGACATTGAGTCAATGTAAGGCAGATTAAAAATGATTTTAAAAGAACCATGAGTTAAATTTTAAGAAAGGTATTGAAAGAGAAAGGAGCATTGGAGAGGCAAAGAGGTTTAGAAAAATAATTCTTCTAATGGAATGTAGGTGGCAGAAGGCATGATCGTTAATAATGAGGTGAAAGATGAAGGAAATCAAGGAGCCGTTCCAAATTCAATGGGAAGTTCATTGGAGGGATTGAGGAGTAGTGGAGCTGGAATTGGTTGTTGCTATTGAGGAGATTGGGAATCACCTAGGAACTGAGGTGAGTTTCTTTTTAAGAGAAGGTGATTATGATGAAAGAAGGCCGGAGATCCTGAAGCAAATGTAGAGAATTGGGATGCACAGTGGCTTGGAAAAGAAGTTGGTTGCTCTGTTGTAGCAGAGTTGAGGGAGCAGGATATTGGTTTTATGGAGATGGTGAACTTGGAGCTGCAGAGGGAGAAATTAGAGGTATATCAAATCTAGGACTAGAGTGGCAAAGGGAATGTGGGAAGATTTAGCTTATTGCCACATTGGGATGAATGACAACCATCGCTGTTTGATTCCACCTCTGCTCATCTTTGAAGGAAGAGCTTTTTAAGAATGGCACTAAGATGTCAGAAAATGAACAAAGTTTGGAAAAGAAATGAGCAAAAAGGCTGCAAGAGAAAGATAACATTTGCTGTTATCAGGACAAACTGCAAAGTGAACAAATTGCACGTGCACATACTTTATTTTAACAAATACTGGAATATAGGACATCCTGTAAAATACTGGAACAAAACTGAAATACAAAACCGAAAGTGCTGGAAAAACTCAGCAGCTCTGACTGCATCTGTGGAGACAGAAAAAGCATTAACATTTTAACTCCAATATGACTTTTTCTGAACTGGAATAAAACTAAATGTACCAAGTGACTTACATATGGAAAAAACAAATCAAACCAGTGGACTCCCTGCTTAGTTCTATAACACTCTAGCACAAAATGTTTCAATAAACAATTTGCTATACCCTAGCACATTTTTGGAACTAGTTTTGGGATCTGTCTAGTGATGGTTATAAAGGAAGATGAGGGCTTAGGGTTCAGGAGATGGAGACTGACAAGGAGGAAATGGGATTGGAGGGGGAGGTGTGGCTCTGATGGAGAGATGAAAGGGGATTAGATCAAGTGTAAACTGTCAGAAAAATAATGTTCCATTTGGTAATAGTGATGAATATGCTGGCTCAGTGAAATCTGCAGATTCTAAGCTGAGCTATTTCTATCTGAAATCTGCAGGTAACAACAATGAAAGAGAAATAACACAGCATGGATAAAACACTCCCCCATTCAAATAGATGTGCAGCTCACAGCTCACTCATAATTGTCAGCAAACTTAATGGCTCACATAGCACCCCTCCAATTTTCTGCAGCATTCAAGGTTAAATGTCATCAGGTCCAACAACTGATCAATCTTCAGTGCCTCAAACCAAACTAAAACCATTTTAGTATTTACATTCAAGCAGTCAATACCTAAAATATTTGTATCTGCCCTGTATCATCAGTAGTGAAAATGAATACAAACTATATATTTGCGTTTCAGTGATATCCGACACTTCAGTCTTTAACTACCATGCTAAACCTTTCATAGGCTTTGTGGCTTTTCTAGCCACTAACAGAATTTATGAAAATTCACCATGGGAATGTCACCTGATCATTCTTTTCAAATGCATTTTTGGCATTCAATTATGGCTTTAATTAACTTGGCTGTATAAAATACTTACATGTGCAATCCTGCCAATGTTTCTGTACTAATCTTACCAAGGTCAGCCTTTCGTCACCAATCACCCTTTCATTGACAGCGATATCTGAATATCAACGGCTATAGAATGCAGATCGAATAGCACAGTGGTTAGCACTGCTGCCTCATAGTGCCAAGGTCCTGAGTTTGATTCCTGGCTTAGGTCACTGTTTGTGCAAAATCTGCATGTTCTCTCTGTGTCTATGTGGATTTTTCCTGTGTTGACTGGTTTCCTCCCACAATCCGAGAGGATTGTTGGTTTAGAACATAGAACATTACAGCACAGAACAGGCCCTTCGGCCTTCGATGTTGCGCTGACCAATATAAAAAGCAATGACCCTCCAAACTAAACCATTCCCTTCTCTTCCATATACTTATCAACTCACCTCTTAAACGCCACCAAACTTGGCACATCTACAACTGCTGCAGGCAGGGCATTCCACTCCCGAACCACCCTTTGGGTAAAGAACCTACCTCTGATATCCGTCCTATAACTATCACCCCTTAATTTAAAGCTGTGTCCCCTCTGCTAGCTTTCTCCATCCTAGGAAAAAGGCTATCACTGTCCACCCTATCTAAACCTCTAATCATCTTATATGTTTCGATCAGGTCCCCTCTTAGCCTCCTCCTTTCTAACGAAAACACCCTCAAATCCCTCAGCCTCTCCTCATAAGACATGCCCTCCATACCAGGCAACATCCTGGTAAACCTCCTCTGTACCCTCTCCAATGCCTCCACATCTTTTCTTATAATGTGGGGACCAGAACTGCACACAATACTCCAAGTGCGGCCGCACTAGAGTTTTGTACAGTTGCAACATGACGTTGCAGCTCCGAAATTCAATCTCCCTACCAATAAAAGCTAAGACTCCATATGCCTTCTTAACAACCTTCTCGACTTGACTGCCTACTTTCAGGGATCTATGCACAAATACACCAAGATCCGTCTGTTCATCAACACTATTAAGAATCCTACCATTAGCCCTATACTCTACACATTTATTATTCCAGCCAAAGTGCATTACCTCACACTTTTCCACATTAAACTCCATTTGCCACCTCTCGGCCCAGCTCTGCAACTTGTCCAAGTCACTCTGTAAACTATAACACCCCCCTTCACTATCTACCACTCCACCGCCTTTAGTGTCATCTGCAAATTTACTGATCCATCCCTCAATACCCTCATCCAGATCATTTATAAAAATTACAAACAGCAGGGGCCCAAAAACAGACCCCTGAGGCACACCACTCGTCACCGAACTCCACGATGAATATCTCCCATCAACCACCACCCTCTGTCTTCTATCTGCTAGCCAATTCCTAACCCAATTAGATAAATCACCCTCTATCCATACATCTGCATTTTCTGCAGAAGTCTTCCATGTGCCACCTTATCAAACGCCTTACTAAAGTCCATATATACCACATCAACTGCCTTACCCCCATCCACCTCTTTAGTCACTTTTTCAACAAACTCAATGAGGTTAGTAAGGCACGACCTACCCTTCACAAAACCATGCTGACTATCCCCAATCAATTCATTTCTCTCTAAATAACTATAAATCCTATTCCTAATAATTCTCTCCAATACTTTGCCCACAACAGAAGTAAGACTCACTGGCCTATACTTCCCTGGAATGTCTCTCTTCCCCTTCTTGAACAATGGGACCACATTCGCTATCCTCCAGTCCTCCGGAACCACACCCATAACCAACGACGACCTGAAGATCAGAGCCAGAGGCTCTGCAATCGCCTCTCTTGCCTCACAGAGAATCCTAGGGTAAATCCCGTCCGGCCCAGGGGACTTATCCAACTTCAAACCCTCGAGAATATCTAGCACATCCTCCCTATCTACTTCGATACCTTCCAGTTTGCTACCCTGTACCTCAGTGTTCTCCATAACTACAATTACATCACCCTGCGTGAATACCGAAGAGAAATATTTATTCAGTACCTCTCCAATCTCCTCAGGCTCCACGCACAACTTCCCACTGCTGTCTATGACTGGCCCTAATCTTGCCCTAACCAATCTTCTATTCTTAACATATCTGAAGAAAGCTTTAGGATTCTCCTTAATCCTATCAGCCAAAGTCTTCTCGTGTCGTGTTTGGTGCATCAGCCATGCTAAATTCTCCCTCAGTGTACCTGAATATGTGCTGGAGTGTGGTAACTCAGGGATTTTTTATAGTAATATTATTAATGTAAGCTTACTTGTGACTAATAAGTAAATAAGCTTTATTAGTCTATCAAGTGCTGGCCTGAGTTGAATCAGCAGTTTTTAAACTCCCAGCTGCTCCTACCTATTGGGTGAACCTCCATTTGCAGTACAGAAGATTTCATATTCAATGAAGCCCACACGGAGATCTATTCATGATCCCCTATTGCCATCATTTTGTCCTTTGTGAAATATTTATTTTTTAGGCTACTTTCTGACATTTAATGTAAATAAATAACTTTATTTTTCTTCTCCATAATTCATTTCCATCAAAGGGTACACCCCAATCTCCATTTTTAAAACCTTTCTTCTTCCCTGCCAATTGAACCCATTCTTATAGCAAGTTGTTTGCAGCAATAATTTTCTCAACCAAATTAAGTGTGATGATACGATGACAATTGATATGAACTGAGAGGTTGGAATGTTCCCACCATAATCAGTGGAGAAAGAGATTCCATCATACATTTCATATCTGAAATTTAAAAAGTGTATAGGAAATAGGACAGCATGGACAGTTCTTTCTTTCTGACAATGGTGGGCCAAATATCTGTGCAGTGAAATTCTGCAGTTCCCACATGGAAGTCGGATATTATCTCAGGAGTACTATTACTGATTAAATCCATTACTTCACCACTTGTTGAATAAGGAAGTAATTCTTGCCAACACCCTCAACTATTTTTCTCCTGCCATATTAACATACTGAATAAGGTGACACACCCTCACTTCTGACTAATTATCATTGTTTCATAATATTCATAGCTCATTTTAATTATTGTGATTATGCTTCAAATAGGATAAATGAAATGATTGACAAAACTTTTGGGGTCTAAAGAATCCTCTATTCTTAGAGAATTTGGTTTCTGTGATAACTCTATACTACATCAGGTAGATTAACACTTTGGTTCTGATTATCTGTACACCACATCTAAATTGCCCTTTAGTGTCCCAAGACGTGTAGGTTAGGGGGATTAGTTGGGTAAATTTGTGGGGTTATAGGGATAGGACCTGGGTGGGATGCTCTTTCGGAGAGTTGGTGCACACCTGATGGGCCGAATAGTCTCCTTCTGCACTGTAGGGATTCTATGAAAACATCTTGGTGCTTGGTACAACCTTCTGGTACTCTTAACACTTCTCTCCCAACCTTTAAAGACCTCCTGAAAACCACATTTTTGGATTGTGCATTTGAGTAGTTATCTTAACTGTAGATTTATCTGAATATATTTCTGTTTGTTATAGGAGTTGGGATGAAGTTGACAAATTTAAAAGATAATCCAGTGGGATTGTATTGAAGTTGAGGAGTTTGATAGATAATCCAGTGGAGTTGTGTTGCTGTTGAGGAGTTTGATAAATAATCCACTGGGTGGTGATGCTTTGTGGAGTTTGACAGCTAATCCAGTGGAATTGTGTTGAAGTTGGGGAGTTTGACAGCTCATCCACTGGAATTGTGTTGCTGTTGTGGAGTTTGATAGATAATCCAGTGACATTGTGCTGAAGTTGAGTTTGATAGGTAAAGTTTGACAGCTAATCCAGTGGGGTTATGTTACTATTGAGGGGTTTGATAGGTAATATAGTGGGATTGTGTTGAAGTTGAGGAGTTTGATCGTTTATCTGGTGAGGTTGTGAAGTTGAGGAGTTTGATCATTTATCCGGTGGGGCTGTGTTGAAGTTGAGGAGTTTGATATTTTATCCAGTGGGGTTGTGTTGAAGTTGGGGAGTTTGACAGCTCCTCCAGTGGAGTTGTGCTGAAGTTGAGTTTGACAGTTAATCCAGTGGGGTTGTGTTGAAGTTGAGGAGTTGGATAGTTTATCCAGTGGAGTTGTGTTGAAGTTGAGGAGTTTGATAGTTTATCCAGTGGGGTTGTGTTGAAGTTGGGGAGTTTGACAGCTCCTCCAGTGGAGTTGTGCTGAAGTTGAGTTTGACAGTTAATCCAGTGAGGTTGTGTTGAAGTTGAGGAGTTGGATAGTTTATCCAGTGGAGTTGTGTTGAAGTTGAGGAGTTTGATAGTTTATCCAGTGGAGTTGTGTTGAAGTTGAGGAGTTTTATAGTTTATCCAGTGAGGTTGGGTTGAAGTTGAGTTTGACAGCTAATCCAGTGGGGTTGGGTTGAAGTTGAGGAGTTGGATAGTTTATCCACTGAGGCTGTATTGAAGTTGAGTTTGACAGCTAATCCAGTGGGCTTGTGTTGAAGTTGAGGAGTTGGATAGTTTATCCAGTGAGGTTGTGTTGAAGTTGAGTTTGACAGCCAATCCAGTGAGGTTGTATTGAAATTGAGGAGTTTGATAGTTTATCCAGTGAGGTTGTGTTGAAGTTGAGGAGTTGGATAGTTTATCCAGTGAGGTTGTGTTGAAGTTGAGTTTGACAGCTAATCCAGTGAGGTTGTGTTGAAGTTGAGTTTGACAGCTAATCCAGTGAGGTTGTGTTGAAGTTGAGTTTGACAGCTAATCCAGTGAGGTTGTATTGAAGTTGAGTTTGACAACTAATCCAGTGAGATTGTGTTGAAGTTGAGGAGTTGGATAGTTTATCCAGTGAGGTTGTGTTGAAGTTGAGTTTGACAGCTAATCGAGTGGGGTTGTGTTGAAGTTGAGGAGTTTGATAGTTTATCCAGTGGGGTTGTGTTGAAGTTGAGGAGTTTGATAGTTTATCCAGTGGGGTTGTGTTGAAGTTGAGGAATTTGATAGTTTATCCAGTGAGATTGTGTTGAAGTTGAGTTTGACAGCTAATCCAGTAGAGTTGTGTTGAAGTTCAGGAGTTTGATAGTTTATCCAGTGAGGTTGTGTTGAAGTTGAGGAGTTTGATAGTTTATCCAGTGGGGTTGTGTTGAAGTTGAGGAGTTTGATAGTTTATCCAGTGGAATTGTGTTGAAGTTGAGGAGTTTGATAGTTTATCCAGTGGAGTTGTGTTGAAGTTGAGGAATTTGATAGTTTATCCAGTGAGGTTGTGTTGAAGTTGAGGAATTTGGTAGTTTATCCAGTGAGGTTGTGTTGAAGTTGAGGAGTTTGATAGTTTATCCAGTGAGGTTGTGTTGAAGTTGAGGAATTTGGTAGTTTATCCAGTGGGGTTGTGTTGAAGTTGAGTTTGACAGCTAATCCAGTGGAGTTGTGCTGAAGTTGAGGAGTTGGATAGTTTATCCAATGAGGTTGTGTTGAAGTTGAGGAGTTTGATAGTTTATCCAGTGGGGTTGTGTTGAAGTTGAGGAGTTTGATAGTTTATCCAGTGAGGTTGTGTTGAAGTTGAGGAGTTTGATAGTTTATCCAGTGAGGTTGTGTTGAACTTGAGGAGTTGGATAGTTTATCCAATGAGGTTGTGTTGAAGTTGAGGAGTTGGATAGTTTATCCAGTGGGGTTGTGTTGAAGTTGAGGTGTTTGATAGTTTATCCAGTGGGGTTGTGTTGAAGTTGAAGAGTTTGTTAGTTTATCCAGTGGGGTTGTGTTGAAGTTGAGGTGTTTGATAGTTTTGGAGTGGAGTGTGTTGAAGTTGAGGAGTTTGATAGTTTATCCAGTGGGGTTGTGTTGAAGTTGAAGAGTTTGATAGTTTATCCAGTGGGGTTGTGTTGAAGTTGAAGAGTTTGATAGTTTATCCAGTGGGGTTGTGTTGAAGTTGAGGAGTTTGATAGTTTTGGCAGTGGAGTTGTGTTGAAGTTGAGGAGTTTGATAGTTAATCCAGTGGAGTTGTGTTGAAGTTGAGGAGTTTGATAGTTTATCCAGTGGGGTTGTGTTGAAGTTGAGTTTGACAGCTAATCCAGTGAGGTTGTGTTGAAGTAGAGGAGTTTGATAGTTTATCCAGTGAGATTGTGTTGAAGTTGAGTTTGAGAGCTCATCCAGTGAGGTTGTGTTGAAGTTGAGGAGTTTGATAGTTTATCCAGTGAGGTTGTGTTGAAGTTGAGGAGTTTGATAGTTTATCCAGTGAGGTTGTGTTGAACTTGAGGAGTTGGATAGTTTATCCAGTGGGGTTGTGTTGAAGTTGAGGAGTTGGATAGTTTATCCAGTGGGGTTGTGTTGAAGTTGAGGAGTTGGATAGTTTATCCAATGAGGTTGTGTTGAAGTTGAGGAGTTGGATAGTTTATCCAGTGGGGTTGTGTTGAAGTTGAGGTGTTTGATAGTTTATCCAGTGGGGTTGTGTTGAAGTTGAAGAGTTTGTTAGTTTATCCAGTGGGGTTGTGTTGAAGTTGAGGAGTTTGATAGTTTTGGCAGTGGAGTTGTGTTGAAGTTGAGGAGTTTGATAGTTAATCCAGTGGAGTTGTGTTGAAGTTGAGGAGTTTGATAGTTTATCCAGTGGGGTTGTGTTGAAGTTGAGTTTGACAGCTAATCCAGTGAGGTTGTGTTGAAGTAGAGGAGTTTGATAGTTTATCCAGTGAGATTGTGTTGAAGTTGAGTTTGAGAGCTCATCCAGTGAGGTTGTGTTGAAGTTGAGGAGTTTGATAGTTTATCCAGTGGAGTTGTGTTGAAGTTGAGGAGTTTGATAGTTTATCCAGTGGAGTTGTGTTGAAGTTGAGGAGTTTGATAGTTTATCCAGTGAGATTGTGTTGAAGTAGAGGAGTTTGATAGTTTATCCAGTGAGATTGTGTTGAAGTTGAGTTTGACAGCTCATCCAGTGAGGTTGTGTTGAAGTTGAGGAGTTTGATAGTTTATCCAGTGAGGTTGTGTTGAAGTTGAGGAGTTTGATAGTTTATCCAGTGGAGTTGTGTTGAAGTTGAGGAGTTTGATAGTTTATCCAGTGAGATTGTGTTGAAGTTGAGTTTGACAGCTAATCTAGTGAGGTTGTGTTGAAGTTGAGGAGTTTGATAGTTTATCCAGTGAGGTTGTGTTGAAGTTGAGGAGTTTGATAGTTTATCCAGTGGAGTTGTGTTGAAGTTGAGGAGTTTGATAGTTTATCCAGTGAGATTGTGTTGAAGTTGAGTTTGACAGCTAATCTAGTGAGGTTGTGTTGAAGTTGAGGAGTTTGATAGTTTATCCAGTGAGGTTGTGTTGAAGTTGAGTTTGACAGCTCATCCAGTGAGGTTGTGTTGAAGTTGAGGAGTTTGATAGTTTATCCAGTGAGGTTGTGTTGAAGTTGAGGAGTTTGATAGTTTATCCAGTGAGGTTGTGTTGAAGTTGAGGAGTTTGATAGTTTATCCAGTGGGGTTGTGTTGAAGTTGAGTTTGACAGCTCATCCAGTGGGGTTGTGTTGAAGTTGAGGAGTTTGATAGTTAATCCAGTGGAGTTGTGTTGAAGTTGAGGAGTTTGATAGTTTATCCAGTGAGATTGTGTTGGAGTTTGACAGCTCATCCAGTGGAGTTGTGTTGAAGTGTAAGTTGTTGTTGGCAGGCTCCCAGCATGCCGTGCGGGTTTAATGGCGGCGCCCTGTCTGCAGAGAGGATGAGGATTTAAATCCTTTTTCTGCAGCTTTCCTGACGATTTCTGAGTAGCTGCCGGGCCGGATCCTTTACCCTGGGGTTTGTAGCCATGCGGCAGTTTGTCAGCCTGGTTTTGCTGTGTCTTTGCCGGCCGGGCTGTGGTGATGAGCGCGATGAAGGTGAGGCCGCAGCTTCTCCTGGTGGATTTCCTTCTCCGCATGTTTACTATTATTTCCAAAATATTACTCCTCCCTGGACCGACTTCTCTCACTTACTTTCATCTTCAGCATTATTCCTGGTTCCGCAATATCTCGCCCCTTAGTGTTGTTTAAAAAGATTGCAGGAGGGATATCTTTAAAGTTTATTATTGTCACAAGTAGACTGACATTAACACTACAATGAAGTTACTGTGAAAATTCCCTAGTCGCCAACGCTTTAGCGCTTGTTTAGTACAATGAGGGAGAATTTATCATGGCCAATGCACCTAACCAACAGTGGGAGAAAACTGGAGCACCTGGAGGAAATCTATGCAGACACGGGGAGAATGCGCAGACTCCTCTCAGACATTGTTGCAATCTGGAATTAAACTCTGGTCCCTGGCACTGTGAGGAAGCAGTGCTAACCAATATGCTGTCCTATTTCAATAAATATAATTCCAATTCCTCTCGGGTCAGTTACTCAAACAAGATCCCTTATTATTCAATCCACTTGAATAATTCTTCTCCCTCTGCACTTCTTGGAAGCCAACTGTTGATTACTGTTTGTGAAGCAATTTCTCTGATATAGTTCTGTCCCTCACCACTGTGAAACTACATTCTTTCCCCACTTGTTCTTGTGGTGATGCTCAATGTTTACCTTTTCTAAACTGTTTATTCATGAAGGCCCTGAACTCTCAACCTTAACCTTCCCTAAGATGTGGTGATTCTCAGGTTAAATCAGCACCAATTAACTCTTATCCCTCAAAGAGGTGAGTAGCCTAAGGCCATCTGGGATATGGCAACTTCACTTTTACCTGTTTCATATTTTCCCTACTTCAGTGAGATATGCATTCACTTGACCTTCAGTAACAACTAGTATTAATCTAGCATGTTTCCATGTTAGAGATGCCTCATGTGATCAGAAGAATGGATGCCAGGATTAGGGTTGGTGACTTCATTCCTGGCCAGAGTTTTAAAAAAGATGTTGTTAAAGAACCTGGGGAGGTTGCAGAGAGGAATTCCATAGAGTTTGATCATAACAGTTGAAGGCATGATAGTTAAAGTAAGGCCACATATAGAGAACAGAGTGGCTAAGTTATACAGATGGAAAAATAAACAGACAATGAAATACATTTTGAAATGCTCACCATCATATTGGAAACCTAGTAGCTTATACATATACAGAAACTAGAAGCAGGAGTCGGCTGTTTAAACCTGCTCTGCCATTTATCTTGATTATCAAATTCAATATCCTGATTCCCTTTTCCTCCCATATCCCTTGATTCTTTTAGTCCCCAAAGCTATATCTAATTTCTTCTTGAATTCAGACAACATTTTGGCCTCAACTACATTCGGTGGTTGTGAATTTCACACATTCACCACCCTCTAAATGAAGAGATGTGTGACATGTAAACAATAAAACAATGACCAGATAATCTTTGTTAGAGCATTGGAGAGGCCTTTTGACATTTGAGCTTTTTATATCCACTTGAGAGAAGAGACATAGTCTTAGTTTAACACCTAATCGGAAAGATAGCAATCTCTCAGTACTGCAGTGGGGGAGGCTTCAGAGAGGAGTAGAGGTGAGGCTAAAGCTGTATTTAAGAGCAAGGTTGCAAATTTAACCATATTGGTTAGTGAGCTCGTCGGTATTGATTCTTGTGCTTTAGTTATTCAGGTGTCAAAGTTTTGAATGAGCTGATATTTACCAAAGTTTATTTTCTTTTCTAGTTCATGACTTTGATACTTGGAACTCCTTGCAGAATTATGCATTGTCATTGTGGCATATTAGACACTACGTCTATTCGACCATTGTTGTTGCCTTAGGAGTTTGGGCAGCTGTTGAGCTCTTAAGTAAAAATCATAACAAGGTAATAAATCTACAGACCTCTGCATCTACATGATCTGTAATGGAGGCAATAAAATATTGATATTTGGGTTTCTGTCTATCACTGTTACTTAAACATAAACTCTCAGTTACGTGAGTTTCTAAAAGACGAGTTTAATATTTTGACCGGTTGGGATGGCAGTGTGTGATCCAAAAGAAAATCAGAGTGAAGATCATCTATTGAATGAGACTTAAACCATGAAAAAAATAAAAGGATCAATACGTAAATAGTTTATTTGTTAAATGATGAAGCCTTTAGAGTATATTTATATCAGTTAATTGTTTTGAAAATAGATATCGTGGACTATTATATCCTTGTTTTTCTGAATTTCTTAAGAATATCAAGTTGTTTTGTTTATCACAGAATCATAGAATCCCTACAGTGGAGAAGGAGGCTGTTTGAGCCCACCGACTTTGCACTGACTCTCGGACAGAGTATCTTACCCAGGCCGTAATGTCTGGTAACCCAATACATTTACCATAATCCACCTAAACTATATATTTTGGGACACTAAGGGAAAGTTTATCATGGCCAGTCCACCTAACCTGCACATCTTTCAGGTGTGGGAGGAAACTTGAGCTCATGGAACAAACTCACGCAGATATAGGGAGAACTCCACACACACACACTGATATCCAAGGATGGAATTGAATCTGAGGCCCTGGAGCTATAAGGCAGTGGTGCTAATCCCTTTGTTATTATTTATGTATAAATGCCTTCCGTTGATTGTCTATATATTAGATATATAGTATCTTTGTGGTAAATTTATGGTTTCTGTGAAGAGGTTTTGTTTAAATGGAAATTAACTCTATACTGAAAATGTTTTGAATAGCAAAAAGAGGAGGACAGCATTGTGCCAAAAATAGCCAAAGAAGTCATTCAAAATGGGCATTTAGCCCAAGAAGAAAAGCAAGTTAATATCGCTGGGGTGAAGATTTTCTTTGGTTCTCAGACTGGTACTGCTAAGGTAAGAATTTAAAAATGCACAGTTTTATTTTCATTAAACAAGTTCCTGCACATTTTCTCACTTTAGTGTTTAATTGTGTTTTAAAGTTTTGTAATATATTATTTCAAATGGCAAATCAGCTTGGAAGCAGGTTAATCAATCATGTGGTAGGATGTAATGATGCATTACCGAGGCTTGTTTCCCTTCAACATGGAAGCAACAGTAATGTTCTAGCAATTTCCATCAGGAATTGTTGAAATATGATGCTATATTAATATGGTTCCTAGTCTATTCCAACGAAACATTGGGTGAAGCCCAAACCTTCCATGAGACTGTAAGATCCAGTCAGTGGGACTGGAAAATTCCACTGGTGGGAAGGGCCAGAAATTCATCTGGTTTCTCTATCTGGTTTCTCCTTAAATGTATTTGGTGACTTTGGCCTCCATAACCTTCTGTGTTACAGATTCCACATATTTGCTGTTGCCACCACCACCACCACTACCAGTCTGTTCAACCCTGTCAGAATTATATATGTTTCAATTTGATCCCCCCTCTGTCTTCTACATTCTAATGAATAGTGTCCCACTCCTTGTATGATGCTCCTGCCATCCCAGGAACCAGTCTGGTGAATGAATAATTGTGCAACACCTCTTTTTCCCTCCATCACCTGTGGCAAAGTTTTCAACCGTCATGTCTTTACTGTTTGAAATTCTCTTTCTATATCCATTTGCCATAGTCACCAATTTCAAAAAGCTTCTCAAACCTTGTCTCTAATCATGTGCCCTTTTCTGATTGTATCTCATTCCAATGTTGAAGCATCTTGACTTTCTCTGTATGCTAAACACACTGTGTAATTAATTTTTCCTGTATGGTGTATCCCTTAGGGGGAAAACGTGCACCTTGTCTTTGACAAACAGAAATTCCAAATGTAGCTTTCTCAGTAATTTGGTTTGGATACTCTTAAGTTTTCATTTAGTCAGACACGTTGGAAAGCATGGGGGCTGGATATTAGATGACACTACTTGCTCGCAAGTCCATGACTTGAATTTTAATTGAAGTTGCTGTGAGCACAATAAGGAATGCTGATACTAATGCCAGACAGAATCTTTGCAAAGCACGTCTTTTAAATTTTGATTTTCTAAGAGCTTTTTTCAAAAAAAACTTTGTATTCCAGAAATTTGCTGCAACCCTAGCAGATGCTGTACAAAAACTTGGATTACCTGTAGAAGTTATTGATCTGATGGTATATGATCCAGATGAATATCTGGTACATGAGGTTAGTTATTTTATATTGGTTAATTTCTGTACTGTTACTTAGAGCCGTGGTAAAATGTAACTAATACCTTAGTCATTGCATTGAATCACAGAATCCCTCCTGTGCAGAAGGAGGCCGTTCAGCCCATCAAGTCTGCACTGACAACAGTCTCACTCAGGCTCTATCGCTGTAACTCCATGTATTTGCCCAGCTAATTTACCCTGACACCCGGACAATTTACCACGGCCAATCAACCTAACTCTTTGGAATGTGGGAAGAAATTGGAATACCTTTGAGAAAACTCAGGCGGACATGGGAGGAATGCACAGGTTCCCCACACAGTCGCTTGAGGCCGGAATGAAATCTGGGTTCCTGCAGCAATGCTAACTGTTGTGCCACTGTATGTGGAGTAATTTGGGTGATTTCCAATTTCACGCAATGACATGTTTGCTCATCAGGGTGATGGGTTTCTATGTGTACCACATTCCCAATGTCAGCAACAGGTCCCAGTCTCAGTGTTCCATGATAGGACATTTTTTGTTTTCATTTTCTATCCCAGCCATCCTGTGTCCATCTGAGTGATATACATAATTAATTCGAAATGAAGATAAATTATTTTGCTTTAGGAATTTTATTGAGATTTTAAAATACTTTCATCATTCAGGGTGGTATTTGAACACAGCTTTTAAAGAAGGAAGGAGTCCTTAATCCATTGTACCAATCTATTTCCCACTCAAAAATATTTTAACTTTTTATTAGTCACAAGTCTACTTACATTAACACTGCAATGAAGTTACTGTGAAAATCTCCTAGTTGCCACACGCTAGCATCTATTCAGGTACATTGGGGAAGAATTTAGCATGGCCAATGCACATAATGAACACGTTTTTCAGACTGTGGGAGGAAACCAGAATACCAGGACAAAACCCATGCAGATACGGGGAAAATGTGCAAACTCCACACAGACAGTGACCCAAGCCGGGAATTGAACCCAGGTCCGTGGAACTGTGAGACAGCATTACTAACAGCTATGTCACCATTTTACTGTGAAGCGTAAATGTATTCTGCTAAAGTGCAGTTCTGTGTCCTTAGAGCGGCAACCTAATTGTGGAGTAAACAGAAATTCACTTGGTTTAGAGTGCAGTTGTTTTGCTAGAAAAGTTTTCAAGTTGGAGTGACTTTTAAGATGGAAAGTTGAAGAACAGGTTTAAGCACTCAGTATACCTTGGGCTATAGAGAGTGAGAACTTGTCAAAGGGAGTGGTCATAGGTGCTGAACCTGAGGGAAAAACCAAAAATACAATTTATCACTGGGTCTTTTTGTTTAACATGAGTTTTTTAAAGACCTGTTTATGATTTAAATCTTGTATACGTTATTAAAAATGTTATTCATTGTTTCTGAGATTGAGAGATTGCATGTTGCTTTTATGATATAAACGTACAAATTTGCATTAAGTTGATCTTTGTCTACATCCTAGCTATAACTGTATCACTAAATTCTCCACTTCTCCTATTCTTCTGTATGTACAGTATGCTTTGTCTGTATAGTGCACAAGAAACAATACTTTTCACTGATACGTGTGACAATAATAAATCAAGTAGCAGAAGTAAGCTATTTGGCTCCTTGACATTGCCCTGCTATTCAATAAGATCATAATCGATCTGTTTGTGTGTTTGAATTCCACATTTCTATTTACTCCGAAAACTCTTAGTTCCTTTGACTAACAACATTACATCTACCTTCGCCTTAAAAATATTCATTGAGGCAGTGCAATGGCACAGTGGTTAGCACACACAGCACCAGCTTCCGGCCTCAGGTAATTGTGTGGAATTTGCACGTTGTCCCCATGTCTGCAAGGTTTCCTCTGGATGCTCCGACTTCTGCAGACAATCCAAAGATATGTATATTGATTGATTGGCTATGATAAATTGCTCCTTAAGGGACATTAGCAGTGCAAATATGCAGGGTTATGGGGATAGGGCCTCACTGAGATTGTCATCTCTGAATGGCTGACTGGCCTCTTTCTGTACTGTAGAGATTCTATGACGCTGTACCACCCACCTTCTGAGGCAGAGTTCCAAAGCTGCACAACCATCTGACCGAAATAAAACAAATTCCTCATTCCTAATTTTAAAACTATTTTTAAATTTAAAAGAACTTGTTTGGCTAATGAATTATTGGAAATTATTTAGTGTACTAACTATATATTGCACTCATCATCAGCTTTAACCCTGCTTGTAATCTCTTCTAACTCCTCTTTTACTGCTATGGCCCTAAAATGAGATGTATGTACTTGCTGATCATTATCTCTTTGTTCTGTTGCATTGAGCACTTTATAACGTTTATGACTATTGCTATTCACTATCATCAAATCTGATTTCTGGGTGGATCAAACAAATTGATTCACTAATTAAATATATTTGCAGTTATGTTCTAGTGACACGGAACATTATAAATTCTAATTATCTATGGCTAGTTTTTTAAAAAAAGCTTTTTACTTTTCTGAGATGTATTTTGAAATAAAAGTCCAGATAGCTGAAATTATTTGCAATATTTCCCACAATCTGGTCTTGCATAGTAACCTCTAGAGACCCTAATTCTGAATGATTTAATAAAGTTAAGTAATGGAGGATAGATTAGGGAGAATGATAGATGGGCTGAGAGACTACCACAGAAATATACTTTAGGATTTATCTGCTTATTGAAAAAATGTGCTTTATGATTTGTGCAGGTATGCAGTAAGACTATCTGTGTATTCATGGTTTCCACTTACTCTGATGGACAACCAAACAAAAGTGCAGCCTGGTTTTGCAAATGGTTGGAAGATGCAACACATGACTTTAGATATGGCAAAACGTACCTCAAAGGTTTGAGATATGCAGTATTTGGCTTGGGCGACTCTGTTTATGTAAATCATTACAACACCGTAAGTATACTGTTTTCTGTAATTGTTCACTATTCTACTGTTATGGCTGCAATCTTTAAAAATATGTACAGAACACTTAAAGAATCAACTGTGTTCTGAAATTTTATTGCAACTTGACCAATACCAATGGTTGATGGAAGGATGGGAGGAGGTTCATATAAAGCTTAATCTTCAGCCTAGACCAATTGGACAACATGGCTTGTTTCTGTGCTGTAGATTCTATCTAACTGAGACTGAGGTTGCAAACCTTTGTCAGAGTGTATGATTTTTTTTAAGATTTTAATTTTGTTAAAACAGATTGGTACAGAGCACATTGCTACTGCCTCTAGGGGTTGGGTACAAAGCTGCCAGAAACACAGTAGTAAAATTGCAACCATGCTAATGGATGCCGGTTAGTGCATTACTGTTTTGAGTTGATTTCCTTTGGCTTTCCTAATTTATGTTATATTACAGTATGTTTTAATCTGTTATAAGTAAGTTATATGGGAATGGGAGTTGAAATCTCACAGAGAAATACAATAAATTTGGATTATTTTTTAAAATCAAGTTAAGACCAGTAAAAAGAACCATGAAACTGTAAGATTGTTGTAAAAACCGAACTGGTTCACTCATATCTTTTAGGGAAGCTAACTTGATATCCTTCCTTAATTGATTCCTGTCCCATAGGCAGTTGACACTTAATCATCCTCTTAACAAGTTATTCAGCTGTGTCAAAATGCACAAAATGATTCAAGATGAATAACTAGGGATGGACAATAAATACCAGCCTTACCAGTAGTAGCCACATCCTGAAAAATGAGGGAAAAAAAGGATATATTTGCAATTAAGCTCCATTGATCACTGAATGAATAATGCATATTCCAGTGACTGGGGTGAAACAATCCTTTTGAGTCACACGTGCTGTTTACTAACCCAACCGTTCTTTCTTTTTCATAGTTATCCACGTAACTAAACATTGCTTTTTATTTTTATTGCAAAGATTGATTGATGCTGCATTTCATTTTGACAGCTTTATTGTGAGTAGTGAAGTAACTATGATAGCTTTAATCTTATAGTTCTTGTCCTTTTATAGGTCGGTAAAAATATTGACATGTGGCTGTGGATGTTGAGTGCCAGTCGTATTATGACTCGTGGGGAGGGCGATTGCAATGTGGCAAAAAGCAAACATGGCAGCATTGAGGCTGACTTTAGTGAATGGCAAACCATATTCTTGAGCAGACTACAAGCAATCTGCAAAGAGGAAAAGAAAGAGTGTATAGGCAACTGCAAAAAGGGGAAATGCCAGTCCCATGAGGAGGAATCCAGTCAAAATGAAGTAGTGCCAGAAGAAATTAAAGATTACAGTAGTGAGGAGGTAACTTGAACCACATTAAAGCCATTCTAGCAAATGTCACAACTTTCTCTTGCATTTTTTTTTAGGAGGATGGCACCAGCTTGCATCAGTAAACACAGAGTGTTTTTCTCACTTTCTGCTCATTGCAAAATGCCTAAATTGGGTTTTGGTAACTCGATTCTTTAAAGCCTGCTCATTTCAATATAACTTGTGGATGTTTAAAACAACTTCACAACTCACTCGCTCCCACCATGAATGTGGAAAAGGTGACGTTCATCAAACTGTCCTGTGGTTTCTGTGATCAGCTTGTGATATAGAAGAACACTAGCAAAAGTCCAAAGAACAAAAAAAAATTACAGCACAGGGACAGGCCCTTTGGCTCTCCAAGCCCATACCGACATTGCTGCCTGATTGAACTAAAACCCCTTATGTTCTGGGGACCATATTCCTCCATTCCTATCCTATTAGTGTATTTGTGAAGATGCCCCTTTAGAGTCACTATCGTATCCACTTCCACTATCACCTGTGGCAGCGAGTTCCAGGCACCACCACCTTCTGTGTCTAAAAAAAAACTTGCCTCATTCATCTCCTTTAAACCTTGCCCCTTGCATTTAAACCATTCCCGCTAGTAATTGATTCTTACGCCCTGGAGCAAAAGCTTCTGGCTATCCATTCTGTCAATGCCCTTCGTAACCTTGTAGACTTCTGTCAGGTTGCTCCTCAACCTCCGTTGTTCCAGTGAGAACAAATCAAGTTTCTCCAATCTCTCCTCATAGCTAATGCCCTCCATACCAGGCAACACCCTGGTAAATCTTTTCTGTACCCTCTCCAAAGCCTCCATATCTTTGGCAGTGTGGCGATCAGAATTGAACTATTCCAAGTTTCGCCTAATTAAGGTTCTATAAAGCTGCAACATGGCTTCCAGTTTTTAAACTCAATGCTCTGGCCGACTAAGGCAAGCATGCCTTATGCCTTCTTGACTACCTTCTCCAACTGCATTGCCACTTTCAGTGACCTGTGTCCCTGTACACTCAGATTCCTCTGCCTATTAATACTCTTAAGGGTTCTGCTGTTTCCTTTATATTTATCTATCTTTATTAGACTTTCCAAAATGCAAATTGTCTGGATTAAACTCTATCTGCCATCTCTCCACCCAAATCTCCAACTGATCCATATCCTGCTGTATCCTCTGGTCCTCCTCGCTGTCTGCAAATCCACCAGCCTTTGTTGTCTGTAAACTTACTAATCAAACCAATTACATTTTCCTCCAAATCTACACTTATATGTATGTTCTCTCTCATCTGTAACCCTGAGAGACTGACCTTCTTCATTGCTGAAGATAGGGGCACCTTAGTTTTCTGAGTGACAGATATAAAAATGACCTAAACCACTTGCAAGCCAGCCGCAGTAGGGCAGTATTAATCTATTGCTAACCTTATAACCTTGGACGTCAAAAGCTCCCAATCCCCAGATTTGAACTATTGACCTGGTATAGGATAGTGCACAATTTTTGACTGAGGGTAGGAATAAATGAGTTGAGGTTCTCATACTGAAGGTTATGAGTGGGAGACTGCAATGATCCATTTTGGAGCCATGGCTATTTACAATCTTTGTTACTAACTTAGATGAAGGAACAGATTGTGAAGTATGCAGATGACTCTGTTACTACAACTCAGACCCATCAATCGAATTATTACTTCTTAGCTTCTCAAACAGCCTAGCTTTTATAATGTTTCCCAGTGAACTCTGGTTCCTTGACAGCAAGAAATAACTTTGCCATATTTACTGGGCATATTTCCTTTGGCCATTGTCCAGACCACAAAACTTTACCTAATGTAAGTTTAATTGGAGGTATATTTTGGACCCATAATTGCAAGTCCTTTGTCCATATATATATGAACATACATTGGTATCCAGACAGTTTGTTGTATGATATTTCAAATTAGATCTCTTTCTCAAAAAAAAGTGCCAGTGAGTGCAGTCTCTGATACTGCATTTGGATATGTCTCACTATATCGGCCCTTTCCTTGCTGAGAGCTTGGTTTCCGTTGCTGCTGGGTGTAATGCTTTGGCATTGCCTTGCTGTTGATTATTGCTATATTTCATCCTTCTGTGGCCTGTTGCCATTTTTTTGCTTTCAAACTTGATTTTGATTTGATTTATTATTGTCACATGTATTAACATACAGTGAAAAGTATTGTTTCTTGCGCACTGCACATACAAAGCATACTGTACATAGAAAAAGAAAGGAGAAAGTGCAGAATGTAGTCTTACAGTCATAGCTGTAGAGAAATATCAACTTAATGCAACATAAGCCCATTCAGAAGTCCGATGGCAGCCGTCCTGCTTCAGTTAGCAGGTGACCTCAGACTTTTGTATCCTTTTCCTGACAGAAGAACATGGAAGAGAGAACGCCCAAGATGTGTGGGGCTGCTTTGCTGAGGGAAGTGTAGTCAGAGTCAATGGGTGGAGATTGGTTTGCATGGTGGATTAGGCTACATTCATGATATTTTGTAGTTCCTTGGAGTTTTGGGCAGAGCAGGAGCCATACCAATCTGTGATACAAGCAGAACAATGCTTTCTATGGTGCATCTGTAAAAGTTGGTGAGAGTCATAGCTGTCATGAAACTTGCTCATATGTGGAGCATTGTTCAATTCCCTTTTGGTAGCCTGTAAAAAAATTAGATTGAACTAGTATCACCCTGCAGATGAATTTTAAAAAATGTTGCATTTTGATTTCCAACTTCAGTGTCAGCTTGCAGGATTGAAAAGTTGATTAGAGATGAGCATTTCCTTAATCTTATTTTTCCAGTATTCTTCAGGTCTGATAAAATTCATTAGTCAGCACTTCTCATTTAAGGCATAACATGATAACTACATTTATAGAACATAGAACATTACAGCACAGAACAGGCCCTTCGGCTTTCGATGTTGCACCGACCAATATAAAAAGCAATGCCCCTCCAAACTAAACCATTCCCTTCTCTTCCATATACCTATCAACTAACCTCTTAAACGCCACCAAACTTTGCGCATCTACAAGTGCTGCAGGCAGGGCATTCCACTCCCGAACCACCCTTTGGGTAAAGAACCTGCCTCTGATATCCGTACTATAACTATCACCCCTTAATTTAAAGCTGTGTCCCCTCGTGCTAGCTTTTTCCATCCTAGGAAAAAGGCTATCACTGTCCACCCTATCTAAACATCTAATCATCTTATATGTTTCGATTAGGTCCCTTCTTAGCCTCCTCCTTTCTAACGAAAACAACCTCAATCCCTCAGCCTCTCTTCATAAGACCTGCCCTTCATACCAGGCAACATCCTGGTAAACCTCCTCTGTACCCTCTCCAATGCCTCCACATCTTTCTTATAATGTGGGGACCAGAACTGCACACAATAGTCCAAGTGCGGCCGCACTAGAGTTTTGTACAGTTACAACATGACGTTGCGGCTCCGAAATTCAATCCCTCTACCAATAAAAGCCAAGACTCCATATGCCTTCTTAACAACCTTCTCGACCTGACTGCCTAATTTACATTGTGTTATCAATTTTAAATTAGCAGCTCTCACCGTCATGTGGTGTTTTTGTGTGATGTTTTAGTCAGTTACTTCTATTGGATAAATTCCCCATGTAGTGAGTGCCTTGATTTATTTCTTCACCCTGATTATATTACCTCCACCATATATTTACCAGTAGTTTTAACATGGAAACCCTCATCTGTGACTTCTGTACTAACTAAACACATAGTTACTTCCAATTTTACTACAAAAACCACAGTATCATCCTGTCATAAACTGAAATACCCGAAACAAGATTTTATTGAACATTGTTGTAGATGAGATGAAGCATGTGGATATTTGTCAGTCACAACTGATTTGTTTGTTAGGATATATGATTAGGCCACTTAACTTGGGTTGATTCTCATGTTTTAATCTTCTGTCCAGGAGGAACTGTTTGAGACAACAAGTGAAGAAGAATCTGGATTGGAAGATGAAGTTGAAGCTGCATCTCTCATTGATGTAGAGGACTTGGGCAACGTTATGAACAATATGAAACAGGCAAAGGTACGGGCCCATTTATCATTGTGATACAATTAACCAAGGCTGCCCTCTGATCTCTGGCATGAAATTAAACTAAAGTTCAGGAAGACTGGATTTAATGAACTGTGTTCAGGACAAATTGGAGATTGCCTTAATTTTTACATTATTTTCTCCACCTGTGGTGAGAAGTACCTGATTTGATTTTTCATTGTTTTTTAAAGTCCAATTATTGGTGAATGAGATAATTAATGTCTGGGGGGGAAAAGAAACAAGTTAAGGGAACTATCAAAGATGAGCTTTGCTATGGTCTTATCTTGAGCTTTGCAATTTGAAAGTGTCAAGAAGAAGTTATTCTTATGAACTTCCCTGTTATAAATGTGTGTGCAGTGACCTGTTAGGCTTGCTTTGTCTTTGATGTTGCCATTCAAAGAGAATTTACAGTGCTAATCTGTGAGTTGAGGTGTCACTCGCAATCTGCCAATTATGACGAGCTTCTTGGAGAGTGTGAATGGTTGCTGAGCTCTGGCTAATAGCTGGTCATGTATGATTTTGGTGTATTTTTTGAAGTCTGCCTTTCCCTCTCAACTTTCCTGCTCTTCAGGGAAGATATTGGGAGATTAGAGATGAAGACTTTCTTCTTGATTAGTTAAGACTTATCATGCTGTTTTAAAAATTCACTTACACTGATCTGGACAAGCCCTAACTGTTTCTAGCATGCTGAGTGGGTTTTTATTATGTAAGTATCACAACTTTAAGCTGTTCCATTTGTTCAGATGCTGAATCAAATAAAAAGCTTCTGGAAGAGCAGGGCAACTCAGAGCAACTCTTTGATTTCATGGTTAATTGTGCATTCATGGTTTTTGAAAATTCTATCTGATTTACATTTTAGTAGCAATGACCATTGATTATTTTTATGGTAAAGCCTGAGCCATTGCAATAGCAGTGGGTCCTAGAACACATTCTTGTGTAACAACACTGGTATCTTGTGCTGAGACAAAGCACTTACCACTCTTTTTAATCTGAATTTATGGAAGCAATTTATCAGCCATTCTATAGATCTTAGAAGCCGTTGTCAGAAAATCCAGATAAACTAGATTTACTCTGCTATTTTTCTCCAGTGCCTTAGTTATTCTCTGAAGGAATTTCAATAGGCCTGTCAGCTATGATCTATTATTCTTGATAGCAGTGCTCTCTTCAAATATTCACTTTTGGAGAACTGTAGAAGATAGTCAAGCATTTATACTCTGGACTTTAAATTGACTGGCCTATGGTTGCTTGGTTCAAAACATTCTCCTACTTCGAATGTTAAAAGTGCATTTACAATCTTCTAACCCTCAGATATTTCTCCAGGGTTTATTGTACCCTGGAGGATTTTAGAATGCACGTTATCTGCTGCAAAAGCATTGCAGATATTTAATCCTTTTAATGTCTGCATGGCAATTTTTATCTAATTCCATATGTTCTGGGTCATTTAGCACGTCTGGGATGTTTCCACAGTTGTCCTTTGTGAAAACTGCTGTGAAGAATCTATTTGGTTTCTAAATGGGAAAGTTTATTTTTCTACCCTAATGTTCCAGTCCAATGGGTCATTTAATAAATTTATCTGTTGGATTGTTCTTCTACTAACATTCTCTGGTGACTAATTTCTTTTTCTACATCTATTACTTTGTTTACGAATCCCCTTATTTTATTTATCTAAGAATCTTACCCCTCTCTGTTTCCTTCATGTATCTTTCAAAAGGAAAGCTGAAAGATGTTTGCATTTTATCAGTGCAATGAAATATTTGAGCATTTTAGGCTTAATTAAAAATTTCTGCTGCTTTTAAAATTTTTATTCTCCTTTGGTCTTTCCCAAAATCATATAAAATGTAAATATCAAACTTGATGTTCCTGGTGCAAAAATAACGACTATTAAGAACGACAAATGAATTAAATCAGTGAATGATGTATGTCTAGCTTCGGAGCAAGAGGAAACTTAGTAGCTTGTTTAATAAGTTCTGTAAACATTTTCCTGGGATGTGTGAAACACAACAGAATTATATTGAGAGTCTGTCGGGGAAAAAAAACTGATTCAAATCCTAGGAATTGATTATGATGTGGAGATGCTGGCGTTAGACTGAAGTGGACATAGTAAGAAGTCTCACAACACCAGGTTAAAGTTCAACAGATTTATTTGATTTCACAAGCTTTTGGAGCATTGTTCCTTCATCAGGTGAGTGACCTTCATTACATGATTAAGGAGCAGTGCTCTGAAAGCTCTTGACACCAAATAAACCTGGTGTTGTGAGATTTCTTACTGTAACAACTGATTCATAGTGTTGACAGAGAGATAGTTAGGGAACCAGATTTGTGTCACCTGAGGTAGAAGACCACGTCACTTGTCAAATATGAACAGTGGTCTGTTTACCTTGTTGTCTTTCTTGGATGTTAAATTTTAAATCTTTAGTGAATGATCATTGGTCGCTCGGTCACTGTGTTCTGTTACACCCTGATGAATTTTGTAAACCTGCTATGAACGAAAGTACTGTTCTAATAAATATGCTGATCTCCACCCAGCATCGTGAGCTTGTCATGTCTGAATATTTTAATTAAAAGTTTCTGCCTGTTCCTTCCACTGGAGGATGCTTTCATGTTTTATAAATTCAGAAAGCTATAGATAAATTCCCAGTTCGTCAAATGCTGCTAAAGTTCTCTGTGTAGTTTTAATAAATGGATTGCTGATTGAGATTTAGTTTTTTTCTGATGTAATGTCAAGTCAGTACTCTCTTGGGACACTAAGTGGTGCTATTATTCCTCCAAACCCCTGTCTTGCAGCTTGTTTTCTCCTGACACAAGATGGCGCTGCTGCTCCTTTGGCCCTTGAAAATTTGAAGTGCAAATTTAGGAAGAAAGTAAAAGTTTTACTGTCCTTTTATTTGTTTTGTGTTTATTCGGTCTCTGCTCTCACCTCAGCTGCCTTTACCTGAGTTTCTCCCTTTCTGCTGACAACATCCCATTTCACTCCACCTTTATCCCAAACCAATGTTTTTCATGTTATTGGCTTTGGTCTGACCTTGGATCAATATTCTCTCTAAGATGCACAACTATGCAGCAACCTGAAATTCCTCTTGCAGCCCGTGCAAAAGTCTGTCTCTTTATGGCATGTTAGTAGGGTGGTGAAAAAGGCATTTGTGATACTTGCCTTTTATCAGTCATGGCATAGATTACAAAAGCAGATATATCATGTTGGAGTTGTATAGAACTTTAGTGAGACCACAGCTAGAGCACTGTGTGCAGTTCTGGTTGCTACATTATGAAAAGACTGTAGAGAAGATTTACCAGGATGTTGTCTGGTATGGAACATTTTGAGAGATTGGATAGGCTTAGGTTGATTTTGGTGGAGCAGAGGGCAGACTTGAGTGAGGGTAGAAGATCATGAGGGGCATGGACTGACTGGATGAGGAGCAGCTGTTCTCCTTAATTGAAGGGCCAGACATGAGGGGAAATGGGTTCAAGATGAGGGGCAGGATGTTTGGGCGGGTTGGAATGTGAGGAAAAACCTTTTTACTCAGAGTGGTGACGGTCTGAAATGTACTGCCTAGGAGGGTAGTAGAGGCGAGTTGCCTCAAATCCTTTAAAAAGTGCCTTGATGATCACTTAGCCATGAATATTATGGTGTGCCATGGGCCAAGTGCTGTCAATGAGATTAGGTGGGAGGTCCAGTGTTTCCCATATGTTGGTGCAGACCCAAGGGGCTGAAAGGCCACTTTGCACTGTATGATTCTATGATTTCATTGTCACTGCACGCAGAGGCATGCAAAAAAATTTAATACAGCTGCACAATGAAGCAAATTGTCCATACATTCCGAAACAAAATTGGAGGGTACTGTTGTGAGATGTGTTCTTCTATCTCGTTTTCTAGGCATTGGACTTAGTTCTCTGAGAGACGGCCACCATACTCTGGTACATGCTGAACAATTGTTTATTGGAACCAGGTTTCTCGCTGGTGTCAGCAGAAGAATTGTGTGAAATATCTGTTGCCTGCCAGATTTATTTATCTGTGATAAGCAATATATAATAAATTGAAAAGTCAGTTTTTTTCTGTGCTTTTTGAAAAATGCTTTAGAAACAAACTGGGTGACAATTTTAAATAAGTTTTCATCGCATTTGTAATACACTTGTTGGCTTTATATGTGCTGAACTAAGAAGATGGTGACAAAAAGGGGTAATAGGCCATTGCTTAAATTTAAATTTGGAAGAAAAGCATTTCTGGGCCATGAGGACAAACGTAGTGATCTGGAATTTACTACATCTCCAAGCAAATTGAAAGTTCTTTAATTGGCAGAAAAACGTCTCTAAGTTCTAAGTGGGGGTGTCATGGTGGCACAGTGGTTAACACTGGTGCCTCACAGCGCCACTGTCTGTACAGAGTTTGCATGTTCTTTCTGCATCTATGTGGGTTTCCTCTGGGTGCTCAATTTTCTCTCTCACTCTAAAGATTCATCTGACAAAGGAGCAGCTAGTGCTCCGAAAACTAGTGGCTTTTGCTACCAGATAAAGCTGTTGGACTTTAACCTGATGTTGTGAAACTTCTTACTGTGTTTACCCCAGTCCAGTGCCGGCATCTCCACCTGATGGTACATTCTGCCAAGTCTATGCCACCTTGTACAGTAGTTAGATTCTTATCCGGTTCCCTTCTATTAAAGTTCCACCTTTAAAAGATGGAGGAAAGTGGAATAATGCATTTTGAGTTCTGCAATGAATTTATCTCACTGGTACAGAAACCATCTTGCTTGTAAATCATTTTTAAGTTGAAGCCCAACCCATAGGAATTCAAGAAAGAAAGACAAGTTGGTCAGTGACCTTCCCTCATGGTCAGATGTTGTTACATGTAGAAAACCTAATGATGATGAAGTCGCTTGTAGCTTTGGGTGTCTATTCAGCAAGGACATCAGATGTTTCATGTGTGCTGTTCAACCAAATCTTGATTTGCAGATTCAGTTGTGGACATTAGATATGAAATTGTTGTCAGAAGGGAGGGGAAAGTACTGGCTTTATGGAGTCCTTGCTTGATCTGTGGGAACCTGACTCTGTTCTTTTTAATTCATGGAACGTGAACGTTGCTGACTGGGTCAACATTTTAAATATCTTTCAACGGAGTGTCTTGCTTGGATCATATGGACCAGACCAAGTCCGTGTGGCAGATCTCCTTCCCTAAAGGACATTAGTGAACCAGAAGGGTTTGTACAGCAATCGACAATGATTTCATAGTCATCAGCAGACTTCTGATTCCAGATTCTTATTGAATTCACATTTCACCATCTGCTGCGGTAGGATTTGCACTTGGGTCAACAGGGCACTGATCTGGGTCTCTGAATTATTAGTCCAGTGACAATTCTACTACACTCCCTCCTCCTTGCTGAAATATTAAGATTATTTGTTGACAGAGATTTGTCTGTTTGGATCCATCCAGAATTGTTCATCCCATGTGGTGGAGTCTAACTTGCAAGCCCTGAGATTGGGTTCAACATCTTTGTTTCTAAATTTGGGATGCTGGAAGATGCAGGTTCCCATGCTCAGCTGGCTGTAGTTTTGTTTTGCTAGAACCACATGGTTGAGCCAGCAGAGCTCTGATGAACGAGCTGTCAGTATTATAAACAAAAACTGTATCTGTATTGTACTTATTTTTTAAAAAATGCATTCCTCTTTTCAAGTCTCCAAGTTACAAAATACTCAGGTGTACAGTGTTGGTATGATAGAATCGTCACACTCTAACCAGTGCTAATACTTAATTCTGTTTCCTTTTCTTGTAGGAGGAAAGAAAAGTGATCAAAAAATCCATGAAACTAAAAGCATCAATGCATGCTATTGGAAACAATGAAATAGCAGAACCAAGAGAAATGATCACTCCAGCGCTCAGGACTGCACTCACAAAACAAGGTATAATTGTTGAAAGGTTATATCCAACTGATCTGAAATTGTGTTTCTGATTTTCCACATTGGGAAAGTCAATTCTTCTTTTATTCGTTCATGGAACGTGGACGTCACTGGCTGGTCCAGCATTTATTGCCCATCCCTAATTGTCCTTGAAGGGACAGTTAAGAATCACATGTGGGCAAACCAGGTAAGAATGGCAGGTTTCCTTTCCTAAAGGGACATTGGTGAACCAGATGGGTTTTTATAACAATCATCAATTGGTTTTGTGGTAATCACCAGACTTTTAACTCAAGATCTTTATTCAATTCAAATTTCACCACCTGCAGTGGTGGGTTTCGGACCTGGGTCTCCAGAGCATTAATGTGGAGAAGCTGGCGTTGGACTGGGATAAAAATAGAAAGAAGTCTCACAACATCTTTGTGGCATTTGCTACAAATAAACCTGTTGGACTTTAAGCTGGTGTTGTGAGACTTCTTTCTCCAAAGCATTGCCTTGAGTCTCTGGATTACTGTTTAATACAAAAAAAAATGAGATCACCTTTGTCTGTCCTCATGTTTAGCTCCACGCCTCTCATTTCCACCCTTCTACCCCTCTCTCCCAAATCTTTTTTTCTTTATAATACAAAACAAATCATTATCTTTTATCTCTTGTGTTTAAATTATAGAATAAAATGTAAAATCCCACAAGACTTATTGAAGTTATACCATTTTGTCTGTAATTATGTAGCTGTGTATAAATTAACCTGTGTAAACTGTTGTCTCATTAAGTTTAAAAAAAACCTCAAAGCCTTGAGCAGCGTGACCTTTCGGTAACTAGCTACAAAGCTGTTGAGTTTTAAGATTGCAAATTAAGTGTGTGCTCAACAGTGAAAGACTATTTGGTGTCATCAGATCACATTTAATCAACTGACTTGCTAAAATTGAGCTTTCTGTTTCCAACTCTCCAACACTAATCTGACAGGCAAGCATTGGTTTTGTTTCCAAAATTTTACAGTTTACTAAACCCTTGCATAATTTTATGAGACCAGTAATCTCGTGCATAATTTCATTTAACTCCTTGCTTCCCAAACTATTTTCCAATGTGATTTCACTTTAAAGTGTGAAAGTTCACGTGACCCCCCCCCCCCAAGATGGCAGCAAAAACAACACAGTGGTAAAGCAGCATATTTACATTCAGTATATAATTCAGAAAATTTGTTCTGTAGATCCACATATAACAGATCATATAAATATAAAATCTGTTTTTGTAAAGTACTTGGTAAAAAATATTGTTTTATGTACATATGCCAAACCCTCTGAATTCCCTGGTATATCTTATACCCACTTCTAAAAGTGCTTTTTGATAAAGAAAGAGTAAGTTGAACTCGCCAAACACCCCTTGCTGTTTGCTGGAATTAACCCAACTGGTCCAAGACTTTCCATTCAGTACTCTCAGACAGGACAGTCCCCTCCCTCCACAGTCACTATTGCTGCCTCAAGAGGAAGGAGAATGTGCAACCCCATTGTGATCTCTGTAGCCCCCATCAGGGTTGTAACCCACAATTTGTAAACTGTTGATTTAATTATTCACTCCTTCTATGATTTTACTAAATCATAGACTATGTTCATAGACCTGTTCACAGACAATGAGATCATCTATTGAAATTGATAAATCTGCTATCACTGCATAAATGTCTCCTGAATTATTCCATAGATTTTGCTTAAATTGCCCTTATTGATCACAGTGAATTTGTGCTTTTGACATTAGTGTGAACTTGCCTTTTAGCAATTTGGGCCCATTATTCTTGTTACTTCAGTTGTGGTTTGACTATGAATTAATACACATAATTCTTTCTACTCATTAACCTTAATAGCTTTCTTTAAGACGCCCACTTATTTTATTTCCAAGGTGAAAGCTGAAATCTACTGACTTGCCCATTAGGAGGTTCCCAGAATGGAAATCTCCATTGGCCTTGGGTGAGATTTTACAATCTTGTCTGAGTGAGGCCGTGAAATCCCGTCTGAAGAATGTCAGTTTTTTTTGCGTGCCCAGTCCTCTGAGATCAGTTGAACCTCTGCAACTCATCAAGGGCCTGAATGTTTCCCCTGTGTTGAGATGAACAAAGGTGAAGCAGTATCAAAGGTGTGGCCTGAACCTGACGAGAACTCTGAGCAGCTTTAGCATGAGTACCTCAGACTTCAGACTTTTGATCAGTATAGCTTCACAGTGATTGTACATGGTCACTCTCAAATGTTTTTCAGCTTTTTAGCTCACATCACTCATTCTGTATATTCCTGGTTTATCTTTAAATGTTAAGATCTTGTGCTTATTTCTCCGTTGGACATCATCTGCCATTACTTTGTCGTTTCTCATAATATTGTCTAGGTCTCGTGATACTTGGAGATAAAGAAGGCCGTTTTGATACTTTCTCCCTTCTCTCCTATTGCTGAATCTGACTGCTTTTTTTAAATGATTGTGTTGTTTTTGACCAGTCTGCCTAAACTTCGTGCAGAGAGTGATATTTTAAGATGGACCTTAATCAGTCCTTTCACAGGTCTCAATCTGTATCCTCTTGTGCTGTGTCCAATATGCAAATTAAAATGATTCTCAGATTAACATTTGTTAATCAGGGCAGCACACAATGGGAACACAACCACCTGCAGGTTTGTGCCCAATCCACTCTCAATCCTGACTTGAAAATATATCACTAGGGGCATTTCACAGTAATTTCATTACTGTGCTACTTTGTAAAACTTCGTAACATCAATTCTTGAACCATGTTCGGTTGTTAAATGTAAATCACACCAACATTTCCTCATCTGACTCCTCTAATATGAGGAATCTGCTAGCTAATCCACCTAACCTGTACATCTTTGGACACTAAGGGGCAGTTTAGCATGGCCAATGCACCTAAACTGGACATCTTTCAGACTGAGAGGGGAAACTGGATCACCTGGAGATTACCCAGGCAGACATGGGGAGAAAATGCAAACTCCACACAGGCAATCACAAAAGGCTGGAATTGAACCTGGATCTCTGGTGCTGAGAGGCAGCAGTGCTAACATACTAAAAAGAATATGGACCCTGACAATGTACTAGCAGGGGAGTACTGAAGACTTGTGCTCCTGAACTAACATAGTCAAGCTTTCCAGTATGGCAGCAACACTAAAATTAACCTGACAATGTGGAAAGTTGCCAAGCTACATCCTATCCAAAGAAACCAAGACAAATCCAATCTGACCAATTACTGCCCCCTTAGTCTACATCTGTGCTTGATCATCAACAAATATAAAAAATATCATCAGTAATGCTGTCAAGTGACACTTAAACAGCAATAACCTCTTCACTCAGTTTGGGACCACTTGGACCATTAGGCCACATACTTCATTGCAGCCTTGGTCCAAACATCAATAAAAGATCTGTGAAATCAAGATACGAGGTGAGAGTGACTGCCCTTAATATAAAGGCAGAATTTAACTGGATCGAACCAAGGGCCATAGCAAAATTGAAGTCACAGGCAATCAGGAGGAAAACTCTGTGCTGGTTGGAATCATACCTAGCACAAAAGAAGTTGATTGTGGTGTTGGAGACCATTCACTCTATCTCAGGGCTTTATTGTAGGAGTTACTCAGGATAGTGACCTAAGTCCAACCATCTTTAACTGGTTCATCAATGACCTTGTCACCATCATAAGGTCAGAAGTGGGGGATGTTGCTGATTGTGCAATATTCAGTACCATTTGCAACTCCCCAAATATTGGAATAGTTTGTGTCCCTGTATTGTAGGGCTTGGATAACATTTGAGTGAAGCTGGTAAGTGTTAAGTAACATTCAGGTACACAAGTGCCAATCAATGACCACCTTCAACAGGGGAGGATTTAAATCTAACATCTGACCTTGACATTCAATGGCGTTACCAATGCTCAATCCCTCACTATCTGCATCCTGCAGCATAGAAATATTGTGGTACAAGTGCAGGGCAGATGCTGAGAATTCTGTGGAAAGTAGCTCACTTGTCAAAGCCTGTCTATCATTTACAAATGCAAATCAGTGGTGTGATGGAATAATCTCCGCTTGCCTGAATCAGTGCAGTTCCGACAATGCTCAAAAAGTTCAACATCATCTAGAACAAAGCAGCCTGCCTGATCGACACCCCATCCATCGATGTAAACATTCATTCCTCTCTGACACAAAGTGGCAGCAATGTGTACCATCTATATTATGCACAGCAGCAACTGACTAAAGCTCCTTTGACAGCCCTTCTCAAACATGTAAGCTCTGCCATCTAGAAGGGCAGCAGCCAATGGGGAACAAGCCACTCACTGTCCTGACTGGAAAACATATCACTAAGGGAATTTTACAGTAACTTCATTTCAGTGTTAATGTGAGCCTTGTTTGTGACTAATAGATAAACTTTAAAGAACTATTCCTTCACTATTCTTTAAAATCCTGGTGATCCCTTCCTAACAGCATTGTGGGTTTACCTGCACCAGATGAATTACAACAATTCAAGTAGGTGGCTCACTATCTTAAGGATTATTAGGGATGCACAAGAAATGCTGGCCTTGCCAGTGACACCCTACATCCAATGAAAGAATAAAGAAAAGAGACTAACCTTAATTGTCTGTAGTAGGTTAATTCATATTTACCATGCAAGTGCAGCAATGGCATTCTGTGAATTTAACTTTTGACCCCATCAGGAAGGTTCCCTTTTCACAAAATGAATGGTGGGGAGTTGTGCAACTTGGACAACAACCTTTGGATACAAGAAGTCTC
The DNA here is from genome assembly GCA_024679065.1 of Sphyrna mokarran. Taxonomy (NCBI): domain Eukaryota; kingdom Metazoa; phylum Chordata; class Chondrichthyes; order Carcharhiniformes; family Carcharhinidae; genus Sphyrna; species Sphyrna mokarran. Next base: position 31,287,003 of record JAGIQG010000022.1, on the reverse strand, counting down.
CTCCTTCCCTGAAGCTGCAAAAGCATTTACAGTAAATTGTGGCTGGTGCCAAAACCTTTGCAGATCCTTTGTCAGCAAATTTTGGATTTATGTCTAACAGTAGCAGTCTTATCATTGATCCCTGGCAATGTGCTTCATGGACCTCCCCAGCCTAGCCACGACTCAACCAGTACCAATGCCAAAAACATTTGTTTCATTGTTTAGTCATGTCTGGTATTCAGAAAGTTTTGCGCATTTATTACTATCATTCAGGATTGGGATTTATTTTCAAAATGTTGTTGCCACCTCAGTCTTTCATATCGTTTTTAACTTGTTATTTAAAATTCCGTTATAACACAGAAGGCTCTCTTAATTCATCCAGAGTATGATTCGTGTTGAATGCAGTTTTTAAGCTTTTTTTTGTCTGAAATAAAGTATGGTCACAGATTGATTTGGTTTTCATTGGTGCCTATGCAGTACGTTACAGGAGATCACTGAAACAGTTAAGAATATTGTGCACACGGACAGATTTGCCTTGTTTACGTGTGTGACAAAACACTGCAAGCTAATTGAGAAATGAAGTCTATTTTTGTGGTAAGAGTATGATGGGGCTGATACAAGTAGCAAGAAGTTGTACCAATATGAGCAGTACAGATAAGGAAATCCATGCCTATAACCTGTACTTAACAAATGTTTTCCTGATGTGACCTCATTTTAATGTTTCAGACTTGTGTGAGCCCAAAGTGAAAAGGAAGGCACAGGGGAGCATTTTAGAGTTTTTGAGTGCATGCAAGGGGGAGTGGGTTTGTGAGTGGTTGATTGGGGTGAGTGTGAGGAGGGGATTAAAAATGTCAGGTTGATCTTGGGGCAAAGAAGCACATTTTAGCAGGCTGTAAATGGCAGAAATCAGAGAGCAGATGATAAAACTATGCTCAAGGCAGAAAAAAAGCACAGTTAGGTGTAATTTATCGCCTCGCCCATCACAGAATCAGAGCAGACAGAGGACGGACAATGGAATTTCTGGTCTCGCTCAAGTCACCAGAAACATTTAAAGTGGCCTCGCAACTGTCAAAACTCAGCTCGAGTAATGTGACCGCTATTACTGGCTAGGAGCTTAGGACCCCAAAACCTCATCTGGCAATCCCGTTGGAGCTGTGACTCGCAGTTTGGGAATCCCTGCTATGCGCTAACTCCACTCACTTACAGAACTTATTTGGATTTGTAGCAGTGCTATAATATAATTGCCATGGTATTTGGCAAATCAGATTTTCCATTTGAGTACAAAGAAAAATAAGAAAATAGCAGCTGAAAAGTATTAGGACACAGCAGAGTTAGATTTGAAAAGGATAAAAACAAATCCTGAATTAAGTTAATAGAGTTGGATTATGGTCTGATTAATGGGCAAGAGATGTTCCTTGAGATAGACGATTCTGCCTTAGTAGATTTTCTGAATTTTTAAGTGTTTTATAAGTTTAGAGTTTCTCATCTAAGTATCAAGGTTGTGATCTTTGAAACCATCTTTTGCTAGGAACATATTGAATATAACATTCCATTTGCAGAAAGCAGCAATGTTCAGCATGTTGCTGTCACCTGTCAATCTTTTTCTGACCTAACAATACTACCTATTTTTTCCGGGATCATCTTATCTTCGCTGAAGCAGTCGCAGACAATAAGATGCTCCAGAGTAACTCCACAATGGCGCAGTCCTTAACACTGCTGCCTCACAGCTCAAGGGACTCGTGTTCGATTCCCAGTTTGGACCGCAGTCTCTGCAGCGTTTACACGTTTTCCCCATGTCTGCATGGGTTTCCTCTGGATACTCTGGTTCCCTCCCATAGTCCAAAAGGCTGTTGGTGCATTGGCCATGCTAAATTCTCCCTCAGTATCCCTGAACAGGTACCAGAGTGTGGCAACGAGGGGATTTTCACAGTAAATTCATTGCAGTGTTAATGTAAGCCTACTTATGACACTAGTAATTAAGCTTTAAACAAAAGCTTAGGAGAGTTGTCATTACCCTTCCCACCATCACCATCTACTATAAAAGCTGCCATATTCAGGTATATTTTTGAAGGTTCTTGAGTCTTTTAAGGAATGAGTATGAACGAGTTTGTAAATGGGTCATGGGTTCAAGTGTGAGCTGGGTGGTGACAATAGTTGGATCGATGGTAGATGGCTCTTGTTTTTGGGGGTCTTCTTGTTCGAGTTTTGGCTGGGATATAGACATTTTGGTCATTAGTCTGGGCACAGCATAGAATCAGCCCACGGAAGTTCAAATTTCTTTGGCAATTTCCATCTATATTAAGCATCCGGACCTCTGCAGGTCCTGGCACATCTTTCTAACTTTGCATCCCATCTTTGATCTGAAGACTGGGAGATTTGGGCTGTTATCAGCACTCACAAAGACTTGCAATAACATTGATTCTGAATTTGTTTTTCTGTCTATTTCATGCCACAGTAAGAGGTCTGACAACATCAGTTTTAAATCCAACTGATTTATTTGATAGTAAACTCGCAAGCTTTCGGCTATTGTAGCCTTCTTCAGGCAAATGAGGTGTTCGGGTCTGTAATAGCACACATATCAACAAAGACAGTTTACAGATCGCTGATTAGAATGTGAATCTTTACACCTAACCTGCTATTCAAGTCTTAAAGTGGCTAACAATGTGAGTGAAAGGAGTACTGAGCACAAGTTAGAGAGATGTGTATTGTCTCCAGACAGCACAGTGAGTGAGGTTTTTTGCTAACCCAGGCAAGTCATGGGGGTTACAGATAGTGTGACATGAAGCCAAGATCCCTGTTAAGACCGTCCTCATATGTGCGGAATTTGGCTATCAGTCTCTGCTCAGCGACTCTGCGCTGTCGTGTGTCGTGAAGGCCCCCTTGAAGAACGTTTACCCGAATGTCGGAGGCCGAATGCCCGTGACCGCTGAAATGTTCGCCCACAGGAAGGGAACAGTTTTGTCTGGTGATTGTTGAGCGATATTCATTCATCTGTTGTCGTAGTGTCTGCATGGTCTCCCCAATGTACCATGCTTCGGGACATCCTTTCTTGCAACATATTAGGTAGACAACGTTGGCCGAGTTGCAAGAGTATGTACTGTGCACCTGGTGAATAGTATTCTCATGTTTGATGATGTCATCCATGTCGATGACCTGGCATGTCTTGCCGAGGTTGCTGTGGCAGGATTGTGTGGTCACTGTTCTCTTGAAAGTTGGGTAGTTTGCTGTGAACAATGGTCTGTTTGAGGTTGCGCGGTTGTCTGAAGGCAAGAAGTGGGGGTGTGGGGATGGCCCTAGCGAGATATTCATCATCATCAATGAAATGTTGAAGACTCTGGAGAAGATGTCGTAGCTTCTCCACTCTGGGGAAGTACTGGACGACAAAAGGTACTCTTTCCATCGTGTCCCGTATTCGTCTTCTGAGGAGGTCAGTGCGGTTTATCGCTGTGGCACTTCGGAACTGTTGATCAATGAGTCGAGCGGCATATCCTGTTCTCACGAGGGGGTCTTTCAGAGTCTGGAGGTGTCTGTCACAATCCTCCTCATCTGAGCAAATTCTGTGTACACGGAAGGCTTGTCCGTAGGGGATGGCCTCTTTAACATGTTTAGGGTGGAAGCTGGAGAAGTGGAACATTGTGAGGTTGTCTGTCGGTTTGCGGTACAGTGAGGTGCTGAGGTGACCGTCCTTGGTGGAGATGCATGTGTCCAAGAATGTAACCGATTCTGGAGAATAGTCCATGGTGAGTCTGATGGTGGGATGGAACTTGTTGATATCATCATATAGTTGTTTCAATGATTGTTCACCATGAGTCCAAATGAAAAAAATGTCATCGATGTATCTAGTGTATAGCCTCGGTTGAAGATCCCGCGCAGTGAAGAAGTCTTGTTCGAACCTGTGCATGAAGATGTTGGCACATTGAGGTGCGAATTTGGTCCCCGTGACTGTTCCGTGTGTCTGGATGAAAAGCTGATTGTTAAAGGTGAAGACATTGTGGCCCAAGATGAAGCGGATGAGTTTTAAAATTGCATCCGGAAACTGGCAGTTGTTGGCATTGAGTATTGAGGCAGTTGCAGCAATACCATCGTCGTGGGGAATGTTGGTGTAGAGCGCCGAGACATCCATTGTGACAAGGAGTGTCCCTGGTTCAACTGCTCCATGTGTGCTGAGTTTCTGTAGGAAGTCCTTAGTGTCAAGACAAAAGCTGGGGGTTCTTTGTACAGTGGGTTTCAGGATGCCCTCGACATAGCCGGAGAGGTTCTCACACAGGGTCCCATTGCCTGATACAATGGGACGGCCGGGTATGTTTGCCTTGTGTATCTTTGGGAGGCAGTAGAGATTTCCAATGCGGGGAGTACGTGGAATGAGAGCCCGGAGGGTGTTCTGAAGGTCCGGATCAAAAGTTTTGATCATAGTGTTGAGTTGACGAGTGTGTTCTTTGGTCGGATCTGCTGGTAACTGTCTGTAGTGTTTCTCATTGTTTAGTTGTCGGTACACTTCTTTACAGTAATCTGTTCTGTTCAGTATGACGATGGCGCCTCCTTTATCTGCTGGTTTGATGACAATGTTGCGGTTGGTCTTGAGAGCACGGATGGCGTTGCGTTGTGCTTGGGTGATGTTCAGGACTGTCTTGTAAGTGCGGTTGATGAATCTGGTGTTCATGCACCTCCTGATGGCTTGGGCATACATATCCAGTCGGGGGCAGCGGCCTTCTGGAGGAGTCCAATTGGATTCCTTCCTCTTCGATTGCTGCACTGCGGATTCCTCTGTCAGCTGTTCTGGTTCATTAGCTGTCTCATTGAGTTCGCTGTTGGCCTCTTGGGGTTTGTGGAAGAACTCACGCAGCCTCATTTGCCTGCAGACCAAGACACCTCATTTGCCTGAAGAAGGCTATAATAGCCAAAAGCTTGCGAGTTTACTATCAAATAAATCGGTTGGATTTAAAACTGGTGTTGTCAGACCTCTTACTGTGTTTACCCCAGTCCAACGCCAGCATCTCTACATCATTATTTCATGCCATCCAGTTTCACATTTTAAAATTTCACAATCCATCAATTTTATCAAATTATTGAATTAAACTCTAACCAATTTTCTGAATACAGAACAAAACAAGGTTCTGAATGTTCACTGCAGTTGAAAAACTTCTTGATACAGTTTTTGGATTTTATGATGCAAATATTGCTACTGCAAAGTCAACAACATCAATCAACAGTGGTGAATACGTTTAGGAATCTTAATGTACTTATAGAGAAGCAAGTCGTGATGATGAGCTTGGAGATGTGCTTGTATTCAGGTTTATAGCACAATATTTCTCTCAATTCCACAATGAATTCAGTTGTACTATAACTTTCTATAGATAATACAACCAACATTAGCTATAACTTGTAAATGGTAAGTGCACTAATGCCATTAAATACATCACACTAAAATCATAAAAATTGAACATGAGAAGCAATTTTAATTAATTTGATTCCAAGAAAACATAAATCTATAGTCTTGAGAAAAGAAAGAAGATTTGCATGTATTTAGTGTTTTTAACATCCTAAAATGCTTTGCAGCCATTTATGCTTGTTTGAAATACAGTCACTATTGTGTTGGTAATGTCAAGTTATTTGAGCATGTCCAAGCTATGGATGATTTTATTGTCTACTGTGGGTCCTCTCATAACTGGAGAGTCTGATACAGAACTGGTATGGATGTCCACAGAACTAACTGTTTGTGCTGACATTGTTGGCTCTTGGGAGAACTTCTGCAACAGCATCGCCTCTGGCTTTCCCCTGGGCACGTTCGCTTTTTACAAGTTGATGAAGATGGCTCTCTTAGCTTGCTGAACCAAATTTCAGTGTTTTGCCCCAGATGGGCTGGTTGGTGCAGTGTTTTCACAAAGGAAGTTGTCTGCACTGCACAAATTTATAAGTCTCTTGTTTTTGGGGGTGTCCTATTGTTCGTGCTGTTTGTAATGACCAGTGTTCTGTGAAACATGAGTTAATATGGAGTTTATCTTTGGCTAGAGATTGAGCAACAGAATCTTATTGCTTGATGCAAAACTATTATCCGGTGGTTAAATCATCTTTAGTTGTTGGTATTTAATTTTAACCTGCAGTTCTTGGTGTGCAATACCAGTCTAATGTGGGACATCCTCAATGTTTTGAGAATGTGGAAAGTGTCCCTACTGCGAGAATGCACTATTTCTCAGCGTGAGAAGCAGAGTGAATTAATGAACATTAAAAAAAACTGGCTGAGGCTTTTATGGAGTTAGGGGAAGGGGTAATTATAAATGGTTCAAATGATACAATCCAAAATTGTTGAATTGAGAAATATTCACTAGTCAATATTTGTGATAATGATAACTCCGAGCAATGTCACTATATATACTGTGAAATTAAAGGTCTCAAAAGATAGGAGGGTGGACAGGGAAGTGCAGAAGCACTAGTGATACAGATTCTATAGATTTTGTATTTGGGCTGCAGAAGGCACTTTGTAAGTAAATTCAAGTGCCTTGAATGGTTTATTGCCTCCCAGTTGTCAGGATAAATGTTATAATAGGTGTCTGTAAAAGATTTTGGAAAGAAACAACTGGAAGTCACGAGAGCAAGTAGAATAAATGAAAAGATTCTCGGGTATAATCCATTAATTGCTTTTATATGCTTATTAATATAAGAATTGTAAGATAAAGGTAGCAAATATGTGGCTAGAGAGATGTTCAAATTCTTGAGACATTGTGACTAATTCTGTGATTTAGAGTGGCATACAGACTGCAGCTATAGCACATGCATCTACTCAACAATGTGGCTATTTAGTCAATATTATGTATGGATAAATAGATAAGTATGTTGTTTGGACTGGAGTGACGCCTCCAGAATCAGCCAGTGATTTTTTTTTTTCTACTGATCTCAAAGTTTTTCACAACTTTGAACATCTCTATCAGAATTCTCCTCAATTTTATTGATATGAAAAAGAGAACCTTAGTTTCTTTTGTCTGTTTCATAATTAAAATTTCTTATTTGTGGTATCATTGGAGTGAAATCTCTTCTGCATCCTTTCCCTAGCCTTGATATCCTTCCCTAAAATAAGGCGCACAATATTCTAACTGATCCTTAACCAATGATCTACTCGTTTTTACTACCTCTTTACTTTTACACTCTGGGCTCCTGGTTACAAAACTTAAGATCTTGTGCTGTAATTTTCTTTGTCCTTTCCTGAAGGGTAGGAGGGGTTTTAGTTCAGTCGATCAGGTTTGGAGGGCTGAGGGCCTGTTCCTGTACTGTAATTTTATTTGTTCTTTGTTCTTCAATTTGCATTTCTTATGTATTTATGAACTTGTCCTCTAACCTCTTAGTATCTTTCTAACACTAAGGGCGGAATTCTCCTATTTCAGGCTAAGTGCCTATGCCAGCGGGATACAGGGAGTGTTTCCTGCAGGTGCTGGCAACATCTTTCAGATGGGATTCGCCTACCTGAAAGATGCAAATAAGCCTATCCTTAGAAATCCACTGGCCAGCCCTGCTGTTCAGAGATTGGGATGCCATTCTAAAGGGGTCTGCAAAATAGGAAGTTAAATGACTTATTCCCTTTGAAGAAACCACAGCTGTCAATCAGAAATATAGTCTATGTAAACATTGAGGTTAGGAACAATGGAGATACTCGAGAGGCATTCAAGCATGAAGGGAAAGGTAAATAAACACAGCTGACTGGAGGCTGAGTAGAAATTTGTTAACTGTCAGTGGAATAGAGAGGATTTCAAAAGGTTCGGCTTGCCAGGAAGGCTCAGAAGCTTCAAATAAATGTTATGTGAATATATTGGTGCTGATTGCACAGCTGTGGAGAAGCCCCCAACCCTCCAGTGAAATTGACATCTCTAATTTGACAAAAAAGTTCAAAGAGGTCTGTCAGAAGCCACAGGTATAAGCAGAGAGAAAGGGAAATCCGTGCTGTAGAATGGAGTATTGTTGTGATTTCAAAACCTGCCAGCTGTCCGTGGGCGATGGTGATTCCAATGTCAAAGCCACTTCGAGGTTTGTAGCTAATGCTCAGGAATGAAGATGATGATGACCGGGCAGCCTGAAATCACCATGCCACAGGACTCTCATCCTGGGTGAAAATGGGGAGGTCAATACCGTGTCTCTGGCCTGAGCACACCCAACCCATAGGATTATTGGCAGTGGCAGAGGGGCAAATGGCCACTGGACCTACCTCCTTAACCCCCTCGGGACCCAAGGTGCCAGACCAGGCTGTTAGTGGCAGGGAGCAGTGCCTGTGGCCTGAAGGCAGACCTAAGTTGGGGTCTGAGGGGACAGGGGCTCTGAGGAGGGAGGGGGTGGAGGGTTAGGTCAGGTCACCTTCATGCCTGCGTGGTGGGGGGTGGCCTTTATTTGAGTGGTGAAGGGGAGGATATTCCTCTTTGCTGAGAGGTTGCAGGTGCTCCCCAGACCCATGGATCCAGCATGGCAGGTCCACGCTAGTCATTATTAGCACTCAAACCCACCTGGTGCATTTCCTGCTTGGTGGTGGTGGTGGTAGGGGGTTGATCAGTGGGTCGGTAGGTGGGTGGTGGTGTCTGTGTGGCAGGGATGTCTCGTGAATGGGCCATCAAATGTGTTAATTGCAATAAAATTAGCAGTTTATATATCAATAGGACTGGCGCCCATTATAGGCAGTAATACAGTTGAGGCTAGTGGGATGGGGTGGGTCAATCCCCATTGTCCTGATGCCTATTGGGAATCCTGATGTTTGGCCACTGGAGCATCATAATTCTTCTGGGCTGTCTAACAGGGTTGGAGAATCCAGCTTTAAATCTCTTTGCTCCTCTAGTCATTTGGAAACGTTAAAATTTAGTGTGCTGTACATGTTCTCTCCTTATTCTGTTCTCTAAATTGTATCACCTCACATTTAAATGCACTAAATTTTATCTGACATCAGTGCCCAATCTATTAACCTATGGCATGAATCTCCTTGCAGTTCCTTTCCCAGTTGGCCAGCTTCCCTATTTCTGTGTCAATTGTGCATTTTAATATTGAGAACTCTATACCCAAGTCTAGATCATTTCTATATATAAAGATATTGGTCCCAATGTGATTCCTGGAAACAATAATTTACATTCATCTACTCTGAAAAATATTATTCATGACTGCACACTGTTATATATTTTCTAACCAATCATCTAATACATACTCATTTTAACACTGTAACTTAGTTAGGATCTCAGTAATGATCAGTAATGTTTTTATTATTAAATTGTTTTAAGCAGGTTACTTAAAGAATGAAAGTACAGTGTTAAGAATATTAAAAAAAATAAATTGTACGACACAAAAATTCAAAAAACATGAATAATAACTGCACTATCTGTCTGTTAAATTAACAGTATTACAAGTCCAATGATTGCAGGTATTTCTAGTTTCAACAGAACTTCTTAATTCCACTTTCTTTCTACACCCATTTTATTTGCACCAAAGGATTCTGCTTCAGTCAATACCATGAAGTAGCATATTAACAGCAACTCAAAACTGGACACGTATACAGTTGCAGGTAAAGCGATGGAACTGACCCCATTCAAGGTCATCACACATCTCTATCTATTCCTGGACTGATCTTGGCTTTGAATCATGTAGCTTCTTATGTTGGTGTGTGGATGGTACTGTGCTCAGTCTTTATACCTGTAGGTACTAGACTCTACCACTGCATAAATCTCAAATTCAAGTTAGATACTTATCAAAAATTGGAAGATTAACTGCTTGGTGTGAAAGCTGCTTTAAGATTTGGAAAGAGTTGAGATTTGTTGGATCTTCTGTTTACTTCCAGCAAGGTTGTTTCTTCAAATATCCTTCACTAGTCTCTCTACTTCTCTCTCTATATATTCTCTCTCACGCAGCCTCACACTTATACTTTCACATTGTCTTTCTCTCTCACTCTTATGGGGATGTGCTTTAAAAATACAATTTATTTTTCTGGCTGAAATTTATAAACAATAAACTGTAATACTACTAAGGCAATGGAGAGCTGCCACCTAGCCACAATATACAGCTTGCATTCCATCAAATGGGATGAAAAGACACTTAAATCCCTTGGGAGCATGAAAGATTCCCATTTTCTGTGGTTTTCCACTGTTCTGAAATTTTTACAAGTTTTAGAGATGAGATGTTTTGTTCTAAAAATGAAGACGGCAGACATGGATTTATCAAATTCCCCTGGAATATACAGCTAGCAGGATATTTGTAAGGACTGATTACCAAGTCTGAGAGTACAGAATGCTGTGCAGAAAAGCTGCAAAGAAGCTCTCTCTCAAAAGTATTTCTCCTGGACTTGCGAGGTAACGGTCCTGAGAAGAGAAAATTACTGCAATATCAGATCTTTTGAGAATAAAATTGTGGAAATTTGATCCATACAACCGCATCTAGGAAGATGACTGAACAAAATGGCCATAATGTAGAAACATCACGTCGAGACTAGCTGAAGAACGGCTGTGTACTCCTTTGTTTTATCAACTTCATGAACTGTTAGTACATCTTTAAGGCTTTCATTTTATTTTAACCAGTGTGTGTGTGTGCATGCATGTCCAGGGATTGAAAACTTGTCTAACTAATTCTTCATAATTTAAAAATATGAATAATGGAACTCCTCCAAAATTAGCAAAGCACAAAATGCAGCAAAAAAAACATGTTATAGTCAGATCTGGAGTAGTGGAATAGGGGAGTCATTTTACCTAGCCTGCTGTGGCTGTAACAGAAATTTGAGAGCTCAAGTCCATGTTTTGATCCCACAGACTCACGAGAAAACTGGAGTGGGGAAGGCAAACTTTTCCCAAGAAGCAATTTATTATTTTTTTTTTAGCAAACTGCTACAGGGTTTACAATACTAAAGGAAAAAAAGTCCACACTTGAAGACCGTGCCTTTGGAGAACAGATAAAAATTACTTTCAATAATTTAAAAGTTCTATTCCTTGAGGAGTTAAGGAATTCCTAATTCCTTGAGGCATATAGGAATATAGGAGCAGGAATAGTCCATTCACCCTCTCAAGCCTTCTGCACCATTTAACTAGATGGTGGCTGATCTCTTACCTCAGCTTCATCTTCCTACATTATCTCTGTATCGTTAAATGTTGTTGGCATCTTGAGATCTAAATTTTGCTTGAACGTGCTCAATGACTGAACCTCTACAGCGGTCTGGCGTACAATATTCCAAAGGTTTACCACTCTCTGAAGAAATTCCTCCTCATCTCCATGCTAAATGAGACTCTTATTCTATGACTGCGTTTCCTGATTCTGAACCCTCAAATGGGGAAACATCCTTCCTGTTAAGCCCCGTAGGACTTTTTTTTCCAATAAGAAACTTGTCTTTCTTCCAGAGAATACAGGGTCAGTCTCCTCGATATTTCTGCATAGGATAATCCTGTCAAGCCTAGGATTAGACTGGTGAACCTTCATTTACTCACTCTCCAGCCAGTATATCAGTATCAGTCCTTGGGTAAGGAAAAGAAAATGCACACATGCTGCAGGTATAATCTAACCAAGGCTTATGCATCTACAACAAGACTTCCTTTTCCTGTATTTAATCCTCTTCCAGTAAAGGCTATCATACCATTTCCCTTCCTGTTTGGTCATTGCAGTTGTTTGGGAATCGGCCTTTCATCCAAAACCAGGAAACCTGAAATTTGTGAACTAGTGACCAGAGAATTGGATTGCAAACCTGGGGAAATTGCATCAGGCAGCCGAGCTTTAACAAAATTGCAGCTAGAACAAAGGCAAGAGTCAGAATTCCAAAGAGGAAGGAGAAAGAGCAAGTCTTCCTAATGGACGTGAGAGTGCTTGAACTACTTGGGAGCAAGTCACCTATGCCCAGTTTTTGATAACATCAGCAATGGTATTTCACCATTAAGTCCAAGATCGTTTATGTATGGTCAATCTGCACATGGTCAAAATAAGAAAAGTGACCTGTAAGCATTAATTTTGCAAAGATTAAATTTAATGCCAGAGTTTCTAATTGTCCACTTTTTAAATGTTTTGGGGTAAACATAATGTTGATTCCCCCAGCAGAAATGAGAGTAGCTCATAATTGCTTCGGAGTAGATGGTGTATGTAAATGTATAAATACATATTGTATAAAATTCAGATGTGCGTGAGTGTGACTGTTAGTGTTAGCTGGCAGTCTGTATTTCTGGACACCTGATGAGAGGAAGATCTGATTTGAATGTAATTTTTGATATGGTTAAATATTCTGTTCGTAGTCATGGTCATGACACAAAGGAATGAAGCATTGGAAATTGATGGGCATCCATGGTACTCGGGTAAGGAGTCATTGGTTGGGGGAGAATGAAGCAGAGAAAATTGCTTTTTAAAAATGCCTGTTGTTTGGAGATTACTTATTAACTGTGTGCCATGTAATCATGGGTTCCGGCATCTCTAGTTGAATGAATGTCTTTGCATGCAATGAACTGATATAATCACCGGTTCCATCAGCCAACGATTCTGTCACCCAAAGGATCCCCAGACTACGTAACCGTATACTGACAGAGTTAGTTTTGCTGTTACTTCACAGACAGCTCAGGTCATCTGAATAATGTTTCACTATTTCTAATTCTTTGGTTGGAATCCACTTCTGTTCTGGTGATTTCTGTTGCTGAACTGTCTGCCAGTATTTGTTGTTGAGGTGAATGTGTGAAAGTGGGTGTGCTCAATTATCTTCTGTGCCCTAAGTTAGGGAGAGGGAAAAGCAACTAGATTTGCTGCCCCCAAATGCTTTCAAATAACCTCCTTTAAGTCTGCAGTAATCCTTTTTTTGTTAATTCCTGTCCTACAGCAGAGCCTGGTCTTCAGTTGTCTGGATTTCTCTGCCACTGGGACCGTTTGGTGGTTAGTGTGTAATGCCAGGAGGGTGCATAGACATCTTCCACCTGACCCCATCTGTCCAAATGAATTTCGAGATCTAAAACATCAGAACTCTTCTGGACAACCCCAGCAGCAACAGATGTGAACGTCGCACTGCCATCATAGCTCGGGAACTCTGGCACTGCAACGCTGATATTGCTGCCCTAAGCAAAATACAATTGGCAGCCAGCTTAAAGAATAAGATGGCAGATACACTTTTGGAAAGGCAAACCAGAAAAAGAGTATTGTCTCTATGGGGTTGGCTTTGGCGTTTTTGAAAAGAAAATCACGAATTGGTCAGACAATGACCCCTGCCCACTTCCCCCTCCCCCCTCCCCTGCCCTCCCTTCCCTCTCTGTGGAGCTCCCAGTCCAGAAGCAGCACATCACAGCCATCAATGCCTACACCTCAACCCCAGATACAATAGATGAGACAAGGGAAGTATTCCACTCTATTCTATTCTAAATGCATATCCTTATTGACACATGGGAATAGCTTCCCTTACAACACACAAACTGGAGAAGAAGCATCTGCAAAGGCATCAATCACCTCTGATGGAGCCTATTGAGGCCGAGCTTAAACAGTGGAAAGAGAGCGGAGAATTAACATCTTTCACCCATCTTTTTTTATTCATTTGTGGAACATGGGTGTCTCTGGCTGGCCAGCATTTATTGCCCATCCCTTGTTTCCCTTGAGAAGGTGGCGGTGAGCTGCCTTCTTGAATCGCTGCAGTCCACATTCTGTGCATTGACCCACAGGGTTCCTTAGGGAGGAAAGTCCAGGATTTTGACTGCAAACGAACAGCAATATATTTCCAGGTCAGAATGGTGAGTGGCTTGGAAGGGAACTTGGTGGTGTTCCCATTTATCTGCTACCCTTATCCTTCTGTTTGGAAATGGTCGTGGGTTTGGAAGGTGCTGTTTAAGGATCTTTGGTGAATTGCTGCACTGCATCTTGTAGATAGTACATCGCTGATGCTCGGTATCAGCAGTGTGGAGGGATTGAATGTTTGTAGATGTGGTGCCAATCAAGTTGGCTGCTTTGTCCTGAATGTTGTCAGGCTTCTTCAATGTTGTTGGAACTGCACCCATCCAGGCAAGTGGGGAGGATTCCATTACATTCTTGATTTGTGCCTTGTAAATGGTGGATAAGCTTTGGGGAGCCAGGAGTCAGAATTCCTGCTCTTGTAGCCTCTGTTTGTGTGGTGAGTCCAGTTGAGTTTTTGTTCAATGATAACTCCAAGGATATTGACACTGGGGGATTCACTGATGGTCACACCATTGAATGTCAAAGGACAGTGGTTAGAGTATGTCTTATTGGTGATAATCAGCCTGGCATTTTGTGACACAAATATTACTCACCACTTGAGCCCAAGCCTGGGTATTGTCCAGAACTTGTTGCATTTGAACGTGGACTGCTTCAGTATCTGTGGAGTCACGAATGGTGCTGAGCATTGTGCAATCGTTGGCGAACATCCCCATTTCTGACCTCATGACAGAGATAAGGTCATTGATAAAGCAGTTGAAAGTTGTTGGGCCTATAACACTACCTTGAGGGACTCCTGGCAGAGTTGTCCTGGAGCTGAGATGACAGACCTTTCATAACCACAACCATCTTCCTATGTACCAAGTATGACTCCAGCCAGCGGAGAGTTTGCACCCTGGTACCCATTGATTCTAGTTTTGCTAGGCTCCTTGATGCTACATTTGGTCAAATGCAGCCTTGATGTCAAGGGCTGTCACTTTCGCCCCATCTCTAGAGTTGAGTTCTTTTGTCCATCTTTGAATAAAGACTGTAATGAAGTCAGGAACTGAGTGACCCTAGCGAAACCCAAATTGGACGTCACTGAGTAGGTTAATACTGATGTAGAGATGCCGGCGTTGGACTGGGGTAGTAAGAACTCAGTAAGAATCTAGCAACACCAATTTTAAATCCAACCGATTTATTTGATAGTAAATTTGCGAGCTTTCGACACTCTGTGTCTTCGTCAGGCAAATGCAGTGTTCTGGTCTGCAATAGCACACATATCAACAAGACAGTCACAGATTGCTGATTAGAATGCGAATCCTTACATCTAACCTGCTATTCAAGTGTTAAAGTGGCTAACAATGTGTGTGAAGGGAATCCTGAGCATTGGTTAGAGAATTGTGTATTTTCTCCAGACAGCACAGTAAGTGAGGTTTTTTGCTAACCCAGGCAAGTTATGGGGGTTACAGATAGTGTGTCATGAAGCTAAGATCCCTATTAAGACTGTCCTCATGTGTGCGGAACTTGGCTATCAGTCTCTGCTCAGCGACTCTGCGCTGTCGTGTGTCACGAAGGCCCCCTTGAAGAACGTTTACCCGCAGGTCGGAGGCCGGAGGTTAATACTGAGCAGGCACTGATGGCTGTGATGTGCTGCTTCTGGACTGGGAGCTCCACAGAGAGGGAAGGGAGGGCAGGGGAGGGGGGAGGGGGAAGTGGGCAGGGGTCATTGTCTGACCAATTTGTGATTTTTTTTTTCAAAAACGCCAACAGATAGCACTGTTGATGACCCCTTCCATCACTTTACTGATGGTTCAGAATAGACTGGTTGAGTAATTGGCCAGATTGGATTTGTCCTGCTTTTTGTGTACAGGACATACCTGGGCAATTTTCCACAAGTTAGTAGATGTCAGTATTGTAACTGTACTGGAAGAGCTTGGATAGGAAGAGCAGCAAGTTCTGGAGCACAAGCCTTTAGTACTATTGCTAGTATGATATCAGAGCCCATTGCCTTTGCAGTATTTAGTGCCTCCAACCATTTCTTAATGTTATGTGGAGTGAATAGAATTAGCTGGAGACTGGCACCTGAGATATTGGGACCACCTGGGGGAAGTCATGATGGACCATCCAATTAGCAGTTTCGGCTGAAGATTGTTGCAAATACTTCAGCCTTATATTTTGCACTGATGTGCTAGGCTCATCCATCATTTAGGATAGGAATATTTATAGACCCTCCTCCTCCAGAGAGTTGTTTAATTGTCCACACCATTCACCACTGGATGTGGAAAGACTGCAGATCTGATCCATTGGTTGTAGGATAGCTTAGTTCTGTCTACCACTTGCTGTTTTTGCCATTTGGTATGTAAGTAGCTGTTTGGTAGCTTCACCAGGTTGACATCTCATTTTTAGGTATGTCTGGTGCTGCTCCTGGCATGCTCTCCTACGCTCTCCATTGAACCCGGGTTGATCCCCTGGCTTGATGGTAATGGTTGAGTGGGGGTATGCTGGGCTATGAGGTTGCAGATTGTGCTGAAATACAATTCTGCTGCAGTTGATGGCCCACCGTGTCTCAGGAATGCCCAGTCTTGAATTGCTAGATTGGTTTGAAGTCTGTCCCAATTAATATGGTGATAGTGCTGCACAGCACGATGGAAGTCATTCTCAATGTGAAGGCAGGACTTGGTCTCCACAAGGACAATGCAGTGGTCACTCTTACTGTCATGGACAGTTGCAACTGCAGGTGGCAGATGGTAAAGATGAGGTCAAGTTTGTTATTTCCTCTTGTTGGTTCCTTCACCACCTGCTGCAGACCCAGTTTAGTAATTATATCCTTTAGGACCTGACTAGCTCGATCAGTAGTGCTAAGCCACTCTTAATAGTGGATATTGAAATTCCCCCATCCAGAGTACGTTTTGCGCCTCTGCCACTTCAGTGCTTGCTCCAGGTGTTGCTCAACATGGAGGAATATTGATTCATCAGTTGATGGAGGACGGTACTTGGTAAACTGTAAGAGATTTCCTTATCCATGTTTAACCTGAAGCTAATGAGACTTCGTGGGGCCTGGAGTCGAAGTTAAGGACTCCCAGGGCAACTCCCCACTGACTGTATACCATCTCATTAAACATCACCTGTGGTAGAGACTGTGGCTCCAGCATTGAACTATTCAACTACCATAAAGCCAACCTCCTCGATCCTGAGGATGAATTGAATACCTTAGCAACACTAAACATCTTAAGTTTCTCAGGGAACTTGCCCAAAGATTATCCACAGCATGTGCTTCTGGCTTCAGCAAAAAATAAGTTGCGGAGAAAAGTAAATTGTAACATTTTTTTTTTTACTAAAAATGTACTTGAAATGTATTTGATATACAATTTAAGGTAGTAGATGCCCTACATTGTCTCCCTAATTGGTACTGAAGCTTTCTTGTGATACTTTTTACTTGCGTTCTGGATAGGGTGTTTGGTGGGATGATCTGTATTTTTGTCGCGTTGAGATTCAGCAAGTTGCATTATCTTTTGAAGGACAAAGAACTTGTTTAATCAATAACAACTGAAAGCCCAAAGTGTGGTGTTAAGTATTATCCGAAATTTTAAAGCAGCAGAATTTCAGAATAATCCTTTATAAATTTGTTAACTTTGTTTCAAGGATTTGAAATTTGTTTCAAGTATGAAATTTGTTCTGTATGATTCTGGCTTACGAGACTGCAAAGATAAAACATAATCACTTATCACTCCTTTAAACATTTCAGCCTGTAGTTTCATTGTTTTAAGTTGCACATTTTTAAAAAAAAAAAATTCCTTGGACTCTTCTTAAGTTCCACTGTCTGATATGGGTCAGGAAGACCAGGACCTGCCTTCAGGATTTTTCACCTCTTGTTTCTGCTGATTTCAGTTAATCTGCTGATTGGAAACAAAAGCACAGATTCAAATTGTCTGAAAGTACTGCATATATGTTGCTCTCTGAACCAAGTATTTTTCACCTCTCCTTCATTCTCTTGTTCTTTTGAATATGCATTGCCTCTGCTTGCCCAATGCAGTAAACTTTAAATTCCCCTAGTCCTTTTTATATCCCATTATTTCTGTTCTTTCTGCTCGATAATCTCCGGCTCTCCTCCACCCTCTGTGAAGAATTTCACATATTGCAGTCATTTCTATATAAAAGCAAATTAGTTTGGATGCTGAAATCTGAAAGACCATAAGACATAGAAGCAGAATTAGGCCACTCAGCCCATTGAGTCTGCTCTGCCATTCAATCATGGCTGATATTTTTCTCATTCCCATTCTCCTGCATTTTCTTCATAACCCTTCATCCTCTTCTTAATCAAGAACCTATCTATCTCTATCTTAAAGACACTCAATGAACTTCCCTCCACAGCATTCTGCGGCAAAGAGTTCCACAGATTAACCACTCTCTGCCTGAAGAAATTCCTCCTCATCTCTGTTTTAAAGGATCATTGTTTGGTTCTAGTTTTTCCCACTTGTGGAAACATCCTCTCCTTTCGATCCAGGCCTTGCAGTATCATATAAATTTCAATGAGATGCCCCCACCGCCCCATCCTTCTAAACTCGAATGATTACTGACCCAGAGTCCTAACCTGTTCCTGATATGACAAGCTCTTTGTTCCAGTTATCGTTCTTGTGAATCTGCTCTGGACCTTTTAAGGCCAGCACATCCTTCCTTAGATATGGGGCCCAAAACTGCTTAGAATACTCTAAATGGGGTCTGACCAGAGCCTTTTACAGCCTCAGACATACATCCCTCCTCTGTATTTTAGCCCTCTCAACATGAATGCTAACATTGCATTTGTCTTCCTAACTGTTGACTGAATCTGCAGGTTAACCTTAAGAGAAGCGTGAACAATGATTCCCTAGTCCCTTTGTATTTCTGATTTCTTAAGCATTCCCCCCTTTAAAAAAATAGTCTATGCCTCCATTCCTCCTTCCAAAATGCATACATAACCTCTCACTTTTCAATGTTGTATTCCATCTGTCCCTTCTTTGCCCACTCTCCAAAGCTTTTGAACCCTTTGACAAAGGGTCATCTGGACTCAAAATGTCAGCTCTTTTCTCTCCTTACAGATGCTGCCAGAACCGCTGAGAGTTTCCAGCATTCTCTCTTTTGGAAGTCTTTTCTGCATCTTCTGTCCTTCATTTCTCTCTCAAAAATTCCTTCCATCAACCTCATTGTGGCTCCACTTCTCTCTCCCTTCTTTCTAAAAAAAACTTTATCTAAACTCATCTTTCTTTTCCTAAGTTTTTTAGTCATCTTTCTGCTTTAGTGTCCACCATCTTAAGCAATGAAGTGCATGATATAATTGCAAGTTGTAACGGAGGAGTTTCCCAAAACACATAAAGCCATTCATTTTAAATAATAAAATCCATCCATTAATAAATGGAGGTTCTTTCCCAGTTGATCCTTGCAAATGCATTGATTATAATTTGTGTGTGCATTACTGTTGAAAGCCTCCATATTGTATTAACTAAAAGAGAAGGAAGACGACAATAATGACCAATGCAGGGAAAACAGTGTGCACTTTTTGGAACATACATGGTATTTTCTTGGCTTTTTGTGGCTGTTTTCTCCTTTTACTGAACTTGAATTACTTCTGGCTCTCCCACACTTTCTTGCTTCCCAATGAAGCACAATCCATCCCCCCGCCGCCCCCCATTACTACTTTATTACATTAAAATGGTATAAGCTCAATAACCACATATTGAAATTCATATTCAATACAGTAGTGTGTCAATCACTATGTTGTACTCCTTCAGGAGTTCCAAATGCATTGCACATTAAGTCCAGGAAGAACGCCATGTGAGATGCCAGTAAATTAACTTGACAAAGTGGAGGCATTTTGTCCACACCTGTCACTACCCTAGGATCTATATTATGTTATTAGGTCTCTGTATACATGCCTAGATATGTTAAAGATCTGCCTTTGTGCAAAGAGACCATAGGTTCAGACAAAAATGAATTGCAGCCTGAGATTGTTCATAGTGTATGTCACCTTCTATCATTAAGTGAAAGAATACAGCTTTGTCTACACCTTTTTGACACAATTTGAGGGGGGAGGGGGAACAAAACCTTGATGCATAAAATAATATTTTCCCCAACAATCTTTTTCCAGATAATGTGAAATTTTCACCAGCTCTTCAATAAATTATTAATTTCCCTTCCCCTCACCTTCTCAGTGATTTTAAAATATTTCACAATTCGCATCCAGGAGGTATTAAATTGGTATTGTTTGGATTGAGGCATAGTCGGGAAAAAATCTGTATGTGGGCACATGCTATATCTGACACAGTGATTGATGCGTTCCATTTTCTAGTACTGACAGGCTCATGCTCATGGCAAAAAAAATCATCAGAAGTATAAATTTATGGTGAAAGTATTTGTACTGACGTCTCAGTCTTGTTAATTATAGAAAATAATCTGACTGCTGCAAATTTGTTGAGTTTGGCTGCATTTGTGGACTGTTTATCTCTCATAATAATGAATTAGAACGAACTGAGATTGATACAAGAACAAATGAGTTATGATAGTTGTTTGCATGATTGAAAGCACACCTGGGACTTATGATTGCTGATGAGTTATTCTTTTTTTGTTGCTCCTGCTGAAACGTTTTGGATGTTTGTGACATTTCAAAAACCACAAACTGCTAACAGCTGTTAAGTGTCGCTTTGTAATGCATCCCTTTAAGGCTGACAATCATGCTCTTAGAATTTAAGATGTGTTTTTTTTTGCATGGTGCAATGATAATTTCCTTCTGTATTTATTCATCTTCACCATGTTTTTAGTCAATGTGAAGCTGTTTTCAACAAAGTTGAGCACATACTGAATTGCACCTCAAAGGCATTTGTCTGTAAGTCAAAAGAAAACTAATCTAATCCAGAAAAAATGTTACTGAGACCGCGTAAGAGTTTGGTCTCCAGTTTTGTCACTCATACCTCAGGAAGAACATTGTGTGTTGGGTGTTTAGAGAGGAATGGTAAGAAAGATTGTGATCATGGGACTCCAAGGTACAAAGAAAGGTGAAGCTGCAGTTGCTATTTTAAACATGCAGAGAATGTTCAGTTAAGCAAGCATTGTGGTAGACAGTGAACACAACTTGAGCTCACAGTTTTAAAGCTGACATGTTAATTTAAATCAAGAGAGATTAGGAGCTACTCGTTTTCGAGGGCCTGCTATTTAACTTATTTGGCAATGAGCTGTTTGGTTAATAACGGTGTTAAATATAAAGGGATATGTATAAGCTGACTGAAAACTCCAAATGAATGAGTTTGAGAAGAAATCATATTAATTTCACTACATATGTGCTGATCAGCCATAAGGTGGCATGGTGGTTAGCACTGCTGCCTCACAGCACCAAGGACTCTAGTTCAGTTCTGGCCTAGTGTGACTATCTGTGCAGAGTTTGTATGTTCTGCCTGTGTCTCTGTGGATTTTCTCTAGATGCTCCAGTTTCTTCCTCAAGGTGTGTGGGTTAGATTGATTGGCTGTGCTAAATTGACCCTAGTGTCGGGAAGATTAGCAGGGTGAATATGTGGGGTTACGGAATAGGACATGGGTGGGATTGTGGTCAGTGCAAACTCGATGGGTCAAATGGCCGCCTCCTGCACTGCAGGGATTCTATGATTTATTTTGCATTTGTGTTGTACCTTTAAAGTTATCTTTATTTTTTTTCACTTCAACAAAAAAAATTCATGGTCTAATGTGAGCTTTTTCATTACTAGAGTTTAGATGTATAGCTCACTTGTGTTTCTAAACTTAGAAGAGGGAAGATGCACAGGCGACGTTACTTGATACGGAATATAGTGGCTGGAATTCTCCCAAATAAATTCTAGGGGTCAAATTCACGTGAAAACTGAAGTAATTCACTCCGGCTTTTTTCAATGGGAATTCCGAGAAGAATCTCCCACACTGTGTGTTGTAGAGGTTATTATCATGCATATCATTAGAATTCAAGGGGCGGGGCTTATTCCTGCTGGAGAGGCCAGCAGCATAGCCCTGAGTGGCCCAGTGCACATGCGTTGATCTATCAGCACCAGACCGGCACGTGTGCAGCGGTCCTGCACTGCCAGCCTCCCAATTGCTGGCCAACTCGATCACTGGCACTGCCCCATGCCCAGTGGGCAGCGCCAAGGTGTCCCCTGAGCTTTGGCACTTTGCCTCTTGGGCAGTCCTGATGGCCAATGCTGACACTGTCAGGGTGCCAGTACAAAGGAGGGGCATCTCCTACCCTATCTTCTGACTCTGAGGGGCCCCCCAATTGCCGTCCCCTACACTCCAGTGATGGTGGGCCTCTAGCTTCCTGAAATTAAGGAGCTTGTGTAATCCTCTCTAGAGTGAACCACGCTGGAGGGGAAGATACTAGCCGGACTAGAGGTTTTAGCCCCAGGTCCACTAATCACATTGAAAATATATTGAAATGATCATGTAAATAGTCTTTGTGCCTCCCTGCTGATCCTGGCACAGAACTGACTCCACCAGAAATCCAGTGCTGGGAGATGCTATTGAACGCACGTGCAAACCCCATAAATCGGCCAACATGCGAATCTCCTGGCTCGCTGTGCTAAAAATTAGTGCAGCAGGATGGGAGAATCACGGCCACTGAGTTTGTGGAATGGACTGTCCAGGGAAACAGCAGAATTATTTATCTATTTTTAGAGGTGGGATGGTTAAAGAGTTACTTTGGAACTAATCAAATGATTATAGTGTCCTCTCTTCTGCTGTGCTTTCAAATATTACTACTCCTTCTTAAAATTTTAAATGTCTCTTTGACATCTTGCTTGACTGCTGGTTTTCCCTCCTTCATTGTTTCTTCATCCTCTACCTCATCCTTGTTGCTAAAACATCTGTCAAAATCTACTAATATGAGGTACTGCATGTGTCACCACTTTAATCCAACACTAAGCTTTCTCACTGCTTTCCTCCCGTCTATAAAATCTATTCACTCATCTATCTATCTAATTAAAGGTTTTGAGTCTGCCAAATAGCCATAGGATATGGGAAATGTCTGTGGTGTGCAAAGCATACCAATTACCTCAATTGTCATGTTGACTAAAAATCCGCCAGTCAAAAATTACTCTTTACCGTGAACCATGATAATTGATTTACGAGTCCTGGATCAGAAATCACTAACTGTAAAGAGAAAAAGATCACCATATCTGATAAAAAAAAAAATTCACTCAGTAAAGAAACAACCCAGAATGAATAATCTGCAGACACCACAAATATGTCCATAACCAAAATAATTATATGCTCTTGAGTGGCCATGTTGGTTCCTTTCCTCTCTTCAATATACCAGTAAAAATAAAAGTTCATGACACAATGAGCACGATTGAAAAGATGACCAATCTTCATACTAAACTTACCCAAATAAAAGGAAAAACAGCAGTACTGAAATAAGAAAAAACCTACTGCATATGCTGGAGATACATAGCTGTTTGTGAAGAGAGCAATAGGTTATGATTTTTTGTAAGTGACCCTTTCCTTCAAACAAATTAACTCGTTTTTTCCATTTCACAGTATTTAAAACAACCTTTGTATAGGCAGCCCTTTCCTTGCAGGCTTGTCTTCTGTAGACATGTTGCATCTTTTGCTCCTCGGCCTCCATTCATGCATCTCTTGGGCATGTTCCTCTGCTCAGTGCCGGAATGTAATGCATTGCTATCACTATTAACACTGCCATAATGTGGTGGCAATAAAACCTGCTGTTAGACTGTGCAGCTCCTAATGATGCAAGTTCAAGTTAATTTGGTTTTATAATACAGTTTTGATGGCAAACAATTGCGATTCAGTTTCAAATAGGTCTAAAACACTGATGTGAACTCTACAACATAAATATGCATGCTCTGAACCATGTTAATATTAATGCTCAAAGATTGTTCAAGTAATGTATTTACAACCATGCATTGAACTTAAAAAAGGACCTCACAGTAAAATGACCTAGAACCAAAACCCTTTTAAAACTGATTTTAGAAGTGCCTACGTGAATTCAACCACACATGAAGCACAGATGGCTGAAAGTCAGTAATAATGTCATTTAGATCTTGTCTGAAGTGATTCTCCTTTGTTCAAGCCGAGGTTGATGATGAAGAAATTTAGACATTGGGCAAGGTTCTCTGGCAGTTGGAGGCAGGACGCCATTTAGAACATAGAACATAGAACATTACAGCACAGAACAGGCCCTTCGGCCTTCGATGTTGTGCCGACCAAAATAAAAAGCAATGCCCCTCCAAACTAAACCATTCCCTTCTCTTCCATATACTTATCAATTAACCTCTTAAACGCCACCAAACTTGGCGCATCTACAACAGCTGCAGGCAGGGCATTCCACTCCCTAATCACTCTTTGAGTAAAGAACCTACCTCTGATATCCGTCCTATAACTCATACCCCTTAATTTAAAGCTGTGTCCCCTCGTGCTAGCTTTCTCCATCCTAGGAAAAAGGCTATCACTGTCCACCCTATCTAAACCTCTAATCATCTTATATGCTTCAATAAGATCCCCTCTTAGCCGCCTCCTTTCTAACGAAAACAACCTCAAATCCTTCAACCTCTCTTCATAGGACCTGCCCTCCATACCAGGCAACATCCTGGTAAACCTCCTCTGTACCCTCTCCAATGCCTCCACATCTTTCTTATAATGTGGGGACCAGAACTGCACACAATACTCCAAGTGCGGCCGCACTAGAGTTTTGTACAGTTGCAACATGATGCTGCGGCTCCTAAATTCAATCCCCCTACCAATAAAAGCTAAGACTCCATATGCCTTCTTAACAACTTTATCCACTTGACTGCCTACTTTCAGGGATCTATTGACACATACACCAAGATCCTTCTGTTCCTCAACACTATTAAGAGCCCTACCATTAGCCCTATACTCTACACATTTATTGTTCCTGCCAAAGTGCATTACCTCACACTTTTCCACATTAAACTCCATTTGCCACCTCTCGGCCCAGCTCTGCAACTTGTCCAAGTCACTCTGTAAACTAAAACACCCCTCTTCACTATCTACCACACCACCAACTTTAGTATCATCTGCAAATTTACTGATCCATCCCTCAATACCCTCATCCAGATCATTTATAAAAATTACAAACAGCAGGGGCCCCAAAACAGACCCCTGAGGCACACCACTTGTCACCGAACTCCACGATGAATATCTCCCATCAACCACCACCCTCTGTCTTCTATCTGCCAGCCAATTCCTAATCCAATTAGCTAAATCACCCTCTATTCCACACATCTGCATTTTCTGTAGAAGTCTTCCATTTGCTGGTCTTACTGCTGTCAATGAGCATTCCCATTGAAGCCACCCCATGTCACTGGGAAATCCACGACAGGGGACGTGCTGCCGACAGGAGCAGAGAATCCTGCCAGCACGAACAACTGGAGATTTCCGGCTATTGACTGCTCGGTTTTCCTTCCCAGCATATTTCCCAGAATCCTGTGCCAGTTGATAATGCGTTGATAACGTGTTTTCTTGATCTTCTAGTATTTTTGTGCTTAATGTTTGGAGTTCAATACGGCTGACCAGCCTCCAGTAGTTTTTTTTTTATAATAGAAATCACCTTCCATTGAATGTTGATGTTGATATTTCTGTCAAAGTATAGTCGATGGGTTATTTCAGATTTTCACCTCTGAGCAATATTTGAGAAATTATTATTTACTGCTTCGATCATAGTTTTTAGTATTGCTTAGTTTTTCACCAGCAGCCATTTT
Source organism: Sphyrna mokarran (assembly GCA_024679065.1). Taxonomy (NCBI): domain Eukaryota; kingdom Metazoa; phylum Chordata; class Chondrichthyes; order Carcharhiniformes; family Carcharhinidae; genus Sphyrna; species Sphyrna mokarran. Next base: position 31,261,696 of record JAGIQG010000022.1, on the reverse strand, counting down.
AAATGCTGCTATTGATGTACAACATGGCATTGTGGTCTATCTGGATTGTTGGTAAAAGTGCTGCTTCTGAGTATCACCTCTGTTATATTGCTAAAATGAGGTTTGTCCTCAGAGCCTGCACTCTATGCTAACCACTTATTAGTTTAGCTGAATATTAGCTGCCTCGTCAATTTTGCTCCTTTTAAGCAATCTCAAGCAATTTGACTAGGTTAATATACATACAATCCTAGTATGTTCAAGCAACACTGTTGGGCCCACTTCCCAGTGTGAACCAAAGACTTTGCCTATGTGAACTGGCCAATGAGTTATAACCTCCCTGAGCTTCCATTGCCTCCATGACAAGGACATCCGTAAGTGAGATACGAAGATTGCATTGATACCAACATTTGAACCATCACTAATTGTCGTGGTCTTTGGAAGCTGACTGTTTCCAAGCAGAGGCAAGCCGAAGTAAAAAGCCCCGCTGGCTGAGGAGAGGGCTCAGAGAAAAGAGAAGCCAGTGAATTGTGCATATTCTTAGTCCACTGTCTTCCTCTGCATCAAATACAGCAGAGACGGCCATGCCACAGTGAGTCTCCTGAGAAGCACCAGGCAATGTTCAACACAGAATGACCACTATTTCACAAACTGTTGTCTTACAAGACAGAAAGCCACCACAGCTGCACATGAGAAGCTATTGCTTGACGATAAACATTGTTGAATGACCTATGACTTGGCATGCAGGACAGGCACATAACAAGATAAAAGCAAATTATTGCAGATGCTGGAATCAAAGAAAAACAGCTGGAAAATCTCAGCAGGCCTGGCAGCATCAGTGAAGAGAGAATGGAGCCAATGACCTGAAGGGCCACACAGACTCAAAACATTAACTCTATTCTCTCTCCACAGATGCTGCCAGATCGTACTTGCATTTTCTGTTTTTGTTGTTGAAGCATATGAAAGGATTTCGCAAAGGACCGAGAAATGTACCCCAGTGCTTTGATGTTTATTTTAAAAAAAAGTATTGAAGAGGCATCGTAGGAACTAACAATGAGGCAAACAAAATAGTTTAATGCAACAAAAAAATCTTGCAGTGTTGTAACAGCAAGAGCCTTACAAAAGAATTGAAATCCCTTCAGAATACAAATGGGACTGAAACTGAGGAACAAAATTGTTGGTGTATTGAAGGTTATTTCCTGGGAGTATTCATAAAGCTACAATTGTATTTTTTGTTTGATTCTATTTGTAACCCAATAACGCAATAAAAATGGCAGAATTGTCACCGTTTGTTAAGCATAAACTTCTTTGAAGGTACACAATTTATGGGACAGATGTCAGAGCTAGGCTCTTTAGTCAGCGAGTAGTAAGGGCATGGAATCCCTGCCTGCCGCAGTAGTGGACTTGTCAACATTAAGGGATTTAAATGGTCATCGCATAAACATATGGATGATATTGGAATAGTGTAGGTTAGAGGAGCTTTAGACTGGTTTCATTGTTCGGGTCAACATTGAGAGCCGAAGGGCCTGTACTGTGCTGTTATATTCTATGTTCTATTTTTCAACATGCTTGTAAAAGCTTTAACTCTTAACTGTCCTCGTGCCTTTTTGAACGTAACAGTGAATAAGGAACTAAAATATGTTCTCATGGTGCTCACTTGTACGGAATTGTATTGCAAATAAAATGCAAAGCTCCCAAATAGTAGGATTTCAATGATTTTACCCTGATCTATAATTATAAGATTTTCATAAATTGATACTATTAGAATTGTGAGGGGGTGTGGGGAGGAGGCAGATGATTTTCCCACATGCTTACAAGAGCATAAGGCTTTTAGATTTAATTGAACCGAAAAAAAGATTAAAAATGCCAAGGAAATAGATTGAACCTCTGGATAGTTTATTGGAGCCAAGAGCAGATAGTGAAAAGTAACGAGAGTGAAACATTTTATTTTTCAGGATACAGGCTGATCGGAAGCCATTCGGGTGTGAAGCTCTGCAGGTGGACCAAGGTAGCTTATCTTATGATGATGGCAAAAATCTCTGAATTTTTGTTCATCTGATTTCTTGATATGAAAATTGGTCAGCAGGGGTAACTTTTAAGGCTATATGTGACACTGCATTCAATCATGAGGTTTTTTGTCACAGGCATTGAAATAGCCCTGCTGGTCACTGACTGCATTAAACATAAAGTTAATCTCTTCTTATCATAACTTCATTTGACAATCAATGAGCTTTAGTGCAGTTAATAATTCATAGGAGTCTGCAATATTTTTGCATGTTAATTTATGAATGTTGGAACTAGAACTGAAAAGATTTAAAATTTAAAAAAATCATTTGACATTAACATCATGAATTTCAATCCTATAATTGGACACATTGGGTGGGATCTTCCCAAAAAAATTGTAAGTGCCAAATACATACAAAAATTGGAGTAATCCCACTTTTTTTTTAGTGGCATTTTCAAAATAAATCTCCCAGACTCTGCATTATAGAGAGCCTGAGCATAAATCACACTAAAAATCAGTGTTTGGACCTATTCCTGCTGGAGAGGCCAGCAGCATAGTGCTGAGCAGGTCACTGTGCATTTGCTGATCTGTCTGTGGTGAGATCAGCGTGTGTGTAATAGCTTCGCATTGCTAACCTCCCAATCGCTGGGCAGTCAAGCAACCCTCCTTCTACAGCCCTGATTTCTGCCCCAACATCCCAGCACCCGATGTCCAGTCTTCCTTTGTCACTGATCCCAGTGCAGAGTGGCAGCAGAAAGCCCCTGCCCCTTTGGCACTGCCAGATGTCTGGGCAGTGCCAAGGTGCCCTTGGGCATTGCTACTGCCCCTTAAGGTGAGGTAAAAATGTACCCCTGGGCATTACTGGCTGGTACTGACAAACTGGCAATGCCCAGGGGTGCACCTTACCCTTCCTGGGTGGCCTCCATGGCACCCTGCCTTCACCCCAGCAGGGTCAGGCCACCAGCCCTCCACTAGTGGGGAGCTATTGTAAACCGCACTAGTGTCAACCAGTCTTTTTGGGGGTGGGGGAGAGTCTAGTGGGCCCAGAGACTTCAGCCCAGGCTTGCCAATGAGATTAAAGACAGTATTAATATAATTTATTCAACTACGTGCTGATTTCTGGCATGGAGCTGATAATGCAGAGATCTGGCAGTTGGCAATGGAGGCTGCAGGAAGCCCACTAAATGTCCTCATTACGTTTCCTATCTCAATGTCTTGATTTTGCTGTCAAATGGTATAACATAAATTTCCAAAGCCCTTCACAGGAATGTTGCTGGGGAAAATTTGACGCTGAAGCAGAAGGAGATATTAGGATGGATTTAACCAGATGTCTTGAAAGAAGACTGGGGGAGTGGGAGGGTCTAGGGAATGAATGCTAAGTTTTGAGATCGGGCAGGTTAAAGCATGGTTGAGAACAGAGAGATGAAGAAAATTGCAGCTGCACAAGAAGCCGGAATTGCAGACTTCCCAGAGAGTTTTAATGCTGGAGGAGGTTACAGAAATAGGACAAGACCATGGAGAGATTTAAAAACAAGGATAAGAATTTTAAAATCAAGACATTGCTGAACCAGGAGTACATGTAGGTCAACTAGCACATATCATTCGACATAGGAATAGAAGTAGGCTGTTCAGCCAATCGAGTCTGTTCCACCATTCAATGAGATAATGACTGATCTGATCAATAATCCTCAACTTCGCTCTCTCACCTTATCCCATAATGAATGATTTTCTCACTGGTTTAAACTCTGTTTACCTCCATCTTGAACATACTTAATAACCCAGTCTTTGCAACCTTCTGCAGTAAAGAAATCCAGAGATTCTCTGTCATCTTAGGAAATAAATTCCTCCTCTGTTTTAAATGGGTGACTGAGATTATGCCCTCTGGTCCCATAAGGGGAAACAACCCCTCCACGTCTATCCTGTCAAGCCCCTGAGAATCTTACAGATCTCATTCTTTGTCTAAACTCTAATGAGTACACGTCCAATTTACTCAACCTCTCCACATAAGAAAGTCCCTCTGTACCCAAATAAACTCGGACACCACAGGGGTGATGAGTGATCAGGACCTGGCATGAATCGGGATATGGACAACGGTTTTTAGTAAAGTCATATTTACAGAGGTGAAAAATGAGAATCCAACAAGGAGAGCATTGTAATAGTCAGATTTGGACATGACAAAACCGAGAAGAAGATTTCAGCAGCACATGGACTGAAGGAAGGATGGGGATTGAAACAAGGTGACCTTGATGTTGATGTTAGGGGGTCAGTATAGGCATATGCTGTGAATTTGGAATCACATGTTGACGAGAGCAGATAAGAATGGCAGATTTTCTTCCCTAGTGGACGTTAATGAACAAGATGGGTTTTTACAATTGGCAATGGTTTCATGGTTGTCATTAGACTTTTAGTTTCAGATTTTTATTGAATTCAAATTTCACTATCTGCCAATATGGGATTCGAACCCTGGCCCCCTGAGCATTACTCTAGGTCTCAGATTACCAGTCCAGTAGAAATATGACTATGCTTCTGTCTCTCCTAATCAAGTTTCATCTCATTTAAAGTCTCATCTCTTCCTACTTCTGTGGTTTTATTTGTATAAAGTGAACTACAAGTTTACCTAATTTCTGAGACTGTTGAACTCTTTTTAATAGTATTAAGACCTCCCTCTTGTGCAAGAATCTTTTGATCTCATATTATTGCTAAGACACCTAATAATTATTATTGGGACTTTGAGGAATTCCTCAATGTCTCTCAAACTCCCACTGCTGCTGTATTTGTTCATTTTGTTATGTCCCCATTTGGTCCTATATTCCACACACTTAATTTATGTATCTGCACTTGACCTGTAATCCACAAGCTCTGTACCATAATATCTACTTCTATATTTTTTCTACCTCCATTGTATTTGCTCCTCTTTGTTCCGTATATGGGGCTACATTGATTGATGTGTAAGTTTTTTTTTGTATCTCTCTCTCATTTCTGCAGTCCATGCTTCGAGGTCGAGGTGGCTGTTACAAGCACACGTTCTATGGCATTGAAAGCCACCGTTGCATGGAGACAACGCCAAGTCTGGCCTGTGCCAACAAATGTGTCTTCTGCTGGAGGTAAATACTGAGCGATTAATGTCATTCATTTCTTTAGGTTATAACTTGCTAATGGATTTTATGAATTAAACCAAATTACATAAAATAGCATCACCAGTTAAGTGAGGAATTGTCTTATCAAGGATTCAAAACACAAATATTAGGGTGTTTTCACTTATGAGAAAACCTGTTTCCCATCACATCATTGATGCCATCATATTTTCTATCAATCCTTCCCATATTCCACACCCCCCATATTATTCTGAGAATTCAGTACTTGCATTTATGCCATGAAGAAATTCATTTTTTGTAGATCTTTACAGAACTTTAAAGTTCATATTGTGGAGGTTCTAAAGGCATGGCACTGTTTAGTTAGTTTTTCGTCTTCTTAAAGGTAAGTGTTATGATTAAGTTACAAAGACCCGGAGCCACATGTTTTAGAATTGTTATAGAATCTGCAGTACAGAAGGAGGCCATTCGGCCCATCAAGTCTACACTGACCACAATCCCATGCAAGCCCTATCCCCATAACCCATGTATTAACCCTAGCAGGTGCCCCTGACACTAAGGGGCAATTTAGTATGGCCAATCAATCTAACGATACATCTTTGGACTGTAGAAAGAAACCCATGCAGACAGAGGGAGAAGGTGTACACCCAGCACAGATAGTGACCCGAGGCTGGAATTGATGCTGTGAGGCAGCAGCACTAACTGCTGTGCCACTGTGCTGCCTATTGCACAGTGTAGTCGAACTTTGCGAATTGCGCAATTCGACTACGAATTGCGTAGTCGAACTTTTTGAAATTATTGATCTGCTTGTGCTGGTTTTGTAGGCTGGCATGTATGTTACATCAAAACTGGAAGTCAGTAATGGCTAATATTCCAGAATAAAAAAAGACATTAAATCACATAGTTAAAATTAACTGTAACTGATTGTTTTTTTTTCCTCTAAGCATAGAAGAAGTAGCTTGTACAGCATTGATGTTCATTAAAGAATTTTAACCTTTCAGTAACAACATGAATGGTCTCAGTTGGATTAAAAAATAATTTTAACTTATTTTGTCATCCCTAAGACCTAAATAGTACCCTTGGTAGTGGAAGATTAATTTGGGCTAAATATATCTGTGATTTGATGTGTGTGAATTGCACCTTAAAACTAACAGTTAGAATTCTAAATACTAATGAGGGGGAAACTGAGATTTAAAGGGATTATTATGGTTCAGAAGTTTTTATGAGAAAGTAGAGTTCCTGGAACAGACAAAAACATCCAGCTCCAATGATCTTGTTTGACAAATACTGGAGGGGGTTTAAGCAGTCCTTTTATGCTGCATTATTCATGTAGAATAGATTAGGATCATCAGTTGCATAATTGCAATTTTTAGCTCTGAACCTTAAAGGAGTCATTTATTCTATCAGGATAATGTCTTGTAATGGAGAAATTATGTTTGTGAGGATTATGATGATTGCTGTCGGCTGTGTGAAATTGTTTTTTTTTGAAGAATCGTAATGAGTCATTCCATATTTTGACATAGTTTTTTTGATGTTTTTGTAATTCAGCTGTAGACAACATAGTGACTATATTTGCCTATATGACAACTAGCTGTGCTCTTCAGTGTCGACTGTTGTGTATAAAGCATTCCGATGTTTTATGATGCTATCTTGGAGTGAACTGTTTTGTTTTACTCTATTAGACTCTATTTTTGGTTGAACACTAGTGATCTCTTTTTCAAATACATTTCTCAAGACTGAATGACCTTGGGCAGCACAACAGCACAGTGGTTAGCATTGCTGCCTCACAGCGCCTGGGACCTGGGTTCAATTCCGCCCTTGGGTCACTGTCTATATGGAGTTTGCAAGTTCTCTCTGTGCCTGCATGGGTTTCTTCCAGATGCCCCAGTTTCCCCTCACAGTCCAAAGATGTGCAGGTTAGGTTGATTGGTCATGCTAAATTAACCCTAGTTTCAAGTGGATTAACAGAGTAAATATGTAGGGTTACGGGAATAGGGCCTGAATGAATTGCGGTCAGTGCACACTCAGTGCGCTGAATGGCCTCCAGCACTGTAGGAATTCTACAACTACATCTGGATGCAGTTGGAATCTCAGAACAAATCTAAATCTGCTGCAGTCCAGTTGACTGACGTGTATGACAGAGTGTGTTTAAAAAAAGGTCTTCATTGTCTGTCAGCTTATCAATTGTTTACTTTATTGTTGGCCACAGCATACATGAGGTGAATATTAGTTTCTATTGATTTTTTTTGCAATGCACAATATTGTCAGACGGGACAAATGCTAGCCAGTATATACATTAATTCTGATTTCCATCAGTCATTAGCGATGCCAATACATTAAATATCTAATTTGTTATAATTAAAAAGTCATTATTTTAATGATCCTGACCTGTGTGAGGTGGGGAGGAGCAGGTCTGAGCTTGTCCATCAAATAATTTTATGTGTAAATACATGCATTTATCTATCTATGCAATTGGAAAAAAAATGTGTAAATAAAAATTTCTCTTACTGTGTTATTGCTTCTTAGCATTTTGAAACATGTTGAGGAAAGATTCTGGCATAGGTTAAAAACAATTTTTGTCTAAGATCTAAAGTTTAAAGTTTATTTATTAGTCACAAGTAGGCTTACTTTAACATTGCAATGAAGTTACTGTGAAAATCTCTAGTTGCCACTAGTGCCTTGATCATGGGTGGGGCTGTTTTTGGAATTGCTGTTTTCCTGGCTCCTGTTTGGATACACTGATAGAAATTTAGCGTGGCCAGTTTACCGAGTCAGCACCTCTTTCAGACTGTTGGAGGGAGAATGTGCGGAGACTGCACGTTCTCCCTCCATCAGTAACCCGAGCAGGGAATTGAACCTGGGTCCCTGATGCTGTCAGGCAGTAATGTTAACACTGTGCCACCATGTTGCCCCCTATCAGAAGGGCCAGTAATTGTTGCACAGCTTTTGTGGCCAGAAGATATTGTTATGGGGGAGATCTATCTAGTTCTGTTGAAGGGCAACTTAAGGAAAGCATCTCTATTGTTTTGATAAATTGTGAACAAGATTTGCAAGTTACTGTGACAGCATTTTTTACAGAATACTCTTCATTTTCGTATTCTGTCACTAAATCATTGCAGATGTACAGTCTCATACAGATGATATGATTGTAAGATAAATCCAACTATTGAAGCAAAGAATCCTATGATGCATTTCAGGAAGATGATGTGTAGTAACTAAGTTTCTGTTCAGTGCACTGTTCTGTGTATCATTAATTAGACTTTGCACAGATAAGACATATTCCAGATTGTTAGGGAATCTGTTAATTTAGATAGTCGGTGACTTTGAACCTGAAAAGACTGCTTTAAAATTCAAAAACTTAACAAAGGGTATCTCAAAATAAGAAAATTGAGAAAAATGAAAATGTATAAATAACATGGCTGACATTGAATGTGTTTATTGTGACAGGCATCATACCAACCCGGTTGGAACTGAATGGCGATGGAAAATGGACGAAGCAGATGTAATTTTAAAAGAAGCAATTGAAAATCATCAGAACCTGATAAAACAGTTTAAAGGTAAAAAGTTGTCAATTAGTATTAGGAAGTTTCCAACATTTGGAAACTATCTGGCAATTCTTTTGTTCCATATCATTAATAACAATATGGTAGGTGGGTGACAATGGCTAGCAAAGGAACAGAAACTTTTTACCCAGTGTCCCACCCTCGGTCTACCTTCTTTCAGTCACTTAGCTTTGAATTATAGAATAGTTCAAGCCAAGCAGTCCATTTGATGCTTATCCTTCATAAGATCAAAGGTCTTAATCCTAGGTGCTTAGCCGTTTCCACATCTGTTCATTCGTTTTTCGTTCAACCATCTTTCTAATACCTGGATAAGATGTTTTTTGGAGAGTTGGTGCAGACTTAATGGGCTGTAAAAATTCTATGGTATGGCATGATCAATACTTCAACCACAAAATCAGATGATGTATTCCACAGTCTTCCAACCTTGTTCTCCAGCAGGCCATAAATTTCTTGTGTTTAGTTGTTATCAAATGCCCCTGCTTTAGTGGAAATGGCGTAATTTTATCTGCTCTCTCATCCCTTGCTAATTTTAAATGCTTCTTTCAAATCACATCATAATGTTTTCTAACTTTCTTTAAATTACCTCGTATTTGTCATGACGCTGATGAATTTGTGCTGTACGTTTTTTTTTTGTTGCTTCAGCATCTATCCTACAGTTGTTTTTAAAATTTATTCACTCTTAGATTGTAGGTGGCACTGGCAAAGGCAGTAATTCTGCCCTGAGATGGTGATGTGATGTAGAGATGCCACTGTTGGACTGGGGTAAACACAGTAAGAAGTCTCACAGCACCAAGTTTAAGTCCAATCAGTTTATTTGGTAGTAATCCCACAAGCTTTTGGAAACGGGGTTACTTCGTCAGGAAGGTTCCACACACCTGATGAAGGAACACCATTTCGGAAATATCGTGGGATTACTATCAAATAAACTGGTTGGATTTAAACATGGTGTTGTGAGACTTCTTATGGTGATGTGAGCCAGCGTTATGAGCTCTTGCTGCCCATGTGATAATATGCATGGTGCTAGGTTGGGAATTCCAGGATTGTTTCTCAGTGACCATGTAAGAAGGGCAATAATTGTCCAAGAGAGGATGGCATGTGACCTGGGAGGGGAGTGTAAATTTGATGGTGCCCCTTTGCGCTTGCTGCTCTTGTCCTTCTGGGTACTGAAGCCTAAAATTGAATATAGTAATAAATCATAGTAACTGTACTCCTACTATGGCCTTGCTAATATTTTGTTTAAATTCACCACAACATATTGATGTTATATTCCATTGCCTTTTGCCATGAAATCTGGTATTCTATTAGAACTTTTGTGGTACTATCTACTTGAAGTGCTGCTCCTATAATTCCTTTTGAAGTTCAAACCTTAGGCACTTTGCTCTTTCACGTAATTCAGCTATCCCTCAAAGTATAATTATTTTTTAGTCCAAGTGAGATGTTCTACCTCACGTTGACTGATGTTGAATTCCAAATGCTAGTTTCATAATTAAATTTTTTAACCTAATCGTAGTCTAAAGCAATGCTCTCGTTTTGCTCTTTTTTGTTTTGCAGAGTTCTTGTTTACTTGTTACGATGATCTTGGGACTTGAGTTCATGTTTCCAGCTGTGTTTTAGCTTAGGACAGCTAACAGAAAGTTTGGCCATTTTTGATCTTAATTCTTGAAAACGGTAATTCCAAAAACAGCCCCACCCATGATCAAGGCACTAAAATAAAAATTTAAATTTTCTTTAACAAACCCATGGGAATTGATTAGCAGTTCATGCAGATGAGGTGAATCCCATACAGTATTACAGTGTAGGGAGGGAATGGAGAGGAGGAATTCCTGTTGGAAAGTGTGAGTTGTGTCGTTAAAGTGAACTGTAGGATGTAGTTTAAACTTTTTAAGCAGGTTTACTGATCGATGGACGGACAACCTATCATAGAACATTACAGCGCGGTACAGGCCCTTCGGCCCTCGATGTTGCGCCGACCAATGTAACCAATTTTATGACCCTCTAACCTAAACTATTCCAATGCTATCCATATGCCTATCCACTGTCCATTTGAATGCACTTAAACCTGACGAGTCCACAACTGCTGCAGGCAGGGCATTCCATGCCCTTACTATCCTCTGAGTAAAGAATCCACCTCTAGCATCTGTCCTATAACTACCACCCCTTAATTTAAAGCTATGTCCCCTCGTGCTATCCATCTCCATCCAAGGAAGAAGGCTCTCACTATCCACCCTATCTAACCCTCTGATCATCTTATATGTCTCAATTAAGTCACCTCTTAGCCTTCTCTCTAATGAAAATAATTTCAAGTCCCTTAGCCTTTCCTCATAAGACCTACAAAGGAAGCCTGAGGCACCAGATTGCAGCTGAGGAGTGGGAAGGAAAGAGGGCAAGATTGCCCTGAGAGGTGGGAATCATGGTCATGGTTGGGGGAGGGGGAACTGAGAGTGGAGGAATGCAATGATTGCAAACTGAAATATTGGCTGATCGTGGAGAGCGAAGCAGGTAACTTTGTTACTCTGGACAAATATGCCTTCTGGCCAACCAACAGGGCTGCACTTAGAATATAGTTACTATTATTCTCATCTCCTTTTACTTGCTGGGTTTCCTGAGTCCTAGAAAACTCAACAGGAATGGATTAAAATGAAACAGTTTGTAAATAATCGGCACAGCTACTTCAAATGTTTCACTGACCAGACCGTTTCCTGAGGATGGGTTGGTTGTCTAAATTAAAACTGGAAGTGGGTGGACCTGAGGTGGGTTGGGGCTGGGTTTGAAATTATTTTGATTTTAACTTTCTCTTCTGACCCAAGTCCACCCATTTTGCTGGTGGGGAAGGCATTGGGAGGAGAAAAGTACACTCCCATGTTTCCATCTGCTAGCATAATGAAGTTGCAGGTTAGGTAAGAAAAAAGCTGTTGTGATATATACTTGGCACAGAGATTTGCTGTAATAAGTGCTTATTGCTTTTCTGTAAAGCCAACTTCTATACCTCCAGTGCCCTCAACAGCAGATTACCTGGCAAGCCCGCCCCTGACATTGTGTACAGTATTTTTCAGAAAGGCAAATGCCGATAGGCTTAAGTGCTATTTTGGTTTTTGAGAACTGAAACAGCATGCTTCCTGAAATTATGCAATTTAGTTGACCCTCAGAAATAAGCCTGAGACTCTGCTTTGCAGCAGACTGCCATTTCTGGCAACTTACAGTTTTCCTGGGGCTGCTCTTGGGAAGGGCAAGAAATCCAGCACCAAGACTGAGAAAGAAGTATGTCTGGTGGGGCCAGGTTTACGGAGAGTTTGACATAGAACAATATAGCATAGAAACAGGCCTTTCAGCCCACAGAGTTGTGCTGATCATGATGCCAAATTAAACTAGTCTCTTCTGCCTTTCTTTAGTCATATCCCTTTATTATTTGCATTTTCATGTGCTTATCTAAAAGCCCCTTAAATGCCCCTATCGTATCTGCCAGCACCATCACCCTTGGCAGCACATTCCACACGTCTGTTTTAAAAAAAATGCCCCTCACATCTCTCCTCAAATTATGCCCCCTCATATTAAACATTTCAACTTTGGGAAAAAGATTCTGACTGGCAATCCTATCTATGCCTCTCATAATCTTGTGAACTTCTATCAGGTCTCCCGTCAGCCTCTGCCATTCCAGAGATACCAACTCTTGTTTGTCTAGCCTCACCTTCCAGCTCATATCCTCTAATCCAGGCAGAATCCTGGTAAACCTCTTCTGCACCCTCTTCAAAGACTCCACACCCTTTCTGTAATATTTAAATATAAGCCACGGCTATCTGGGGAATCCCACAGAGAATGGGAGCATAGAAGCTGTGACTATAAGACTGATGGTGGAGACAAGTTACATGGTTCTCAAAAATCATCAATTTTCCAGAAGAATTGCCTAGTTAGATTAATGAAAGAGAATAACTTGTGTTTCTGATTGTTGATAATTTGGCTGTTTTAAATTGAGGATACCATTTAAATAAACCAGGCTTCTCAGTTCAAATTAGGTGAGAACCAATGGCAAATACTGAATCACTGCCAGTTTTACAATCAATATTAGGGATTTAGGAACTTGGACAGAACACTTTGGTCTATAAATCTTGTTTCCCAGAGTGTAAGCCGTGTAGAATTTCATTGGATGGAAAGCATGAAGTCAAATGAGATGCAGACTGCCAGATAAATTTTCCTCATTGAAATTTGATCAGTCACTATTGTCAATAATATATGACTATAATTTTGCACTGAGCAATATATTGCATTAAGTTTTATTTATATGGCAGAACTAAGTGGGAAAGTATGTGGGGAAAATAAAGCAGAACTTTGTCATTAAAAACAACCTTGTCTCAGTCTGTAGCATGTAAGAAATAAGAAGTAAGATAGTATGCTCATGACAGATGATATAAAGCTTTCTCTGGTAATAAATTCAGTGTTGGCATGGAACTTCTTTATGCAAACTGGTGCATTCTACAGCGACAACTGGAACTGCAAATAAATAAATGTAGCCTGAATATATTGTAGCTGAAGCGCAATTGAATGGATATATGGATAGGGCCATGTTTTGAATTCAAGATTTTTAATTCGTAAAAATTATGAATGGATTAAATATTAAATTTGATTGACTTTGACAAGAATGTGTACTTTATATGGTGTTAATGAATCACAGGTAATCTGAAACTTGATGTTTGGTATTCTTAAAATTCAGTAAATGGTAATAATATTTGATAGAAAATTTATTCTATCCATTTTTATTTCTGTATTCCTCTTCCAGATCATACGACTATTTGTCATTTTGGATTATAATTTGTATCTGTTTAATGCAATAAAAGCAAAACAATAATGCGTATTTCTAAGCTGAAACATTATGCATGATGTGCCAATGATTATCCAGTATTATATTTATGAGACAGGAACAAATTAGAATGAAGTATTTGAGTAAAGAACAGATGAAAAGCAAAGTAGCTGCAAATCTACCAAACAGGAGACACTGAACAAGTGTGCAAGCAGTGAGCTAAACATGAGGTGCAAGGAAAATCAACTGTTACAATTAGAAATTCAATGAAGCAAATCATTCAAAATAAAAGTTTACATTGCTTTGAGCCTCCATATTGAATATTCTCAGCTAAAGTTTACTTTCAGTAAAGTAATGTTTTAAAAAATTATGAATAGTTCTGATCAACATTCTTCTTCCTATCTATTGAGTTATCTAGGCGGTGATGTTAATTTAGGTAAAATGTTTTCCTGGAGATGAATCCTATTGATTCTGCAACCTAAGGTTCAGGATCTAGCTATGGATAAATATTATGTTCTTCCACACTATTCTCTCTTTGTACCACCTATGCATTTCGTGTCTTTTGTGTGACAATAGATGCTTTTTAATCTTGTTCATACTGACTCAGCTAGTTCTGCTCCCAAGAGCTCATTTTTGAGCTCTGCAGTGGGGACTTCTGCCAATGTTATAATGTAACTGTATTGTGCCAGAGCAAGTGACACCTTCAGAATGTGCTAGAACATAAGAATTAGGAGTAGGCCATCTGGCCCCTCGAGCCTGTTCCGTCATTCAATAAGATCATGGCTGATCTTTTTGTGGACTCAGCTCCACTTACCCGCCCGCTCACCATAATCATTTATTCCTTTACTGTTCAAAAATCTATTTATCTTTGTCTTAAAGACATTCAACAAAGCAGTTTCAACTGCTTCACTGATAGGGAATTCCATAGATTCGCAACTCTTTGGATGAAGAAGCTCCTCCTCAACTAAATCTGCTCCCCATTATTTTGAGGCCGCACTCCCTAGTTGTGGTTTCGTCTGCCAATGAAAATCACCTCCTTGTTTCTATCCTATCTATTCGCCTCGTAATCTTATATGTTTCTATAAGATCTCCCACCATTCATCTAAATACTATTCTTTTAGAGACCTTTAATTTTGAGTATAGTCCCAATCTACTGTGTGTTTGTGCACGTACATGCGTGCATGTTCCACTCCACACAGTCACCCAAGATGGGAATCGAACCTAGGTCCCTTTGAGGCAGCATTGCTAACCACCACTAAGTGTTGGATCTGATAGTAAAGGAGCACTTTTGTTCAGAAACAAGACCAGTGATTTGCCAAGCCACTGGTGGAAAAGTTATGAGGTTCCATAGTTAGAGATAAAATAATCAGTAAAAATGTGTGGAGGGTAGATTGCATTTGACAAACCTAACCTAACTTTTTGAGAGAATGTTTATAGTTTGAATAGGATCAGTATTTCTTTGGGCTTCAAAAAATTGAGATAAAATCAAAAAACCTTGAAAAATGGTTGAGAAAATTTAAAGATCATAACACACACAAGAATGTGGTGTGGTGTAGGGTAGAGATGACTGAGTCAGGAGCAAAGGTTGGTAGTAAACAATTCAGGCTGGAGGTGGGATGTTCGTGATGTTGGAATTGCAGTCATTTTTGTTTTTTTCCTCTACATTCGCCTTCTTTTCCACTCCTCCTTCTGACCATCTCCTCTCCTCTCCCGGCCCCCCTATCTCTCTCTCTCTCTCTTCATTCTCCTTTCTTACTTCATACATTTAAAAAAACAAATTCTGAACCAATCTGTTCAAAAATAAACATTGACCCCTAGTTTTCAAAAAGCAACTGAACTGAAGCTTTTAATAACTAGTTTTGTCAACCCTCCAGGTATTAAAATTTAGTCTCCAGGACGCTGTTAGGAAGAATACAAAGAATAAAAAAAACTGAAGGGACTTAATGTATTTTATGTGCTTGCTTTGAACTGTTTAGTTTCTTAGCTATAAAATATTATGGGGAATGGTGGGGGTATGGGTGGGGAAAGTATTTAACCAGGCAAGACAATTGCAGGTTGTGATGAAACCTCCAGGGATGTGACCAAGCCAAGTTGGCAAACCTATTAGTTAATAAAAAATACAGAGGCGTTCAGCTGCTAAAAGGTACTGATGTATCCTGAGAAATTGGACGCAATGCACTTACTCTACTGTGCATTCCAAATTCAGAAAAACATTGCAGCTCTGGGCAAAAACACCATGTCTTAGAACAGGATTGTATGGAGGTTGAATGACCCTTTCAAGTGAAAATTTCAATGTCGCCGTCCAAAGGCACTAAAGACCTTTTCATTTCAGAAATTATTCTTACAATTGCGTAATACATAATTTTATTTAAAATTGTATTTTGTATCATAGTAATTTCAGTGACTGAGGAAAATTATGGATCTTTGTTAACTTCCTAGTCTTTTTTTAACAGTTATACAATGCTCAGTACAAAATTTATACTTGTGACATTTTGCATTCAAGAAATTTCTGTGTTGGGCAGGAAAGGAAGATAACTTGAAAGCAAACCGGGTTTAAACCTGGAAAGCAGTGTTCTTTACCTCCACCTCTTGAATAACATTTCTTTAATGGGGCATGATCCAGAACCAGATCTTAGCTTAAGTACTATAGTACGTCAGAAAAAGAATTTGACTTTTCAGTGTTTTCTCCATATTAAAGCCATTTTGATTCACAAATCGCTTTCCTAGATGCCACTCAAAAACACCAATATATATTTAAAGGTTGTAACTGATTTTAGTGAGAATGCATATTTTGACTCAGAATGACTTCTAAACAGTGTCTTTGTTTGCAAATTATTTGATTCATCCTTTTTATCCAAGATTTACTTTACTTTGCTTTTACTTTTAGTTTAATTAAAGACAAAATACTTGGTTCGACCACATTTTGTATGGAGTGAATTAACATTGTCTGAATACCAAAAGGAATGAATTGATCTCTTTTTTTTAAAATGGGGCTACAGTGCAATCCAGGAGGAGATAGCTACAAAGGAAACTGAAGTGCAGACCCAGTTTACCTGTTGTTTTACCATGTGTAACAAGTGTAAAACTTTTTGATGTTAGCTAGAAAGTTAAGAAGTGAATTGTGGGCTGGAACTTCCTGGCTGTTCATGCCCCACTGCCGCTGCAAGTGGGGAGGGACAATTTAATGCTCAGCCAAACCTCCATTTATTGCAGCGGGACCAGAGAATCTCATTGCAGCTAAGAGCCGGAATTTTCTGGCCGAGATTTGTAGCATTGATGACTTTCTGCTTCCAGTAGATGTCAAGGTCTTTATCTTGGCTGAGATAATTCTGGTTCACTGGCCTAAATATAGCACAATTGATGTTTTGCACATATGCATATTGTTTTTCCAGGTGTGCCCGGGGTACAAGCTGAACGTTTTGCGGAGGGAATGATGGTGAAGCACTGTGCATTGTCATTAGTAGGAGAACCAATCATGTACCCAAAAATCAACCAGTTTGTAAAACTGCTGCACCATGAAAACATTTCCACTTTCCTAGTGACAAATGCTCAGTTCCCGGAGGAAATCAGGTGAGAACAATCAATTAAATTGATAGAGGAAGTTGTGATACATTTAAGAAAATTAACTTTTATATTTTAAAATTAAGATACTTTGTGGAAAAATGATTGTTGATTATGTGGTTTGAACTATCTTTGAAGCTCCAATGAAATTTAAAAAATATTTATTGCAGTGCAAGTTTATTTACTAAGCTTTTATTTGATTTTCAGTTAATTAAATTGGAACATTTAAATAGTTAACACCTTCAACAGCAACTTGAATAGCACCTTTAATGTAATAACATATCCCAATGCAGGAGCATTAAAACAAAACGTTTATTTATTAGTCACAAATAAGCTTACATTTAACACTGCAATGAAGTTACTGTGAAAATCCTGCACTCCAGCACCTGTTTGGGTATACTGAGGCAAAATTTAGCATGGCCAATATACTTAACCTGCACATCCTTGGACTGGGAGGAAACTCATACAGACTCTGCATAGGCAGTGACCCAAACCAGGAATCGAACCCAGATCCCTGGTGCTATGAGGCACCTAACCACTCTGCCACCATTATCAAGCAAAACATAGAAACATAGAAAATAGGTAAGGAGTAGGCCATTTGGCCCTTTGAGTATGTGTCACCATTCAGTATGATCATGACTGATCATGCACTTTCAATATCCCACTCCCACTTTCCAGGTCCCTTGATAGGCAGCATGGTGGTATAGTGGATAGCACAGCTGCCTCACAGCACCAGGGACCAGGGCTCAATTCCTGGCTTGGGTTGCTATCTGTGCAGAGTCAGCACATTCTCCCTGTATCTGTGTGGGTCTCCTTTGGGTGCTCTGGTTTCCTCCCACAGGCCAAAAGATGTGCTAATTAGGTCAATAGATCATGCTAAATTCTCCCTCAGTATGTCTAAACAGGAGTGTGGCAACTAGGGGATTTTCACAGTAATTTCATTGCAGTATTAATGTAAGTCTAATTGTGACAATAATAAATAAACTTAGAAAAAAAAAACCCTCAGCTGCAAGAGCCACGTCCAGCACCCTGTTGAACATATCTAACTTGAGGCATGTCATGAATGTAAAGAGATGTGACATCAGATGATCAAAAGCTTGAACAAAGTGTTAGGTTTTATGGAGTATTTGATAGAAGGAAAGCAAGGTAAACTGACAGAGAGGAGTATGGAGGGAATTCTGGAGCTTAGGCCCCAGGCGGATGCACCTTTTCTGCTTATTTTCCTTCCCAAAATGGGAAGCACTTAGCCTATCATTCCTGTGTGGAGCAGACTAAAAAATACGTTTGTAGCCATGGTAATTATACTACTGGTCCAGTGTTCAGGATGCTCATTACTTGGGGCTTGCACGGAATGAATGTTACTTGATACTTGTTAGCCCATGTCTAGGTATTATCCAGGCCTCACTATTTGTGAACAAACCTGAACACTGGAATCATCGAGGAACAGTCTCAGTCCTCATTTATTGACAGAGGAATGATCAATAAAGAAGCAAATGAAAATAGTTAGTGAGGGTTCTTCTCTGAAGAACTCCAAGGCTTCTGCAGAAAATGCAAATGTATGGGATTGAGGGTGATTTAGCTAATTGGATTTGGAACTGGCTAGCAGATAGAAGACAGAGGGTGGTGGTTGATGGAAGATATTCATCGTGGAGTTGGGTTACAAGTGGTGTACCTCAGGGATCTGTTTTGGAGCCCCTGCTGTTTGTAATTTTTATAATGATCTGGATGAGGGTATTGAAGGATGGATTAATAAATTTGCGGATGACACCAAAGTTGGAGGAGTGGTAGATAGTGAAGACTATCTACCACTATAGTGGACTATAGCATCTAACAAACAAATATCTCCAGCTGTTAGAGGGTTTGACATTGACTCTAGTTTTAGGTCAATTTTATAGAACATTACAGCGCAGAACAGGCCCTTTGGCCTTCGATGTTGCACCGACCAATTAGGAAAAAGCAATGACCCTCTAACCTAAACCATTCCCCTTTCGTCCATAAACGTATCTACTAACCCCTTAAACGCCACCAAACTTGGCGCATCTACAACTGACGCAGGCAGGGCATTCCATACCCTTACCACCCTCTGGGTAAAGAACCTACCTCTGACATCCGTCCTATAAACACCACCCCTTAATTTAAAGCTATGTCCCCTCGTGCTAGCTTTCTCCATCCTAGGAAAAAGGCTATCACTGTCCACCCTATCTAAACCTCTAATCATCTTATATGTTTCGATAAGGTCTCCTCTTAGCCGCCTCCTTTCTAACGAAAACAACCTCAAAGCCCTCAGCCTCTCCTCATAAGACCTGCCCTCCATACCAGGCAACATCCTGGTAAACCTCCTCTGTACCCTCTCCAATGCCTCCACATCTCTCTTATAATGCGGGGACCAGAACTGCACACAATACTCCAAGTGCGGCCGCACTAGAGTTTTGTACAGTTGCAAAATGACGTTGCGGCTCCGAAATTCAATCCCCCTACCAATAAAAGCTAAGACTCCGTATGCCTTCTTAACAACCTTATCGAATTGATTGCCAACTTTCAGGGATCTATGCACATATACACCAAGATCCCTCTGTTCTTCAACACTATTAAGAGTCCTACCATTAGCCTATACTCTACACATTTGTTATTCCTGCCAAAGTGAATTACCTCACACTTTTCTGCATTAAACTCCATTTGCCACCTCTCGGCCCAGCTCTGCAACTTGTCCAAATCTCTCTGCAAACTATAACACCCCTCTTCACTATCTACCACTCCACCGACTTTAGTGTCATCTGCAAATTTACTAATCCAGCCTTCAATACCCTCATCCAGATCATTTATAAAAATTACAAACAGCAGGGGCCCCAAACAGATCCCTGAGGTACACCACTTGTAACCGAACTCCATGATGAATAATTTCCATCAACCACCACCCTCTGTCTTCTATCAGCTAGCCAATTCCTAATCCAATTAGCTAAATCACCCTCAATCCCATACATCTGCATTTTCTGCAGAAGCCTTCAATGGGGCACCTTATCGAACGCCTTACTAAAGTCCATATATACCACATCAACTGCCTTACCCCCATCCACCTCGTTGGTCACTTTTTCAAAAAACTCAATAAGGTTAGTAAGGCACGACCTACCCTTCACAAAACCATGCTGACTATCCCCCATCAATTCATTTCTCTCTAAATAACTATAAATCCTATCCCTAATAATTCTCTCCAATACTTTGCCCACAACAGAAGTAAGACTCACCGGCCTATAATTCCCCGGAAAGTCTCTCTTCCCCTTCTTGAACAATGGGACCACATTCACTATCCTCCATTTTGTTTGTATGTTTTTAATTTAACTCTGTGAACTAGGTATTTTTGAATTGGAAGGAAATAGTTTAATAAATGCAATCATGTATTTCCCATTAGTTTATCAATAGATCTGAACCATAATAACTTTGACTATCATTTTCTTGGTCAAAATGGGAGTAAAAGAGGGGAAGATAAATAAGTGATTCATTTTCAGAATTTGGTCTCAGTGGAAAAATTCTTCTCTGTTCTAAACAATAATTTCCTCAAATGTAATGTTCCTTCACTCAGAAAACTTGGACCAGTTACTCAGCTTTATGTCAGTGTGGATGCAAGTACTAAAGATAGCCTGAAGAAAATTGATCGTCCTCTCTTTAAAGACTTTTGGCCAAGGTTTCTTGAGTCTCTGAAGGCCTTGGCAGACAAGGTATTGAGATTATTTATTCAATTTTACAAATGTATATTGCAGCTTTTGAATATATCAGTATGCCTTTGTGATATTTAAATATGAGAGAACTAAGAAAATATCTTTGATTTAGATATGCAAAAGGATCTTGAAATTGATTTATAATTCAGTTCATTATAAATCAATGGCCCTGAAGTGAATTTTTATGCTTTGATGCATTCTGAAACATTGGCTTTCTTTCTTCAAAAACTCTTTGATTCTGCCACCGCAACTCCAACCATCCCCAAAATGCAATCATACACAATCTCTAACCAGTTATCTCAAGCCAATGCAAGTAATTAAAGGGATACCATAATCAGTTGATGAATTTAGCTGACTGAATACTCAACTCTTTTCAGTTGGCATCTTTCTGGCTTAAAAAATAGTTGAAATCTTGAGATCTTGCTCAAGCGAGGCTGTAAAATCCCACCTGACGTTAACAGGCATTTCCATTGTCCACTCCTCGCCCACTCCGATTCTGTGCCAGTTGTTTGGCAGAATTCTGGCGCTTGTCTTCAGTTACATTTATATATGTTATGTATAAAATGCAGTTAACAGGTGTCAATATTTACTTGCTATGTGTAATTTCAATATGAAGCTGTTTAGAGTGTTCTCAAAATAAATGATTACTGATGGAGGTAGGTTGAGGGGCAACACTCTTTAATCTGAAGCTGTGTTCGACATAAAGATTGATAAATAGATCATAAGATTTTATGTTAGATATATTTTTACAGAGACCGACAAAGATTGTGTTTGGAAATGGATTTGATTAGATGGCGTCTGGGTGTATTTGCAACAAGATATGATTAGTGTAACATTTCCTGCTATGGAGGTGATAATAGATTCAATGTCTTTTGTTTAAGGAAGCCTCATGTTGTTTGGGATACATTGAATAGTTTATATTTGTTAATGAGCGACATAATTTTTATTGTATGCATGCAACTGAAGCAAGTATGAATAATATGGCTTTGATATTGGCTTATTGCTAATTTTAAAAGGGGATCAATAGCTGGAAGATGAATCAAAATGTTACCAACTCTTGTCACTGTAGAGATAGAGACAGATTATCTATAGACCAATTAATTTCAACAGTAATAACCAATTCTCTAGATAGTGATTTTGGCTTCTATCCACATCCCTATCTGTTTAGAGGATGGAATGTAATTACTAGCCTGTTGGAAAAATGATTTGAGATTTCTTCAAACAAACTAGCCTCCTTTCTGAAGGAAATAAGGATCAATATGGGCAGCAACATTGTTGTTTAGTTCACTTAGCCGTATTTCTGACATGTGGTGAAGCAGAACTTCATACCGGATTTGCGTTTGCCTGCATTAGAAGTCATTAAACAACACAACTAAAATTTCTGGTAAAATTCAACTTTTATTTTCAAATCTGGAAACCTCTATTATGGAAGTTAAATATTATTCTATATTATTCTTTTTCTTCTATGTAAACCTATTACCTGGAATAATCTGTACTTTTAATCTGAAATGTGTGATAGGCAAAATGATGGTTCCCTTCTAATCGAAGATGTTCTGAGGCATTTTACATTATTCTTGTGTAAAATTTTTATGTATTATTTATTTTGTTGGTTCTTGGCATGCAGATATTGTTGGCAAGGCTTGAATTTGTTCTCCTTGAGGAGATGCGTGTAAATCACCATGTGATGAGGATATACCCACAGTACTCTGTTACAATCCCAAATGGTGTTATAACTGGATACAGAGATCCCAGATGGAAGCCTAACTCAAAAGACCACAGCTTTTACTTTTCTTTAGAATATGTGGAGGAACAGAGTCACAGATCCACTAATTAGTTTTAACAACAAGAAAATAGCATTTATTAAGCATGAAAAGTTGGATTGTGATGCTGTACTCATTTACTCCTCGCCCCTACCTCCGCACCTCCACCCCATAGCTTCACAAATGCAGACAGATGTTAAAGTTAACATGGAAGACAAATATATCTTGAGCTACAATGTTTTCAGTAACACAGAATTCCCTTAACAACATGAGCTGGCTATGATCAAATACTCTCTTCGCTTTGGAAGCCAAATGAATGTTTGTGGATTTCTGCTGATTGTGCTTTGTATGCACTGGACAGGTCGAAGGAGGTAAGATACTTACTCTTACAACCACAACATTTATATGGCTGGTCCACTTAAGTTTCTGGTCAGCTTTGCACTATGCTAATCCACTCACTGTATGTGTGGCTTTTTTTTAATGGAATATGCGCATGGCCAGCATTTATCACCCATCCCAAATTGCCCTGGAGATGTGGTGGAAAGCTGCCAGCTTGAACTGCTGCAGTCCCTGTGGTGTAGGTATACTATTAGGGAAGGGAGTTCCAGGATTTTGACCCAGCTGGGAGCTGTGGTAATGCTGAGACAGTTAGATGTATACAATGGCTGGATTTAAGGGGATACTGAAGGCCATCCTCCAGCAAAAACAAATCAAAGACAGGAGTTCTCCACTACAGTGGCTTGCCCTGTATAAGTTTAATGTTTGGGGAATTAATTGCTTTAAGGTGTGTCAAATGGCACAGCTGGGAGGAAGGCTCACTTCCAAGAGCTGCTGGACAATCAATTAGCCAGCAATCCTCTGCTCTCAGCAGCATCACCATTGCGATTGCCATTGTTGGGACTACACAGTTGCCAGAGCTGCATTAGTTGGAAAATTAAGTGGATGGGAGTCAATGTGCTGAGTTCACGATGGTGGTGGTGGGGGGCAGGGGGGAGGCAGGAGGTGGTGTTGTGTGTGTGTGTGTGCGCACATGTGCGCAAAGCGAGACATCTCTGGTGAGCAGGGTGCAGTAAATAGGCTGGAGGGGGAGAAGGACTGGTGAGGGCCGAGGGGTAGGATTGGAGAGAGATGATGGTTGGGAAATTACATAGGGATATGTTCAAGAGACAGTCATCTCCTCTCCCCACCCCAGAAGCTGCTTGGCTGGACTTATTGTGTGGTCTTCTTCCACTGCTGGTTCAATATGAGGCATGAGTAGATGGCCAATTGATATTTATGACCCCATTACTCCAGGGGTCGATAAAATCCAACACCATGTTAAAAGTCTCAGCTTCCACATTACTCATCATGTTCTGCAACTATGTAGTATTTAATTCTCTTATACATGCTATAAGCTAATTGCATATAATTTTTTGCAGTTAATGCTTGTGCCTTAAATTTTCTTCAAAAGAGCCTGATGTGTTTTATTTCCTCAACTGGTTAATTTCATTTCTAATAGCTTTGGTTTTGGCTACAAGGATGAGATAAGTTTCAACTTTGAAGACAGGAAATTTATTTTGTCTCGTATCAGGATTTTGCGAGCCTTTGGTGATATCCTGATTTCATCACGAGATAGTTGGCCATCTTTCTTAAATGATAGTAAAAGAGCAGTAATTATGGACCATTCCAGGAAAGCTACCTGTTCACATGATTGAGATTGGATTCCTTTCCTCTCTGTAAGAATCACCTTTATTGATTGACACTACTTGGAATCTCCAGTGAGTAATTGCGTGGCTCAATTACAGCTCCTATGTTTTGCTAGTTGTAGCCTGACATTAAGGCGAACTGTAAAATAATTAATTAGAATCAACAGTAGTGATGAATTTATTTTGATTATCTATACTCTTCCTAGTGGTTTTACTGGGTACAATTACAGTGCTTAAAGGAATCAAAATATGGCAACTTTGCAAATTCATAGTGAATGACTCATTGTAAATGATTTTGGATTTCATCAACTTTGCGTATTCCTCCTGCAAAAACGCTCCTTAGTCAAATAATAAAACTGCAATGCATGAAAGTTGTTTAATGCTCTTTCCATAAATCTAGCATAAAATAATAAAAGTCTAGCATACTAGAAAGAAAATTAATTTTTTCTCAGATTCATTGCATTTTTTCTCCTATATTTATGACCACATTTTACTTTGAGTACATTCATCTAAATAATTTAGTGTATTCTGAAGACATTTGTAATGAAAGTGCTGCTGAGATTTAAATCATTTTACATTATTTGTGCTCACTTTGTTCTGTTGCATTCGTTAATATTTCAATCAGTTCTTTCCAATGCCCACCCCCAGCAAGGAGTAGTTTTAAATTTGTTGATGAGAAATCAAATGCTATAATTGAATCAATACTTGTTCACTTAAAGGCTTTTTTTTTGTAGTGAAAATGTTTTGAAAAAGACAATGGGTAACTTAGTCCTTGAATTTTTAGTCTCTGCTTCAGTTTGTAAAGTGTGTCTGTAACTTCCTCTGTGCAGCAATAATACCACAGATCTTCAATTATGAATTTGTTGAACATTAACATTAAACTTTTGAAAATTTCATGCATCAAATTTGCAGAGTAGTTTTATGTTGAACAAAAAAACCAACTGCAATTTCTTAAAACACAAATATGCTGTAGTTTATAAGATGTTTTAACTTATGTCTTCTCTGTTGACATTAGACTTCTGAGTGGACATACCTTACATTAAGTTGATCTATCTCCTACACCCTGGCTATGACTATAACACTGCATCCTGCACCCTCTCCTTTCCTACTCCCCTATGTACTCTATATATGGTATGCTTTGCTGTATAACACACAAGAAACAATAGTTTTCACTGCAATACATGTGACAATAAATCAAATTTTAGTTTGAACTATGTAAGTATAAATTTCTTGTTTCTGCCCATCAAAGATATTAGGAGCACCGAATGGTCATTGAATCATAGAATCCTACTGTGCAGAAAGAGGCCATTTGGCCCATCGAGTCTGCACTGATCACAATCCCATCCAGGTCCTATCCCCATAACCCCATGTAGTTACCCTAGCTAGTGCCTCTGACACTAAGGGACAATTTATTGTGCATCTAACCTGCACATCTTTGGACTGGGGGAGGAAACTGGAGCACCCAGAGGAAACCACGCAGTCACGGGGAAAATGTGCAAACCCAAAAACAGTGACCCAAGCTGGGAATGGAACCAGGGTCCCTGGAGCTGTAAAGCACCAGTGCTAACCACTGTGCCACAGTGTCACTTTATTCTCGCATTACTCCTGTGCAAAATATTTTTGTAAAATGGCAATTGTTAATCTGGTAGAAAGCATCGAGTAAAAAGCATTTAAAGTCTGAACTGGAATGTAGATAAAGCAAAAAGGCTAGAATGAACCATAGAATCTCTCCAATGCACGAGGAGGCATTCAGCCCATCGAGTCTGCACCAACTCTCCAAAAGAGCATCTTACCCAGGCCTGTCCTATCCCTGTTCAATTAATATGACTAATCCACGCAACCTTCATCTTTGGACACTAAGGGACAATTTAGCATGAAAATCCACCTAATCTGCACATCTTCTATGTTTTATTTTTGCAGTACTTTCTTGCATACTTTGGCTGTACCTCAAAGTTATTTTATCATTTCAATCTTTTTCCAGTTTATCAGTCCCCTTTATTTCAGACGATGCCTGAAATTCATTCCCCTTGTGCAATACCATGCTTTCTTTGTCTCCTTTCACTTGGTCGATGAGCAGTGACAAATTTCTTTGCCCAATGTCCTGGCTTGTAACTTTTTTTTGTCATAGGTATCCTGTTGATCCCTGACCATTCTGTGATGACACCTACATACAGCCTAGCCCCTGGAATTGCATCTCATGGAGCAGCATCCTAAATGCCACATCTTCTGCTCACATGCATTCCCAATTCTTATGAGTAAATGTTTGAACTTTCTGCTCATCCTACATGTCATTTTACTCTACAAACTCCCCCAAAATGTTGTCTCCTTCAAGTCTTTTCCATCCATCTACGTCAGCATCTGAATGTTAACTGATATGGCTAACCCGAATTCACTGCATACCATATATATGACAATAAATCAAACTTTAGCTTGAACTATATAAATGTAAATTTCTTGTTTCTACTCATCAAAGGTATTAGGAGCATCAAATTGAATCATAGAATGCTATAGTACAGAAGGAGGCCATTTGGCCCACCAAGCCTGTAATAAAGTGGCTATTCTTCTCTCTGATGTTTCCCTACCTGATTATGCTTCCATCATTTGTACCATCTAGTGGCTATCATGTAGTCTGATCATCAGATCAGATGTTGGCCCCATCTCCTAGTCTTTTGGTTCATTCTTCTTTGAGCATCTCATCTTGTTTCATTTTAGTTAAGATTGGAAAATTGAAGCATTTCTTTGACTGCTCACCACAAAATGTGGTTCTTGACTTTGACTCTAGCTCCACCTTGACCTTTTTGACTTCTAGCAAGATTGTGGGCAATTTTGAAATCTACTTAACCTTGAGGTGGAATTCAAAATCAAAATTTTTTACATCAGTGTGGCCATTTACTTTTGCCTGTGCTACTTTCTTAACTCTTCACTGATCCATGTTCCTTCTCCATGTTCAATTAGTCTAATGCTTTCCTCAATAAGAATCCATCACTGCCATAAAGTCCAACATTGTTTCAAATGCAGCTGCTTCTATCTTGACATTTCAGTAACCTCAATCAACCTTGTATATCTCCACTGTCTCCTGTGTCACTCAGTACATTAAATGTAAATCTGCATAGTCCAGTTACGTCATGGTCTTGATCCAACACCCTACTCTCAATCTGTATGGTGTGAAATGAAGTGCTATGTAAGTACAAATCTGCTTATTGAGAATGAATGTGAAATCATTCTTTTAGAAAGCCGGAAAATGGTGTAACAATTTTATGACAAGGCTGAAGATTACATTGGTGAAGGTTATTTTGGAAAGGATTTAATATTAATAAAAAGGGTAGCCTGTGGAAGTTAAGATATGCTAATGGAATGTAAAGCTGACCTTTTGTGCATTTTTGCATAATGCCAGTCATAAATCTCAGAACAAGGAGAAAAATAATTTATAAATAGAGAACCCACAGCCTACTGTCATGAAAGGGAAAATGTACTTCATTAAAGTGCACCTGCAAAGTCAAGGCAAAGTCATCAAAGACTTCCTTCAGAATGGAATGAAGTTTTACTTTATGTGGTTGTTCACTGATTATTCAGGTCAAACAATACACAAAATGGTTGCCACATTTGTCTACAAAATAACAGCAAGTACAATCCAAAAAAGCTGTGTGCTTAGTTGTCGAGGATTTTGGGACATCATCAAACTATGGAAGATGCTATAAGAATGCATGTCTTTTATGTTTGAATAAATAAGTATATCAATATTTGATTATTTTGTAACTGCATAGCATTGATGAATTATCCAATGTGCTTCAAAAATAAGTGGGAATAAAGAACTGAACCATTGGAATAATATAGTTCTGAGTACATCTGTTGCAAACTTATAGCTAAAAGATTTTACTTCTGTATTTTGTTGAAATAATGTAGAGCAATCCATTTTTGAGTAATTGAGATGAGTGCTTTTCAGAATTAAATTGTCAGCACCTTGAGTTAATTTACATTGCAACTTCCAGTCTCAGATTAGTTGTAATTCAGATTGGAGCTGAGAAAATCCTTGTTTTTGTTGTTGGGAAAAATTGGGAGAAAATTTTTCATGCACAGAAATATTGGATTATTAAATGCTTTGCCACAAGACAAATTCGTCCTTAATTGATTTCTGTATCCAGAAAGGTCCAAAACGCATAATGTTACAAACTTAGCATATTGTCTTTGAATATTAGTAGGTTGTCTGACCATTTTGCATTTGAAAATGTACACATAATGCTAAATAACTGCCCATATGATGGTGTAATTAAGAGATGTAAGATTGGTCAAGCGATGTAAGATTTGTTTCCAGTAGAAAGGTAAACTGGAATCATGTAAGGAATAACAAGAAGCCACAGTGTTCTTCACTGTGGGAATGTAGGATCTTTATGGAAAGATAAACTGAGATTGGCCGAATGACTTTTGTAATAATTTTGTGAATGGACTCAGTGGATGTCTCTTTCAGTGAGCCAGCACAGATACGGTGAATAGGTTGGCATCCTTCCTTGCAATTAAGTTCTCTGATACTTGTGGGAGTTGGCTGATGAGAAATATTAGTTTTTGGGATTGCCCAAATTGATTATGGATGCTTTTGTTCCTATGCTTCAAATGTATGAGCAATCACCTGTCTGTTGTTTTTTAGTTTCCATGGGCGTTTGAGGGATATTCTCTGGTCATCAGTCAAAAATGTTCCAAAATGGTGATTTTGATGACCACTTCATCAGTATTGCTTCTTTTACACTATTCTACCTAAGTTTACTTGAAGCCATATATATCCAAAGAGTTGATTCATTCTTGATATTTTCCATACTGTAATTCTTGTTATTGCTTTGGTTGTTAGAAAACCAGATATCGAAACATCTGTTTGTGTGCACAAATATTTGATGATTCACTTCATAAAAACAGTGTGGTCTTGGAACCGTAGATCCTGAGACAATTGGCCAACGTTTGCATCAATATTTCAGTGAATTTATTTCTGTAGTTTGTGAAAGCTGGTTGCTAATGAGGAGCCTTGTAGTCAGGGATGGCATGGAATAAAATATTTATCCAGTAACAGTTGATAGAGAATTCAAAAGGAAATTAATGCAAAAATCTGAAGCTGGTGCTTTTAGAGGTTTGCAATCTGTGCACAGTGGACAAATGCATATGTCTGGTATTGGTCCAGTTGAACACCATTAGTCTTCTCTTAATGACTATTTGATAAATCCTTTGCCATCAATATCCTAGGATCACAACTGACCAGTAAATGAACTGGATCAACTCTTTCAACAACATTGTAATAAAAGAAGGCAGAAGCTGGATATTATGTGATCAGTATTTTGCTTTCTAACTTCATTATCCACCATTCAGTAGGAACGAGTCAGGAATGTAATGGAAGAGTGACCATTTGCATGGATGTGCATAACTGCAACAAAATGCCAGAAGTCTTATGCCATCTGGGTCAAACTAATTTGTTTGTTTGGTGAACCTGCTTTATCTGCAATATATGAACAGGATGCATTGTAGCAACTCACCAAGTTACTTTCTCCTCAGCACCTGCCTCATCTCTATCATTAAGAAAAATGAGCAGTAATAACATGGATACATTATCAAGTCAATAAAATATTGATCTTGACATATCTTACCGTCTCTGTTAAGTCAGTATTCTGGACTGAAGATTGTATTTTACAGTGAAATTGCCAGAAAGGTTTTCCTTCCATCATGCTTTCTCCACCACATTCTATTTAAGGTAAGCCCCTGTATCAGTCTCTTCCATTTGCTTCACTGTCACTCGTGAGCATCATAAACAGCCTGGGCCAAATCTTCGGTCCCTACCTTGCACTTGAGGATCATTCAAAAGTCCCAACATACTGATTCAGTGGAATTATCCAGAAAGTTTAAATATTCTGATCAGCAATTCTTCTGCTCCACAGGACCACCCAATAATGTCAAACTCTGATTTGGAGTCAGAGACTTTGGAATATTCTAACTTATCTAGATAGTTGCCCTAGATATGTTAGATCGAAAAATCCTAGTATAACTTCTGGGTGACTTTATGACTAACACCACCCCCTCCCCAACGCCACCATTTAGTCCCTGCAACCTGACCTAATGTGTGTCCACAACCTGCCTACCCCTTGACCCAATGACTCCCTTGAGATGTGACAAAACTTGAAAATACATGAAAAATAACTAAGTTGAAAAAGACTATTTTCAAGCTGGAGTAGAGTAATTGTCTACAGAAATGAACATGGCACAGGTGGAACAGGATTAATTACTGATGTGTATGGAGAGAGTCCCTTATTGATATGGATCTACTGGCCCTAAAGCATTTCAAGTCCCTGTATACATCTCCAATTTATCCCAACCATCTGCTCTGTTTGAAACAGCAGCTCAAACTTCTGTTGAAAATCTGCTGTGGTCATATACATTAGTGCCTGCATACATTATTCAATAAGAAAATGCAGTCCTCCAAAAAAAAAAATTAGCTTCTGTTTGTGATGATTGGATATTTACAAAGGAGTAACACCCTAGTTTTCTTTGAATGGACTGTGCAATCATATGACTCTTGGCATTGTGATCTTTCATTCTTTGTTTATAGTAAGGATTCTGAAACAATTTTCAGGATGACAAGTGGGAAGAACATTCACTTAATTTTTCATGATGTTTAAGCACAAACCTTTTTCTGTTGAGCATGCAGGGAAATATATTTTCAGTTATACCTGTTGTATGTTCAAACTGTACGAAATAGCACAGACACAATATAATGGCACCTATATTTCCATTACAGGGCCAATTCTATTATTTTAAATGATCTGTAGTTTTCCCAAGAGTAAATGTAAGATTCATGAGTAACAGGAAATTGAAAAATAGTGCTTTTATAAAGAGTAAGCATTTGATTGGTTTCCTCAAAAGTGAATATTTAATCAAGTTTTGATATTCTGAAAATGCGCAGATGGCTGTCCAACCCAGGTCAAATGAAACTTGACTCTGAAAAAGATCCATGTCTTCTGATAACATTGGCCATGTATTGCAATTGCTCTTCCTACTGCCTATCCAAAGTACGTCAAAGTTGAAAATCAACTCCAGAATATTGCCTGCCTCTTTCTACTTATTCCCTGCCTGTTTCTTGTGAGCTGATATCTTCCTTGTCCTACTTTTAGTTTATTTGCATGAAAATTAACAGATAGGAAGTGACATTTTTATCATGGCAAATGTAAATATTTTAGTTGCTGACACTCAGGAAGCTGAGAGGGGAAGACATTTGGTGGCTTTTCTCCGTTTAATAGCATGTTTTGAACTTCAAAAACTACAAAATACTTTTGAAAGAATTGGAGAGGGGAAATAAGAGAAGGAAAACAGATTGAGGGTGAAGGGATCTCCCACCTCTTGCCACCTGACATTCCAAGTGAGAGGCTGATGGTTGGAAGGGAAGGATTATGTGAGTGACAGTGAAGCAAGTGGAAGAGACTGATACAGGGGCTGAGTGTTTACCTTAAATAGAATGTGGTGGAGAAAGCATGACTGAAGGAAAACCTTTCTGGCAATTTCTCTATAAAATACAATCTTCAGTCATTGGGAGCTTCTTGCACAGCCAGTCTTCCTCTGGGTAGCTCCATGTTACGCTACTCACAAGTTGCCATTGATGGCTATTGTTTTCTTCCCAGGTTTGGCTGACTTTGCACAAATGTTATCTCTTAGCAGTTATGCTTGTAGGGGATTGAAATGCAGTCATGTGCTACAGCTGCTATCTGGCTTGCCATAGTCATGTGACCTTTGTCATGAGGCACAGGCTGAAGGTAAGACAAAGAGTTCTAATAAAGACATTGTCTAGAAGCACTATATTTTATTATTGTCACATGTATTAGTATACAGTGAAAAATATTGTTTCTTGCGGCACTATACTCAAGTATGTACCATAAATCGAGAAGTAAAGAAGAGAATGAAGAATGTAGTATTACAGTCATAGCTAGAGCATAGAGAAAGATCGACTTAATGCAAGGTAGTGAAGAAGCCGTTTTTGAGTTGGTTGGTACATGATCCTAGACTTTTGTACCATTTTCCTGACAGAAGTAGGTGGAAGAGAATATGTCTGAGGTAAATGGGGTCCTTAATTATGCTGACTGCTTTTGAGACAGCAGGAAGTGTAGAAATTGTGATTGAAAAAGCTTGAAGTCAAATACACATGTCATATACTGACAGCGAAAGTACACTCGGATCCTGAAATGGTGAGAGCTGTGGCAATAATGTAGCATTTAACAGGTGTAAAAGCTATGCAACAATTTGGATTGGCGAACTGTATTATCAAAGTGTTTGCCTAATTTGTCACTGCAGTGTGAACTATGATGCCAGTGAAGAAGATGAAGCAAGGAAATGCAGTGGTATTGGAACATAGAACAAGAAGCAGTGTCCACTAAAATCAAACAACTGGTAACAACATCAGTACTGAAATACTATGATTTCAGTCTTGAAATCACTTGCAATTTGATGCCAGCAAGATAGGTCAAGATAACCAGTTGCATTGGCATCTCGAGCAATAATGCAAACTGAACCGCATTATGCTCAAATTGAAAAGTACCTGGCTATTGACTTTGTTGTGAGAATTTTATAAATAACTGCTAGCTTGAAACAAAATGAGAGTGATATCAATCACAAGCCACTTCAAAGCATTTTCTGCAAACTGCTGCTACTACCTATTCCAAAGTGTCTTCTAAGAATATTACTTTGTTTGCAAAGATATCACCTGGATGTGACATACAAGCGAGGGAAACAGATGTCTATCCCTGATGTGCTGCCCTCCTTATGTAGAAAGCTGAGGATGTTGAAACAATGTTAAATCTCCCAGAATCAGTCTGAGGTAACAGTTCGACATGCTTTGCTAGCCATCGACCCAGCAGAAACATTGAACCTGACAGATAAGCATCTTGCTTAAATTAAACCAGCTACTCAACAGGATGTAATTCTCAGGTGCTGCAAGAAGTAGCAATGAAAGAATGGCCTGAGAACACCCGGTATGCTCCTGTATTGGGTATACAGTGATTAATTGAAAGGCCAAGGTGGCATAGTATACAAAGGAAATAATCATCATCTCTTAGCAGCTTGGTAGAAAAACTAAAGCACATCCATGCAAGCCATCTGGGAATTGCGTTGCATCTGAGGAAGGCGAGAAAAGTGCTCTACTGGCCTAACATGGATAATGAAATTAAGGATCACAAGAGCCTGTTTTGTGCATATAACAACTACCAAGCTGAGCAAGTATCAACCTTAGCAAACTAAAGATTTTCTGATAATACATGACATCCTAGACATGCCATGGATAAAGCTAGGAGTAGGCCTCTTCATTCGAGCAGGAACTGATTATCTTATCAGTGTAAACTACTATTCTGGGAATTAGATCAACTGATTTCATTGACTACTGACGAGATTTAGACTTCCTGAAAGCACATTTCAGACATTTGTAGACATTAGTGAGTAGCAGTGTCCCTTAATTCACAAATGATGAAACTGCTTCACATGGGATTGTAAATTTAACTATACATCTTCGCTACACTATCCCCAATCGAATAGGAAAGCTGAGGCGCCAAAGGAATCATAAGAAAATCAAGTAAATCTAGCTCAGACATCTACGCAATACAATTCTCGAGTGGAGAAACATACAACTGAAGTCAAATAATTCAGCCCAAGGACACCTAAATTAATCTTCCGGTAGTAAAAAGCTGCTGAAACCAGTCATAGATGCAAATGAAAAAGTCGAAGTGAAATAGCAGAAAGGCAAAAGGCATAGGCCATGGGCAGCCATATTACATTGAGTTCTAATAAAGATGCTGTATTAGAAGCACCATAATCCTCATGACAATGCTATACTTTCCCTCTGATTAAAGTTAGCCTCTTATTGGAAGTTCCTTTTGCACACGCAAACACTATGTTAGCACATAACCTTTTTTGAATATCTGATAGCTGAAGCTTTATTTAGACTAAAAATTTGAACTTTTCAAAATTTTACAGGAAGTGATGTTTGACAGTATTACTTTAAACTGCCATTAAAAAGAATTCAGTTTGACTTGGAGAAGTTTGCGTTTGTACAGTATGTCTGAATGCATCACATGGGAGAATTAACCCTATGGTGCAATTTTCCACTGTACATTGGCATGATATAAAGTCACTGGTACACGTTAGTCTGGGTTACAGCATATTTTAACCAGGAAGGACAATAAATTTGTCATTTAAGAATTCTATACTCTATATTCTCACTATTTTTAAAGCATCTGTGATCAATAATGTTAACTGTCCAGTATTCAGTTAATCATCATTTATGTGTTTGATATCCAGGCAAAAGAACCATGACCAAGAGGTTTAAATTTTTTTACACCACTGATGATTGATAGCATGGTTAGGGAAATGGTGAAGTGATGATGTGCAGCCTGATTCTTTTGGCCTTGCTGTCAGTAAATTTAAATAGTGACAGCAGACTTTGGAAGGCCTTCATGCTGACCTGCATTGCCTAGTTCAGAGCTGTAATCATTCTTACTGGAGTGACAAGAATTGTGTGTTAGGAAGAAGAATACGTGCAATTCCATTTTCACTGTGCTAAGTTAGTGCATTTTATGATTTTTTGATGACTGGAACATATATTTATAATTTAACAAGTGCATTTAAAGAGGATTATAAAGCAGTTTGAAACAACTAATTCTTCTGGCTGTTTTAGTTTCCCTGCAATGTATCACTTTTTGCAGAGTTGTGAATGAAAAAGGCAGATACAAGTAATATTTATTATTCAAGTATATTCAGAAAACTGGGAACAGGAAGAAATGGATCATTTTCAGGTCAGTAGATTGCAACTGGTAGGATGCCACAAGCATCAGTGCTTGGGCCTGAATTATTTATGCATAACCTGTATCAATGGCTTAGATGAGGGGACTAAGTGTATTATTTATCCAAGTACCAACTTGTAGAATAACTATGAGCAGATAATTTGAAGTAAATAGAATAAGACAACACTTATGTGGAGTAGCACAGGTTAATTGGGTCAAATTGCCTGTTTTTTCATTGTATATTATGTGTAATAAGCTCCTTCCTGAGCTAGAACTATGCAAGATCTTAATTTTACTTTTAGGCAATCAGGCAGTCATTGTACTCAGCAAAGGCAGAGATGCTATTCGCTATTACTATTATGACCTTCCTCCCTTTCTTTTCAAGTTTCTGTTCCACAGTCTTAACTTTGATCCTGTTGCCTAGCTGATGCTTCCACAGTTTTCTGGTGGGCTAACATTCAGCTCTAACAATCACAATCTTTTTATGATAACATATACTGAAGACAAGCCATTCCTCATTTACTTCAGGGCTGGTCTTGTTATCCTCCAAGCTGACACTTAATACTTTTTCATATACCAGCAGTGTTCAACTCTACTTCTGTGATTTGATTTATTATTGTCACATATAATACAGTGAAAAGTATTGTTTTTTTGTGCACTATATAGACAAAGCACAACGTTCATAGAGTGCGTAAGGGAGAAGGAAAGGATAGGGTGTAAAATGTAGCGACTCAGTCACAGCTGGTGTGTCTAGAAAGATCAAGTTAGTGCAAGTAGATCCACTCAAAAGTCTGATGGCAGCAGGGAAGTAGCTATTCTTGAGTTGGTTTGGTGCTGGAGATAGAAATAGTCAATTCATTTAAAAAGTATCTAAATCTTCACCTAAAGTGCTGCAATCTGCAAGACTATGGACCACGCACTGGAAGAGCAGCTAGTTTTTTTTATTTTTCAGCCAATGCTATCTGATGGACTGAATGGCCTCTTTCTATACCATAACGTTTCTGTGGTTCGAATGTCAGTAAACATTGAGTTAATCAATCTTTTTGAAACTAACTGTCTCTCGTGAGGGGTTCCAATCTTTACCTTTCAAAATCTCATCTTGGAATTCTCTCCAAAAACTGCTCTCGCGCAAATAGCATCAACACCAGCCCATCTTGCAGAGTTTCAATCAAGTTTCCTGAGACTCTGTTTGCTTGGATTCCCAAATCTGCCTCCAGCACCAACTCAAGCATTATTTCAGCTCTTTGACCATGCAAAGCAGAATATTATTGTTTCTAAGGAATACCACTGCACAGAGACACTGATCTTCCTTCTTTGGTCATCAGGATTCCCCTGAGCTCTCTTTGTTTCAGGTCTGCAAACTGGAACCTCCTTCTGCATGGAGCCTGTTTCCCTGCTCCCTTTGCTTCTTAACTGGG
The DNA here is from genome assembly GCA_024679065.1 of Sphyrna mokarran. NCBI lineage: Eukaryota > Metazoa > Chordata > Chondrichthyes > Carcharhiniformes > Carcharhinidae > Sphyrna > Sphyrna mokarran. Next base: position 31,225,341 of record JAGIQG010000022.1, on the reverse strand, counting down.
ATCTCTCCCTGTCCCCTCTCTCTTTTGAATGATGGTGCTTTGTTCCAGGGTCACACAATCCCTTTATCTTTTATGCAGGTACAGTGTTCCTGTCCTTGGCCCAAAAGAACCGCACAGTCAGATTGTACACTGCTGACTTGTGTGCATGCGAATCCCCCAATACTGGTTGGGGGAAGTTCCATGACCCAGACTACTCAAGAAGGTAAATCGGATCTTATTACCAGCCTTCAGAGTTTAGATCTACAGGCAGAGCGATGAATGAGCTCCCCAAACTTGAGTTGGAAAGTCTCTAATGTTAGATATGCCTGTCATCCATGATTAATGGCACAATTGTAGGGACTAATGAGCAGGTGTGCTCTCATCATCTTGATGTTGCACGCTTGCTAATACTTTAACCATGCAAAATATAATTAGCACTTAGACAGAACTCCTGTGTCCTATAAAAATGTCCAGATCAATAAATCTGGCTGAATCCCAGAGTCTCCAGGTGACTTTTGAAATTGGGTAAGGAAAAGCAACTTGTGTTTTAATCCTAGCTTTAGAGAAATGTATCCAATAAAATGCAGAAAATCTCTCTAACACAATGTTCACTCTGTCCTGGTATTGTCAAAATTCTGTGTGAACCTTAAGCTAGAGAATAATTATCAATTACCTAGCCTTCTGGAAATTTCCTCATTCCTCAAAATAATGAAAGTCTTTTCTGGCACCTATTGATTTGTCCTCTGGTTAAGCAAAATAGAATGTTTGTACTTTTGAAAAAGCACGAATATTATAAATTGCTTATTTAATTTCATATTTTTTACAAATACTTTTTTTCATGATTTAAAAATTACCGAATTAACCAGGTTAATGCTAGGGGGGAAACATAGTATTCATTGCATCAAAGATATCTTGAAGAACATCATTTGGTACAAGAATTAGAAAGATTGCAGAAAAGATTTACCAGGATGCTACCAGGACTTGATGGTTTGAGTTATAAGGAGAGGCTGGAAAGACTGGGAAGTTTTCCTTGGCGCTTAGGAGGCTTAGAGGTGATCCCATAGACATCTATAAAATAACGAGGGGCAGAGATAAGATAATTAGCAAACATCTTTTCCCAAAGGAAAGGGATTCTAAAACTACAGAACGTAGGTTTAAAATGAGAGGGGAGAGATAGAAAAGAGTCCAGAGGGGCAGTTTTTCATACAGACTGATGTGTCCAGAACGAGCTGTCAGAGGTAGTTGTAGAAACGTGTACAACTTTGTCTTTTAAAAAGCATTTAGACATTTACATTGGTAAGATGTAAGTGATATGGGCCAAATGCGGATAATTGGGACCAGCTTAGTGATAAAACTGGGTAGCCTGGACAAGTTGGGCTGAAGGGCCTGTTTCCATTCTGTGAACCTCAGTGACTCTAAGTATTGATTAGTGTAGAAGTAAGCCATTCAAGTAGAAGATGTTGGTTTGATTCACGGGGTGGAATTTTCCCATCCCACCTGGGAATTATGGGCAGGGAGGGGGGGTGGACCATGCAAAGGTTTTTTGATGTTGGGCAGAATTTCCAGCCTTGGCGTGAGTGTGGCCAGAAAATCCCGCCCATGGTTTTTACTGCGTTAACTGCTGTCAACTTGAGTAGCAGTTGCATGCTATATTTGGGCTCAATGCACTTTGGATGGAAGGTGTAACTGATGGTAGGATGCTATTAAAATGAATATTATTTTGCAGAACAGAAATCAAAATGCCATGTATGTTGTAAGCCATGTCTGGGCAGCACTGAATGAAAAGGAAAGAATAGTGAACACAGTGTTCTTTCCAATTGACCAGGGCCTCAACTCTCTTGCTTCCCTGTAACCCAAAATTCTTGACACCTCATTAGTTCAAGTCTATCTCCACCTTGAATATATTCAACGACAGCATTCACAGACATCAGGGTATTGTTGAGAAAATAAAGAGATTTACTTTTTTTGAAAAAGGACAGAACCTAAACCATTTCACTGTGATAACCTGCCACCTGAATGAACTTCTATCCCATGTTAATGTTGAGCATAACTTCTGCACATCATTCATATAAATAGACACTCCTACTGCAGATTCCAATGCCACTATAAATCATCTATCCACTTCCCAATTATGAGATATTCTGGTCAGTTCGGTTTCTTTTACAGTGCTTAGCAGATTAAGTATTAGAACTTTTAATTGTGATCGGAGATAATCAAAGTAAGTTGTCCTTATCTAATCTTATCAATTAAATGGACTTAAACAACAAATCAGTATGCTGAGTACAGGAAATAAAAATTTCTCTATGGCGGAAGTCTGTAAATGAAGTAGAAGACTTCAGTCAAGGGACATTACTTCCCCCTTAATATTGATATATTAGCCGCACTGTGCTGTTCACACTTGACAAAACATTCAGGGACAAGGAATGTCATTTTAAAAATGGCAATCTAACGGAAAAGTAGCTGCCTAACGAATGCTGTGTCTTTAGATGAAAATTTTGAAACCTGCGCTCTGTGCTCTACATTGGAAATTTAGGCAAGTTACACCTCCTTAATGTCTTCACATTTTCTTTCCAGAAACCACGGTTTAGTTAATAATATGGCCTAAAGTGGAAGACAAATGAATGCTGAAAATTGATCCATTCTTTGTTGTTTCCATATCCCAAAAAGAGAAAAATAAACTTAACTTCAGCTGTTTTTAGTATGTACAGAACTGTTAAGTTAGCTCTGAGGTTCACCAGGATGCTGCCTCGGATGGAACATTTAAATTATGAAGACAGGTTGGATAGGCTTGGCTTTTTATCGTTAAGCAGAGAAAACAGACGGGCAGCCTGATTGGGGTGCTCAAGATTGAGAGGCATGGACAGGGTTAATAAGGGGCAGCTTAGTTGAAAGGTCAGTCACGAGAGGACATAGATTCAAGGTAAGGGGCAGGAAATTTAAGGAAGGATATGAGGAAAAATCTTTTTACCCAGAAATTGATGATTGTCTGGAATGCGCTGTTTCGGGGTTGGTGGTAGAGACCCTCGCATACTTCAAAAAGCATCTGGATGAGCACTTGGCACATCATAACATTCAAGGCTATGGGCCAAGTGCTGGAAGATGGGATTAGGTGGGAGTTCAGGTGTTCCTCACATATTGGTGCAAACTCGATGGGCCGAAGGGCCCTTCCTGTGTGATTCTTTGATTCCTTGAAAGGTCATGAACCTAAAAGATCTGCTGTCTGCAAATGCTGCCTGGTTTGCTGAGCATTTTCAGAATTTCCTGTTTTTATTTCAGATTTCCAGCACTAACAGTATTGTGCTTTTGTTTGAGATCAGTGTGTTTCCCAAATGTATTTTTGAGCAAAATTTGTTTGAAGTATTATCATTTGGTCAATTTTCCTGAGATGTATGAAAGGAAACATCATGCTGGAATTTATATGTGCTGTCATGATAGTTGCAAATACTTCTAACCTTTGAATGGAGCTGCCAGTCTTATTAAACACTTTTGGAGTTGAGCTTGCATAATCCAGTGTAATTTCTTTTCAATAGCTATTCTGACCTCTCTCTAGACTGATGTTGTAGTCTTTATTGTCTAAGCTACAGATTTTTGGACATTTTTCCTTATATTGCACATTAGTTGTGGACAAGCTTCATAGAGGGATTAAATATACAGTGACATATTAAGCATTGTAAAGGGGTGTGATGTGTTAAATTAAAAATATGTTTCACAAAAGACAGTCATTTGTGAAATATAGCCTTGAGTAGAATATTCATCAGGAGGGTTGTAACAATTTAAAAGCAAGTTAGAACTCTGTAAGAGGGTAACTTAATGACTAATTAGTTAAGATAAATTTAATATACCTATAACATTGTTGACTCAATAAGTATGAGACTTTCTCAATTTAGTAGCTTATAAAGTAGCATTTTGATAAATAACAATTCGCCATGTGGGGACAGCAGATGTTCTTAATTAAATTTAGCTCTTTTAGTGTGTCTGTGCTTAACTGTAATTAAGGCACTGCGTCTGTAATATTTTCATTTGCTTTGTGGTTAAAAATTTTGAATAAAACTCGATTGCAAAAGAGTATTTGTATTTGTTAAGGTGATGATACAGATAGAGGATTTTGTTCATTCCTTGTCTTCTCATGCCAAGTTTGAAGTAATTTTTGAGTTTTATCTGTGACCAACTCCATTTTATCACAGTCCACATCTAAAGCCTGTCATTGAGATCTTGCTTAAATCTTCCCAGGTATGTTTTACACCAAGCTTGTCCAATATTTACACATGAGGGGGCCATGTTTCAAAATATTTCTCAGTCAAGGGGCTGATGGGCAAATTTCAGAAAAATAAATTTTGGTGCAACATTAAACAAGAATTACAACAAAAAACTATGGTATGAAAGAAACAATTTTGAGAGTAATAAATAAAGCAGAGTGTTAGAGTGTAATAGGATGTGTGTATATTTCTGTCCCACTCTTAGGCTCAGGTCCTCGTAGAGTCATCCTCATTCACTCTTTAAAAAACTTTAAAGTGGGTGCCAAAATTGGCCTCTGTGTTCTTGAATTCATGGGAGTAAATTGACAATACCTGCATCCTCTAATCCCAAACTCTAGAGAGTACATAATGTAGGTGAGAGTAAATGGGAACTCTGATATTAGGGGTGAGCTAATCTTAGAGACACATTCTGCCCATGCACACATGCTTCCTCCATCCCCTCGTACTCTATCTTCTTCTGTAAACTCTCACCATCCCTTACATTCTCACCCTATGCACTCATTGTCCCTCAAACATGCACATGCGGTCTTCAATCACTCACTCAGACGGCAATCGGTCCCACTCCTACTGCTTCATGCTCCACTTCTTCATACCTGAGCCTTGCTCTGGCTATCCTGCCCCATCCTGTGTGGGCCCCTTCACGACTGCCTGGGACACGATCAGGCTCCCCAACACCACTCCTCGGACCCCGAAAGCACCACTGTTGGTGTTCACTGCTTCTCCAATCATCCATTTCTTCTGTCCCACTAAGCCGCAAACATGCAAAAGAAATAGCCTGTAATTGGAAGAACAAGTCCATGCAGGTTTCTTCGTTCAAACTTAGTTGTTTGACTGACATTTTGACAGCTGGCTCCATGAGCCACATCTCATCCTCATGTTAGACAAGCCTACTTTAAGCTTTAAGTATTGCTTTGAGTTCCCCAGTTTTTATTCTTCAAATTTCCAGTGTTTGAGCAAATCCATTTCAGCCCTGTTCCTTTGATGCTGATGGTAGTAACCATCTCTTGTCCACCAGTGTTCCTTTTTATTTATTGTCGTATTTTTATTTGTCTCTCATTTATTTTTACCTCTTAATAAAGTACCCCTTTCCTCCTAATCTTTGTTAACAGTTTCTGCTGTTTGCTCTCCCTGTTATTGTTGATGTAGTTAAATCAGGACTTCCCAAACGTTTTCCCACTGTGACCCCATTTAGAGTCTTGAAAATTGCTATTTGGGAGGGGAGTGGGGTGGTGGAGAGCTGTCAGAAAAGGTGGGGTGGGTTTCAAGAGCAGGGGGATCATAACAAAGACCAACCTTTTCACTGACTTTTTTTTGGAACCGGAAGAAGGCTTCAGTCAATTGGGCCATACCCACCAATTTAAAAAAAAATTGGAAGGTGCTTCATCATTGCTAACACGTTGATCAGAGTTCCACAGTAAGCATTGCTGCCTTAAGGGCTCACAACCTCAAAATTTTGAGTCCCCCCCACAAAATTGGGAAGTTGTTTGATACTGAACCAGATTTTCAACTTTGGTGTTGTGTTTGACTTTGAGATGAGCTTCCAACCACACATCCACTCTATCACCATGACCGCCACACATTCATTCCATCACCGTGACCACAACATATCCACTCCATCACTGTGTCTGCCACACATCCACTCCATCACCATGACTACGACACATTCACTCCATCAATATGACCGAGCAAACATCCTTGCATCAACACACCTGAAGCTGAAACACTCATCAATATCTTTGTTACCGCCAGACTAATCTATTCCAAAGCTCTCTGGATCAGTTTCCCATCTTCCACCTTCCTTCGTTTCAACTCATGTAAAACTCTGCTGTCAGTATCCTAGTTTGCATCAAGTCCTCTTTGTCCACACACGCTGATCTTCATTGACTCTGGCAATGCTTCAACTTTAAATTTCTCATCATTGTTTTCAAACCCCTCCTCGTGATCTTGTCCCTCTCTTGAGCCCTGTGGTCCTCCACGATCCCTGCATTCCTTCTTTTATGACTATTACACATTCCCAATTTTCTCTATTTTCTTCCTCTCACTTTCCTCCTTTAGGACACTCTGCGAAACTGACCTCTTAAGCTTTGTATATGCCCTAATATCTCCTTAGTGGTTACTGTCCAATTTTGTTAACACTTTCATGATGCTTCTTGGAATGTTTGCGATGTTAAACATGCCTCATAAATAAATGGCGTTATGAGGAATAAATTCTGCACTCCAAAGCATGAGTCCTTGTGCTCTTCTCCAATCTTCTGAGATTTAATTGAATTCCACTTTAGAGAGTTATGATCCAATAGGGATTTAAGCTGATTAATTTTATAGTCAAGGCACAACCAGCTTAACTTTGGTTGCTTCTCTTAAAAAAGTAAAATAATACTGCTGTTGTGGTTAGCAAATTAATTAACACAAGGGCCAGAATTTTACTATTCCTTTGGCTATGGGTTAGGGGGCCAGATAGCTGGAAACAATTCTGCTGGAAGGTGCCAGGGATGTGATGAAGGGTAATGGTGGTGGAAGTGGCTGATTTCCTGCAGCTATCTGAACATTTTGTCAGCAGCAAGCAAACTGTCAGATTTGCAGCCTGTCAGGAGGCAAATGAGCCACTTAAGTGGCTAATTAAAGGCCATTTCTAACCTCTCAATGCATTTTGCTCATATTGGGTAGCCTGCCGTTATGTAAAAAGGCTTCTGGGTAAAACCTGGTAGATTCCCAGCACTTCCAAAGATAGGGAATTTGGTGGTGTGTGTGTGGTGTGGGTAATGGTGGAGAGGGGCTCATTCCTTTATTAGCACACCGTGTTCCATGGAGAAGTCCCCTCAATATAAGTGGCCATTTCATGACAACAGAGCTGCTGGCGTCTTACCAGCCTTGCAATTACTTGGCTCTGGGCTCAGTCCCATGAACGCTCAGTCATTAAGAGCACTCTACCCCTGGATCTGCAGCCTTAGCAATAGGCATTCCATGCACTGCACACTGCTGGGCTGCTGGCTGTTTGATTGGGGCAGCAGCTCTTGGAAGCAGATCACTGTGCTCATCTTGGTTACTGCCGGCACTACGCTTCCCTGGGCCCTGCCGTCGGAGTAATTGGGATTGTTTTCCACTTTTGGCCCCTGCGGCAGTGGAACTTCTACCACTCCACAAACTTCTGAGTTTTGACACCCTGTGATGAATTAAACTGGGGCTGACTCAAGGCTAACTATGCTCTCTTCAGTAATACTAGCCTAGGCTTATCTGCCCCTTTCAGCCACACTTACCGGCCGACCTTGAACATGAAAAGTTTTTGCTCTTACCTAGCTTCTTTGGATTGAATTTTGGCAGTTTAATTCTGAATACGCCTATGCAGTAGCCTGTAGGATTGTTAATTAAATTGGCTACTCTCTGCCAAAGATAGATTCCTATCAGATAGCTCAAGCATAGTTTATCCTGCCACCCCCAAGAGAAGTGCCAAGGTTGAGGTAATGAAAAGCCAATTGTTGCAGATTTTCATGGGTAGCACTTTCAATGGCTGACTTCTCATTCCTCGGTGAGTTATTAATGTACCAATGCCCTTATATCAGTGACACCTCTTGTCAAGGTGACCAAGTATTAACTGGATGTTTAGAAATTCTGAACTGGACCATTGGGAACAAATATAAACCACAACTCCCTACTTGGGCAAATAAGAGCATCATGTTGGTTAGCAGTGCTGCTTCACAGCACCAGGGACCCGGGTTCAAATCCACTCCCAGATGACTGTCTGCATGTTCTCCTCATGTCTGTGTGTGCTTCCACTGTCTGAAAGACATGCTGGTTAGGTGCATTGGCCATGCTAAATTGCCTCTTAGTGTCAGGGATAGTAGCAGGGTAAATGTGTGGAGTTACACGGGTAATATCTGGATGGGATTGTTATTGCTGCAGGTTTAATGGCCTCCTCCTGCACTGTAGTGATCCTATGATTCTATGAATTGCCAATCGCAACACATTTGTTTTCTAAAAGCTCTAATACTTATTGTTTAAAAAAAAATCCTCACAAGATAAAGCAGACTTCAAAGCACAAGCTCCTACTGATATCCCTGAGAATTGCTGCAAATTGAATGTACTCAGAATACATGGAGTAGAAGCTTTCTTTAGCTGTTTTGAAAAAAAATATCCATTCGAAAGCAAGTCTTCTGCAGCCAGCTGTAGATGTGCATTAACAATTTTAAAGCAAGTAATAAAAGATACAGAAGATAATTCTGTGAATTAATCTAATCAAGTTATTTTGAAATATGAGTTAGAGCATGTGGTATTTGGATGATTCATTATTAGAGGGGTTACTTTACTGTGACTGAATAAAGCCAAATTCTGTTTTTATTGCATGGTATTCTGAGATTTCTATTGGGAATCAATTCTAGATTCTGCCTTTTATTCCATAAAACTGTTTTCTATGGTTCTAAACAGATTTAAAAAAAAAACTGTTTTAAAAGATTGTACACTATAGCAGTTGTGTATACTTTTCTGTATCTAATTTTCCTGTCTCTATATATCTGTCTGTCTCTTTACATCATAAATGTTGGCACAAAAGCATCACTCAATATTCATGACCTGGGAACCAAGAGTAACCTGCACAAATAAATGTCATGTGGAAGACCTTCAATATATTATAGATAAGTTCTATAAATATTAGAATACAGGAAACTGGCAAATTTGTACATCAAGTAATTTTATTCCCAGTCTTGCAAAGTCACCATTATTGATCTGATAAGTCTCTTTAGGAATAAATACTTAATTAAAGGCCTAAAACACTCTCAAAATTGTAATGTATATACAAGTGTACGATTTAAAAACTATTGATTAGGAAATTCTGAACTTCATCAGTCTCATTAAATGGTCAGAATGTTCAAACAACGTGATCACACACTCTGAATATAGAAGTAATCTTGTCTTACTTTAGTTGATTCAAATGTATGAATATGAAGGATAGGGATTTGTCTTTAGCAGTGGAACCAAACATCAAATACCTTATATAACATAATGTCTTATTTACTCCATTATCAAAGAAGAATTTCAACCACTTGAAGTTCTGTCGTATATTAGTGCTGTATCAAATATCTTGCTAGTCGTCTTAAAACACTGGCTGTGATAACAGTATAAATTCTTGATTTTTGGGTCAGATTGGAGCTGAAATATGGATATTGATTTGGAACATTGAGTCAATTTTAAGAGTCCCAAGTCCATGTCAATGAAAACTGGAGTTGATTGGAAAGTCTGCCAGGAAAGTGTAGGAATGGGCTTCAGACCCATTTTTACAAACATTGAATCCTTTAGCAGTTTTATTTTGTGTAAAAGCCGAAGTTACACATAATAAATATTTATAAAATAAAACCGTGCAAACATAGGTAATACAGCTATTTTTTTAAAAAAGAAACAAAATCTACAATGGAACAGCTCCTTTGAGGTAATTGAAGTAACTGGGCTGCTCAACTCAGTTTGACAGTGAGTTTGAACATATACCCTTTGGTATCTTGCCTATAATCATAGAATTTCTACAATGCAAAAGGAAGCCATTTCAGCCCATTGTGTCTGCACTGACCACAATCCCACCCAGCCCTATCCTATAACCCCTGTATTTACCCTGCTAATGCCCTGATGCTAGGGTCAATTTAACATAGTCAATCAATCTAACCCACACATCTTTGACATGAGTCCGTAAAATGTAGTGCTTAATTACGGTTTCATTTGTAGCCCGTTATTTGAAGGAAAATTGAGCAAATGAGATGTTTTCACTGCATGAGTCAATAAATATTCAGATAAAAACAAAGTACTTAGCACATCATAACTTGCAAGGCTGTGGACCAAGTGCTAGTAAATGGGAACAAGTAGACAGGTTAGGTGGTTCTTAAGTGCTGGTGCAGACCCGAGAGGCTTTTGAGTCCAGTGTGACTCTTTTTTTGAACCAATGCCATCTTGTGTTCCGAAAAATTGTAATATTGGACTCAAAATGCCATTTCCATTTCCCTTTCCACAGATGTTGCCTGTCAGGCTGAGTTTTTCCAGCAATTTATGTTGATGTAAAATATTCAAAATTTGCTTTCATGGCACAAGCGGTCTCTTCAGACTTCAGTGGATACATTTTGAACATCATCCAGTCCCCTTTACATGGACCAATCCTTGCAATTATGTGCTTATTTAAAACTCCAAATGTTTCTCCCCATCTCTGGCTAAAACAGTCTGTTCTGTAACATGTGCACGAGTGTAAGATTTTCCAATTCAAAGCAACTCTTAACAATTGCATCACTTAACTGCTGATATATCTGTTAATTTCCCTTGTGGGAATTTGATAGGTAATGATCATTTGCCCAGCTTACATCGTCCAATATGAAATATAAGCCAGTACTTTCACGTACCCTTCCATACGACAGAGAGAATATTGGTGAGCTACTTAACTCTTACTAGTACACTGACATGATTGTACATCGTTCTGCTGATATTTTGCAAGTTTTGACAGTCATATTTCACACCCGTCCTATTTATTAAGTCTGACCCTGTTTATTAGCTTGTTACTAAACTAAGTGTTGAAGTGATTATCTTCTTCCAAAATGACTGAACACTGTAGAGTTTGTACTGAGACTAATATGACCTACTTAATGAAAATGTAGCTGGACTTCAAAATCAAATATATATTGAGAAAGACTGCTGCCCAAAAAAGCATCTATTTGATTGAAAGGAGTTGTTGCCCTGGGAAATGCCTGGTCCTGGATGCACTGCAGTACATCACATGTTGATAGGAAAGGACTGCTGATAAAACTGGTGCTGCGCTTACACAACAGCAATCAAACCTTTTATTGAAATGGACTGCATAATGACAAGATCTAGCAAAAATAATCTGTATCACTAGGATATGGTACTAAGCAGTTCTTCATATTTGTACGCACCTTTTTTTGTAACTTAGAATTTTTATTAAAAAAAGCAGATTTATTTAACACCTGAAAATGTGGAGAATATTAATCTGCAGTCTGTCATTAGGTTGATTATTTCAGTTACCAATGTGTTTTTTTTAAATTCTTTCTAGTCAGGGCTAAGTTCATGCCATAGTGTATTTCAGCCTTGCATCTTACATCTTTGCCTTTCATCCCTCTTTAAGCAATAAAAGTAAGGCTTGCAAAGTGCCTAAAGAAGATTTCAGTAAGAAACAGTCTGGTCTGCATTCTCCAGCCGTTTACACCGGCGGGGTTCTCTGGTCCTAACGGCAGCGCATTTCCCATTGAAGCGGTGAGACCAGAGAATCCTGCTGCTAACAAATGATGTGCCATCTCCCACCAGTGGGAAAACCGTGGTTAGGAGGCTGGGGAATCTCCCCCTCAGTCTTTTGCTGTATTTTGTATACATTACTTTAAGGGAGATTAAAAAAAATCATGACAACTTAGAAGGAACAAACAGCTGTGCATGGTCCATGTGAAGTAGGAAGCAGCACAACAATTAAATGAAACCAAAATTATTAATGCACTGGAAAAAAGTCCAGAGGCTTCATTTTGCTTTGAAGCAGACTCTTAATCGTATTTCTTTCTTTGCTTCGGCTTCTTAGTTGTTGAATTTACATGCAAGCCCTACAAACCGATGTGGCAACCTCAGTTTCCTGTTAGTGGATCTATTCACTTGAAAAGCTGTGGCACTGTTGCTATTATGTGGATGGCATGGTGACAGTGGTTAGCACTGCTGCCTCACAGTGCCAGAGACCTGGGTTTAATTCCCAGCTTGGTCACTGGCTGTGCAGATTCTGCACGATCTCCGCTTGTCTGCGTGGATTTCCTCTGGGTGCTTTAGTTTTCTCCCATAGTCTGAAAGAGGTGCTGGTAGGGTGCTTCAGCCATGCTAAATTCTTATTCACAGTACTGATGCTGGAGTCTAGAGGATTTTCACAGTAACTTCATTGCAGTGTTAAAGTAAGCCTACCTGTGACTAATAAATAATCTTTAACTTCATGTAATTAAAAGTGTACATATTAGGAAAAATTGTAGAGGAATTTTAGATATTTAATTGTTCAGGTAGCATGTATGTAATATGGTTTTTACAAAGAAACTATGGAACTGCATTCAGCATCACAAAACCATCCATTTTGCAACAAGGCCAGGTTCATGGGATTTATCGACTACATTTGTACGCAATAGTCTGCTGTCCTATTTTCTGCATTTTAAAAGAATTATTATTGACAAAAATGATTAAGAAATTTGAACAATTAACTATTTTGGAACTTTGAAAATCCAACATGTTGGAGCAGTGAACATGAATTCCAACTGAGTCTAGGTACATTTTTGTTGATCATTGATTGCAAGATTACTTAAAGAAAACGATATGGCTCATATTGGATTATACCTCAGCAAGTTTCTTACGTGATGTGAGAAAAGATTTTGTTTCTATACCATACCATCATGATGTACAAGGTTGATTCCAGAAACACGAGTGTATGCATGTCAAGAAAGGATGAGCAGGCTGGGTCACATTTCTCAAGATAAAATATGATGGCAGGCTGAGCTAATAGAGGTCTTTAAAATTATGAATGGTTTTGATTGAATGGCTCAAAGATACTGTTTCCTACTTTTGAGAAATAGCGTAATCCAGAGGCCACTAATATAAGGTAGCCATCAAGAATTTAAAGAATAGTAAGAATGTAGAACTAACTACCATAGGAAGTGGTTGAAGCAGGTTAGTATTGGTTTGTAGTTACTCCCTAAATGCAATCATAAAAGGGAGAAGGGAATCGATGATTAAGATGGGGCATTTCGACAAGGAACGATGAGAAAGTTCAACTGAAGCGAAATGCCAACATGGATTCTTTGGGCTGACTGGCCTGTTTCTATGCTGTATATTTTATGTAATGTCACTTTTTCACCATCCTTTGTAAGAAGAACTATTCCCTGGTGTCAGTGCTCAATGTCTTTGTAAGTCAAAACGTAGATCTGGTTGTCCTGCTGCCAGAACTGTATTTGATGTAATGCTCTGGATTTATCTTTACTGTGTCATCTCAAATTTGGTTATCTTTGGCTGGAATGGGAGGGAAGCAGAATCTCTTGGGATTGGATTGACTTTAAGGTTACATCTGGCAATGCAAATTTGAAACTAAATGGCAGACTTCATTATGTAAGGCAACTTAACAATATTTTTGGGCATTGTTGCTGATTGGACAATTGACGTAGTTTGTTGGTAACACTAGAATAAGCAGACGAGGAGGTGAGATTCATCCCTCTTCAGCTTTCATTGTGTCAGCATCACAGACTAGCATCCATATGCTGCCAACATTTATACCGTTAGCACTAGTTAGAATATAGAACATAGAACACTACAGCACAAACAGGCCCTTTGGCCCACAAGTTGTGCCGAACACATCAAAACCTACCCAGCCATAGACCTATCTATAACCCCCAATCCCATTGGATCCCATATACTCATCCAGAACCAGACAAAGCCTGCTATTAAGCTATTCTTCTTCTTTGAAGAAAAGCTTGATGATAACTAATATATAAGTGGAAATAATATACAGGTGGATCTTGAGGATTTCAAGTGATGGGGCTCAGACTATTTCTATCAAGTAGGCTATTTCAAGTTTGACCAGGTGGCTGAAATCTTGAGTTGGTAAGCTGTCTGATTTTTAGCTAAAATGCAATAATACTTCTGTGCATTCTTGAGGATCGTAAACCTTGGTTCAACCAATTTGCATCTCAACTTTCTTGATTTGGGTATCTAGGGTGTGCCCTTGAGGGGGTGCATGCATTTCCCATTGGGTAAACAGAATAGGGTAGATTTAGTTGCGTTTGGACTGTCTTAAATAGGGTTGAGAAAGAAGTTTGAATCTGTGCTTGAATAATACTTAGGATCCTATAAATGTACCTTATAACTGCTACATATTATGGAATACCTTCAGTACGGTGATCTTGCATGTACTTCTCTAATTCACAGAAGACAGACTAAAGTAGTATGATGAGGCCAATTGTAAATCAGCATGTAATGTGTAAATGAACAGAGAACAGTTTTCACAAAGTACAGTAAGTTTCCTTTCACTTTTCCTATTATGAAACGCACTAAATACATTTTAAATTCAAAGGAATATGTTTATCAACTTTTTTAAAGAGTAGATATTCACTCTGCTTCCACCACAACTTCTGGTATATCACTAAATCCTAAGAAGCGCATCCATGTAAAAAAAACTCTTTTGTTTGCATTTGTTTTTGTTTCCAGGTTTTTATCTTGAAGTTGTACTCTAATTACCAACACCACCTATCAGTGACAATCTAACACAACAAAAATTGTCATAATTTTGAATACTCTACTGGATTTCCTAAGTGTGTTCTTAGGGCCCATAGCCTTTGCAATATCCAATGCCATCAGCTGTTTCTTGATATATAACATAGAACACTACAGCACAAACAGGCTCTTCGGCCCACAAGTTGTGCCGATCACATCTGTACCCACCAGGCCCAACTATAACTGTCAACCCCATTAAATCCCATATCATGTGGAGTGAAACGAATTGACTGAAGACTGATGTGTGATGCTTGGAACTCGGTGAGGGGGAGGGGGTGGTGTTGGGTAGTTCATCCATTTGGCACTTCAGGCTGAACGTTGTTGCAGATCCTTCAGTTATCTTTTTTTCACTGCTGTGCCAGGCTTTCCCATCATTGAGGATAGGGATACTTGTGGAGCCTCTTACTCAAGTGAGTTGTTAAATTGTTCAGCATCATTCAAGACTAGGACTGCAGGCATGAATCTGATCTGTTAGTTGTGAGATTACCTTAGCTCTCTCTATAACATGTTGTTTTTGCTGCTTGACATGCAAGTAGTCCTGTGATGCAGCTGCATAAGGTTTTTATGGTGATGCTCCTGGTGTGCCCTCATGCATTCTTCATTGAACCAGAGTTGATGCACGGCTTGATGGTAATGGTGGTGTGGTGGATATGCCTGGCCATGAGGTGTCAGATTGTGATTGTGTACAGTTCTGCTTCCACAGCATCTCACTGATATCCAGTTTTGAGGTGATGAATCTGTTTGAAATCTGGTGCCGTACAACATGACTGTATCCTCTGTATGAAACATCAACATATAGAAATTAGGAGCAGGATTAGGCAAGCCAGCCCTTCAGTCTGATCCACTGTTCGTTTTGATCATGACTGCTCATCCAACTCAGTAACTTGTCCCTGCTTTCCCCCATATTCTTTGATTCCTTTTGGTTTCCCATCCCCAAGGAGCATCACACAACTAGATTGCCAATTATTCTTTTCTCTTCAAACAATACCTTGTCTAGAATGGCCTGTTCTGTAGTAATTCCTCAACATGTTAGTCCAGAAAACAATCTCATAGCACTCCAGGAACTCCTTCTCTGTGATATTGTTACTAATTTGATTTGCCCAATCTCTATGCAGATTAAAGTCACCTATAGTTACAGAAGTTCATTTATTGCCTGTTTCCTGATAAAGACCAAGACCATTACAGTTTGGAGCTCTATATACAATCCCCACTAATGCTTTTGCCCTTTGGTGTTTCTCAGCTCTACCCATTCAGATTCCATATTGTCAGAGCTAATATGCTTCCTCACTATTGCATTAATTTCCTTTTTTAACAAAAAATGCAACTGCGCCACCTTTTTATGTCTATCCTTTCTAAAGACTGAATACCACAGATGTTCAGTTATCATTCATGGTCATTCTGCAGCCACGTGTCTGTAATGCTGATATCATACCCATTTACATACATTTGCACAATTGACTCATCCACTTTATTGTGAAGCTCTGTGCATTAAGGCACAAAACCTTAAGGTTTGTCTTTTAACAATCCTTGTCCCGTTTCTATTATTTTTCGCTGTTAATTTGACATCAATGTCCTCGCCTAACAACATCCTCTCGAATTTACTTGCAGTCCTTTGCATAGGTAAGTGTTCCCTATTACTTTGGTATTGTATTGTATTTCCTATAATATAAGCAATAGGAGCAAAAGTTGACCAAATGTTCACTTGAGTCTGCTTCGACATTCAGTATGATCAAAGTTGACCTTCTGCTTCGACTCCACTTTTCTGCAGGCCCCCTAAATCCCTTGATTTCTGAAGTGAATCAAAGTTTGGATGGTTTATTTATTTTTGTGTTTTATGTCTGTATATAACCATTCCTTGTAAGATGTTGTAAAGATGGATGGATCAGACTTGAAAATAATGATGATTTTGAATTCTGTGTGCTGGGGTTGGGTACAATGGGAAAATGCCACTAACTAATTCTGCAGTTTCTCCCAGTATGGGTCACTGTCTGAGCTGAGTCTGCACGTTCTCTGTGTCTGCGTGGGTTTCCCCAGGTGCTCTGGTTTCCTTCCACAGTCTGCAAGATGTGCTGGTTAGGTACGTTGGCCATGCTAAATTCTCCCTTGGTGTACCTGAACACCAGGTGTCAGAGTGTGGTGATTAGGGGATTTTCATAGTAACTTCATTGCAATATTAGTGTAAGCCTATTTGTGATAATAAGTAAACTAGATGAGCAGAACTTGGTCTGGAGTATGATGAATCAAAAACTACTGGACTTAGGATGGGATGGGAGTTGATGTGGAAAATGTGTTAAGTTCAGCCTAAAAGTTAACAAATATCTCTAATGGAATATTTTGGCTGCTTAAAAATTTATGATTGTTTAATATAGAAAGTTCAACTGTGAATTATAGCATAACTGAAGAACTTGTTTTACTAATTTAATTACTTGTGAGGGAAAGTAAAAGCCTGCCTCAACTCCTGCCAAGGCTTTTGGTCTTTTGGGTGAATACTGTAGGATTGTTACTTTTTAAACTTATGACATGTACTGAATGTATATAACTTAGAAATAACTTTAAACACAGGAGACAACCATTCAACTCTTCAGGTTTTAATTGAATTGAGACTCTCTTGAGCTAGATTTGGTTTGCCCTATTTTCTCCCTATAACTTTTTTTTTTTGTTTTTCTTTAACCTGTACCAGGTACAGTGTATCTGTTCCTAGTCTGTAATAACTGAAACATTAATAGCAACTGTAAGAAAGAAATTCAGATTCCAAAACTGCTCATGAAAATGTTTGTTCTAAGCTTTGGGAAGGCACGGGGACACAGTGGTTAGCACTGCTGCCTCGCAATGCCAGGGATCCAGGTTCGATTCACGGTATGGGTCACTCTCTGTGCTGAGTCTGCATGTTCTCTCCATATCTGTGTGGATTTCCCCGGGTGCTCCAGTTTCCATTCACAGTCTGAAAGATGTGCTGGTTAGGTGCATTGGCCATGATAAATCCTCCCTCATTGAACAGGCGCTGGAGTGTGGCAACTAGGGGATTTTCACAGTAACTTCATTGCATAAGCCTGTTTGTAACTAATAAATAAACTTGAACTTTTCTGCACCTCTGCATCCTTTTCAGATCATGACCTCTCAGATTGTTTTCATTTGTAGATTCATCAGTGTTTATCTTTGTTTATTCATTTTATCATTTTGAACATCTTTAAGTACCTTGTTGTGAAAACATCCATATGTATCTTCTCTGTACCACCTTCAACTTCTTGCCAACACAGTGCTGATGTTGCTTGTCCAACTTTACATTGTGGAAAAGATTTGTTTTGATTTTGATTTGATTTATTATTGTCATATACAGTGAGAAGTATTGTTTCTTATGTTCTGTACCGACAAAACATACCATTCATAGAGAAGGAAACGAGAGAGTGCAAAATGTAGTGTTACAGTGTAGGGTGTAGAGAAAGATCAACTTAATGCAAGGCAAGTCTTTTCAAAACTCTAACAGTAGCAGGCAAGAAGCTGTTCTTGAGTTGTTGGTACGCGATCTCAGACTTTAATGTTTTTCCGAAAGGAAGAAGATGTAAGAGAGAATGTCCGGGATGTGTGGTGTCCTTAATTGGCTGCTTCACTAAGACAGTGGGAAGTGTTAATGTGTGGGGAGGCTGTGTGTTGGATTGGGCTACGTTCACAATCTTTTGTAGTTCCTTGTGGTCTTGGGCAGAGCAGGAACCATACTAAGCTGTGATACAACCAGAAAGAATGCTTTCTATAGTGCATCTGTAAAAGTTGGTGAGACTTGTAACTGACATGTCAAATTTCCTTAGTCTTCTTAGAAACTAGTGGTGTTGGTGAGCTTTCTAAACTGTAGTGTCAGCATGGGGGTGGGACAAAGACTATTGTTGGTGATCTGGACACCTAAAGTCTTGAAGCTCTCAACCCTTTCTACTCCATCCCCATTGATATGGACAGGGACATGTTCTCCTTTACATTTCCTGAAAATCGATGACAATTTTCTTCATTTTGTTGACATTGAGGGAGAGATTATTGTTGCTAAACCAGTTGACCAGACTCTCTATCTCTTTACTGTACTGTGTCTCGTCATTGTTTGAGATCTGACCAACTATGGTAGTGTCGTCAGCAAACTTGAAAATTGAATTGGAGGGGAATTTGGCCGCACAGTCTTAGGTGTATAAGAAGTTTAGTAGGGAAGTGAGAACACAGCCTGTGGGGCACTAGTGTTGAGGATGATCATGGAGGAGGTGTTGTTGCCAATCCGTACTGATTGTAGTCTGTGCGTTAGGAAGTTCAGGATCCAGTCGCAGAGGGAAGTGCTGAGGCCCAGGCCATCCACAGCACTCTGGAATATAAAATTCCAAAGATTCATAATCCTTTGAGAAGTCTCAGTCCTAAATGATCAACTCCTTATCCTGAACATTTGCCCACCATCCTATTTCTAGACTACCAGTCCAGTGGAAATCATTTCTGTTATCATGTCAAGCCCCTTAACAATCTGTATGTTCCGATGCAATCACCTCTCATTCTATTAACCTGCAGAGAACACAGGCCCAATTTATTGAAGGCCTGTCCTAGAAAAACACTTGCATCCCAGGTTCTAATGAACCTTCACTATACTGCCTTTATTGCAAGTACGTCCATCCTTAAATTTAGGGTCAAAACTTGTACACGTTACTCTCACTCTGGCTGTTCCTCCAGCTACATTCCACTTGTCAGGGATCTAGACCAGAACCTCAAGTTACATTAGGAAGCTAGATTACACACTAATATTTTTTCTATTTTGGCATAAATGTAAGGAAAGAATACTTCCTTCCAGGAATAATTTCACTGGCAAATTAGGAATCTTTTATTGTAAAACAAACTTTATTTAATAACACTGTTTAAATAAAACTCTAACAATGAATCAACTTAACTATTAACAGTTAAATAATATTTGAAAATGAGAAGGAAACAACTTTATCACTGTTTTGGTTCTAAGTAAGCAACATTCCTCTTACAGATTTAAGTGCCACTTTAAATGCAATTGGCAACTATAAATATACTTGCTTTAGTGAGTGTAGACAGCATTGAAGCTTTCAAAGAGAGAGACAGAGTTCCAGAAACCTGCAATATCCTCCTAACTTCAGTCAAACTTCAGCTACAACTAAACTGTTTACCGCAAAGGGCTTTTTTTTCTCTGCTGCAGATCTAGGACTGTACGTAAACCACATCATCACATGACCCTGTTGGTCACTCTAATCAGAAATCCCAGGGGAACTTAAGTAAACATAAGTCCATTAACTCTACTTAAATACTTGTAAGGCTGAGATGAATAACCATCCTGCTCTCTAAGCATCTGAGCTGCATTACAGTCAGACATACTAACTACCCATAGAATAAAGCTGAATTTTTAAACATTCCCCTTAAACATAAAAAAACAAGTATATCTGTGTCAATTGTACTACCAGCATCACATATTTCTTTGCTCCCTTAAGCCCAAAGAATGCAGACTTGAAACTTTGTAGTGAACAGCTGGTTTAGCCATTCACTGCCAGGTCTGACTGGGCTACATGAAGCACTATCAGATCCTGTTCTTGTCTACTAAAGCTGCTCTCTATTCCAGAATCATTCTGGAATGCAAAAGTAAACGTGTTTTTTTCTCTACCACAAACCATCTTCTTAAAGACCTTGGTCCATCTCCTCCTCATGGAGGTGAGCTTCAACAATATGTCACTAAGATTGAGACCAATCAATCAGTTGCCTCAGTTGCATCCCTCCTTCCACTATCTGACTGATTGAAGTTCCCGTGTACCTTAGCCTTAGTTCCTCAGTGATCTTCC
Organism: Sphyrna mokarran; assembly: GCA_024679065.1. NCBI lineage: Eukaryota > Metazoa > Chordata > Chondrichthyes > Carcharhiniformes > Carcharhinidae > Sphyrna > Sphyrna mokarran. The sequence continues at coordinate 31,205,036 of JAGIQG010000022.1, read as the reverse complement.
GATATTCCCTCTCTGAGCTCATCTATCTACAATACTGATCTCCTGGTCTCAACCCTATTCCACTTAACTGTGAACCCCCTCTGCTAGTGAATAATGCAAACAGTTCTCTGTCTTCAGGTGTTGTTCCTTTGTCAGTTAAATCATTTGTCATTACCTTTCCAAAGAAAACTAACCCTTGACCCCACCACTCTACTGTCCCATTTCTAAGCTTCCTTGAATACTGTACCTCCTGCCAAGTCTGCATCTTTCTCTGAACTCCATTTTTGAATCCTTCCAATCATGTTTTATTCCTACCACACTACCAAAACAGCTTTTATCAAATTTACATCCTGTGTCACTGTGACAAAGGTAAATGCTTCCTTGCCCTTGACCGTTCAGCTGCCTTTAACACAGTTGTTCACACCATCCTGTTCCAATGCCTCTCCAGCTGAGAGAACAATCATCATCTAGTTCCATTCTTATCTACTTGAGCCATTGTGTTTCTTTTGTATCTCGAGGATCTGGCTGTGGCTTGCTCCATTTTTCTCAACCGCGTGCTGCTCATTCAAAAGCACAGCATTAGTTTTCACATGTATGCTGGTGACACCCAGTTCTCTCTTACCGTCACTTCCCTCTTACCATCTCCTCTCTCGACTCCTTTGCTGTTGCTTAATTATCAAAACACTTACCTGAAATCAGGGATCAGATGAGCAGAAATTTCCTCCAATTAAATATGGGATAGATTGAAGCTTTGGTCCCCATTCCAAACTCTGTTCTCTCGCTACCCAATTCTATCTCTCTCCCTGGCAACAGTATGAGATTGGTTATGACCCAACTCCAGGTGATGTTCCCCAACATTGTTAATCCAGGTAAAACCTCTCATTTTGTCACTGTTCAACTAGGATACCACCAATTTGCTACAATCCAGAGTAAGGCCGGGGGCGTGGGGGGGATGAAAAAAGCTCCCTGGCTTTCTTCAACTCCCTCTTTTGGTTGCAACAAGATGTTTTCCAGAAAGCATTCTTATTCACAGATACTTTTTTCCCCAATGTTTATGTTTTAATTGGAACCGATTTAACCAGGCCTACTTGAGTTAAAGATGAACTATTAATTACTGAAGGCAGGAAAATGGTAAAACATCTGCATTCACTCGGGTCAGAAGGAGGAATGGAGTTCAAAGTAAATAAATATAAAAGAAGTATACAGAAGTCTTCGACCTATAAAAAGAGGAGAATTGAGCATTGCAATTTGAAATGTGAGTAGAGCTGATTTAAGTAGGTGAATAGTCTGTTACGAAGTTCCAGTAGAGTTGATTTCAGCAGACAAATAGTTTGTTTTGTGATTTCAGTGTTCTGCAGTTTAGCAGAGAAGATCTCCAGTTCACTTTACAGCTACCGTCCTTGTTGACAGGACTGCCTTCAACAGTCAGAGAGAAAGATATTGAGTGTGCTTGCTGGCTTTTACATCTGTGTCACAACCTGAGTACTTGCATCCCACCCCCCGCCTTTCACCCCATGCCCCACAGCCAATTAATACTGGAAACTTTTGTTCCAATGCTGCTGTGCCCCTAGCCAAGCTGTTCCAATACAGATACAACACTAGCTTCTAACTAGTATGTCCTATACACACAACAGGACAAATCTAACCCAGTGCCCCATCAGTCCTATCTTGATCATCTGTAATGTGATGGATGGGGCACTAACTCCAATAACATTTTTAAGGCAGCATTTGGCTGAGTGTGGTGTTCAGGAGCACGAGCAAAAGCTTATCCAATAAGAATTGAGGAGAATCTCTCCACTTGTTGGAATCATATGTACCACAAAGGAAATAGTTGTGGTTATTGGTGGTCAGTCATCTCAGCTCCAGGACATCACAGCAGGAGTTCCTCAGGATAATGTTCTAGGTCCAATTATCTATAGCTGCTTTATCAATGACCTTTCTTCCATCATAAGGTCAGAAGTCTCACAACACAATAAACCTTGTGTTGTGAGACTTCTTATTGTGTTTACCCTAGTCCAATGCCGGCATCTCCACATCATTTCAACACAATGTTCAGCACCAACCACGACTCCTCAGGTACTGAGGTTCTTCAAATCCAGGCTTGGGCTGAAAAGTGGCAAGTAACATTCATGTCATAAAAGTGTCAGATAATGACCATCTTCAGCAAGAGAGTCTAACCACTGACCCTTAACACTGAATGCTATTATTATCACTGGACCCCCCCCCCCCCCCCCCCCCCCCCCCCCCCTTGGCAACTCCCCAGGATGTTATTGATTAGAAGCTGAATTGGAGCGGTCATATAAATAGTGAAGCTACAGGAGTAGTTTAGAAATGAGAATCCTGCAGCAAATAACTTGCCTTCCAAATCCACAAAGCCTGTTTACAATCTACAAAGCACAAGTATGAGGGTATTGAAGGACGGATTAGTAAATTTGCGGATGACACCAAAGTCAGAGGAGTGGTAGATAGTGAAGAGGGGTGTTATAGTTTGCGGAGAGACTAGGACAAGTTGTAGAGCTGGGCCCAGAGGTGGCAAATGGAGTTTAATGTGGAAAAGTGTGAGGTAATTCACTTTGGCAGGAATAACAAATGTGTAGAGTATAGGGCTAATGGTAGGACTCTTAATAGTGTTGATGAACAGAGGGATCTTGGTGTATATGTGCATAGATCCCTGAAAGTTGGCAATCAAGTCGATAAGGTTGTTAAGAAGGCATACGGAGTCTTAGCTTTTATTGGTAGGGGGATTGAATTTCGGAGCCGCAACGTCATGTTGCAACTGTACAAAACTCTAGTGCGGCCGCACTTGGAGTATTGTGTACAGTTCTGGTCCCCGCATTATAAGAAAGATGAGGAGGCATTGGAGAGGGTACAGAGGAGGTTTACCAGGATGTTGCCTGGTATGGAGGGCAGGTCTTATGAAGAGAGGCTGAGGGATTTGAGGTTGTTTTCGTTAGAAAGGAGGCGGCTAAGAGGGGACCTTATTGAAACATATAAGATGATTAGAGGTTTAGATAGGGTGGACAGTGATAGCCTTTTTCCTAGGATGGAGAAAGCTAGCACGAGGGGACATAGCTTTAAATTAAGGGGTGGTAGTTATAGGACGGATGTCAGAGGTAGGTTCTTTACCCAGAGGGTGGTAAGGGTATGGAATGCCCTGCCTGCTTCAGTTGTAGATGCGCCAAGTTTGGTGGCGTTTAAGAGGTTAGTAGATAAGTTTATGGATGAAAAGGGAATGGTTTAGGTTAGAGGGTCATTGCTTTTTGTTCATTGGTCGGAGCAACATCGAAGGCCGAAGGGCCTGTTCTGCACTGTAACGTTCTATGTTCTATAATTGAATACTCTCTACTTGCCTGCATGAGTGCAGCTCCAGCAATACTCAAGAAACTTGACACCATCAGGACAAAGCAACTGCTTGATTGGCACCACATTCACAAATATTGATTCTTTTTCCATCAGCGACGCACTGTGGTAGCGGAATGTACCATCGATACGATGCACTGCAGGAGCTCAGCAGGACTCCTTAGACAGTGCCTTCCAAACCATGCACACTACCATCTAGAAGGGCAAGGGAGTGGATACCTGGGAACATGACCCCCTGAAAGTTCCCCTCCAAATTGCTCACTATCCTGACACAAATATATCGCCATTCCATCTCTGTCTCTGGATCAAAATCCTGACACTCCCTTTGTAACTGTACTTTGGTTGTAAGTGGACAGCAGTTCAAGAAGGCAGCGCACTATCACTTTCTCAAGGGCAATTAGGGATGGTCAGTAAATGCTGCCGTAGCCAGCAATGCTGTTGAATGACTAAAAAAAATTAAACTGAAGAACTCTAAACTAAGAACTTTAGGGGTGGGCAATAAATGCTGGCCAGCCAATGAAACCCATGCCCCACAAATGAATCAAAAAAAGCTAATTCAACTGAACTTGTCTTTGCTGGTGTTTCTATTCCATGCGAGTCCTATGAATCTTTTACCAAGATTTGTATGCAAGCGTGGACACAGATTTATTTGACACTATAGGGCATGACAAAAATAATTTCTTCAAAATGAAATATAGAGAAGAATTTTCTTTGCCAGATTCTGATGGAAAATTCTGTGTCTTAAATTATGTTCTTTATCTATGACCTTGCAGAAGCAACGCACAGTATATAGGCTAACTCTGGTAAAGGCCTGGAATGTGGATGAACTTCGATCTTATGCTGACCTGATCGAGATTGGGAAACCTGACTTCATTGAAGTTAAAGTAAGTCGGAATAATAGTTTAGTATGTTGGTAGAAAAGCACTGCCATATGCCATTATTGCATGTGTTTTTTTAAATTAAGACTTTTCTCTGGCAGAATACTGGTTATAATTTTTTCATATTTGGATGTGTGAGCGCTCAATCCTGTCCAAAAGCATGAATTTCTTCAGGTTTGATGAAATGATTCCAACAGTTTATTGCACCCTGGCACAGAGTGTGCCTTCTCATTCCTCCAGCTTCTCTAGTTTCTTCCAATTCCTTTCAAAAAGAAATGCTGCCGGTAGAGAGAGTTCTTAATTCAAATAAATGGTATTGAACACAGTATTTAAAAAGCAAAGTAACACAAATGCTGACTATATGAAGCACAAACAGTAACTGCTGGAGGTCAGGCAGCATTATCCTATAAACCTCTCTCCATTGCATTTTGCTGATAATAGTCCTTTAGTTATCAAACCATGCATCTTTTGACTCACTATTAGCAATTGTGTGAGAGATGAACTCGTACTTTATGTAAAATGATCGGAAGTGTTGACAGTGCTTGCAGATTGATACCCGTACTACATTGTTAAAGTTTATTTATTGGTCACAAGTAAGGCTTACATTAACACTGCAACAAAGTTACTGTGAAATTTTACTAATTGCCGCGCTCCATCACTTTCGGGTCAGTACACCAGCATGTCTTTCAGACTGTCAGAGGGAACTGGAGCACCCAGATGAAACCCATGCAGACACAGGGAGAATATGCAAACTCCAAGTTACCCAAACTGGCAATTGAACCCAGATCCCTGGCGCTGTGAGCCAGCAGTGCTAACCACTGTGCCACTGTGCTGCCCTTTGTATAACAACACACTTGTTGCAATGCAATCTAGCATTTTAATGGTAGGTTGTAACATGTTATTGATAAATTCATTAAACGAAGGATAATAGAAAAAAGTGAAGCATTGCAAATCAATATCTCATGATGCAGTTCAGATGAAGTTTCCATCTGTAGTCTCTGCTGGTGTTTCTATTCCACACGAGTCCTCCTTCCATTCCATCTGCCTAATCTCAGTCTTTCAACATGTCTTTATATTCCCATTTCACTCATGTACTCATCTAGTTCCCTTTTCAAAGCCTCTACATTATTCATTTTGATTCACTTCCTACGGTAGCAAGTTTACACATTCCACCCATTCTGAATGAAGAAATTTATCTATTTTATTGGATTTATCAGTGTATTATTCATTGCTGACTGCAATTCAAAGAAATCTAATGCTCAGTTAGGATGTCTGTGAAGTTATCTTGGCAAATGTGTCCTTGTGAAAAGATCTAGTGTTTTCTAATATGTGTAATATTTTCTTTGCTGATGCAGGTTTTGAATTCTTAGTGACTTAGTGCACTGCTTTTGGTGCCAAGTCCATCAAAAATTTCCATGCTGCACATAAACTTTATAATATATGGATACCTCTAAACACTTAATGCTGCTGATAGTTCTTTTGCACCTTATTTTTAAACTAGTGTTAACCTACTGAAAATAAATGAGTGAATGCCAACTTAAACTAATAAAGAAAAGTAGCACAGGTGTGTTAAACATTTGGATTAAACTTGGGTTGAACTGAAATTCCCATCACTGCATTGAAATTCCCAAATCAAATTTCATTTAAAATCTTTATCGAGTTCTGATTAAGATGTCCTTGTATGACAAATGCTTCCATGTTAAACAACAGTACAACACAGGAACAGACCCTTAGGCCCTCCAAACTTCATGTTTACTTATCTAGACCAACCACTTACATCCTTCATTCCTCTTTTGCTCATATGCCTGTCAAGATTAGTCTTAAATATGGCTAATGTAACTGCCTCAACCACCTTAGTTGGCAGTGCATCCCTGTTCCCATCACCCTGCGTTTTAAAAAAAACTTACCCCACACATTTCCACTGAACCTTACCCCTTTTATCTTGAACTTGCTTCCCCTTGTAATTGTCATTTATGCCCTGTGAAAAAGCTTCCAACTGTTCATCCTATTTATCTATACCTGTCATAATTTTATAAACTCGTATCATATCTTCCCTCAACCTCTGTCTTTTTAGGGAGGACAATCGCAGTTTGTTCAATCTCTCCTCATAGTTAATACTCTCCATACCAGGCAACATTTCTGTCCAAAGTCTCCACATCCTCCTAATAGTGTGGTGACCAGAATTGAACACAGCATTCCAAATATTGCCCAACCAACACTTTATATAACTGTAACATAATTTCCCAACTTTTATACTCGATGCCCCATCCAATAAAGGCAAGCATGCCCCGTGTTTCCTTCACCACCTTTTCCAGCTTTGCTGCCACTTTTAAGCAACTGTGGACCTCTACTCCCAGATCTCTCTGTGTATCACTAGCATTAAAGTGCTAATGATAAGTGTGAAATATAATTTATAAGTGAAAGTATACGTACTGACGAATTTAGAGGGTTCCAATCTCATTTTCATTATTTTTTTTCGTGTGAATGGAAAGAATTCCATGATTTTCTATAAAACAGAAACATGAAGCAAACTAATTTGAACGGTCGTTGAGAGATTGGAGCTAATTGGATGATGAGACTTTTAAACTATTTTGAGAACAGTTGCAAGTGCCATAACCAAATTTCTAATCAAGTTTTATTTCGACTTTTTTTCCTATAAAATTCATTGTTATCTAACTAACCACTTTGATCACTTCAGCAGTCTGTGGTACAGTCCCTGCAGTCTCCAAGGCAGAATCCAGTAGATTAATGAAATTAGTTGTACAATTGCCAAATTGTCATCAACTGGAAAAAAGTGTTCTTTTAATTCTCTGACCCTTATTTTATATTGGTTGTAAGATGGAATAGCAGAACACAACACAAATAATGTTGGTTGTCACTGGTGAACTGTTTAAAGCAATACTCAAATTAAAATTTATTTATTAGTCACAAGTAGACTTACACTCACACTGCAATGAAAATACTATGAAAATCCCCTTGACGCCGCACTCCGCCTGTTCAAGGTATACTGAGGGAGAATTTACCATGGCCAATGCACCTAATCTAATCTGCACATCTTTGAAGTGTGGGAGGAAACTGGAGCACTCAGAGGAAACCCACGCAGACACAGGGTGAATGTGCAAACTCTACACAGTCACCTAACCCAGGAATCGAACGCAGGTCCCTGGTGCTGTGAGGCAGCATTGCTAACCACTGTACTGCCTTTTAAATTAGTGTATACATTGGCACCAAAAAAATTTTGTGATGAAAATTGTATGGCAATTTTTAAAAATATGATAGCAGCATAACAGTGGTATCTCTTTGACATGAAATTGTAACAAGAGCAAGCAGAATCAATATTTCCTGTCCAGTCATGTCATCTTTTGATGAGCAATACGTTACTTTTCTTATTGAACATGAGCATTAGCAAACAATCATTGATCTGTCTTCTATGGTGTTTTATTACACTGCTGTTGGGCGATTGTTATCCTAAACTGCTGAAGTACTGAACAATTTCTGTGGATTATATCCTCTAGCTATTCAACTCCTCTTTCATTAGCATTCTCAGACAGTGTTGTACTGCTTTCCAACAATGGCCTGTTTTTAAAAATATAACTTGCAGTGTTGGTAATCGCAAAGTTTTCATACGATTTCATTGAGATTGATTTTTAAAGGCTGGAGTTCAACTCCTCATCTGATTTATCCATTCTAATGAGAATGATAAAATCTGTAGTCATTTATTCTAGATGCTAGTAGTAAACAGCACTTGCAAACAAAGTATCTTTTCAGTAGCCTGATAATATATATGTTATTGATCCCTGCATTGTTTTCTCCCTTTTGTTCTCAGTGCAATTTTGCTGTGGCTATGAGTGTTGTTTCTGTAATGTTTTCCTTCCTGCTCTGGGTCATTCATAATCTGATGCCTTGTTGATCCTATGCCGCTAACCACTTTAAAATGTAAAATTAACTTTAATGCCAGGACAGCAAGGCGGCACTGTAGTTAACACTGCTGTTTCACAGTGCCAGAAACTAGGGTTCAATTCCAGCCTTGGGTCACTGTCTGTGTGGAGCACATTCTCGCCACGCCTGCATGGGTTTCCTCTGGGTGCTTAGGTTTCCTCCCACATTTATTTATTTATTTATTTTTTATTTAAGCAACACAGCATGGGAAACAGGCCCTTCGGCCCAACGAGCCCGTGCCGCTGTCATACTATATAGTAGCAAATACATTATCCTATTTTAATATTCCTATATAATAATATATATATTATTCCTAATATGGAAAATTTTCACCATAGGGACAATTTGTTTCCCAATCAGCCTAAGAGCGAATTTTTGGGTTGTGGGAGGAAACCGGAGTGCCCGGAGGAAACCCACGCAACCACGGGGAGAACGCGCAAACTCCCGCAGACACCGGCCCAATTCCAAGTGTCTGCACAGCCACATCGATAGTCTCTGAGCTGTCATGGTGCCCTTCAGATGGTCCACATAAAGCACTCATTTACGACATGATGTACCAGGCAACCCATGAATCAACATCCAAGAGCTGTACCCGCACCACCTGCCGAATGCATGCTCAATGTTGGTCAAGTATGGACCGAATTACCTGTGGGAAAAAAGCCGTAGTTAAACAGTCCTAATATATCCCTCTATCTGCATACCGCTCATGTGGCTGTCCAAGAGACCCTTAAACAGCCCCAGCGTGCCTGCTTCCACCACCTTACTCGGCAGTGCATTCCACACCCCCACTACCCTTTGTGTGAAAAACTGCCCTCTAATATTCGTCCTATACATAGCCCCCCTCACCCTATGGCCATGACCTCTCGTCCTATCCATTTCTAAAGGTGGAAAAAGTTCACCTCCATTTACTCTATCTATACCCCTTATAATCTTATACACCTCTATGAGATCCCCTCTAAGCCGACGTCTTTCAAGGGAAAACAACCCCAGTCTATTTAATCGTTCCTCATAAGACAGTCCTTCCATATCAGGCAGCATCCTGGTAAACCTCCTCTGCACTCTCTCCAAGGACTCCACATCCTTCCGATAGTACGGCGACCAGAACTGGACGCAGTATTCCAAATGAGGCCTAACCAAAGTTCTATACAACTGCAACATCAAACTCCTACTCTTGTATTCTATACCCTTTTCTATGAAAGCTAACATACTATACGCCTTCTTTATCAACTTCTCCACCTGTGAGGACACCTTCAGAGACTTGTGAACCTGCACCCCCAAGTCTCTCTGCATCTCTATGCTCCGTATAGTTTTACCTTTTATCCTATAACTCTCTTCTACATTTTTACGGCCAAAATGCATCACCTCGCATTTATCCGGATTAAATTCCATTTGCCATCTATCTGCCCAGTCTACCAACCTGTCTATGTCCTGTTGTATTGCCTGACACTGCTCCTCTGTACCCGCCAATCCAAGCATTTGGTGTCATCAGCAAATTTGCTGATCTCACCACCTACCCCAACTTCCAAGTCGTTTATGTAGACCACAAATAGAAGAGGACCTAGTACTGAGCCTTGTGGCACTCCACTAGTGACAGGCTTCCAGCCGGAAAAAGAGCCTTCCACTACTACCCTCTGTCTCCTCCTCCCAAGCCAGTTCTCGACCCATCTACATACCCGACCCTGTATCCCATGCGCCTTCACCTTCTCTATCAGTCTACCATGAGGAACCTTGTCAAATGCCTTACTGAAATAACACATGCCAAAGAAGTGTGGGTTAGGTTGATTGCCCATACTTATTTGCCCCTTAGTATTAGAGGAAAAATGTGAGGCTATGCTATTAGAGCCTGAGTGGGATTGTTATTGATGCAGGCTGAGTGGGCTGAATGGCCTCCTTTGCACTGTAGTGATTCTATGATTCTGTGATGGTTGTTTCTGTTTCTTATATTTGCTGACTAAAGATATCAATGATTAAAAACTAATGCTGTGCACAGAATTCTATTCTACCTAAAAGCTTTCATAACCAAGAACAAATCCTGTTTTCTATGAAGTGAAGGAAGTCCATCACCACTTTCTCAAGAGTAATGAGAGATGGCAATAAATGTCAGGTGCTCATATGTCTTGAAGGGATAAAGAAATTGTGCACCCTTGTCTGAATTCAAAGGCACTTCTTATTAAATACATAAAACAATAAGGATGAATATCAACTGAAATTAAAATTTAAAAAATTGAACAGCCACTATATAACCCATATCTTCAGAAAGTTAACATAGATCAGTTGGTACCATAATAAACATTATTAATTTGGTAATCTTGTGAGCTACCTGCTATAATAGGGGAAAGGGTTAGACTAATTTTATTAAGGGTTCACATCATGCCAAAGGGTTTGAGACTGTAACGTCTTTTCCAAACTCTAAAATTGGATAACTATCTATAGCTAATTTACTAATTGACCTTTTTTGTGTATTATATAATTCTTACTTGATCATTTCTCATTAGTCAGCAAATTGTTTTGTGTTAACTCAAATTAGTCTCAGTTCCCCATCAGTGCAATTATGGTTGGATAACTTGGAAATCAAGTCAACGATCTTATTTTTGAATATGCAGATGTAAAGTGGTTTGAGGTCATTTCCAAATCATATTGGTTCCGTACTAAGTCATTGCCAAGCTGGCTTTTAGTAGACTGTAATAGACTACCTTAAAACTCCAGTTTTTAAAGTAGAGAGAGAATCTATGCTCCTGCCAGCTATCAATTGACGTGAAAAAAGTAATTTCAGAATGCGGAGCTCTAAGAATTACTTTTGTATGCAGGCACAGAGCTCCAGTGTTGCTAGCAATATGAAACTTATGGCTAATGGTCTAACTCCAGTCTGCTGTAAGTGCGTTATCTGTAGAGATACCTCTCTGACACATGTTTGGGACTCTCAAGAATGTTGTTACTTCATTGGGCATTAGCAACTTTGTGTTAACATTATTAAAATATCTCAACAGGAATGTGATGTAATTGTGTTAATATTTTACTCATCCATTGCCAATGATGGATGTTTATTTTCCAGAATTCCTTCCATTTTTATAAGCAAAATAACACACCCTAAAATTTGGCACAATCATTTCACCATCTATCATATGTGTGTGTGTGTCTACCAGACACTTCCACATAAAAGTAAAGAAAATGAGTAAGAGGGTGGGGAGAAAAAAGACAAACGCATCTCCCAAAGTCGTATCAATTTTATTTTCCTGCTCTTTAAGTATGTTTAAACAATAGCTTTTAATTTTGACAGGACATCAGACTCAATGAATATAGTACTATTATCAATTTACATTTTTGGCACAGTGGGGATATGGCGGATTCATCTTGCGTCTTAAGCTTGATTGATATGCAGATGGTGTAGAACCTTTAGTTGAGTCTTCATTCTATTACAGACCAAGATTTTCCCCAGATAACACCCCAAATCTCTTCATCAGTATTCACCGAGAGGTCCTTTTATCCCACATCTTGCATATTCATATTGGATCAAGAGCATAGTATGTCATAAAACTTACTAATTAATTGCTTTGATTCCATGCACAGTAAGATTTTTTCCTTTGGGAAACACTGGCAGTAAGATGCAGGGATGTTTTGTTAAGAATGAAGTCTCTAAATTGGAATTGTCTAAAAAGAAAAGAATAATGTTTTGGGATATCAAATTGTTGGCACAATTACTCAAGGTTAAGGTTAAGGAGGCACTCTATACAGATTGCCTAGTCTTCTGAGTCCCCTATCCCTCCAAATGTCAAAACCATGATCCAAGAGGCCTGGTGAAAAATCTGGGTTACCTTGTGTAGGATAGCAGAGGTCAACATATAGCTTTCTTCCAAACTGTGGACCATCCTCCTTATTCTCTGCATATTAGTGATTATTGGGTTCTCTCATTTGTCTGTACAGTCTTAAAATCTAAGAAATAGTAGAGTTTGTAAAGACTGATCAATATCGAGCCAATTGAAACTGGGTCCCCTCTTATCCATTCTCATCTAAAACTAAAATGAGAGGCTAGTTGATACAATTTTATATTCAGTGCACTAAAGCTTCCTTTTAAATTTGGACATTGTAATCTGGCCAATTTTAAGTGAGTCTTTTTTTTATTCCATATGAAGGAGCTTAACCCCCATTCCCCCTCTTAAATTCCTTAAGTTCCTTGATAGAAAGTAAAATTGGTAGCATCTGTGGAGGCTACAGCAACCTAGGTAATACATTCATCTTAAACAATGCTATCTTGCCCAGCCACGATATAGTAAGAAGTCTGACAACACCAGGTTTAATTCCTGGTTAAACTTAAACCTGGTGCTGTCAGACTTTTTATTATGTTTACCCCAGCCCAATGCTGGCATCTCTACATCATGACAGCCATGATATAAGCGGAGAGGATCAGTGATGTAGATCCTACTTTATAGATGGGTGGGATAAAGTTTGCCTTATACATCTGACTGAATGAGAGTGTAATAGATATACCCAAATAGATAAACTCTGAAGTAAACTATCTGATGGAGAAAGGAGAAAGGGGAGGAATTCTCCCTGAAACCTTCTCAAATAGCATGGTCTCTTTTATAACTTGAGCAGGAGCCAGACTGATTGACAATGTCAGTAATAGTATGAACAGAGATTTCCGACTTAGACAAAAATAATAACGTGATTTCAGTATATAACGTAATCTTATGCTGCTTTTGCCATCAGCCAAGCCAAATATCGAAGGGTTCTGTCTCATCGCCTTGGCTAGGAGCTCGAGGGCTATTACAAACAACAGGGATGGCGGGCAATCCTGCCTGATCCCTCACTGAAGACAACAATTATTAAATCAATAATTGTTAGGGAGAAACTGCTTAAAGTGGATTTGTATGAAACACAAACCCCACTTGCCACTCCTCACCCAACCTGACCAAATTTCTGTGGCATGTAGAATAACTAAGTTTCATCTCATTCCACCCGATCAAACGCTTTCTTTGAAATGACCAAGCTACCTACCTTGTTTTTGAGAAAACTGAACATTGTGACATAAATATTGGCCATGTATAAACCCAATGGATAACCTTGAATATTCAAAGGAAGAATGCTTTTTAGGTGCAATGCCAGTATTATAGGTAGTAACCTTAAATCTACATTTAAAAGTGAGACTGGGGTATAGAATGCACATTCCACTACACTTTTGCCTGTCTTCAAAATTAAAGAGATATTTGCTTCTCTAAGTGATTGAGGCAACCATTTTGTTTCAAATGAATGGCTATATGTGCCAATCTGACGTTCTATTAGCATGTCTTTGAATTCCTTATAAAGTCACTTCTAAAGCCATCAGGTCCCAGAGCCTTACCAGAATGAAGATCCCACAATGCAGATAATACTTCCCCTTAGAAATGGGAACCTTTAAGGTCGACCTTTGGTCTTCAGTCATCGCTGGGAGTTCAAAAGAAGAAAAACATAATTTCATATTCATTAATGCATCTCTAGACATCTGTTTGATATAAATTTTCATAAAAGCTCTTAAATGCCTTGTTAATATCCTCAGTCTTCAGCATCCTATTGCCCTTTGAATCCCTTTCAAAGGAAATAATCTAAGAATCTACTTTCTTCTTTGTAAGGCAAGCTAAATACCTACTTGGATTTTTGAGCAGCAAGGCACCAAAGTGATTAGCGCCACTGCCTCACAGTGCCAGGGTTCCTGGTTCAATTTTGGCTTCGTGGAGTTTGCACATTTTCATCGTGTCTGCATGGCTTTCCTCAGGGTACACCAGTTTCCTCCCACTATCCCAAGATGTAAGGTTAAGTGGATTGGCCATGTTAAGTTACCTCTTAGTATTCAAAGGTGTGAAGGTTAAGAGTGAAAGGACAGCAGGACAATTCTTTGCTCGTGCTGTGATCATGCTGGGGTTTTAGAATCATGGGGAAGAGACCACAGTGCATTCAGTGTCAGGGAGAGCCCCCTTTGCGATTATCCCCAATATTCAACATAATCTGATTCCCATCCAGCGAGGGCATGAACCAGGTTAGCATCTTTAAGTCTCATTTAAGTACGCTGTGTTGGTGTTAAGCTGGAATTTCCCCGCTCCCAGGATTCTCCATCACTTGATGTCAGCGGGAACCTGGCGCCGGTCACTATTGGTTTCCAAAAGCGAAAACTAGCCGTGCCAGGGGAGGGATGGGGAGGGGCGCGTTTGAGGCCATTGAAGTCCGGGTGATCGGAGAAATGGTAGGATCCTAACACCCTGTTTCCACTGCCAGGTGACCCCATAGAGAGACGTAATTCACTACGGTAGCAGGGGAAGCCTAATGCCAGTGACTGAGGAGTATGGTCTTAGCTTGTGTACGGAGTTGTCTGGAAGTCAGGTGTCCTGATCTCCGAGGAACCAGCTTTGTTGGCATCTTTAGGTCCCCACTCCAAAAAGAAAATTCTAAGTATGGATGACTTTTATGACGATCTCCCCAAGCTCCAAAAACATTTTGAAGTGTGGTTCAGTTGCAAACTGATTCGCACCAACCCTCCCAATGGGAACTCCACCAGTTTTCTGCTGTGACCAAAAGATTCCATTCAGAATCTTTTTTCCTTTTAACAAGTTGGTATATTTCTCTCACATTCTGTGAGCAGGCTCTCACTGTGGCTGCTGCCTTCTACCTGACATTGATTTTCCTGCTTAAGTGTGCACCAAAACTCAGCCGGCACATCCCCAGCTACACAAGAAACACCAGTGACATGCTATGTAGTTAAGTTCTAGTATGTTAGATTGGCCTGTACCCTTACAGAAAAACCAGTTACCAACTAACGATTTTAAGTTCTCACAAGAACTATTACAAACCACAAAGCAGACAATCTTAAACTATTGACTAAATGTGTGGCCTTATTGAACTATAACACCAGCTTAAAGTCTAACAGGTTTATTTGTAGCAAACACTCCAAGCTATCAGAATACGCTGTTCCTTCATCAGGTGGGTGGGAACTCCTCCCACAGTGTGTTCTGAAAGTTGGGGTGTTTGCCATAAATAAACCTGTTGACTTTAAGCTGGTGTTGTGAGACTTCTTTCTGTTTTACCCAGTCCAACAATGGCATCTCCACATCTTGTTGAACTATGCCAGCATACCTTCCATAATTATACCAAGGACGCTTTTTCTTTTTTAAAAAAAATGTGATTTAAAGAGGAAGAGAACGAGAAAGCTAGGCCTTCATTCTGTAAGCTAATCTCACCTATCGAAGCTGTGGTCCCTCGCCCACTTCCCAGCCATGGTACCACTCATAATTATCATGATCAGAATGAAGGAGGCCAGATGTATCCAATGCACACAGCTATTTATAGTGTGCATGTATAGTATAGAAAGAAGGATATTTGTCACATAGCCCTTGTATCATACAACCTGCAAAGCACGTTCCTCAACTAGAAAGAACAGGCTGAAGAATATTGAATTAAAGACAAGTATGAGTCTGTGCCATTCTTATGTACAATTCTCACTGTAGTGCTCAGCTACTGTACCATTCCTGTATGATAAGTGTCAGCCCAGAATAAAAGAAAATTAAAATGAAAATAGATAGAGTCTAGACTTTACAGTCAACTTAAATCTGTTTCTAATGACATTCAGCTGTAGGATATGAATTGTTGCCTTCCGTAGAGTTAACAAAAGCCATGGCTTTAATCAGGATGTTGAATGCTTTTGTAGAGTTGTTGAATGCCACCCTCAGTATGTCAGGATACATACAGTAGGATATATTGTGCTCCAGTGGCCTTCAGTTACCTCCTAATTTCATTGAAACCCTCATGTTTTTGTTGTATCGCCACTGGAAAAGTCTTGAAAGAAAGAGACCTTTGCTCTATCGTAAAGCAAGGCCCCACTATGTCTAGCTGCCTCCATCTCTTTTTGGCCATCTTTGAAGTTTTTGCAAATGCATAATTAAGGGCTGGGCTCATTATTTGTCATTAGGCCTCAAAGCAGGTGAAAGGTGTGCTCATTCTAACTTAATACTCTCAGCTTTTGTTTTTGTGTTGCAAAAGCTTGGTAGCTAGCTCTCAACATTAACTGGGAGCTTATCCTCAGCTTCTCCTGGCAAACTGAGAATCCAAATATTTTCCTCTGGCCTCATTTTCTAGATTGTTTAGATTATAGAATCCCTACAATGCAGAAAGAGGCCATTTGGCCATCAAGCCTGCACCAACATCAATCCCACGAATGCCCTATCCCAGTAACCCCATGTATTTACCCTGCTAATCCACCTGACACTCTGGGACAATTTAGTGTGGCCAATCAACATAACTCGCACATCTTTGGACTGTAAGAGGAAACCCACACAGACACAGGGAGAATGTGCAAGCTCCACACAAACAGTGACCCAAGGCTGGCATTGAACCCTCGTCCCTGACATTGGGAGGCAGCAGTGCTAACCACTGTGCCACCATGCTGCCCACTGATGCTCTGACATATTGAGTAGTTGGATCATAAGCAGGCCTCTAACGAGGAAGTTGCATTTTTCACAGTAAAAATTCTGGCCTCATCTTTGTCAAGATTTTACCAGTATTCTGCAGTTCTGCAGCATGAGCACAGATATTTTGTGCTAATAGACTGAGTTTCTCATTAGTGAATGTGATAATGTTAGGAGTCATCAGTTGTAACACCTTTGAAAGTGTTGTGTCAAGAACTGGCTCATTCACCATGTTGAAGAATTGACTCCTTCCCAGTTGACTCCAACTGTTCTCCCTTGTCATTGATTTTCTTTTTACCATGAGAAGACTCTGCTAAGTTTACTTCCGGAAGCAGAGATGGCAGAGCATTAATCCTTGGTGCTCTTCCATAGCATTCCCACAAAAGATTTTCTGTGGTCTTTTTCTAGTTCATCTTCAACCCTCTCCATTCCTCTACTCTAATAAATACTCTAATAAAATAACTTTAACCAAAATTGTGGACAAAGGTAATTTAGCAAATGTATGATAGGTGTAGTAAGATATCCCAGAGGAGCCTGCTATGTTTGTCCCTTCAGTTCCACCCCCTCCGACTGTAGGGGCGTACTTGGGGGCTGGAATCTTACCTCTGACCACATTGGTGGGCTTTTCTGCTCCTGTTGTGGTAAACAGAGATTTTTAAAGTTAAAGATTTTTTAAGTTTAAAGTTTGTTTATTAGTGTTGCAAGTAAGCTTTTAACACTACAATGAAGTTACTATGAAAATCCCCTAGTTGCCACACTCCGCCTGTTCGGGTACACTGAGGGAAAATTTACCATGCTCAGTGCACCTGACCAGCACAGACAGTGATCCCAGGTGCCTGGCACTGTCAGGAAGCAGTCTAACCGCTGTGCTTCGCTAAATTCTCTGTCCTTGTTACAGCAGGAGTAAGGTGTGAATGACTGGTAAATTTGCACCCTTAGTGTTTTCTTGCCAGTGCTCAAGGCACCGTCTGCAAACTCACTCCATGGAGAATTGTTATGAAGGACATTGCTTAAAACTGCACATTGTGTATCAGAGCCATCTCTTTAAGTCAATGTTATGTTATGTAAGATGGTATATTGACAATGTTTTAATTTTTTTTAGGGAGTGACATACTGTGGTGAAAGCTCAGCAAGTAATCTGACTATGGCTAATGTTCCATGGCATGAGGAGGTTGTATATTTTGTCCAGCAGCTAGCTGACCTTCTGACAGACTATGAAATAGCTTGCGAACATGAGCATTCCAACTGCCTCCTCATAGCACACAAAAAGGTGAGTGGCATTTAAGTTTTACCATTTAATCTGCAAATAGCCACTGTTCTGTTAATTTACAAGCTGAAATTTTGAGAAAATCTATAAACTCATTCTAAAAAGCTTGCACAATTGAAAATTATGCAATGAATAAATCAAATGCTTTTATATGAATATTATATTACATTGTTAGACATTTTCTGGGAGCTGTTTGGAGTTTGTCTTGTGTTTTGTGCTGTGTGGTTGCTAATGTACATTTTTCAATGCAGGTTACTGTGCAATGGTGTTAGTTATGAAAAGCTGAGATAATCAGTCATGTACGAGGATTTGCTAATTGTCATTTCTGTTACGTTGTGTGGAAGGCTGAGAGGGAAAGCGATCGACAGTTATCAGATCCTGGAAAACAATGAGTCATGGAATGCTGATAGTACAAAAAGAGGCCATTCAGTTCATCATGTCTGTGCCGGCTCTCTGCAAGAGCAACATAGCCAATCCCCACTCCCAGTCCTTTCCCTATATTTTCTTTCTCTTTTGGAACTTATTCCATTCCGGTTTAAAATCCATGATTGACTCTGCTTTCACCAGACCTTTGGGCATTGCATTCCAGATCCTGTTAACTCGCAGCATAAGAAGGTTTTTCTTCATGTCACTGTTCTTTTTCTTGTCATTTACTTTAAGCCAGTAATGAGTTAGTGTAACATGAGCAATTCAATTGCAAAGCAATTTTCTGTTTGAGTTGAATTTTTTATCTTGTATTTTTTGATGAAAGATTGATCCAGTAAAGCCTTTTCATTGAATTTGATGCAACCCATTCCAAAATAGATGGCAGTTTCAAGATTCAGTGTATTTTCATAAACCATTCCAGGTTCACAATGCTTGGATTATTATCCACTTTGGCTGTACTTGGAAGATTGTGCCAAAGATGTGCTCAAAATTGCACTGATTAGGTTACAGGGGTGGCACTACTGCCTCACAATGCCAAGTACCCAGAGTCGATTCCTAACTTGGGTGACTATCTGTGTGGAGTCTATACATTCTCCCAGTGTCTGTGTGGGTTTCCTCTGGGTGTTCTGGTTTCCTCCCATAGTCTGAAAGACGTGCTGGTTAGGTGCATTGGCCATGCTAGATTCTCCCTCAATGTACCCGAACAGGTGCCGGAGTGTGACAACAAGGGGATTTTCACAGTAACAACTTTGCAGTGTTAATGTAAACCTATTTGTGACACTAATAAATAAAACTAAAATAGATAAACTTTAAGTTCAAATTTCTGCTAAGATTTACTTGCGTAATTACAAATGCAAAATCTTTAATAAAAATAAAATGTAAATGTTTCCTTAACTTTCTTTCCATTTAAAAAGTATCCCGTTGTATATTTGGGAGTGGTAACCTGCTGCAGTTTCATTAACACAGTAGAGAATAAATTTGTCACTGAAGTATAAAAGTTTTAATAAGTGTCAGAGATGGCTTAAAAATGCCATGAAACATGTTGCTGCCTATTCCTATCAGGTTCTCTTTCAAGTGTGTAACTAAAGTCCATGGTCATCCCCAATTACTACAATATTACGATGGCATCTGTTGTTTTGTTAATACAATTCATCATGAATCCAAATGTATCACTATTGTCAGGTGAATGTGGGGGAAAAAAGGTTGTGAGACACTAAGCCTATTAAAATCAGAACTCCCATCAGCCATCTTATTGGATGGTAGAGAAGGCTCTTGGTAGATTGGCCTGCTTGTACATAGAACAGTACAACACAGGGACAGGGCCCTTCGGCCCACAATGTTGTGCCAAACATGACACCAAATTAATGAATCCCTTCTGCCTGCCCATGGTCCACATTAGTTTAAATTGGAGTTCTTCATATATCCTATTTATTTTCTTTTTTGGTCCATTTTAGAAAAGATAATTTTATTCATGCTATGCTGTGCCTTTGTTGACATGTACATCTGATGATAAGCATCACTAATCTCACTGAATTTTGAAATGACATGCTTGTGGCACCTACTGCAATAGCTGAAAAGTTCACACCTTCACAAAGCATTCAGACTCTTGATTAGTCCATTTGTTAATTATAGAGAAAGCTGTACCACACACACAAATAGATTCATAATCACAAATGCAAAATCTAATAAAAATAAAATGTAAATGTTTCTTGAACTTACTTTCCATTAAGAAAGTATCCCGTTATATATTTGGGAGTGGTAACCTGCTGCAGTTCAGAATAAGTTTGTCACCGAAGTATAAAAGTTTTAATAAGTGTCAGAGGTGGCTTAAAAATGCCATGCAACATGTTGCTGCCTATTGTCTATGGTGTAATTGAATTGTACAATCATAGAATGATATAGTACGGAAGATGGTTATTTGGCCCATTACACCTTTTTTGGTTCTTTGGTAGAGATAGGAATTAATTCCTCCCCTTGCTTTTCCATCACTTCCATGACCATTGACCCCCCCCCCAGTAATCTAACTGTGGCCATAGTAATGACTTGTATAGATGTAGTATTGCCTCTCTGCTTTTGTAAATGCAACAGACCATAAGTTATTTCTAGTAATAATAATAAGTTACTTCATAAATTCATGATTACATCCTATTTACAACCGCAAAATATTCTATTAATAATCAAAACACACATTATTTTACATGCTTTTCTGTTCCAGCTCCAAAGGGGCTTCTATTTCAGTGTCCCTATTTGTGATATATACTGCAGCAATGCTGGATAACAACCTTACAACACTGCAAAATACGTGCTCACATTCTTCAAAACCTAGAAGGAAATCAGTAGGATTTGCAGCACAGAAGGAGGTGATCAGGCTTGTGGTAATTCTGTTATATTTAAACAAAGGCTGAACAGACCAGTCTGTGCTTTCCAACAATTTCAAACAACAGATTTTGTTCAAGGACAAGTAGAAATTTTGCATATAATCTTCAGAGCTCAGCTCAAAATGGTAATTTGCATGGCTCCAAATGCACATTTGAATATACGCAAGGAATTAGGAGTGGAAAACCACGTATATGCAAAATTTAAAGGGTTGTGGGCAATTATAGGCAGGGAGAGTGTCAGAATACTTGACAAGTATTCTTAAAACCTTTTGAGAGGCTTAAAAGGGATTTAAATCCATTACTCAAACATAAGGTAGAAGGGACTGAGAAATGACAAGCAGAAGTGAGGAGAAAGGAAGTCCAGGAGTGTAGTTAAGCTGTATGCCCAGTTCAGCTATTTCAGAAGTGAATATGCTTCCAATGGGATCTTCAAAAAAACAGCTAGCTCAAGTTTAGTTAAGAGGAATCATATTTACTGATTTTAATTGGGCGGCACAGTGGTTAGCACTGCTGCCTCACAGTGTTAGGGACCTGAGTTCAATACCTGGATTCATATCCTGGCTTCGGTCACTGTGCGGAGTCTGCACGTTCTCCTCGTGTCTGCGTGGGTTTCCTCCAGGTACTCCGGTTTCCTTCCAAATGTGCGCAGATTGGGTGAACCGGCCATGCTAAATTCACCCTTAGTGTTGGGGACACTAGCTGGGGTAAATGCACAGGGTTATAGGGATAGAGCCTGTGTGGAATTGTGTTAGGTGCAAACTCAATGGGCCAAATGGCCACCTTCTGCACTATATAATTCTATGAATAGTTTTTTTTTGAAGAAGTGAATGATTGAATAGAAAAAGACAATGCAATAGATGTATATCGATTTCTCAGAAGCCACTCAACAAGGTCTTATATGGTTGGCTTGTTGTAAATGTTCAAATATCAGCTATAAATTATTGAGTGAGAGATGGTGGCATTGTGGATTGGACTAGTAATGCAGAGACACAGGCTAATGCTCTAGAGATGTGGATTCAGATCCCACTACAGCAGCTGATGAATTTAAATTCAATGAATTTAAACCTTAATAAATATGAGATGTTTCAATGAAACAAACTTCCTTAAATAAAACCCTGCTCACAAGTTTAGCACAGAAAATACTAATAGAACATAGAACATTACAGCACAGAACAGGCCCTTCGGCCTTCGATGTTGTGCCGACCAAAATAAAAAGCAATGCCCCTCCAAACTAAACCATTCCCTTCTCTTCCATATACTTATCAATTAAAAATTAATTGCTCATGTGATGCTGGAACTTAGTCCTTTGGTTGGATGCTGCAGTTCTTTTGAGGCCACACTCACGCGCATGCACAAAGGCAAAAAGCCTAGCTTCCAGCTAGCGAGCAAACGTTCTGTTTGTTGAATGTCCAAACCCCTTGTAAACTAACACTGCAGCCTAAAGCCAAACCAGAAGTGAAACCTTGAATTCACAATGAAGGAAAACACTGTCCAAAACATAGGACCTGCCAGCCAGTCTTCCTCTTAACACAAATTAACAAAACTCCATTTAAGTCGTTAAAACAACAATAAAAGGACTTCTAATAAGATAGCGTGGCAACAATGAAAAAAAACCCAAAGCTGTTTAACTGTATGGAACATGATTTAAAAAATACATTTCTTAAAGATATACTAGCATCACAGGGGAATGAGACGTTTTCAAAATGAGAAAAAAATGAAGAAACTAGAACAGTGAAGGCTAAAAGAAGATGCTATAGAGATATTAAGAATTATGAGGACATTAATAATGGCCATTAGTCAGCAACTAGATGACATGAATTTAAGACCATCACAAAAGGAAACAATGGATCATTATTTGTGTAGTTGAACATTAGGTCCCAATGCTCATTTTTGGCATCTAATACTTATAGCTAAAGTTGCCTTACTTTATTCAGTTCTGTTAACTTAACTATAATCTCATAAAACACTGTTTATCCTATGTATTTCCTGCATACAAAATTATAAGAAGCATATTATACTTGGTTTAAAAAAGCTCACCAACATTCTGTAACCTGCCTGTTGCATTTTTTTGCTGTTTCACATGATGGAAAAAAACATTGAAATCAAACTGGCAGATTTTCCACATGTTTAGCTCCTAAATTTGAGCTTGAGTACGTGATGAGACGTTAGTGCGTATCAGATTTGTGAATTTATGATGTGCATTGAAAGTAGCTGCCTACAATCTAGCAATATCAAATATCCATGCATTTCAATACATTCCTTCGCAGTAACGCATTTACTAATCAGTTTTAATGCTGCATTTCATAATGTTTATGAATAATGATCTCACTTATTACCACTGGTTTCTGCACAATTTGATTTCTGTGCTAAAATTACATTATTAGAGAGTACTGAAATCAATGCAGAATTCTGCAGAGTGCAGAAATCAATCTTCGATTTAATCTGACACAGTACTGCAATGAAAACTGATGAATATAAATTGAAAACAGGTGAGGCCAATACCCCACAAAGCCAAGACAGTTTGTAGACTTAAATGTTTGCAAGAAAAAATATTAATGGTAGGTACCCTGGATTGTAGTGCACTATCTGACATAGTCCATAGCAATGACGTCAAAGCAGCAATATCAGATCTTCATATTGACAGCTTTGTACATTTTCTGCAAGTAATTATCCTTCAGGTCAGGGCCAGATTGTTTTATATTTTCGGATTGGAGAAATGAATTTAAGAGTAAGGAAATCAGGTACCATTTTTATAGAACATAGAACAATACAGCACAAACAGGCCCTTCGGCCCACGAGTTGCGCCGATCACATCTACCAATCCACAATCCTATCTATAACCCCCTATCCTATTCCTTTCCATATACTCATCCAGAAGTCTCTTAAAAGACCCCAGTGAGTTTGCCTCGACAACATCCGACAGCAGTCGGTTCCATTCACTCACCACCCTCTGAGTGAAAAACCTACCCCTGACATCTCCTTTGTATTTGCATTCCCTGCACCTTAAATCTGTGTCCTCTCGTATTGACCATTTCAGCTCGGGGAAATAGTCTCTGAGAGTCCACCCTATCTATTCTTCTCAACATTTTATAAACCTCTATCAGGTCGCCTCTCAACCTACGTCTCTCCAGTGAGAAGAGTCCCAGCTCCCTCAACCTATCTTCATAAGGCCTGCCTCCCAATCCAGGCAGCATCCTTGTAAATCTCCTCTGAACCCTCTCAATAGCCTCTACATCCTTCCTATAATGAGGCGACCAGAACTGCGCACAATACTCCAACTGGGGTCTGACAAGAGTCTTATAGAGCTGCATCATTACCTCCTGACTCCTAAACTCTATTCCTCGATTAATGAAGGCCAGTACACCGTACGCCTTCTTGACCACTTCCTCCACCTGCGAGGCCGATTTAAGAGTCCTATGGACCCGGACCCCGAGATCCTTCTGCTCTACAACACAGCTAAAACTTCTACCCCTTGTATTGTACTCCTTCATCCCATTATTCCTACCAAAGTGGACCACTATACATTTATCTGCATCTGTTTTATGGATCTGTTTCTTCATTTATGGATCTGTTTCTTCTGTATCAGAATTTATTTGAAAGTTTTAAAGTTCTTTTTATTTATTAGTATCACAAACAGGCTTATATTAACATTGCAATGAAGTTACTGTGAAAATCCTCAGTCATCACATTCTAGTCCCTGTTCAGCTACACTGAGGGAGAATTTAGCATGGCCAACGCACCAAATCAGCACATCTTACGGACTGTGGGAGGAAACTGAAGCATCCAGAGAAAACCCAAGCAAACACGGGGAGAACATGTAGACTCTGCGTTGACAGTGACCCAAGATGGGAATTGAACCCAGGTCTCTAATGCTGTGAGGCAGCAGTGCTAATCACTGTGCCATTGTACCGCCAACAAGTTAAAAGTGCTGCAGAATTGAGGAAATGTTCAGTTCAGCATGCTCAGTTCGATTGTTCTTCTATAACTTGTATTTGAAACTAGGCTGGTTTGATGTCATTTTCTTTTAGTGCTGTTTTATTTCAGGATTTTTCATTGGCCATTTATTCTGATTGTCTTGGAAAAAAAGCCACTTTTTCAGTGTTAAGTTTAAAGTGTTGTATACACACCCAAGATAGAAAAGGAGGTGCTGAGATGATGAGTGATTAAAATACTGATAGATTAAATGTTAATGTTCTTCCATCCCTGAAAAAAAATTGATTTGTTAGGATGTCTCAACAATTGATTAATGTCTTACATCGATTATGTTGGGTAGTGCCTAGTCTCTGCAGCTTATAAACCCTTCTGCACTATCAGAGCAAATGCCAAGCCCAATAAAAGCTGTTGTTCTTGCCTTTTTTAAATAACCCTCCATTTCTAACACCAGCTTCCAGGCAGCATCCATACCATGATTTGGGCACAGAACTCGTTCTCCCCAGTCTAATTAGGCACTTGACTTTTTGAAGTTGCAATGCAGGCAGAGGTCAGGACCTGAAAATCTTCCAGGCTTCGGGTTCCAGATGCGAATAGGATATCCAGCCCCATATGTCTAATATTTATAAGACTTCTGGACAGAACTTTTCCAAATGTTTTGATAAATGCAGTGGATTAATTTTCCAATGCACCAATTTTCCAATATCAAAAATAGATTGTTTTTATGCAAATCCATGCTAGCTGTCCTTCATTAATTCATTTCTTTCTGGATAAGTTTCTTTTTATCATTCTTCTGGAAATTCACATCACTGGCAAGGCCAGCATTTATTGCTCATTTTTGGTTGTCGTTGATAAAATAGTGTTGGGTATTCTTCTTGAACTGCTTTAATGCATTTGGTGGTGATGCTGCAACAATGACTTTTGGTGAATTTCATTATAAATTCCCAAGTTAACTGTGATGTTAGTGTACCTTTAAGAATTTTTTTTTTAAATCATGTTCTCTGCAGTTTTTGAGCAGGCTGTTTGGTTTCATTGTGGCACTGGCTTTCTGCTAAAATTCCCTTTTGCTTCAATGGCTTAAATGGGTTCTGTTTATTTTACTCAAGGCCTTGGATATTTTCTTGGATTTTTTTTATGACCTTGCATTGTGAAAGGGAAGATTGATTGACAAGTCAAAGTCAGGTGATTCAGCCCAGAAGAATCCAATGATTCACTTTCAGTTTTGGTTTAGAGTGAGAAACTGTCCTGATTGTCGGGTAACAGGCAGGTTTTCTCTGTCTCTTCCTGGTCTTGTAAATTCTGCTGGCTAGCTGGAAGCAGGTCCCCTGGCCTTCCTGGAGTGAAAATTCTGCTACTGATGTTTTGCTGGTTAGTTCTAAAGGCTCTCTCCCTAATGTTTCAAGAAGCTGTTCTGATTTCAAGCTGGTCTGTGTGTATATCAAGAGGACTGTTAGAAGTTACAAGATTGGGAAGTCAGAGTTTCAAGTATCAACCAAAGGACTAAGTTCCAGCGTCACGTGAGCATTTGTATTTTCTGTGCTAAACCTGTGGCAAGGATGTTGTTTGAGATTTGTTTGGAATGGTGCTTATCTGTTAAGATTTGTGCAATATCATGCTTGTTTTTTTTTTCTTATTTATAATTGGTAAAAGTTGTTGTTGCTAATTTTCTTTCTATATGTATTAATTGTATTCTTAAATGAACTTTGTTTGATAAAAACCTCCTACTGGGTCAGTTGAATCATACCTGAAGTGAACATCTCATGCTCACCCTAGCCAAATTTAAATTGCAAAACCTATGATCCAGGCAGCCTTCATAAAACACTTTGGGGCTTCTGAGTGGAATTATAACAAGTTGTAATGGAAACTGTCTGTTCCTGTTTTTGTATTTAAATCCCCTCCCTCATGGAGATACTATTAATAACAGGAGGGTTTATTTACCTTGTCATGTTTACATGGACAGTTTCTATTATCAACATGACATCCAAATAGAAATAGAAGTTAATTTGTTTATTAATCATAAGTAGGCTTACATTCGCACTGCAATGAAGTTACTGTGAAATTTCCCTAGTCGCCATGATCCAGCGTCTGTTCGGGTCAATGCGTCTAATAGCACATCTTTTAAACTCTGGGAGGAAACTGGACAACCTGGAAGGAACCCACACAGGCACTGGGAGAATGTGCAAACCCCATGCAGACGGTGACCCAAGCTGGGAATCACATCTGGATCCCTGGCACTCAGGCAGCAATGCTAACCACTGTGCTGCCACGCAAGGCAGAATATGAATATTGTTGAAAAGAGAAACAGCATGTATTTTAAAACTGGCAGTGAAACATGTCTGTATAACCTAGTCCAGCTTATCCTCGCCTTTTAACCTCACTTCACCTGAAGAACTCCATTCCATCTGGTCTTGACTCACTGGGGAGATTTGATTTGGGGCAATAATGTAGATGAATGGGTATCGATTTAGCTTGCCGCTCTGCATTTCTTGCTCTATTTTCATTGACATCAATAGTCGATATTGCTCTTTTTTATACTATTGCCTAATGTCCAACATACTCCCACCACAAGCAGGGTTAGAAGTTATCATCTAATTTAAAAAAAATCATGTTTGGCATCTAAAAGAATCCTGCTGCACTCCAAAGAATTCAGATGATTTTGGAATTGCAACAGATGTTTAAATAGGCTATTCATAGCTGTGCCTTGTGGTTGGGAGAGCAGTAATATTTAATGCAGTTAAATTCCTTAATGGATAGTTGTAACAGCATTGACAATTATTTTTGATAGTCAGAAAGATTTAATTAAGCTGCATACTCCTCATTAGATTGCCTTTCTTCAAAGACAATAGCATTGAATTCCTCATTTAATGAGCTACTCCCATGGTAAATGCTGATGGATGACATTTATTGAGGTGCAGAAAAGGCATGAGAAAAGATGCATCTATTAGGGCTGATGATCTATAGAATATAAAATAATGCAAGATAAAATATGCACTGCACCCAATGTAGCAGTGACAGCACTTGAAAGAATAAGTATTTGCATTGGCAGCAAACAAGATCAGCACGTTTTCCTGTTCCATTGGTCTCATCCTGATCAGGTCTGATGGTACAGAATTCATAACAATCGTCCTGAGATTCCTTGTGAAATAGAAAGGTGACTGAATGCAAATTTCCTGAATGCGTACATAACAAATGAGATTCATATTATTATGATTGCGATGGGGGTAAGCTCCCAGACAATAATTCAAAGGAGCAAAATAAATGGAAACACAGCATGATATTGCCCACTTACTGGCCTCTCCCTGATTGTCCTGGATGATCTGTACTTAAATTCAATTTAAAATAAGTAAATATGTCTCCTGTATAGCACAAGGCAGAAAATCTATGATCAATCCCATCCACAAATAAAAATGATTTGTCGCTATTGCATGTAGACCTACTTATGCTGGCCAATTGTTAAACATTAGCTTTTAGAAATTGCTGACAGCAAAGCAGTCAGTGAATACTATAGTGCGAAACTTATTGAAAGGATATTTATTGTTAAAGACATCTTGTTTATCTGATTAATAAGTATGGGAAGTACATTTATTGCAATGTCATCATTCAAGCTATTCCACTCTTCTCAACCCTGGCGTCTTTGCTATTTTAGATCATTATTATCCTTCAGCTTTGACAGTTAGCACAGGAACCATCAGGTTTCACAGTATTAGATTATTTCTATCTGTTCTCTACATACAGCCTTCAATTTTGATCCTAATCTAATATTTCTCCAGTGTTTCTGAAGAAGTTAATCAATATAGCTCAGTGGAGCTGGTTTCACATGTTGGTAACTCTGGAATGTTTTCATGTTTATTTGCATTTGAGCCTTACTTATTTGAGCATTTTTTTATCTTGTGGATGTTTTTGAAGATTAATAGCGGGATCTTAATGGATTCAGTAAGATTGCGTGCAAAGCCAAAAGGCTAGTTTGATGCTGCCCCAATGTTCCTACCCCGTTTTGCCAGAAAGAGCACAAAGTTGATTTGTGTAGAATTGATTTCATTTCAATCTTATTCGCGCATCCCTTTTCAGATGTTTATGACCATTAGTAAGGATACACCAATGAGAATCACAGCTGGTGTCCACAAGCAGAGACCAGGCAGGATGGCCATGCTGGGGCGGGGATCGGATCGGAGGCCATTGAAGCCCCCAGATGGTCAGGGGCATGGCCAGGCAGCGCCCATTGGGCAGTGTCAGCCTGGCAGTGCCCATCTATCATCCTGACGGTGCCTAATTGGACACTGTGTCAGGGATATTGCTGAGGGTGTGGCCTGATTAGTTATGACCAAGGTGGAGAGTATATGCTGAAAGACAGGGGATTTAGCCGATGGTGGGGGGAGGGGATGCTTTGCAAGGGAGGGGGTTCTGTAAATGGGGGTATGGGGAAGCGGATTATGTGAAGCATGGCATAGGGGGTCTCCCAAGGGGGTCTGCCAGGGTCCTGATACCCTGATGCTGGTGACCTACATTGTTGTGGGGGGAGAACATGCCACAAATGAAGGGGAAATAGGGATGGGGAAGAGAGGTCTTCCAGTTCATTGAGATGTCGGGGACCGTATGCAATGGCACTCAATGGCTCTGTAACAGGTTTTTCCAGCGAGCTTAGCACCCCCTGCCCCCTGCTCCCTGTCTGCCCCCACCCCCACCCCCGATTCAAATCTCTCAGCTGTCAGCTGTGTGGGAAGATTGCAATGCAAACCACCCAAAAGACAGGTGAGGAACACACCCATTTTCACACTTTTATGATATTTCGAATTTTTTGAGAAGATCGCCTCCAGGTCATCAGTTAACCTTACTGAATTGCTGAGGGGCATTCTTTAACCTATCCCTTTTTCCAGTAAAAACAAGTATACGTGAAAATCCCTCAGTAATTTAGAGTACTTCAGTCCTGTACTCATTTTTTGGCAATTTTCTCTGCTTAAATGCATTAGAATCCTTTAATCAATGAAAATTGTAAATGTTATATCACTAATGCCCTACAGTGTTAAAAGTGCCTTTTTTTCATTTAGTCATATCTTTGAGATACATCTCTTATTTTGCTAGGTTTTTTGATAGTGGTTCCATATTGTTTGGATGCTTTATTATCGTGCAAGTTGTTATCCCATTAATCATTCTCTTTGTTGGTATGGAACATAAAGATAAATATCAAAATTTTCAGTAAACATTCTAAGCCTTTGCAGCCTCCCTGCAGCTGTCAGTTTAGTTGTCCTTTGCTGCTCCTGTTCCAATACCTGGATCTTTTTGCAATAGTAAGGTAGTTAGAATTGTGTGTAATACTATAGGTGGAGAGGACTGGCTCTGTACACTCTCAACCACTTGTTGAGATTTTTGTTGTATTGCCAAAGATTCTGTTGTTTGCTTTACTGTCACTCCACACTGTGCTGATGTCTTCTGTATCCACAAATCCCTCTCCTGTACTGTCGCCTATAGAACAAATTACACTTGAAACCATCTGAGATTACAGAGATAAGGAAGAGCTAGGCCAGGATGGGATTTGAAAATCAAGGTATTGCTTGACGCAAGAGCCAATGTCGCTCAACAAGTATAGGGATTATAGCAGAATGGAATTTGCATGGGCAGCAAAGTTTTGGATGACCTCAGGTTTACATAAGATGGAATGTGGGGGAACCAGCCAGGAGTGCTTGAAATAGTTGAGATTAGAGTTGAGATTAGAGGTAATAAGAGAACAAATGAGGGATTCAGCAGCAGATTAGCTGAGGTGGGTCACGTAGGGCAATGTTGTGAGATGGAAATGTACTGTCTTGGTGTTGGCATAAATATAAGGTTGGAAGCTCATTAAGGATCAAATGTGACAGAGGTTGTGAGCAGGCTGGTTTAGTCTTAGGCTGTTGGCTGGAAGAGGGATAGAGCTGGTAGGTAGGAAATGGATTTTGAAGCAGGAACCAAAAACAATGATGCATTAGTCTTTACAATAATTAATAGGTGAAAATATTCTTTGTAAACAGCGGTGACATTAACAGCTGATCCTGAAGCATTATTTACCATCTTTCGTCCAGATCCAGCACTGTATACAACAGCCATTTGCCCTCTCTTCTTCAACTGGTTTTATTCTGTTTCAGAAGGATGATGTGCAGTGGTTAGTACTACTGTCTCTCAGTGCCTGGGACCAGGTTCAATTCCAGCCTTGGGTGACTGTGTGCAGTTTGCACATTCTCCCCATGTCTGCGTGGGTTTCCTCCAGATGTTCTGGTTTCCTCTCACCATCCAAAGGTGTGCAGGATAGATGGATTGGCCATGCTAAATTGTCACTTAGTGTCTCAAGATGTATTGATTGGGGAGTTAGTGGGGCAGTATAATGGGGTTAAGGGAATGGGACAAGGGATGGGCCTGGGTAAGATGTTCTGTCAGTGAGTTGGTGCAAACTTGATGAGCCAAATGACCTCTTTTTGAACTATATGGATTTTATGATCCACTCCAAATATGTTGTGCTTACCAACCTGGAGAACCAGTGTATCATACAAATAAAGAACATTCACTGACTTTCCCCTTTTTGTTTTTCTTGAAGACTTGTCATGCATGACTATTTCCCAGAAAGGCATTTTATGATTCTACAATTCTCTATTTTGTCAAGTGGTGGTACATTTATTCTTTCCAAATGGTGTCCAGTACTTAGCGTGCAATGGAAGTTAAGTTGACCAGCCCCTAATTCCTTCTATTATCTTTGAGCCAAATTTTACAGATTGGTGTCACATTTTATTTTTACCTAGGGAACAATCTTTCTTTCTAAAATTACTCACAATTTATCTGTTTGAATATGGTTTCATTAACTACTTCATTCAGTTCTCATATGCTGTACTCCAGAGTTGAACATATAGTCTAGGCAGAGGTTTTCAAACAAGTGATAACTGGTGTTTTGATATTGTCACAAAGCCATGCTTAAATCAAATAATGATTTTTAATCTCCCGGCTGGAAACATGAATTGAACTTTTAAAAACAGGAGAGGTAAAACATGGGCCAAAAGGTGGCATGAAATCACAGCCAAAGATGGATGCCTCAATTTGTATATTGTACATTCCACATTTAAACTCATTGGAATAGAGACAGGAAGTTTGCAAAACTCACCATAGGCAATGACCTCCTGTGAAGTGTGAAGGACCTACATCTGCCTGTGGTATCAAACTGTTGCAGATGAGCTATTAAGACTAGTCTCTTGAACAATGAGACCCTGGCTAAGTTAAGTTCCGAGTTAATCCAATTACCCTTGGAATACAAGGACATGACTCTTGGAATATAGGGGTGTAAACTTATTTGAATAAGTTTGAGGAGGAAGGACACATGATGAGCCAACTCTATGTATGTTTTAAGTACATAAATTCTCAACAAAATGGAGGACAAGTGGCTGAGAGAAGACTTAAGTGGGGTCTCTTCCCTGCCTCCTCTCTCTCCAACCTACCTGGAAAACCTCAAGCCCAGTTGTACACTTGCTGCGGCAGAGATTTTGTAAAAGAATTCAATCCAGCATGTCCAGAAGGAAAAATACAACTCAGCAGCCTATACCTTTAGATCAGAAGTTGTTACCAAAGTGCTACTGTTTAAAATCCAAAGTTGAACAGGGAGGCATTTCTATGCTGAAACTGAAGTTGATTTTCCCAAAGCTGGGAAATAATGTCTGGCTGGTAACTATTTGCTATATTTAGCTGATAGTTATATAATATGGGATGTTGTTTGGGAAAAGGGGTATTTCTCAGAGTTCAGGAAAATAGGTAATTGTGAAAAAGGAGTAATTTTCTGAGAAGTGTATATAACTATTATTGTAGATAGGTGTACTGTTATAATGTATTGTCTCTCCTGTTATATATTTTCTTTTATGTTAATAAATAGTCTTTATTAATTGATCAGAACGTGACTTTATCAGTCCTCCCTGGTTTGCATATCTTTTCTCACATTATACAAAATTAAAAGTATACACCACGAAGAAGTGGTGTTCCAAGTTCTGGGATACCCTCACATTTAACATCAGCAGGGTTTTTAACAATGGTTATGTGTGCGTTCGTAAGTCAAAGCATACTTTATTATTTTATTTGAATTAGTTTAAGTATATAATAACTCTAACTGAGGAAACCTATCTGATTTGTTATTTTACGATCACACCACATAAACAGTGTGTGTCACAAAATTGGCAAGTACATCCTTTTCCAAAAATAGAACCCATTATGGTCAAACAAGGAGAACTAATAAAGGGAAGCCTTTGGACCCCTCGTCACCCGATTGTAACAATACTATGCACCAATAATCTTGGCATTTAAAAGACAATGCCCATGATTCCCTGATGCACATTACAGTTTGAAAATCCAAGCTGACGTGATGTTGAAGTATTGTATTTTGATTATGCCATCTTTCTGATAAGAAATTAAACGAGGACTTCAGCTGCCCTTTCATGTAGACTTAAAAGGTTCATGAATACCTTTTGAAGAGTTGGTTCTCCCTCTATCCTGACATTTATCTCTCCAGCAACATCATTAAACCAAATATTCTGTTTGTTTAACTCATTGCTGTCTGTGAGATATTACCTTGAGTAAATTTGTTACCACTTTGCCTACACTGCAATGTGTGAAAAAACGCTTTGGGATGTATTAAAGAAATGCAAGTTCCTATTTCTTTACTGTGTCCAAAAACAGATTTTTTCCCCTATTACTTTGTTTATTCCTGTAAATTGGACATTTCCCTTAACAATTATGTTTGATACTCATATAGTTCTCTCAACTGAGTTAAAAGTTTGAGACTTAGCGACATATAATAAATCCCAAAAATTAATCACTATTATTTAACTCAAACCTGAACACTGTGTAACAGAGATTGATTGAAGATTAATACAACCTCTTTTTCACTTGCGTTTTGTATTAATGAAGATTTCTGTTTTTCCTTGTTCTAGTTCAAAGTGAATGGAGAATGGTGGACTTGGATAGACTATGACCGCTTTCAGCACCTCATCAAAGATTATGAAGAGAACAATGGCACCAAGATAATCTGTGCGAAAGATTACATGGCAAAGACACCAACCTGGGCACTCTTTGGAGCTAAGCAGAGGGGTTTTGATCCTGTCGATACTCGCTTCCTAAGGAAAAAAAGGAAGGACATCTCTGGTTGTTAAGACTATTCAATTGGACTTGGGAACGTTGCCACAGAAGTTCAAACAAGATTGTGCACAGTTCATATGGTTCACAGAGCAGCTGTGTATTAGTGTTGGAATGGATTTGAGTGTAAACTGAAGAATTTACCAAAACACGCACAAGCAGAATAGGACATGCATTGCAGTCAACTTAAAGAGCTGTCAACTTACAAAAATACATGACAATGTTGTCAGCATAATTGTCAAAAATCAGGCATATCCAATCTATGGCCTGTGGGCCACAATCCCACTGCCTTAAGCATATGTATCTGGTCTGCAAAGCCAGTTTCCAGACTATGGCAACGTTCAGTGAAGGAATTAACTGAGAACTGCTCCTCCAATCACAGGCTGTTTCTCTCCTGTGTTTGCTGTTGATTGGTTCACCACTGAGCCTATTAGCAGCAAATGTGGGGGACTGAACAGTCTCTGATTGGAGGAGTAGAAGGTGAAGGAAGATATCTTCATAGCATGGCTGTCTCTGCCTTTGGCTGTGTTCTCCCTCTCTCTCTCCCTGTGCTGGTCCTTAAAAGAGCACATGAGTGAAGATGGAGCAGGCGGGGAAGGCTTTAGGGATCAGCAGTCGCAGCAATCGTGCCTGTCTGGGCGACTGGAGTTTTAGATATGGCAGGATAAAGAAGCTTGTCTCTTTACAGTGCATCAATTAATTCTTTGCTGGTTAAGATGTCCAGACCTCCCGCGCACGTGTGTGTGTGTGTGTGTATGTGTGCACGTGCATGCGTGTGCACAGGTCCACATGCCTGTATGTATATGACTGCAAGTTCCATGTTACTTGCATCTAATCTTATAGCAATGCTCTAGTCCCTATCTCTTCCCTGGTGACCAGGACTAGGGGCCTAGTGTGTCTCTATTTCTTAATCAAAAAGATTAATTCTGCTGCTTGACACTTGTTATGTTAATTTTTATTGGTTAGTTTTTAAAATGATCAATTTATTGCCTTGACATTGAAATTCTTTTTTGAAATTTATGTTTATTGTATAACCAAATGTTATCTTGCTGAAATTTTCTCACCAGTCCCTTGACTGAGGACAGAAGTGAAATGTGACACACCCATGCAAAAAAGTTGGACAAGCCTGGTCTATGGCATGTTTCTGTTATTGTTGACACTTTATCTTCTTTTATTCAGCTTTCCCGTCAAATTATCTTCATCTGAGTTAGTGGGCTATCCCTGTTTGCTTATTTCTTTACAGCAATCTCCAGTGCAGCTCTGGCAATAAATACACTCGGCTGAGTGCCTAGTTCGAGTCTTTACGTCGCTCGTCGACGTTTTTGTCAACCTCTAGTGAAACCCCAGTCAGGGCTCACTTGATCTTGATTGAGGTACGTGTATTGGAGTCACCGCTAAGATGTTATAGCTTAGGAACGTGAGTTGGGTTCACAGCTAAGGTGTTATAGCTTTTATAGGTCTTTTATTGTCATCCCAGATGTCTATGGGCCTACTGGTGAGCCATTTTGTTGGTCCTTTGTGCTCGGGTTGCTCTCTCGCGTGAGGGGTGGAAATTTAGGGGACATTTATGCCGAATTAGGGGGACCCAATTGAGTGACACTTTGATTTCGCCAATTAGCCTATAATGGCACGTTTTTGGAGATGTGGGAGGAAACCGGAGTGCCTGGGGAAAACCCACGCAGCACAGGGAGAATGTGCAA
Organism: Sphyrna mokarran; assembly: GCA_024679065.1. NCBI lineage: Eukaryota > Metazoa > Chordata > Chondrichthyes > Carcharhiniformes > Carcharhinidae > Sphyrna > Sphyrna mokarran. The sequence continues at coordinate 31,169,618 of JAGIQG010000022.1, read as the reverse complement.
ACTCCCGCAGACATTGACCGTGGCCGGTAATCCGCCCTAAGTCTCTGTAGCTGCCCAGCCAACGGTGCTAATCACCGGGCTGATGTGCTGCCCAAATGTCAGTCCATGTCAGCCCGCACTAACGGCAGTGAAGTACTGGACAACTCTCGGATCAACACCCAAGAGCCATCCACGTACCACCCCCACCGAGTGCATGCCCCTTGTCATAGACAAGGCGGACTGTGGCACCTGTAGGAGGAATAGGTGCCATTATTTACACGTAACATTTATTTACATTTATTTACATTTATTTACATTTATCCCGTAACACACTGTACAACGCACACGCACAAACAGCCCGACAAACACCAAAGAGTCCGCCATATTAATATATGGGCTCCGTTGAGGGCATTGTGCCGTGATCTCTGACAAGTGGCCAGCTTGTCCTCCGGTTTTGATCGTCTCTCACCTGTCGTTGAAGATCCCCAGTATCTCCAACGTGAGTGACAGGGTAAGCCTTGAAATTTGGGCGAATGAACGGAATCTCTTTATTCCCAGGAAGGCCATGAGGCTGTTATTCTTTTCCAACCACTTGCCCCTGGCGCCGACAACAAATCCAAAGTATTTGGGGTTCGGGCATCCCGTCAATTTTTCAATCTCTGGTCCCAGATGCTGGTATTTCTGGCACTTTTCCTGCACGCCTTCTCCAGACTGTCGTAGTTGTCCTCGAACCGGACTGTCACATCCACTACCGCTACTTGCTGATCCTTTTCCCTCTTGAAGACGATGTCAGGCTTCCAGAGGCTGCCGTCCTTGGCAATGAGCCTTGGCTCGAGGTAGGATGTCCAGCCATATTTTCCGACATACTTACGCAGTTGGTCCAAGATCTTATTGTGGCGTTTGATCCGGCAGTTTTTCACAAATGGGCAAAAGCCTGAAATATGACCAAGTGTTTCTAGACCTGCCTCACACCTTCGGCAGGTCTTTGTGGCAGAGGGGTTCCCTCTTGACAGGGTCACCCTCGTCGGGTATAGGTTACACCGAAGTAGCATGTTGTTTACCAGGCGATGGGATTTCAGCTGATATGCAGCCTTCATCCAACTGTTTGAGATCTTGTCATTGTGGTAGTAGTGAACTCCCACACCTTGTGATGTGAGCTGTCTCCATTTCTGGAATTCCCATTCCCTCCACCCAGCATATCTATTCAATGGCTTGCTGGGCCCTGCCTCCTCTGCCGCCAGTGTTGGCAATGCGGCTCTGATCATCGCTGTTTCGTCACTGCTGCCGTCTTCCGTTGTTGGCATGAAGTCTTCGGTTTCTCTCAGTGCCTTGAGAGATCTCAGATCTTCGATGTTTCTGCCAACGTTCTGCACGTAGAACTGGAACGAGGCGCGAATGACTTGATCTGTAGAGGCAGACAGTGCTTCCCACTTTCGGATCACCCCAGATGGTATCTGGATCTCGAGTTTGGGAATTCCCAGACCTCCATTCCGAGCCGGCGAATAGAGGATGCCATCTGTTGTATGAGGTGGAAGGTGCAGGAACTGTTTGACAGCATTGCGGATCAATTGGTCCAGTTTTACTAGCTTGTTTTGAGACGCTTCGGTTAGGATCAGGTGGTAGTACAGCCTCAGTATGACATGAACAGTGAGCAGCTCCACGCGTTGTCCTGGGCGAAGAGCTGCTGCCTGTAGACTGGAGATCCAAGTCTTCAGCCTGTCCTCCCTCCTTCAGCTCCTTCCTTTACACCAGCCCACGGGTCTATCCGGGCTCCCAGGTATTTCTCTGTCTCTCCTGGGGGGATGCATGCATTGTCCTCCTTCTGAATCCTCCAGTTCTTGCATTGGTTGTAAATGAAGGTCTTCCTCTTACAGGTGAAGTGGAAACCCTTGGTCTTACTGGTGTTGACAGTAAGGCCAGTCATCTCGCAAAAAGACTGGAGGATCTTCAGGTTTCGTGCCATCCCAGTGTGCGAGTCGCTGAGCAGGGCAATGTCATCTGCAAACGCAAGGGCCGAGCAGTTGACTCTTGCTCCATCTAGCGTCATGCTGACACCAGACTTAGCCGCTTCAAGACTGCATAGCAGCGGATCCAAAGCAATATTGAATAGTACCGGTGAGAGCGGGTCTCCTTGCTTGACACCCCTCTCGATCATTATTGGGGTGGTTTTAGACTTCTCGCCTTCCACCACCGTTGTGTTGCCAGTGTAGAGGTTCTGGATGAGCTCCACAAAGGCTTTTGGTAGCTTGACTCTCTGTAGTGCTTTTATGAGTAGTTTGTGACCAACCGAGTCGAACGCTTTCGCCAAATCAACAAAGACAACTGCGAGGTCCTTGTGGTTTTTCTTGGCTCCCTTCATGATGTTCTGCAACACTGCGATATTTTGGTTGCATCCGGGAGTAGCTGCCAAAAACCCTTTCTGTCTCGGGTTTATGTCGACTGTCTCACTCAGCCTTTTCGCCATGATCTTTGTGAATAGGCGCAGCAGCAATGGACCGATGGTAATTGGTCGCCTGTTGTCAATGTTTTTCAGGCGTTCCCTGTCCTCACATTTGGGGATCAGGACCGTTCGGCTCTGTTTCATACAGTTTGGGATCGTCTTTGAAGCCAGCCACAAGGAGAAGAGGCGAGGTATGCGGGTTTCATAGGCCTCATGGATACTCCGGATGTCGTCCAATTTCTGACCATCCGGTCCAGGCGCGCTATCCTCATTAACCCCTTTGATGGCCTGGGTAACCTCCTCTTCGGTGATCGGCTTCATTAACTCACCGTTGTCGGTTTTCCCATTGTATGCTGGGAACTTATTGATATTTGCTCTATTGTTCTGGCTGGAGAGTTTCTCCCGAAAGCTTGCCTCCAGTTCCTCAATTGTAAGTGGACATTTCATTTGTGTAGGCGCGCCCATGATCTGTCGGGCAAGCTGACGCCTATTGTTCTTATAGAGCAGCTGTGTCGCTCTAAAGACGGATTTCTCCTTTGCCCATCGTTTCTTTGCTCCACTATTAACCGCATGCCGAGGCCTTTGGTTAACTTTCTGATGTGCCTTCTCTTTAGGCCCAGACTTCCTTTGCCCTTTTGTCACACCGCCCATCAGAAGGTCGGTGATGCTCTCAATTATACCCACTGCCAGGGCTTGATTGTCGGGGTCGTTCCTCGCAGTTAATAGCCTCTCGGCTTGTCTGAGGTGTTCCTCCACTTCCCTATGCTTAGGGACGTGAACCTTGGGCTGACTGATGGAACTCACCTGCGGTACTGGATCTCCGACATCGACCTCCTCAGGCTCCTGCTCTTGTTCGGAGTCTGGGTTCTCAGCAACAACTGGGAGTGCGTTGTTCGCTGTTTTGCGCGCATTTGCCAGCAACCTGCGCTTGTCAGAGATTTGTTTGGCTGTTTTGGTTGTTAGGATACTCCCAATCTCTTTATTGATATAACGCGTACCAGCAAATCTCTTTTCAAGCTCCTCCAGGAGCGATTCCTCCTCCTCGGACCATACGCTTTTACTTCTACCACGTTTAGCTGAGGGCTTAGGCAGTGCCTTTTCCACACGTTTTTCATTGCGGAGGACCAGGTGACGGTGTCGCTCATGCTGGCTGAGTCCACTCTCTGTGCTGAAGGCCAATTCACATGCACTGCACTTATACTGTCCCACCGCCAGAGGCTTCTCGCCCTGACATTTTGGGTAGTGGCAGGCAATCGAGTGGAACTCACCGGGCTTACCGCATCGAGCACACTTGGTCACGATGTTTTTGGTCCTGTGCACTTTCTTAAAATGCTCTCTGAAAGCCCCAACCGTGGAGAGCATGGAATTGCAGGGCTTGCAATACAACGCATCAGTAGGATAATGGATCACCACTTCCTTAACCTCTGAGCGGTCTTCCGTAAGTGTTATTATAATTGTCTCGATGAAGGTGCCTTCCTCCTGAGCACCTCCATCGCTTGCGGTATTTCTGATGTTACCATTGTCTCCCAAGCCCTCATTCAGGGCTAAATATGCCTTGTTGTAGAAGGTACAGGAGATTATCTCTACTTCCTCGGTTGGATGGGCCGTCCAGACCGGCTCCTCTACAACAGGTGTTTCGTCATCACATATTGGAGTGACTGGGTCCTCAGGCCTGGGACCCGAGTCTACCCTCCAATAGTGCCCAGTAATTTGTCTCTGTCTCAAGACCAGCTCTTCCGTTTGGGTCGAGCGACTGATCTTTTCCCCCTAAACGCTAACTCTTTAGAGTTAGATTAGCTGTGTAACCTAGCCTATTTTGCAAGCTTTTTGCACAGAGGAGCGCTTACAGACGTCGTCTGTTGGGGTGATTGTTTCTTCGGTCCGCAATCCACCGGAAACTACCTGCCTCCTGGCAGCCATTCATTTTTTTTTTGGTTTTTTCGGCCGATCCATCTGCAGCCTCATCTGGATCACCCATTGGCTTGGTTTTGTTTCCCTCAAGCAGTCGCTGAAACTTGTCGTTTTTTAGAGCCCTTGATCCAAAGCGATCAAGGTTAGCGCAGGCGGGCAACATGAGGGCAGCACGCAACGTCTGTGATGGGCAAGAGCCGCAAATTCGTCGACAGGCCAGTAACTATGCCTGATCACATCCCCAGTGGGAGTGGCACCGGGCAAATTGAAGCGGTCAATAGTTACATCACCCCCCCCTAAACCTGATTGTTGGAAGGATCATAATGGCAGGGGGCAGGACTGGATTTTCCCCCTTTAACAATGTGAGGCAAAGCTGAGGGCATTGAACACATTTCTCATGTTTGACCTGTCACAGAGCTGTTTTGGAAGCTGGAAAGAATACACAGCACGGACAGCCCATTAATTGACTTGTAAACTTTGCTGTCAGAAATTTTATCCTCAACAGTCAGCGACAGTTAATAATGACATCAAGTTGTTGTCTATTGCCTTAACATGACCTGTTCCTTTATTTCCTGGTTAAAATTTAAGCGTTTTACAATTATGATTGTAATAATTTGTGTACAGAGTGTGATAATAAATGTTGTTACTCTAATTTCTATACTTTATAAAGTTGCTAATGGCAGTAATTCATCAATCAAATGGTAGTTATAGAAACATCCAGCAAAAAAAAGAGGGTTCAATTTGTCTGTGTTGGCACTTTGTAGGGGCAATTAATCTCATTCCCCTGCTCTTTCCACATAGCAACTGCAAATCTTTTTAATTTCACATGTTCATCCTATTCCCCTGTTGAATCTGGTGCTTAGCTAATTGTCAAGCAGTGATAATGATCTATAAACTTGTACCTGGCTACCATATACAGTGCATTGAGGCCATTGGAGACATTCTGAAAGCACTGCAGGATGTGAGCTGCATACACCTCTTCTGTATTTTAGTTAAGTTTATGGCTGTATTTTAGATTTTTTTTTTGTTGCTGATTGTATTTAGGAGAAACTCCTGTATGGAATTTTTTGTTTTCTGCCCAAATTCATCAGACAAATAACTATTTCACAGAACAGTCCCAAAATTGCACCCGCTTTTGCAAAAAATTCCATTTTCACATCAGTATTGCTACCTGGTATGACATTTAGTTTTGTTATTTGAATTTAGTACCTCTTGCATCGTTGCGATGCAATAACCTGTAATATTTTGCAAGTGCTCTGGAAGGCCCATTGCAAATACGGGAGATAGGAAATAAAGCAAAAGTGCTGAAATACAAAGCATTTGTAAGGAGAAAAGAGAGATTAACGTTCCAGGATTGGACCTTCTAACCCATATCAATATGGAAATTTAAACAGCAGCCTACAGCGTAAGCACCTCATCCCCAGAAAACGTTTAAAAGCTCCTGCATTCTCTGCGATGTTTTTGGTTTTGTGTTAGCAGATCAGTTCTATTCCAGACATTTCTTTCATTCTAATCCCTTAAAATTATACGGTTCACATCATAACTATAACATTATTTTGTTTATTTTGAGTGAGCTATATGTTTATATTTTTGAACAGCACGTGCAAGCAACATCATTGAGGAAAGTGTCTGAGAGGAGGCATACTAAGCCTGCAGTGTGAGTGACTGAAAAATCAATCATGATTGAAGCTTATTAACATTTGACCCTGAGTTAATGTAATTAAGCATCATTACTAAATTCAGCGTATCTCTTGTAATTGAGTTTAATTCCTCACAGCCAGAGCACCCAAAAATATCACTAACACTCATTTCGTGTGAGTGAGTGAGTTCTTGAGGTGTTTCAAGGACCACTGTTCAGAGCACCTGTAAAATAAAATAGGAAAAATGTTAAATTATCTTGTTTGGAATGCAACATGCGATCTATTTTTTCCATAACAATCTAAAATGGATTGACGATGGTGTTTCAGCTGTAATTTATTTTTGTTTCTTCAATACTACGTGATTGTACTAAGAACCGAATTGAGATATAAAACTTATATATATTTCGGGGATTAAGCTAAAAGACCTTAGAATTAACTCCATTAAGCAAAGTCTTGAAGAGATTGTATAAGCACCGTAGGACTTAAAGTAGTCTGGTTCAATTTCCTGCTTTGAATCATCAGTTGTTTAGCTATCATAAAACCAAAATAGTCTTGGTGTGTGTGAGCTGATGCAAATTGTATGGTAAATAGAATTATTACTTACACAGCTATTTAAAGCTTAATCTGTAAAATATTTCAATGAAGTGCAGCCTGCTCATTAAATAGTATGTCCAAATTGCAGTGGAATTGACACAATGTTAACACTTCTTTCCCCCTTAAAACTGATGGAAGGCAGTGGAATTGGACTTCCATAGCTGAGCGCTGGGTTCAATTCTATGACTAACAAATTAAAAGTTTTCACTGTTTGTTTGCAATGAGTATCCTATAGTATTCCATTTTGGAGCAACTCTTAGTCTCTCTGGATCCACATCCCAGTAACTTCCTCTAACTTGTCAGCAACTGATAAGAAATTATAAATCTCACTTGAAACTATAGGATGGTAGTAGTGGAAAATAGAAAGTACCACTGCTGTCCAGTAAAAGTTGTGGCATTACTGTACCTTTAGAAGATTTTTTAAAAAAAATTATGCTCACGGCCTTGCCTGATGTTGTTGTTGCCCAGCTATCTACAAGGAGTCCTTTTATTGCTCCTTCAGTAGCTTTTAAGTGGGGATTGTTTATTTTTACCTAGTTTTATGACCCTACGTTGTCAGGAGGAAGAATGTTTGCAGGTTAGATAATAGGAACTCTCTCATTTTCAGTTCTGAGCTGCAGATTTTAGTTTTGAAAGGAGCGGACATCAGACTGAGAGCGGTGTCTCTCTCGCTCTTTGTCCTCCAGTTTTGGGAAATTCTGCTGGTTAGCTGAAAGCCTTCCTGGAGTAGGAAATCTGCTGTTGGTGGCTTGACCAGAGAATCTCCTGGGTCTCTGGGAAGCTGTTGTGACTTCAAACTGTTCTGATGGTAACAACAGAACTGCAGTATTCATCCAAAGGACTCAGTTTCAGTGTCATGTGAGCATTAGTCTTTGCTGTGTTAAACCTGTGAAAAAGTTTTTGTCTAAAAGAAGTTTTGGTTTGATTTGGAATATCTTAGATATATTTGTTAAGGGTTATACATTATTGTGATTGTTTTGTTTGTAATTGATAAAGGTTTGGCTAATTTTCTTCCATACATGTTAATTATATTCTTAAATAAATTTTGATTGATAAGAGCTCCCTTGTGGGTCATTTGAATCATACCTAAGGTGAACCACATCATGTTTATTCTAGCCAAATTAATGGTATAAAGCTTATGATTCAGATGGGCTTCATAAAACACAGTGAAGTTTCTGACCTAAACCATAACAAATTTATGCTTCCAAGTTTCTGATTGAATTAAATTGAACTGGTTTTGCTCTGTGTCTTCCTAATGCCTTTTTACTTTTAGTGTGAAATAACTCTAGTGTATCAGTCAGCATTTCTTCCTAAATTTTACACTGTAATTTCATTATTGCTTAGTGTTGTAAAGTTAGTGTTTGTGAAATTATAAAAAAAACTCATAAAATTGCATGGTTTGTTAAAAATGTTTTTTGTTTCTGTACTGAAGAGATGCAGATGCATCCAGTACACAGACTAAAACATTGTATCAGAGGTAATAATAGCAGGATTGCCTTGGTTACAGGCTTCAGGCATTTGAATCAGAACATGTTTTTGAAGTTTGTCCAATCAGTTTAAACTAGGTATTTGAAAACCAACAGCCTATCAGATTTGAATTTGATGTTTTGATAACCTGGAAACCAGTCTTATTGTGGGAAATTTAATATGTCGCCAGGGGTATAATGGCCACTACTCTCAGCTCCAGAGAGCCAGATAGCCACAGCCTCTGTCTGCCAGCAACTGCCACAGATCACAGCTTAAGAGAGAGAGGGAGACAGAGCCAGCAACTGTCTTTGCCAGCATAACAGCCACTTTATGTCTTAAAAGAAAGCCCCATATCGATAGTGAAGACAGAAGAAGTGAGCAAAGAATTCAGATGATTCCACAAGATAAAACCTGGTTGTATTTTGAGAATTTCTATTTATATTGTTTTTAAATGGGAATTGTATTTATCTAAACAATGTTCCATTAGAATAGTGTTTTATTCGGTTTGTTAATAATTTAGTTAACTTGTTCAGTTAGTTAGATAAATAAAGCAATACTTGTTGCTTTTACAGAGTCTCAGGTAGTTATTTTGATTTAAACACTATAAGTTGCTGAAGTGCAGATACTATCCTTTCTTAGATTATGAAGGGAGGTACTTTGGTTGTGTGTTAGCGAGGAGATCAACGTCCCCCTTAGTTACATTTTGTGATGATCAGGACTATTTTGTTTGTTTCCTTTTCTTCCCCACTAATTTTAGTTAATTCAGCATTAAGATGTTTCTTCAGTTCAAATTCCAGTTTTGCCAGCGCCCACAGCTAAGATCTCCAATGTCCTTTTCCTTAGCTGATTCTAGTGTATTTGATGTCCATTTCCAACATTCCTATCTTTATTTGAATCCCATGACATGTAACAAATTACTTGAAAGAATAGTCCAATCGAGCAGTCCCAAAACACCATCAATTACCCATTGCTACAAGCATCTCCTAAGTATGATTTAGTGCTGTGATCAGTCAAAATGTTGTGCAAACAGACTTCTATACGCAGTCTGGGATGAAGCTTCACTATTGTCAAAGAGAGGCTATCTTTAAGCTGAGCCATTAGACTGCCTGCTCAGGTGGCATTATTTGAACAAATCCCAAAGGTTTTTCCAGGTATGTTGCTTAACATTGCTCCCTCAACTAACACTACTAAAATTATCTCGTCCATTGATTCATTTGCAGGTTGTGGAATCTCAATCGCATGTGTAAATTAGCCTCTGCATTTGGGGAGCAACAGTAACTATATCCTTCAAAAATTACTGGTTTCAAAGCACTTGGATCCTGAAACACATATAAGACATGATGCAACTGCAAATTATTTTTATACTCAATTCTCCCATCATGTTTTCCAATTCTATCCTTCAATGCCTCTTTGGGCACTATATTCCATAAGTGTAATGTACTCAAACTTTCTATTTTCTAATTTTGTAGAGTTTTTTTTTAGAGTTTCTGATAATTTTGAGCATCTTATGTGGTTCAATTATTTATACGTTCAGGAGCCCTGAGTAATGCCTTCAATGAAGCTCATATTCTCCAGAATTAACAAATTCAATTTCTTCAAGGCCTACTGATTGCCAGATTTACGCATCTAAGAATCAATTTCATTTGATTTAATTACGTTTTTAAAATATATTGCTGTTATGAGGACCTGCTGATATTCCTGCAACTTTATGCAGTTAATGCTAAGCCAAAAATACATTTCACGTTCTACTTCCTGTGAGCAACATTCTAATGTTCTCATTGGTTTTCATTTGTACTTTACAAACTCATCTTTTATATATGAAAGTTGCTTCTCTGCATGATCAATCTTTCTTCAGCAAAGTATAATTTCTCTGCATTCTCCTTCAAGCTCACGTTCTATAATTGCACTTGTGCTGATTTATTTCTGAGACTCATCATGTACCTTTGTGAGATATTTATCTGCTCTTGCCATTCCATGTCCTTATTTTTTAGCTGTACATACATATCTGTGAACAATAATATTTTCCCAGGTTTTCTTCCAAATTGTCGAAACATTTTCTTCAGCTCTGTAGTTTCTTCTTTGTACCTCTTCATTTCCTCCTGGAATATTATCCATTCCTGAGTCATCTCTGCCAAGTCTTTCTTCAGTTCTTTTTTTTGTTTAACTCATTCATGGGACATGGGCATTTAATGCCCATCCCTAGTTGCCCTTGGTGGTGGTGGTGACATCTAAGTGGCTTGTTAGGCCATTTCAAGGGGCCATTGAGTGTAAATCACATTGCTGAGACTCTGGAATGACATGTAGGCCAGACCAGGTAAGGACGGCACATTTCCTTCCCTAACACACATTAATGACCCAGACAGGTTTTTTTGACAATGGTTTCATGATCATCAGTAGATTCTTAATCCCAGATTTTTTAGAAATTCAAATTCCCCCAACTGCCTTGGTGAGGAGTCCCCAGAACATTGTAGTGGAAAATACCAGCTGACTTTAGGTAGCCATCTTTAAGGTTTTTGTGTACGTTCAAAATTAAAAAAAGCTTTTTTTTATAAAATCTCGAATATCACAACTACTTGTGTGACATTGCATCTCCTTTGAAATTGTACCATTTAGGTTTACACTCCCCTCATTCTTCCAATGAATGTGTATCACTTCTGCACTGAATCACATCTGCCTAGTTCGCTAGTCTTTGTGCTTATGGAGTATGTTGCTTCCAATTCATTGTTTGCTTCATTTTTGAGTTCTGCATCAGCTGCAAACATAGAAATAATTCCTTTCCACCCGAGTGCAGTTTATTAATGTATATGAAGAAGAGCTATAATCCTATTCCCTACACCAAGGGAATGCCATTGAATAATTAAAATATCCATCTACTCTATGCTTTCTGCCCCTTAGTTAATTTTGATTCCCTTATACATTCCCCATGGGCTTCGTATTGTTTCATAGGAAGACCTTGTTTTTTGCTGATCTCTAATTTCCTTTGAGAATGTGGTGGTGAGCTGCCTTGTTGGACTACTGCAGTCCATATGGTACAGGTTCATGAACGGTACTATTAGGAAGGAAGTTCAGGAAGATTCAGCAATTTGTTATGTTACATTTTGTCAAATCCCTTTTGCAAGTCCATATTCACAACATCAAGTGCACCTCTCAGTCCACAAGGGTGTAAGGGTCAGTCTGGGCTATAATGAACCCCATACTCAGCCTGTTAATATTCACTGAGCAAGCTCTAATGAAGAAATGGTTGCTTAAGTGTGAGGTAGTGGAAGGCAGAAGACTGCAGAAAATGAAACATTCAATGTCATCATTCGTATGAGTGCACTGAAATCGTTTTCAGTAAGGGAGAAAATTTGGTGAGAAAAAGATTGTGGGCTCAAGTTGTGTGTTTGGAACTTGAAAGGCATTTAATTAGGATGGAGGGAGGTGGGTGAGTGCCTGACTGCTCTCCACCTCCACTCCGTGTCTGAGATGGGAAGGCCCTTGGATGATGTTCCTGCCCTGCTGTCAATTGAGGCCCGTAAGTGGATAATATAATGACTTCTGAAGAATCTCATTCCCCCTCCCCACCACTTTCCTTCCACCATTTCCTTCCTCGCACCCAATCACTGGTGTTAACACAGCAGAGCAGCCTCTGTCTAACAAATAAAATAAAGCATGTTGCTTGTCTTGTTGAGTGGGGTGGGCTGAGGGTGTGGTGGGGGGGGGTGATATGGGGTGAGAATGTGGTCGGAGGGATGGGATGGGTGGGATGCCTGCTAAGAGTCAAACTTCATGCTGCTGGTGCTGTTGTTCCTCCCCTTACGCACCACCGCCCCCTCCCCAGTTCATCCTAACTAGCCTGGGTCACTCCAAAGATCGAAGACAGCAGCCATCATCTCACCAATGACATTGCTGTGCAAAATAGCTGCTGGCTTCTGACTGACTGGCATCACTTAGCAAAGAGCACATCCATCCTCAGGACTCTGATACTAGGGAAAGGCCAACAACTCACAATTTGCCTTATTGACTTGTGAGTCAGCAGGCCTTAAGAGGCAACATAAGTCTCTCATCTGCTGCCTAGCTGTGGCACAGTGGCTAACACTGCTGCCTCTCAGAACCAGGGAGCTGGGTTCACTGTCAGCCTTGGGTCACTGTCAATGAGGAATTTGTACATTCTCTGTGTCTGCATGTGTTTCCTCTGGGTTGCTCCAGTTTTCTCTCTCAGTCCAAACATGTGCAGGTTAAGTGGATTTTTTTGGCTATGCCAAATTCCCCTTTAGTGTCAGAGGGGTTAGCAGGATAAATACATGAGATAAGCGATAGGGCCTAGGTGGGATTGTTAGCAGTATATGTTCGATGGGTCAAATGACCTCTTTCTGCACTGTAGGGATTCTATGATGACTTGTGTCACCTCCAGAACATTCTGCCCTATATGTGGGAAAATATCATAGGCAGAAGATACACACAAGTCTAATAAAGTATATCATAAAGAAACTGTTTTGGTTAGGTTGCAAAATGCTGTTTAAAATTTAAGTATTGCAGAGTATATCTCAATTGCTTGTGGTAATAATAATTAGTCCCACTTTGGAGATATCTGTCACTTAATAACTGCAGCTCTCACCAGTTATGCTGTCATCTCCTACTGGGGTTACTCATCACATGATTTCAGTTCATTTTGGTGCATCACAAGCTGGTAGGCCAATTTGCTTACAGCCTCATTATCCAGGAGTGATCCTTGTTTCTAATCAAGTGATCAAGTTTGGGGTTTTATGATTAAGTGAGAGGAAAGAGATCATTGTCCTTAGTGACCTTGACAAAGGAGATGCTAGAGTGTCCTGCCATCTTTTGAGGAAATGCAGACAACATTCTCAGAATTGCCACTGAGGATATTTTAGTAATTTTACAAATTTTTTGGAACAGGTGCTGTAATTATTTTTGCTGGCACCTACCTTCTGTCTTCTGCATAGCAAGGGCTGTAAAGGATGTATGAAAACGATAAATAAAATGTAACCTGAGATGCAATTTTATGTTATAATCAGCTAAGTGATAAATCATGTGGAGTACTATTTTTAAACAATGTGTATTTTTTTTACAGTGTCTTGCCTGCCAGATAATAAATATGTTGTTCATTTTAATTTAGTCCAGTTACACACTGGGTCCCCACAGGCTAGACAGAGAAATGGAGAGATGGCCAGGGAAAACAGACATTAAATAAACAATCTATTGAACAATTTTTGTACCTTTGTAGTTTTCAGCAGCAAAATATGAAAACAAATATTTGTTATCCTGCCATATTTATTCAAAGCATTGCTATTTATGAGGGGGACACGGTGAGGGGAGATGGATCATTCAAAACATTCACCATTTTGTGCAAGAAAACTTGATGTAGTCTGTTTCATAATTCCTGTCTGAATGGATGCAATTTGTTATTCCTAGAATCTTACAGTGCAGAAGGAGGCCATTTGGCTCATAGAGCCTGTACTGTCCACAATCCCAACCAGGCCCTATCCCCATAACTCCATACATTTTCCTCAGCCAATCCCCCTGACACTAGGGTCAATTTAGCATGGCCAGTCCACTTAATCCACAGATCTTTGGATTGTAGGAGGAAACCCATGCAAACATGGGGAGAATGTGCAGATTCTACACAGACATTCACCCGACGCTGGAAATTGAAGTTGGGTCCCTGGTGCAGTGAGGCAGCAGTGCTAATCACTGTGTCACTGTGCCACCCCCCCCCCCCCCCCCCCCCCCCCCCCCCCCCAAAAGTGAAGAAAGTATTTATTGTGACTTTCATTTCTTTTGTGCCAAAATACTTTTAAATCAATAAAGTACTTTTAAGATCTGGTCGTTGTTGCACTGAGTGAGATAAATGACTATTTTGTCTGATTTGTTGGTGTTGTTTAAAGGATGTGTATTGTCCAGCTCACTGGGAGAATTCAATTTGTTTTAATAGTGCTGTGGGGTATCTCACATCCATGTGAACAGGCAGACAGAGCTTTAGTGTCATGCCTCATGTAAAAGACAGCACATGTGGCTGTGCAGCATCCTCAATGCTCCACTGAAGTGTCGGCCTGGAAAATTGCATTCAATTTTCTGCAGCTGGGCTCAGATCGATGATCTCCAACCTCAGATCAAGAGCTAGACTGGGCCATGGACTGACAATGTTGACTGGAGTTTGTAAGTTTTGAACTCCTTACCACATTTCCAAACATCTGAGAAATATTGTCATATTCAGCGCATGGGGCGGCGAAAAAAAATGTTCCTCTCTTCAGTCAAGCAAGTGATGCAAATGGCACTATCAATCCTAATGCCAATATACATTAAGATGTAGTAAACCATTTTCTGAATCAGATTTGCATATAGATAGCATTTTTTCATAAATTACCTTCAATAACAAACATGCATTCACATTTTCTCATGTGCCTAGCTACTTCTATCAGCGCCTCTGTAAGGTCACTTCCCTCTCTATATTTTCCTTTAGCCCCTGGATTACTAACAATAATGCATCATGTTTTGATAATGGGAGTAATGCTGTTGCAGTGTGAAATGAAGAGTTGGGGTGACCCTGTGCTTACACAAAAAGGAATGATAATGCAGTGGCAAGCAGGCACTGATGGAGGGGCCTGAGGCTCAGATCCAACAGACATGAAATTTAATTTAATCTTTCACTATAAAATCTGGACCCAATTTCATCTCCCACAAACATGGACATTTTATTATAGGCACAGTAGTTAGCACTGCTGCCTCACAGTTCCAGGGACCTGGATTCAATTCCTGGTGCTTGCACCTTCTCCCTCTGTCTGCATGGGCTGCCTCCGGGTATTCTGGTTTCCATCCACAGTCCATAGATTTGTAGGTTAGGTTGACTGGTCATGCTAGTGTCTGGGGATGCATAGTTAGAAGGACTAATGCGGTAAATATGTGGGGTTGTGGGGATAGGGTCTTTGTGGGATTGTGGTCAGTGCAGGCTCGATGGGCTGAATGGTGGCCTCCTGCACTGTAGGGATTCACTATAACTGTGAAACTTCATTCAATAGGCAATGCTGCAGCAGCCATACTTATTTTTTAAAAAGTGTGTTGGTGCTTTAAAGGCAGCAGGGGCTATTGGCCCTTCTACTCTGGACTCTGAGTCATCCGAGCTCATCATTCACAACATATGAATCTTTTCATTGGACCAATGAGAAAAGACAATATATGCTGGTACAATTTTAAAGACAATGCAGGAACAGAGAGAGATCAAGGAGTAAAGACACACTAATCTTCCAAGGTGGCAGGAGAGTTAATAAAGTTGCTTTAAATCAAGAAAAAAAAATGAGATTCTCGAACTTGTAGAAGGAGGCACAGAGTACCAAAGCAAGAAAGTTGTAATAAACAAGTTATGAATCACTGGTTAGTCCTCAGCCTAAGTATTGTGTCTAATTCTGGACACCACCCTTTGGAGTGGATGGAAAATCCTTGGAGAAAATCTTCAGTTAAGACTCACAAGGGTTGTGTAGGAATGAAAGACTTCTGGCGTATTTTGTTGTACAATTCTGTGAGGACAGGCTGTCACTAACTAGGCCAGCATTTATTGCCCATATTGGCTTTGAGAAGGTGCTGGTAAGTCATCTTCTCGAACTGTTGCAGTCTGTCTTGTGTAGTACACCCACAGTGCTGTTACAGATGAATTAATTGGATTTTGACCCAGTAATACTGAAGGGATAGTGATATAGTTCCTATCAGGATGAGTGTGTGCCTTAGATGGGCACTTGCAGGTGGTGGTGTTCCCATGCATTTTCTGCCCTTGTCCTTCTAGGTGATAGAGGTTGCAGTTTTGGAAGGCACTTCAGGAGATGCCTTGGTGAGTTGCTGAGGTGCATCTTGCATATTGGACACACTGATGCCATTGTGAATTGGTGTTGGATGGAGTGCCAATCAGGTGGGCTGCTTTGTCACAGGCAGTTTGAGCTTCGAGTATTGTTGGAGCTGCATTTATCCAGATGTGTAGAGAGTATTCTGTCACACTCCTGACTTGTGCTTTGTAGATGGTGGACAGACTTTGGGGTGTCAGGATGTGAGTCACTCACCACAGAACTTTCAGCCTCTGATGAAGAGTCATCCAGACTTGAAACGTTGGCTCTATTCTCACTCCACAGATGCTGTCAGACCTGCTGAGATTTTCTGGTATTTTCTGTTTTTGTTTCAGATTCCAGAAACTGCAGTAGTTTGCATTTATCTGACTGGAACTTGATGTTACAGTATTTATATGACTGAGTCCAGTTCAGTTTCTGATTTTGATAGTGAGGATTCAGCAATGGTAATGCTATTGAATGCCAAGAGATGGTTGGTGCTTGTTGGAGATGGTCATTGCCTGCACTTGTGTGGCAGGAATCTAACAAAGTCTGAATGTTCTCCTGGTTTTGCTGTGCATGGACCAATTATTTCAGATCTGAGAAATTGCAAATGATGTTGAACATTGCGCAATGATCAATGAACATCCTCACTCCTGACCTTTTGATGGAGGGAAAATCATTGATGAAGCAGCTAATGACATGTGAGCCTAGGACACTATCTTATGGAACTCATGGGACTAAGATAGTCACAGCCATTTTCCTTTGTGCTGAGTATGACCCCAACCAGTGGAGAATTTACCCTTTAATTATTATTGGTTCCATTTTTGCTCTGCTGCCATGATGTTAAGGTTCAATGGGGGATGATCACTTTCACCAAAGATTATCATTTTTTTTATTAATTCATGGATATGAACATCACCAGATAGACTTTACTCCCTGCTCCTAATTGCCCTTAAGAAGATGGTGATGAACTGCCTTCAATTAATAGAAGAAGAGACTTGTCCTTTTCAGCTTTTAGCCAGAATAGAATTCTGTGGACAGCATTAGCTTTTAATCATCGACAGCATTAGTCAGCAAATATGTGAACCAGAAACGAGTTGTAGATGGTACTCAGTCCAGAGATGTGCAGGTTAGGTTGATTTGGTCATGTTAAATTGACCCTATCGTCAGGAAATTAGCAAGATAAATATGTAGAGTTATGGGAATAGGGCCTGGGTGGAATTGTTGGTGCAGACTTGATGGGCTGTAGGGATTCAATGATTCTAACCTGCCAAAGAAGCAAATCCGCTTGTTTCCCAACTGGAACCCATGGATGAACAGGAATGCCTGTATAACAAAGCCAGATACGATCTAAGGAGATCCATCAAAGATGTCAAAGGACCAAGCTGGAGTCCCAGGCTAGCCAGACAGACTCCTGCTGATTATGGCAAGGTCTGCAAGAGATAACAGCTACAAGATGAAGGCATGTAAAATTGCCAGCACCAATGGCCCCCTCCCCAATGAGCTCAATGCATTCTATGCCTATTTTGAGCATGGGGTCAGCAAGAGCACATCCTCCATTCTGGAAATCTTCAATGAACCTATATTTGAGATCACCATCGCAGATGTCAGAATCTGCAGAGCTTCTTGAAAGTCAATCCATGGAAAGTGAGTGGGGTATCTGCACGAACACTCAGATCCTGTGTGGACCAGCTGACGGAGGCATCTGCAGACATTCAACATCTCTTTACACTAATCTGAAATCCCTATCTGCTTCAAAAAGATGACCATCATCCCGGTATCAAAGAAAAACCAGGCAATATGCTTAATTAATGTCGGCTCTGTTGTCCACTGTCATGAAATGCTTCAAAAGGTTAGTCATGACGTCAATCAATTCTGACTTCCCAGATTGCCTGGATCCACTACAGTTTGCCTGTTGCCGTAACAGTTCCACAGCAATGCCATCTTCCTGGCCCTGCACACAACTCTAGAACATCTAAATAACAAAGAGACCTACAGCAGACTCTTATTTATCGACTACAGCTCAGCCTTCAACATCATTATTTCTACAAAACCCTTCTCCAAACTCTGTGGCCTGGGGCTTGGCTCCTCCCTCTGTGGCTGGATTCTGAACTTTGTCACCAAACAGCACAAGTTTTCAGTCCTGTTGCCAGAATGTTGTCAGGGTCCATGGCCTTTTCAGTCCCAAGTACCATCAGTACCTTGATATCACATGGAGTGAATCAAATTGGCTGAATATATTGGTATCTGTAATGAGGACTTTCAGAGGAGGAGGCTGAGATGCATCATTACCCAGCACTTCTGGATTAAAATTGCTGCAACTGCTTCATCCATGTCTTTTGCACTGATGTGTAGGGCTCACCATCGTTGAGGATGGGAATATTTGTAGAACCATCTCCTTCAGTGAGTTGTTTAACTATCCACAGCAATATTAGAGAAATTAGAGGTGTTTTTTTTCTGGAGATGTTAAAAGAAGATTTGTTAGAAAGGTTAAAAAATAATTCAGAGTATTCCTAGCTTAAATAAAAGTAAATAATTTCATATGGGAAAAAAGCTGGTAATGAAAGGAAACAAACTTAAGGTAATTTGCTTTGGAAACAGAGGGAAGATGAAGAAATATTTTTTTCTCTCAGCAAGTTGTGACCTAGAATTGTCAGAGAGCAGATCAGAAACTCCAAGGTACGTTGCAAAGTTATCATTAGAATGAGCATAACATGTTTCACTCCAGGTATTATTTGACTGATCCACTTGGAAGCTTTTATTAAAGCAAACTTTATTTAACAACACAGCTAAAATATAACAAAGTATTAGCATAACTTTTACCAACACTTAAACATGACAAGGTATAGTCTAGCTATCTTTCTCCTTAGTTCCAACAGAATAGATTAGAATTCCTAGAGAACCAGAAGATGGCCATTTGGCCCATCAAGTGTGCACCGACAACAGACCCTATCCCCAAAATCTCACGTATTTATCCTGCTAATTCCACCTATAATAAGGGGCAAATTTGCATGGCTGATTAACCTAACCTGCTCATCTTTGAACAAATTAAGCAATGTAAGCAATATCCTCACAGACGTAAACTCTCTCCTTAGAATCAGTTAGCAAATACAGACTTATATGAATGCTACACCTCCAAATTGTTAAAACTTCTGGACAGATACAGAAAAATGCCTCTCTTCTGACTGCCATACAGCAGCTTCTAGAGAAAGAACTAACTTCAAACAGCAGAACTTTAGAGAAAGAGATTTTTTTTTTGGCTGGTGCCAGTCTACAACCTTTAGCAAGAAAGGGTTACTTCTCTCTACAGCTCACAAGCAGCAACTGACTTGATTTCTTGGTGTAAGCCTAATCAAACTCTACTCTGAAAAATCCTGGGGGAAAATACTAAACTAACAGGGTCTTTCAAAAGGAAGTTGATATATACCACAAAAGATAAAATTGCAGAACTGTGAAGAAGAAGTGACAAGAGATTGGTGGGGAAGAAAGAGTTGGACTAATTAGATAGCTCTTTTAAATAATGGCATAGGCATGACGGGCAAAATGACCTCCAGCTGTGATACTACAGCTGGAGTATCATCTCTTCATCATTTGCCTGTGCTCCCTAATATACTCCTGTATGTATTCAGCACCTAACATCCACCACTGTATAGGTCTCCCTTTTGCTGCACATTTTAACTTGTCCCGATTTGATTCATACTTCCCCTGCTCAACTTATTGTCCAAATGCATTACTTCACATTCTCAGTGTTGAAATTAACTGTCTGTCCATTTCATTTTCAATCTCCTCTTTACCATCTCTAGGACACAAATAATTGCCTGGTAGAAAATGATAAAGAGCTTCAATAGAGAGGCTGGGGAGGATTGAATGGAGAAAAGCAGAAACCTCAACACATTTCAAAACTACATTGAGTTCCACTTGAAGAAAGAATTTCTTTACGTCTACACTATCCTGTCATTCTAGATAAACCAATACTGCCATGTATTGTATGATAAATTAGGCTCATGTTAAAAGATTATTTTAAATCGTGGTGTTACATTTGCCAGCCTCCAATCTGCAGGACCTGCTCCAGAGTCTATAACATTTTGAAAGATGATTACCAATGCATCCAGTGTTTCCAGGGCTATTTCCTTTCATATTTTTGGATATAGATTAGCAGGCCCTTTGCTATGATTTGTGATTTGTCCGTCTTTAACCCCATTCATTTCCCCAACACCATTTTCTTATTAATACTTATTTCCTCCAATTCAGTTCCGCACTCTCACTAAAACATTGGTTCCCTAACATTTCCAGAAGGTTTTTTGTGCTCTCTTTTGTAAAGACAGAACCAAAGTCTGTGTTCAGTTCTCCTGCCAGTTCTTTGCTCCCTTTATAATTTCCCTGGAGAGATGAAGAGAGGCAGAATAACTGAGAGATAGGGATGAGAGTAATGCGGAGAATAACAGTGAGATATTGAGGTGGGTAAACAGCCACAGCTATTGTCTCATGTTGCCCTTGTCACCATTTACCTTCAATCAGCATCCTCTTCTTGTCAACCCTTCCACCAATATGCCGATTATCTCATAGCCAATTTTTTCAGTCATGGGACATCACTGCAGAAGTTCTTCCTCCTACCATAAGTCAGATGTTCGCTGATGATTATACTATGGTTCAGCACCATTCACAACTCCTCAGATATGGAAAATGTGCAGAAATACTGAGCAGGTCAGGCAGTGTCTGTGTAGAGAGAAGCAGATTCTGGGATTGGGGAGACTGAGAGACAGAAAGATAGTGAAACACACAAACTTATTGACAACAAACAGAGTAATGTACAGACATTACTCTGTACAGGATCACAAATAGACACACACATATAGAAACATACAAAGATAGAAAACACTCTTACAGAGTCACTCACAATGTAAAACAATTAAAATTGGAGATGCTCTCGGAGCCAGAATGGAAGGAAAACAGATATCAGAGGATGATGGAACAGGAGAAGCAGAGGAAGGCCTATAGGCCATGTGACACAGTGATTAGTACTCTCAGCACCAGTGGCCCGTGTTCAATTGCAATCTTGAGTGACTGTGTGTGTGGAGTCTGCATGTTCTTGCTGTACCTGCGTGGGTTTCCTTTGGATGCCCCAGTTTCCTCTCATACTCCAAAGATGTGCGGGGTAGCTGAGCTGGCCATGCTTAATTGCCCCTTAGTGTCCAAAGATGATTTGGCCATGGTAAATTGTGGGGTTACGAGGAATAGCTTTGGATCAGATGCTCTGTCAAAGAGTTGGTGAAGACTTGATGGGCTGAATGGCCTCTTTCTGCACCGTAGTGATTCTATGGTTCTATGGTTCTAAAGCCAACCTGGCAACAATATTTCAGCTCATTGTATTCATTTCTGTCTTGCGTATCCCCATTGACATTTTAAAATTTCCAACAAGAATTAATAGTTACGAAAATGAGACTCTATATTTGTAATAAAAAGGAAGAAAGATGTATATTTAGAAAGCACTCATCACAACCAATAGATGTCTCAAACTACTTTACTGCCAATGAAGTACTTTTGAAGCATTGTAAAGCAGGTACCATGGCAGCCAATTTGTGCATTACGAACTCCCACAGTTTGTGATAATGACCAGATATCTCTTGACTCAGAGGCAAGAGGGCTACTAACTGAGCTACAGCTGATATAGTTAGGTTTCAGTTCGAGGGAGTAATATCATATTGTTATACTTAGACTTGAAATAGTAAGTTATAACTTTCTGGGATGCATTTATCATGCAAGAACACAATGGGAATGTCACACCATTCATTGTATGTCAATGGTGATGCAGATAGGGATGTGCAATTTTGGCAAAGCTAAAAGTGAAGTAGAGCAACTTACACAGCAGCTTTTGGATATTCATATTTGAAAGTACCTTTATCCTTCACCCGAAATTTCTGTACCACATGAGCTTAAATAATGGTTGATGCCTTAAGCCTCATCATTATTTTAACCCAGCCCATTATTTGGCCCAATGATATGTACTTTACCGGTATGCTGTGTGTTTGTCCTTTGCAGTGTGAATGCTTTAGTTTTATTAGAGACTGAAACAAGCAATTATTTGGGTGAAGTGGGAGATTGAATCAGGCATGTGTGACTTCCAATATGTTGATGCAGAGGATCTTCTGAAGACCTGTAATGTATTTTATTCACTGACATTAAATCAGCTGCTGTTCTTTTTCTGTTTTTCAGTATTCCTGCTATGGGGACCTACCAGAATGTAAAAAGACAACTGACATTTTATCTCAAAATATGAAATATTGCTATCTATTCAAAGCGGTAAAAGGAAAGGTATATTATTCTATAGTCCCTACCCCTACAAATGAAACAAGGCAACGTTTTTCAAACTTGGCCTGAAATCACATGGTGATTATATTTCAAGCCCTATCCATGTTGAATAAACCACTGATTTATGATTGGGAGAATAACTAAATCTTTGCACATTGTGGATTTTGAAACTCAGTCTACTGGGGGGAGGCAGTTCAAAAAGAATTATTTTTAATGAGCCAAACTTAGGGTGCTTCCAAGCACCTCCTGGTAACTATTTACAGAACAACACACAGCTGAAAATCCCTTATTTAGCTGCCATAGAATCCTAGGTAAAGTACAGTGAGAGAGCTAATGAGGGTGATCAGTTTTTAAATAGATTTCAATCTATTAAAGAATCATAGAATCCTTACAATGCAGAAGGTGACCCATTCAGCCTGCACCAACAACAATCCCACTTAGGTCCTTTCCCAGTAACCCCACATAATTACCCTGCTGGTCCTCCTGACACAGAGGGGCAATATTAAATTGCCCATCAATGCATATTATGTCAAAGATGATTGCAAAAACTTTTCAAATTTGAAGGACAAAAATAATCCATTATATGTTTGCATTATTTGGCATTTCACTTCATGTTTCAACAGCAATATTTCAATAAAAAAAAGTGCTTCAGAAAGCAAAAAATTGTAAGGAAAATTTAGATTGCCCACTGGTACCATTCTACGAATTCACATTCCAGTGAATAGTGAGGGAAGCTTTATGCACGCTCTTTGCTTACGTTGGACAAGGTGCCCTCTAAGTGTCACTGCAGGAATCGTAACAAGCTTGAATGATTGAACCACTCTTGATTTAAGTCTGCTGTTAACAGATAACTTTAATCATTGCAGCTTTAGCCCCTGACCTCAGTGAAATAACTATTTTTGATAGCAGCAGATGTGCACGACAGCCTAAGTTTCAGAAGGCTAACTGATGCTCCATATTAACCATAATCAGAGCATGGGTGAGGTGAGTGTTGTAATCATGAACCGTCATTACCCACAAACCAGATTTGCAGCAAATTACCAACTTCTTTTGAGCTTTGCAGTTTCATTTAGGTTTACAATTTAAATGACACTTAATATATGGTATCTCTCCACATGATGCCCTGGATTTATGACAGAAATCTTCAAAATCAAATAATATAACTTTTGCACTATTATCCAGACTCTTCAGCAAGGACAGGTACTGGTAAACAACTTGATCGTTTGTTAAATTTATGTTTAAAAAGTTGTTAAATCATTCAGCATAGGAGTCTGGAGGTAATATTTCATCAGATATAAGAACTAAGAAAAATAATTATTGCTAGAATGAACGTGGGGTCTGACCTTAAAGTTACAAAAAAGGCTTGAGATATCAAGCAAGATTTTCCAGCCGCCCTTACCCCGGGGATGGAAAATCCCACCCAAGATCCACAGATCATGGCGGGTGTGACAGGAAAAGTAGGGCTTGATTATAAAATAAAGACGATTGAGTGGGATTTAATAGAAATTTGCCAAATTAAGTTAAGATGTTGCGAGGAGAAAAAGCGAAAGGATGTTTCCACTCATGGATATATCTGTTAATGGATAGGGATTAAGGGTTATCACTTTGAATAATGGTTCCCATTCTTTTATTTGCCACAGCACACCTTGATACAATAAAGATCTTGAGGCACATCTCTGATATTCTCCAACTGAGTTCTCTTCGAGCAAAAGCCTTTTATCTTGAAACTCTCACATTAAGGCATTATTTAATGCCATTTTCATTTGTTTAAGAAGTTTTTAATTGGAGTATTATCACAACTTGCATGCGAAATAAAATAGTTTTATTCAAAATATAAACAATTTAGAAGTGTTCTCTTAAAAGTGCTAGGATACACAGCATCCCTATTTACACATGGCAAGGTTTCACAAATATCAAGGTGATAATGACCATCAGTTAATCTGCTGTCTTGTTTAGGTGGTCAGGGATAAATGTTAGACATTATACAAAGGAAACTTCATTGTCCTTTCTGTGCCATTAGATCTTTTCCATCCATTGGAAAGGGTAGTTTTGGGCTCAAATTATAGTCTTCTCTCTAAGACAGCACCACTAGCTGTGCAGTGTTCCTTCAATTTGACATTACACATGTAATGAAAATTGCAAAAGTTTGGACACTAAGTACTCCCAGACTAGGATGTAAATATAGAAAAATACTGGAAAATCTCAGCAGGTCTGGCAGTATCTGTGGAGAGAGAATAGAGCCAATGTTTCAAGTCTGGATGACCCTTCAGCAAAAGATGTACATATGTACAATAGTCAATAGTATAATCACACCCGAGTTCTGAAATGTGGTATTAAATTACATTCTACCTGAACTTAATTGTTCCTGAGTCTATCTACGTGAATTGGCGTTTCAAGAAAGCAGCCCACCACCACCTTCTCAAAAGCATCCAAGGATGGGCAATTGATGCTGGCCAGTGAGTGACGCTCATCTTCCATGAATTAATTAAAAAAAAATTTATTTTAATTGGAATGTTATTTGGGAAAGGGAACTAAGTTGTCTCCCCTGCTTTCTGAAGGGTGTGAGAGCAATTGCAGCTGAGCAAAAACATCATCACAGGCTTGTAACAGGAGGAACTGTTCACAACAATAAATATTGGCTCAAACAATCCTAAACCCATGTGGAGTGAACTCTGAAAGATGTAGGGTGCCCACCATCGCCATGTATTAGAACACTGAGCCTTGTTTTGCTCTGTAATATACAATGAGAATCTAATCCTAGTGCCAGGGAATTTGATGCTAGGATGGAGTGGGAGAAAATCCCATTTGTATCCAGCATGAACAAGACAAAACTGAAGCTCCATAGGTCTCAGGAGGGGCACAAATCCTGAAGCTACACCAGTTGCTGAGAGATTTCAGCACACTTGCTCAGTTCTCGCTGGACACAGCGTCCAGGTTGAAAACCACCAACTTGGAGGTTGGATTTGAAATTCATGTTGGGTGGTGAAACAAAATGGGTGGTACCAATTGTTACATGTAGAACATAATATTCAGTTTCACTGCATTCAATGGGATAAAATAACAAGTGCTCCTTATAACAGATGATGGATCTGGTATCACTGATTTTGTCCTATTACCCAAGATGAATTTCTGTCCCATACAATCTTACAGCACAGAATGCTGCCTTTTGGTGCATTGTGCCTCTCTGTTCTTACACCAAGGCAACATGAACTGCTTTAATACAAGTGGTTAAATGGAATTGTAGAGATATTTGAGGAAGAGAAGTATAAAAAGACGTGGAAAAAGGGCAGGAAAATTAGATTATAGAAGACTACTCCATGTAAAATGCTTATAGAAGCAGACACACAACTGGCCAATCAACCAGCTTCGGTACTACAAATTGATTAGTTTTATGGTACAAAGCAGATGAAGTGATCATATCTGTGAATTTTCATTGTTGCACCATTTGTAAGGCAAGGTTAAATCAACAATGGTTCAGAACATTTCTTCCCAATGTGGATCCCAAAAATGAAGAAATGTTTTGGTGAAGTTTATCTAGTTAGTATTATCATCGAACTCAATTTTTGCTCAAATATTTGCACTGCTTAAACTCTGGGCAGGGCGACACTCGTATTTCAGGCTTTGACAAGGATTTAAAAAATGGATTCATTTTGTGTTTGATTTGGAATGTGAAATGGATTTTTGCAAGTTCAGAAGGGGAAGCCAGAGGCAGTAAGCATTTGCAGAAGGTTTATTAAAGCAAATGGTTTTATATAGTTACCTCGGACAACTGGGAAAAACAAGGAGTTGTCATTCCATCCCAAGGCTTCCAACAAAATTTACACCACAAGAAGATAGAGGCTTTTCAGATGAAGCCAGTTTTATGTTCTGGATTACTACTCAAGAGTGAAAATAGATACAAGAGAGGGTAGGTCAAAACACATAAAAGTAAATGTTACTTAGTCTTTTAAGGGAGTGACTGGTGTGACTAAACTCAAGAAATGATTATTAATGGTGGCCTTGATTGGGATAAGCTTTCTTTTGTGATGTTAGTGCACCTTTAAGAGACTCTTTAAAATTCCTGCTTGGGTGATGTCATTGTTGGGAAGGAGAAAAAAAACTGTGCAGGTCAGATGACAGGAATTCAGTTTCAGTTTGGGATTTGAAGTGTTAGCAGTACTAAGTTGAAAGTGAAGTCTCTGTCTGTCTCTAGGTCTTTTCTTTGAGAGCACAATCCCGCTTTTCTGAAAGGTAAAAATCTGCTGTTGTTGTGGGCTGGGCCAGAGTCTCTCTGGTGTTTTGGAAAACTATCTTGTCTTCAAACTGTTCAATGGCAAACAATTTTAACCCCCCAACCCCCACCACCCCCAATATTTCCTTGAATAAGGAATTCAGTTTACTCCCAAGTCTGGCATTTATATTCCAGCTCTAGTCTTTTTCCCATGGTGCTAGACATTCGCAAGGTGACTCACAAATCTCCATTGGCCCAAGTTTTATGCTTCCTGCAGCAGTTAGAACAAAGATTATCCCACAACAAACCCCCAGGTTCCAGACAGCTGACTGGCACTGGAACCTGGAATTGTGGGTTGCCAGCGGGAGGCCATGGTAATTGTTCCAGTGGTGCCAGCAGAGAGGGTGAGGAAGCTAATGAGCAGAGCCAAGAGGAGATGGAGGGAGGTTTGAATTAAAACTGGAATCAAAATCTGTTAAAGAGATTGAGAGGCACTTATGAACATGGGCGAGCCTTCAACCACACTTACATAAGCAAAGCTTACAGAACACATTTAAAGGAATTGTAAAAACTTTCTAAAACAGCATTGAACTGAAGACAGACCTCAAGGAAAATGCCTTCAGCTCATCATGTCAAAGAGGTCAGAGCTTCATTAGAATTGTGTCTCGCTGTCTGTGTGGAATTTGCACATTTTCTCCCCTTGTCTGTGTTAGTTTCCTCCGGGTGCTTCAGTTTCCTTCCATGCTCCAAAGATGTGTTGGTTTGGTGGATTGACCATGATAAATTGCTCCTTAGTGTCAAGTGACCAGCAGGATAAATACGCAAGGTTACGGGACAGGACCCGAGTGGGAATGCGGGTGGTGCAGACTTGATGGACTGAATGGCCACCTTCTGCACTGTAGGGATTCTATGATTTGGTGATTCATCACTAGGCCTCAGTATTACCTCGTTGTTGAATGTAGACTTCAGCTGGGAGAGCAATTTCCCTCAAAGACCAACTAATAAAAATCAGAACACACTTTTAAATCCTGATTTGGCATTGATGAGAAAGTCTGGGCCATTATTAAGTTATTTTAGAGTGGCCTAAATGTGTCTTTCAGTAAAGCTGTCTGAGGTGTCTTGTGAGCAGAAAATAGAATAGATGTTTTATCTCAATTTTTTCCAACATAAGAAGGAATAAATATGCATGATATTAAAATGTAACTTTCAAAAAAAATCATGTGAAAGGATGGTCCGCCGCACTATAGGGGTGCATGTTATTTAGGGGTTTAAACATGTCAGATTGTCATATTTCAGAATATACAGATTAGCTAATGAAACTGTAATTTATGGGCTCATTTTTCATCATTCATAAAAGCAGTTCAGATGTAATTTCACATTTGGTTGAAATTCACCACCAATGTAGGATTCAGACAATTTTATTGCAAAGAAAGCAATTTATGTTTAAAATGATGTGGCGAGATGCTGGGAAGTGTCTGAGATTAGAGTACATAATATTGCAACTGTATATTACAATGGCAGAAATATGTATATCTTAAATGGATACATATGTCCACAAAGAAAGCTTCATGAAGTGATCTATAATCGAGAAAAAATAGAGATGCAGGAAACTGGTGTCTGCATTTTGACTGACAACTAATCATACAGTGCTTCCAGCACATTGCCTTATGATTGCTTCATTTTTTTCTATTTTGAACCCTTTCCTCCTTGTGTTTTCTGATTTATTTTCACTTGCACTTTCTGTTTTCAATTGATTCTCAGTTTTATAGATTTCACCATCCATTTATCTCCATTCTTCCACTTTATTCTTCTTCCCTTTTCTGTTGCGTACATAATTTCCTTCAAATTCTGCCTGATTTATTTATTCTTGTGTTCTTATTCACTCATTGCTAATAAAATTTGGTATATCTGAACTTGGCAGTGACAGCCCTATGATGTCAAGTTGCCCTGTGGAAGCCTGGTGGTGGAATTTAATACCTGGGTTTGTATCGCGTATTTAGTCACTGATTAATTTTCTTACCACAAGACTTGATTGTTTAGGGTGGCACAGTGGTTAGCACAGTTGCCTTGCGGCGCCAGACACCCAGATTTGATTCCCGGCTCGGATAACTATCTGTGCAGAGACTACACGTTCTCCCCGTGTCCACATGGGTTTCCTCTGAGTGATCTGGTTTCCCCTCCCAATCTGAAAGATGTGCTAGTTAGGAGCACTGGCCACCTGAAATTCTCCCTCAGTGTTCAGGCGCTGAAGTGTGAAGACTTGGGGATTTTCACAGTAACTTAATTGCAGCGTTAATGTAAGCCTACTTGTGACAATAATAAATAAACTTCACTGAAACTCTGTTCAAACATGTGTCTGCCGAATAAAAACCCTTTACTTTCACTGATTTGAAAGTCTGAAGTACTTTCCAAACATCCCAGCAGGAAGCGATATTTGGTAATAATGAAAGGCTGATCACAAGGCATCGTTATGCAAACCCAGAAAGCATTCATGTTGGGGAGAGAATCTAGATAAGTGTTTTACTCAAATTTATTGCCACATCTTTGGAATGCAAAACAATCTAGAAAGAAAAGAAAACAACCTTTGGATGTGGAGGGCAAATGTATGAATGCAATCTCAGCTGGGAGTTTTTGCTGGTTTTTTTTTCCCAAGTTGGTGCCAGAGCGAGGCAACTTCTTGCAAGCTGTGCCCAGCATACCTTCTAATTCTATCTCTTACTCTCGTTCAATGCTTCTAAAATTTCATTAACACTACAGTCTGCACTCTCACCTTTCCTTTTCTATGAGCGGTATGTTTTGTCTGTATAGCGTGCAAGAAACAATATTTTTCACTGTTAATATATGTGGCAATAATAAATCAAATCAAATCAAAGTCCTTTCATGATGTAAAGGAAAATACTCTGGCTGCTGGAAAATGAAAACAGGAACAACGCTGAACCAAAAAAAAATCAGACAACTTCTGCAGAGAAAATGATAATGTCAATGGTTCAGGTCAACTACCTTCTGTAAGAAAGGTCATCGGCCTGAAACATTAACCCTATTTCTTTCTCCACAGATTCAGGTCTGCTGGGTGCTTCCTCCAGCATTCTCTGTTCCTGTTAAGACCTTTTGCTCTCTGCAATCTCGTGTGAACCATTTGATCTTTCTCCTGTTTTTACACTGCCTAAGAAGCTCGAGCATAAATCTGACTGTTTTCTTGAGCTGACAGAAGGTGAGGGAGTTGCAGTACATAGCAGTACTGCAGCATCTGTCTTCTACTCCTTTGGGAGACATGCAGACATCTGCCCTGTCAGGCTGTGATGTGTATTTTACTTGGAGTTTTAACACACTTGCTTCTGATTTAGGACCTTTGGTTGCATAGCTAATAACTAAGGCTGCAAACATAAACCGGCAGCCCATGTGTCTGCTTCATTTAACTTATGTGCACCTATAAAGCTGAAAAAAAGGGCCCTTAACTTCCTGGTTCCCCAGTGTCACGTTTGGGGGCTACCCCAATGATCTGCTGCGAAAACCTTTGAGGACTTTCCCATATAAGTGTTCACCCGACAATTGCCCAAAAGTGCCAGTTGCCAGACACACAACTTTGAACAATTGCACTGGACTGGAAACCACCTGAAGAGGCGATTTGAATTGCTAACTTTGGATGGGCAGCCAGTTTTACCCTGATAATTACTATAAATAAGTTAGAAGGGAAAAAAGACCAATTCTAACTCCAGAGTAACTATTTAAACACTCCAATCCAATGCAACCTCACATAAAACCCATTCCCCCCACACACACACAATACGAGGGGACCCAACAAAGCACCACCAAATCCCTCCCCTAATCTACTACTACCCCTTCCCGGTCTCCCCTGCCTCCTCCTGATCTCCCTGTTGATCCCCCCCCCCATTCGCCGTGGTCTCTCTCCTCTCACGTGCTCATCAATTTCCCCCCTTCTGGCTTTTCCCCTCTCCCACCAGCCACTGCTGTGAAAAAGGGGAGTAATTTACCTTTCTGCACCCCATTACTCCACGTCAATGCAGTCTGGGCACATTTCGCTGCTCCTGTCACGGCAAGCCTGAGTGAGAGAGTTTGGGTGGGACATGAGCTTCGGAATCCCAGTGAAGGTAAGTTCGATCAGAGCAGCAATCTGACGGAGGTTGCTATTCTGTGAAAGTCTGTGGTTTTAAATGTCTGAGGAATCTTCATGTTGAGGCATTGGTAGATGCAAACCTTCCAAAATATGAGGGTTGCTGTCAGCTTTAGTTGAAGTTAACTCTCCATTACTGAGTTACATGCTTTAGTTTTGAAAGACTTGACTTGAACTCCATATCTGTCAAAAGCCCACCTAACAATTACGATATCTCAAAGTAACCAGTATAAAGGTAGTATAGGGATCAATTGAGTGTGCTGTAGCCACTGTCCGAATTATATTTTCCACTTGGATTGTGAGCAGGATGTTGTATGTCCAGAGGCATTTACGAATGACGTCTGGGAAAAACGTCTCCATTAGTAAAATATAAAGGAAAGTCCAATCTATAGACAGAAAGGCTCAAGTTAACTAACAACCTACCTGAATCTGCAGATCCTCTGAATTTCAAAGAAGCAATGCTCATTGAGAAATGTCACACCTTTTATAAAACATTAAGCCTTAACCCTGTTGCATTATTCGTTGCATTCTTTCATTTTTAAAGATTGTTTTTAATTGCCCCTAGTGTCCAAAAATGTGTAGGTTAGCTGGATTAACCATGGTAAATGCGCAGGGTTATGGGGATAGAGCAGAAAGGAGAGCTTGGGTGGATGCTCTTTCAGAGAGTCAGTGTAGACTCAGTGGGCCAGATGATCTTTTTCTGCACTGTAAGGATTCTATGGTTCATTTGTAATTATCTATCTTGTCTCTGTACTGGAAAATGGGGCAGGTTCTAAAATGGCTGGATGGTGAAGACCACCACCCCTCTTCCACCCCAGATCTTTCCATTTCTATTGCATTCTTTCTGTAAGTTTCTTCCCCATTTAGCTCAGAACTGTGGGACATTACGACACGGACTATATGGTCCATCAATTTTGTATTGGTATTTTTCTCTATGTGAGGAAGTTAGCCTAATCAAAATCTTCTACAATGTCCTGCAAATATTTAATTAATTTTAAAATAATTAATTCTACTCGTTGCTGATGATCTTATATTGTTTTGTTTTATCCTCTTTAATTATTTTTATGGATTTCTGAAATGTGAATTCCCTTGTTACCATATCACTGATCAATGGAAATAGGTGACTACTATTAACCTTATACCCTCAGAATCTTGGATTTCTATTAGGTAACTGGTGAAAAATGAATACTAATTTCTCAACCAAGGATTCCCGTCCCCAAACCCCTCCTCTCACCCCATACCCCATATGGTGGACAAGGCCCTCATCTGTGTCCGTCTATTTCATGAACTGCTCTCACTCATTCTCCTCCCTCCACACACCGTGATATTGTTCCCTCTATCCTCACAACCCACTCCACCAGTTTCTGAATTCAATGGATCATATTCTGCCATTTCCAACATCTCCAGCATGATGCCACCACCAAACCTTACTCCCCTGTCCCCTCCTTTCAGCATTCCACAGGGACTCTGTCATCCACTGCACCCTGGTCTCTCTACAATCACTTCTGATGACCCTTCCCTTTCTACAGCTCCTTTCCATGCAAGTGCAGGAGAGGGAAATCCTAACCTTTTATTTCCTTCCTTCTCATCATCTAATGCCTAAGCTCTCCTTACACACAAAGCAATTTAGTTGTGCATCTTTCAATTTGTACTGTTTTCAGTGCCACTGATGTGGTCCCTTTTACATTAGGGAGAACAAACACAAACTGGGTGCCTTAGGTTGTGGAACATCTCCATTCAATCTGTAAGCTTGACCCTGATCTTCCTGTCATTCATCGTTGTAATTCTCCACCTTGCTTCCACTTTGACCCCTCTGCCCTTGGCCTGCTCCAGTTCCAATGTAGGTCAAGGGACAGCAAATCACCTTTCAACTTGGCACCCCATAGCTGCCTTAAAATTTAAAGTTTATTTATTATTGTTATAAGTAGGTTTACATTAACACTGCCATGAAGTTACTGTGAAAAATCCCGAGTTGCCACACTCTAGCGCCTGTTCGGGTACACTGAGGGAGAATTTAGCATGGCCGATGCATCTAACCAGCACATCATTCAGACTGTGGGAGGAAAGCAGAGTGCTCAGAGGAAATGCACGAAGGCATAGGGAGGACCTGCAGACTGCACAGACAGTGACTCAAGTCGGGAATTGAAACCCTGTCCCTAGCACTGTGAGGCAGCATTGCTAAACACTCTGCCACCGTGCTGCCCAACATTGGACTCACACTGAGTTCAACAATTTTTAGATCAAAACCTCTTTCTTCTTGTTGCTGGCTTGGTCTTGTTTCCTTCTTTATTCCTTCATATTGCATTCAAATGACCACCATGTAGCCATTCACACTTCACCTGGACACACCTTTTATTTCTTTACCCATTGTCACTCTCTTTGCCTTTTGTACCATTAAATCTTTATCATTGAATTGCACATGCTATCTGCTGTATCATAGAGCTTCCCCTATGCTCTTTCCCACTTTTGTCCCTTTCACATGCTCAAAACCTATGTCAACTCTATCTTGCCTCAACCCTGACCTGAAATGTCAATTCTTTCTTTGGTGTCAGATTGCTGTCTGACCTGCTGAGTAGGTGAGGGATTTTCTGCTTTTATCCCTAACCTCTTCATTTTCACTTTATAGCTATGACCCTTCATGCCATGAAAATACTATTACCACCAGCGAGGACAGGAGTTGACCTTTCCCTCCCACTCCTTGATTGATTGTAACAGGGTTTATAATTTAACGGGATGAAGGTATTACCTCAAAGCCTTTACTTATCATTTATATGCACAGCATAAAGTGCACAGTCCAACAAGCATTTCTGTGTTTAAATACAAAAGGGTTTAGTTTATATTTGAACTAAAAGCACAGCTAGGTAAAGATATAAAAATGGTCCAAGCTTCACTACCCACGCAGGTACAGACATTAAAAATTTCTTTGGCTGAATTTAACACTCAAAGATAAAAGGCAAGTCAAAAAAAATAGGCTTTACAGTTTCAGTGCTTCACTGGTGTTCATGGTTGAAACAAGTTTTTTCCAGGTTAGTCTTGAAATTCCAATAAAGTTGAGCATGGTGTAAACTGCAATTTTTGGAGACAGTGGGTGGGATCATCCTGAAACTGTAAAATCCCGCTCGATGTCAATGGATCTTTTCATGCTCCGTCCCTTACGCACTCCAATTTCCGTGGCAGGTGGGATCGTAAAATTCCAGCCAGTCTCTTATTTTCAATGTAATGCAACTTTTCCAAAGGTCGATGGTATTGCACCAGAGATTCCTTTTGTTTGAAATTTCTATCTCTTTGATGGATTCCAAACTGTTACTGAGATTAAGGTCTTGGAATTGAAAAAGGGGAGAGAAAGATGATGTTATTGCCCTGTGAGATAACTGTTCTAGCTTTCAGCTAGAACAGTTCCAAACAACCAGGAGGTTGTAATTGAAAGACATTTCCAAATGGCTAGCTTGGTCGAATGACTTTTCTTCCCATAATTATTTCAGAAGGTAATTTCAGAAGCACATGTCTAGACAGAGCTTGATTATTGTGTTAAAGCCTAGGTGATTACTGTCTATGATATCCCATCAATCACTTCTGAATAGACCATTCTTCCCTGTGGTGATCTAGGAATAACATGTCAACACATCTTATAGCCATTGTCTCAGTAGTTTTTCTGTCTCTGTCTGAAAGGTAGCTTTATAGAAATGAAAATGTGAGGGCCAGTTCAGTTTCACTTCATCATTGAAGTGATTCTTGACATCAGCAGATATGAAATTCCATTACAATTTGCTGTGGAATCTCTCAATTGTAATCCACATTGAAAACTTCCAGAACTGACCAACTTGTAATACCAATGTCAGGTGACTTGTGGCCAGTCAATTAAATGAAAGATCAATGTTACATGTGCACACATCACGCTATGATGAAAATACACTACGCAATTTCACTCTCCTTATAATGGGGTGCCCAAATCTATTTATCATACTCCAACTGCAGGCTAAAGTCTTTCGCAAGTTCAATGTTACTTCCTTATCTTTTGAAAAAAAGGCAAAATCTGAGAAACAGAATCATAGAATCCCTATAGTTCAGAAGGAGGCTATTTGACCTTCAGAGCCTGCACCAACAACAATCCACCCATGTACTATCCCCATAATGTTATGTATTTACCCTAGCATAGCCAGTTAAACTAACCTGTACATCTTTGGTGTATGGCAGGAAACTGCAGCACCCAGAGGAATCCCATACAGAATGTGTAACCTCCACGCAGACTGTCACCCGAGGCCAGAGCTGAACTCAGGTCCCTGGTGCTGTGATGCTGCAGTGCCACTGTGAAAACTGAACAATTTTATTGATAGGGGCATTCTACAATTTCATATTTTATAGCAGTCAAGTTTTAGCCAAATGAGGTAATGAAATTGAGGCTGTGCCGAAAGAACCAAATACTGTTCATCTGGAGACAAATAAAACTAAAATGAGAAAATGCAAAATCATAAAGCACAGGTATAAACAAGATGACACATAATTTAGAAAATCTGGCCTTCAGCCTGACATTTCAGGATTGCTACTGACTATGAAAGGATTTGCCGACTAGAACAACATTGGACTAGGGATAAGGAGCTAGAATACATTGAGAACTGGACTCAGTTCATTAAATGGCTGGGGTTATTCATCAACGATGGAGTTCACCTTGTGCAAAGGTTCTCATTTATTTTTCTGCCAATTTGGAAAAAGTATTCAGGGTTTCTTTAAGCTGATAAGGTCAGAAAATAAAATATATATCCTATAGGAAAAAAGGCAGGATTTCAATCACAGAGTGTCTGAAGATATTGGAAATTTTAATTTGCCTCTACACTTGAACATGCTGTGAAGATTGAGGCAGTTTGTCACTCGTCTGCTGATGCTAATATATTAAATTTAATT
The DNA here is from genome assembly GCA_024679065.1 of Sphyrna mokarran. Lineage (NCBI taxonomy): Eukaryota > Metazoa > Chordata > Chondrichthyes > Carcharhiniformes > Carcharhinidae > Sphyrna > Sphyrna mokarran. Next base: position 31,134,226 of record JAGIQG010000022.1, on the reverse strand, counting down.
ATTAGTAATGAGCTACTGATGATCCAGGTGGAGGAACAACTTACAGATTCGGTGTTAAACTGCGGCAAGCTGTGGAATAACAGTACAATGGTGTTGCATTATAATAAGGCTCAATTTACAGAATTGAAAAGAGATGTAACAATGGTTAAGAGCCAGACGTGACTGAGTAAAGGTGACTGAAATGCACAAGGAAGGCATAAAAATCAACATCATTCTGGAAAATATGTTCTCGTTCTGGGAAACATAGACGTGTGAACAATAAGAGAAAGTTGCAACAACTTCATAGAAAGCTAATTTGGCAAGAGACCACGGAGAGAGGAGTTATAAATGGATCAGCAGCCCTTGAGATAGAGAAAGGCACATTCAGACAGTATTGACTGAAAGAAAAGACTATTAGGAATGCAAAAACCAATCTAGAGAAGAGCATAATAATGGGAAATATTGTTTGTATGTTTTGCAAAGTTCAGTTAGAGTGCAAATTATGAATTAGAAATAATTATAACTAAATGCATTGTAGGAGATTTGAATATTGACTGTATCTGTCCTTTAAACTGAAAGGCTGGAGCTGCCCTTTATTCAGTCATCTGGACTAAAACCCAAATAGGTTGTTCGTACGTCATAACAAAAAGGTTAAATTAAAAAGATTCAGCGCTGGGGCCAGGATTTATTTATCCTTAGGTACCGGATGAAAAGGCAGTGATCTTGTGGAACACTCTGGGTAAACATCTTAAGACCTTACTCAGATATGGGAGTGTGCTGGAGGATTGCAGAACATGAATGCAAGGTCTCCTTATTCATCAAGGTTTGAAAGTCAAATTCATGACACTATTGACCACTCAGTCAAGTCTCTGTAATGAAAAGATAAAGGACTGTATTATAAAAGATAGTATAAATAAGCATTCAGAACATTCGGGAATTCTAGAGGACACTTGATACTCATTTTTGAAAACAGACACTATTATTGATGAATCAAATTCAGGTTTTAAAATATTGTGGCCAGAATGGCATTTATGGAGATTGCTTGGATTTCCATAAGGTTTTTGAAAAGATGCTGAGTGAAATTGTGTACTGCAAGTGGGTGGATTCAAACGACACAAAATTGGCCAAACGACTAAAAGCAATGAGTGAGTTTTAGTGCAACCACTTTCTAGTTATTTTTTTATTTATCAGTGTCACAAGTAGGCTTACATTAACATTGCAATGAAGTTACTGTGAAAATCTCTTAGTCGCCAGACTCTGTTTGGGTACACTGAGAATTTAGCACGGCCAAATCAGCACATCTTTCAGACTGTGGGAGGAACCCAGGAGGAAACTCACACGGACATGGGAAGAATGTGCAGACTCTGCACAGACAGTGATCCAAGCCAAAATTGAACCTGGCGCTGTGAGGCAGCAGTGTCATTGTGGAGTGAGAAGTGCCAGGATTATAGTAATTAATGACATGGAGGAGGATATTGGCGGCACTGTAATTAAATTTGTGGGTGACACCAATTTGTGTGACTGAATTAAGATCTTGAAAGTAGGTAAAAAACTGCATATAGGTTTGGATTGATTGATGTACAAGGCAAGTGTTCTGTTATGCACTCAGCACATGAAATATAATGAGTGGGATTGGTTCACAATAGCTGGGAGGTAGGAAATATTGGGAGTGATCATCAACTGTTCTCTCAAATTACAAGTGACATGTCAGAAAACCACAGGCAGGATTTTGGGCTTTATTTCTCAGACTCTCCTTTATAAAACCAGGATCCTAATTATAGGTTTATTAAGGCTTTTATGGAATATCATTTAGAGTGCTGTGCCCAGTTTTAGTCCATCCACTTCAATTCATATTTCTGAAATAGGTGCAGTAAAGAACTGGCCTAACATCACTAAGTTGATAGCTGGGGTTCGGTTTCATTGGAAGGATGGAGATCTAATGGATGCTTGCACTAAATAATTAAGACTAAAGGTAAGGAGGGCAAAAAAAGCAGACTGAGAGGTAATTGGGCCAGTAAAACTAGAGACATCAAAGAGGATACAGGGACCGAGGTTGGATAATCAGTTTCTATTTTCACAAGGGTGATCAATTTGTGAAACAGGAGTCAGAAGGAGGTAGTGAAGGTGGATACAATAAGACTTTGAAGAGGAGCTGAATTCAGCTGGAATACTTATCTGATAATGCATCAAAGCAAAGACAAATTACATCAGTATTTCATGCACTGGGAACGAGATTATTTTGTTCATCACAATTTCTACTGCATTTTGATGCAAATAGCTTTGCGATTTAATTCTGTCCATTTTCAAAGAGACCAACACCAAGATGGTCAGATCCTGGCTGGAATTTTCTGGTCTTTCATGTCCTGTCACCACTGTAAGCAAGAATGGAAAATTGGCCTTTGTTTAAGATATTGCTTCTCTGTTGAGGTAGTACGATTACAACTTCAAAACCTTCTTTCAGGCTGAGATATTACAGCTGTCTCACCAGTTTACTTGTGTTCCATGTGTACAATTGCATCAATGTGTTTTTACACTCCTAACTTATGAATAAATGGGAGATCAATCAACATAGACCTCCACCCATTTTGCAAGGCAAATACTTACCTGGCACTTGTATCTTGCTCATTGGTAGGAGTGAATGCCACTAAAGAATGTTAATATGTTAACTGGGTGGAGTTGACAAGATCTGAATGGCTGTACATTCCTTAGGCTTTTGTACTGTAGTATAAGGGTTGGCAGATGTAGGGTTAATGAGGGACTGAATACAATAGCACCCACCCAGTCATATAAGAAGGCACATGGCCAAGGGGCAGTGTGGTGGTACAGTAGTTAGCACCATTGCCTCATAGTTCCAGGGATCCAGGTTCAATTCTGGCCTCAAGTGATTGTGTGAAGTTTGCACGGTTTCCTCCGGGTACTCCAGTTTTCTCCCATTGTCCAAAGGTGTGTGGGTTAGGTTGATTGCCATGCTAAAGTTCTATTAGTTAATGAAGCCTAATCTGTATTGTACATCTGAGGTATTTATCAGTGTAAGTGAGAAAAGTCATCCAAGTGCTTGACCGATATTACAACTTTTGTTCCACCAATTTCCCACATGACTCTGACCTGTGGTGCTTGGGAAGTTGCAGAATTTAACATCAACCATAACCTTCAAGAGAAGGGAGAATAAGAACATGTGGAAGATTATTCATGATTCTGCATGTAACAATTATAACATCATAATTGAAACATTGCAAACTTATGCATAGTATGTAGTTCTGTAACTAAATAAGGATAGTGGAATATATCATCACAGCAGAAAATGAAGGATATTTCAAAATGCATTAACCAAAGAATCCTGTCTTGAAGAGGAAGAATCTATTTTTAAGGAATTAATGCTACTAACCGGCTGTAATATTAATCACCATGACTACAATTACTCTGATATGGGAATATATTCTGAAGATAGAATAATTATTGAGATTTCAGTGACAGGGAAATCAGAGGATTTGAAGCATTGCAGGCTAATATAAAAATTCTCAATGAGAGTTTTATTACCTCTGAAACCCAAGCAGCTGTGTTCCATTAAATGTCTAATTAATCTGCAGCTTCTGTTTAGTTTGGTTACGAACCTGTCACCTCTGTTGCTGCCTGTTTGAGTGTTAGCATCTGGCTCTCCAGCAAGGGTGGGGCTAACCTAAGCAGACTAGGAAGTTTTGGGCTTGATTTTTCACTTACCTTGGGTGCTATAAAGGAATGCACGTTGGGGGAAAACAAAGCAGTACAATGGGAGCTCCATCAACGCAGCTCTCTATCCATTTTGCATGGTGAATACTTGTCTGACACTTGTACCTCACTCATTGGTAGAAGAAAATGCCACTGTACAATGTTAATATGTTAATGGGATGGAGTTGACAACATTTGAATGGCCGTACATTGCGTAGGCCTTTGTACAGTAGCGTAAGGATCTGGCAATGTAGGATTAATGAGAGACTGATTACAGTACCAGCAACACAGTGACGTAAGAAGGAACATGACCCAGAGACGACATGGTGGCACACTGACTGATAGTGTTGCCTCACGACTCCAGGGACCCGAGTTCAAGCCTGGCATCAGATGACCTCTGTATGGAGTTTGCATATGCTCCCTGTGTCTGCAAGGGTTTCCTCTGGCTGCTCCAGTTTCTTTCCATAATCCAAAGATGTGTGGATTAGGTTGATTGGCTGTGCTAAACTTCTATTAGTTAATGAAGGCATGCAGTTCACCTACAGAAGATTACAGAGACTTCTTTAAGACAAACCAATCTGTAATCCCATCTTACCACATGTGCCAGTAATGTAATCCTTCCTGTTCCTACTCTGTATTACTCTCCCACTGAATATGCAGACATAATTGGATGTAACTGTTTTTGCCAAGAATATAGTGAGGCTACATTGTGCTTGTGCTTCAAGCGAAACAGTAACTGTTAGGAGAAAGATGATTACTTATCCTCTGGTTTGTGCTAGGTGATCCTTGTTATGTTCTCTTACTCACTTGGGGTCACCCATTAAAAATAGCAGCCAGATTTCTGAACAGCTGGAGAATCCCATATGTTAGATGCTGCTAACACCAGCGAAAAGCCCTCCAGACTTCCTGCTGTTGTGGGCACTTATTCCCAATTTGGGAGAATCACGGTTGGGGTTTTGGAGATAAAAGTGGACCACTTGGTTGGAGGGCAAAATTCTTCCATTTTCAGGTTTTATGTTCTTGCCAGAATGAAAACTGGAGGGTTTTGATCTGATTTGATTTATTATTGTCACCCAACATTAGTATTCAGTGAAAAGCTTTGTTTCTGGTGTGCTGTACAGACAAAACATACTGTTCACAGAGAAGGAAAGGAGAGGGTGCAGAATGTAGTGTTACAGTCGTAGCTAGCGGGTAGAGAAAGATCAACTTAATAAGTAACTTAGTAAGTTCATTGAAAAGTCTGATGGTAGCAGAGAAGGAATTGTTCTTGAGTCGGTTGGTACGTGACCTCAGACTTTTGTATCTTTTTCCCAACAGAAGAAGGTGGAAAAGGGTATGTCTGGAGTGTGTGGGATTCTTGATAATACTAGCTGCCTCTCCAAGGTAGTGGGAAGCGTAGACAGAGTTAATGGATGGGAGGCTGTTTTGTGTGATGACCCTTTGTTCACAAATCTTTGAGGTTTCTTGTGGTTTTGGATAGAACAGGAGCCATACTAAGCTCTGATACAACCAGAAAAATGGTTTCTATTGTGCATTTGTGAAAGTTGGTGAGACTTGTAGCGGACATACCAAATTTGCTTAACCTCTTGAGAAAGTAGAAGCATTACTGGGCTTTGTTAACTATTGTGTCAGTGTGGAGGGACCAGGACAGATTGTTGGTGATCTGAACAACTAAAAACTTGAAGCTCTCGACCATTTCCACTTCATCCCTGTTGATGTGGATGGGGACATGACCCCCCCACTACATTTCTTGAAGTCAATGACTATCTCTTTCATTTTACTGACATTGAGGAAGAAATTATTTTTGTCACACCAGTTTATCATCAGATTCTCTATCTCATTCCTGTACTCTATCTCTCATTGTTTGAGATCCAACCTACTACGGTGGTGTTGTCAACAAAGTTGTAAATTGAGTTGGAGGGGAATTTGGCCACACAGTCAAAGGTGTCACAGATGTATAAGGAGTACAGTAAGGGGCTGAGGACACAGCCTTGCAGGTTACCATTGTTTAGGTGGGATTCAGCCAACTGACAATGCAAATGAATGCATCCTGTGATTCACGTCAACCAGCCCTGCAGTCAGGGATCAGGATGTCCTGATTTCAATGGTTACTGACAGGTCTCCCTCCCTCAAGCAAAAGAAGTGCCCTCCCTCCTGGCTGACCAGGGGAACATCCAGGGATTTGATGGGAGAGAGGGGTACTGAATGGGGGTCTGGGGGGGGGGAGGGGGAATGAGGTGGGATTAATTCAAATCATCATCATGCATGTACGCGTGTGTGTGTAGGGGTGAGGGGAGATGACTCGTTATTTGAGTGGTGGGGGAGATGCTGCACTTTGTTGAAGGGTTGGTGCTACTCCTCTGGTTTCTTGGGGTCCAGCACTCTAGGTCCATGACGGTCATTAGTGGAACTAAAGCCCACCCAGTGCATTTTCTGCTGGAGAAGAATGGGGAGGGGAGGGGTGAATAAACCCACTAATTTTATTGCTATTAGCAGCTTTGCATAATAATTGGGTTGCCTCATGCTTTGGCTGGACTTGATGGAGGCCAGTGGGCATGTTGGGTGAATCCTGATTGCGTTGACACCCATCAGCTGATATTCAGTTTTTATCCCATTCAGGGCCTGGGAGTTCCCACGGGACATCTGGGACGGCACGTGGTTAGCACTGCTGCCTCATAGCATCAGAGACCCGGATTCAAATCCCGGCTTGGGTGACTGTCTGGGTAGAGTTTGACGCTCTCCCCATGTCTGTATGAGTTTCTGCCAGGTGCTCTGGTTTCCTCCCACAGTTCAAAGATGTATGGGTTCAGCACATTGGCCATGCTAAATTGCCCCTTAATGTCAGGGGGACGAGATTGGGTAATTGCATGGGGTTATGGAAGTATGGTCTGGGTGGGATTGTGGTCAGTGCAGACTCAATGGGCCGAATGGCCTCCTTCTGCTTTGTAGGATTCAATGAATATTGGAGGTGTGCCACAAGATTTTTTTTATTGTATAAAAGTGTTCCAATGCAGATAAAAGTTTGGGAACCATTGCTGTAAACTCAAAACCTTCTCAAAATAACAAGTTAAAAAAAATCAAATCCAGTAATACTGGAATGATAAAAACACCACTTGTATTTTCAAATTGATTCTTAATTTTTAAGTGGAACGTATTTTCTTTTCTTCAATTGTTTCATTTGCTGTTTTACATATTTAAAAGGCAATCTGTTGTCCATTTGCATTTATTTGGAATGAGACACGAGTTAATTTTATAAATGGATGTTCATTAAATGAATTCTGCACAGCCTGCATCAGTAATAACACATTTCCTCTTGTTAAAGCTCATTATCTCTGTGTCTTGATGCAATCTTACACCTTGGTGTTTTAATACAGCCTAATCACACATAATAGCTAGACTTTTGGTCCAAGATGATTACAAGTGTTGTGCTATAATGAGGCCAAAATTGTGGCTTTGTAGACATTTATACGTGGAATATCAGCATCAATAAAGTCAAGAAATGACACATCTTGTCAGACTTTAGGACATTTCTTGTCAGACTTTAAAAATTGAAACTCTGCAAGCCCACAGTGAAGTGAAATATTGCAGTTGAAGGATCTTTACCTTAGGCTTGCTGCGTGTGAAAAATATGTTCAAGGAGTTTGGCCTATGTGCTGATTGACTGCCAAGTGTAGATTTATGCAAGCTAGCAGCATTCACTAAAGGAGAGTGCTTTCTCTTTTCCTTTGGGAAACCTATCAGTGGTACTGACTGGACAGTGCTCCTGCACTAGTTTCAGTGCTGCTTGGCAAAGAGATTGGGCCATTTGATTGTTTTGTAAATGCTCTCTTGCACAGTCTGTTTCATGCCGCTAGTGCTGGGAAAACAGGTCTGGGAAACATGGAATCTGCAGATTTTAAAGGGAACTGCTGAAAAATGTAATGCCCCTGACACTTGCAGGCATGAGGTTGAATATAGGGAAAAATCTTGCAGACTTCATCAATGCTCAAAAATTGAAGCAGCAAGTTTCATATTTTCAAGTGCTGTAGTAAGAGGATAAATAGTGGGTAAGTTCAGGAGCAAAGATAATTCATTGTGGAGATATAGATAAAGAGTCTCTGTGCAAATGGTGGCATTATGGTGTTGCCTTCAGATCCTGTCTTCAAGAATGGCAAAGTGGGCATTCTGTCCTGGGCATAATCTGAGGAGACTTGCTGTGACTGGCACACCACTACATCCTTTTGGCAGGCGATGGTATAACAATGCTGAGAAGGAGAGGGTGGATACACTGTACGTTCTCTCCAGTTCTGAGACTTTCCATGAATAGTGAAGAGACAGCACAATTTGCAGGATTTGCAATGCATGTTGAGCTAGTAGTACCACTTACCAGACAAGCTGTAAATGATGCAAAATGTAGCCTGTTAACCTGCTCCTTTTTCATTACTTGCTCAAGCCAACCCTTCATACAACCCTGCGGCTCTGTCACACAAACCCCTACAGAGGTCAATGTCACAATGCAAATTACAACAAAATCCTTGATATATTCCCATCTTCTGAGGCTTCATGTTAAACACATTATAGCAACCATTGACTGCATGCACTTTGACATGTAATGTTGGATTGAAATATCATGGTGTCCAATGGAAGAAGGGTCACTCACTATTCTGATGCAAAAGCGGATTCTGAGATATAGGCATAAAAAATAAATTGATTGTCAGTGGCATTCTTGCCAACAACTGGTTGTACCATCCGTGCAGATGGCAATATCTCCCCAAAGGACAGACTTAGACCAAACTGAAGCAGTTGTCCCGTGTAATTGGCAAAGTAGGCTTGGCAAGAATTGCAGAATTATCTGGCTTGCTTCCTTCAGTTTGCACCACTTTGACTGTACATCAGCAATGCTTTAAAACCTGTGGTGCTGCAAATTAGATAACTCTGTTAGTTGGGCAGGTATGCCACAATTTGCCACACCATTTTCAAACAAGGTGGGCAGCTTGTAGACTGGGTGCACCAACCCTATTGCTATGATGGTAGCATGACTCTGAGTCACTCTTTTGCCTTGCTGCTCTCTACACTACTGATGGCAGCCATTGTGCATCAGTCCGAACACAGCATGTGTTTCAGACTGCCTTCTTTTATTAAAGATACAGTCTCTATAAAAGGTAAGCTTGCAGCAAGGCACATACGTGGCACTGGATAAATCGACAGTCATTCAGCTATGTCAGGCACATTATCCAAGTGCCTTAACGTGTATACATTGATATGCTGTCCCCTCTCATGTTGGAGAAAATAACACACAAGTGTGACAGGCTCAAGGCCAGCCCGCATTCAGTCTGTCAGTGTTCTCAAAGCCCTCCTTCAATAGGATCATCAGCATCAATGCCAGAGAATGAGATGCATTCACAAAACTACTGAGGGTGTTAATAAGTGTTCAGAACACAACTGATGTTGAATACTTTTCCAAATCCTAGATTGGAACCTTGAAACATCTGCTCACAGCTGTATTTTGCCATTTAGTGCAATGTGATGAAAGGTATGAAAATGATTATTTGAAATAAAACAATGAAATAAATAACAATAAACTCAACCAGAAATTCACTTAACTAATTCAATGGCTAGACACAGTTTCCCGAAATTTCCCCTGTTCCAAATTTCCCTAACTTCAGAGCTAATTCTCCCCAAACAACAACTTATCAACTATTAAAATTATAGGCAAAATCCAGCAATTGTTATCACACCAGGCACTTGTATCTTCTGGGGTTGCCTCTGATGTAGGGCATAATAATTGATTGTTAAAGTAAGCTTTTCCACAGACATAGCTTGCTGGGAGTCCAAACAACTCTTTTCCTGCTGTGGACCGAGATCTCCCAACAGCTAACTTGCATGGGTTGAAATTGCTCCGGATATACAATTTTCCTTTTTTTTCCCCCTTATCTGAACTCATCTCCTCAGAAGTCAACTTAATCACCTGTAGAATATAATTGCAAATTCACACACTGTCTCCTCCTTTGAACATTTAACTCTTACTCCAGCACTTGATATATCATTGCTACCAACTTGCCTTAGGCAAACAGCTGTTTTACAGTGTTGCAAGGCTCATCAATGTATCAAAAGCCCTAGTTCCATTAACCTAGCCAAACTGTCTCTACCTTTAAGTTCCATTTGCAAATAGATTTTAACAACATATAACCAACATATAACCAGGGGAGGTGATGGCCTGATGGCATTATCACCAGACTATTAAACCAGAAACTCACCTAATGTTCTAGGGACCTGCGTTTGAATCCCACCATGGCAGATGGTGGAATTTGAAATTCATAATTTCATAAAATAAATCTGGAATTAAGAAGGGCTGTGAAATCATTGTTGGTTGTTGGAAAAATCTATCTGGTTCACTAATGCCTTTAGGGAAGGAAATCTACTATTCTTACCCATTCTGGCTTACACGTGACTCCAGAACCATAGCAATGTTGTTGACTCTAAATCACCCTCAAGCAATTAGGGATGGGTAATAAATGCTGGCTTGCCAGTGATGTCCATGTCCCATGAATGAATGAAAAAGAATCATTGTATCTCGTATTTTCATATTATCATAGCTTTTCCCTGACAATAAGTACTATCTTATGCACTCGCCCCTCATTCTCATCCTGACAGATGCTATGATCGAGAATCTGCAGATAGAGTTATAGAATTCCTGCTTTCCTTCCCACTCTCACATTGTCTCTTTCCTACCCATCCACTTGTGCTTTTATACTTATAAATCTTCCAGACCTGATGGTTGCTCAGCTTCCCAAGAGTAAAAGGAAGAGGAAGATTAACCCCAAGAAACTGAAGAGGAGACCCAGTGAGTTGCAGCCACCCGCTCAAATACTGGGACAGAATGAATTTTAGACGCCAGTGCTGAGTCTGAATCAGCACTGGATGTGTCACCAGGCACAAATGGATGGGCTACAGCCAAATTTTGGGGGAAATGACTGTTCATGTCAAAATACCTCCCCCCAGATCCCTCTAATGCAGGAGCCTCAGATGACAATCACAGAAATGTGTTGATATCTCAGTACACACCAAAATGCCTGCCTGGTCTGTCCAGCCATCTGCAGACACTGGCTACGAGCTTGGAGAAATTCAACATGGCAAAAGCTTGGAGTCTATCCTATCCATTGTGGAAGTGGTGGGCGACTCATAATATTGGCCTCGGAAGGACTACAGTCCAGATTCAACGGAATGATGCCGTAGCTTATAGGATTAGATTGCAAGGTCAGGTTACATAAACTTGATTTGTATTTCCTTGAGTTTAGGAGGCTAATGTATGACATAATGGAGGTATTTAAAATAAGAGTGGATACTGATAGGAAAATGGAACTTAAGTACAAATTAACCTTGACTCATTGATTGGTGGCACAGTCTCAAGGGGCAGAATGGCCTCTTCCTGTTCCAAAGATATGTGTTGTGTGGTTACAGCTTACCATGAAATCCACAAGGAAATGGTATCCCATAGAACTGGCAAAAGAAAATTATTACAGTCTTTGTGATTGCTACTCAATGTTTATCAACGGATCCAATTTTTTGTGATTTTTTTTAATGTTTATGTTACCCCAGTGTTTTTTTTAAAATATGCTTAAGTCATTCAGGGAATTCAAATTTTTAGGATGAGAGAATTCCAGATCCATAGATTATCACAGTGGGGAAGGAGAGGTTAAAATTAAACAGGAGTAATGTTTTGAGCTGACCTTCAAAGTGGGCCAGAGTGTATCACCTGTCCATTGTATATTCTGCCCAATTTTCATTCAGTTGTGTAGGTCAAAGGTTAATGCATGGAGATTGTGTGGTGGGCCTGAGTAAGATGCTCTTTCTGAGAATCAGTGCAGCCTTTATGAGCTGGGAGAAGCAGGATTTCCTTCAGGGATGAGTTTAATATGTCTTCACATAAATCAGATCTGTCTTGCCTGCCCACAATAGGAAGCCAGTTGCCCAATCACTTTCCTGAGCCTTCCTTGACAAGTCAATTGTGTCAATTAGGTCAGCATTGATTGGAGCCCTTCAAGCATTGAACTCATACCAATGCCAACATTAAACTGTCAACATCATAACTGGGAACATCATGGGGGTCCCCTGTGAGAATTCAAATGTTGGTCCCTTGCGTGCATTCGACTGCCCCAGCCCCTAATGCTTGGGATTGAGGGTGGGGGATGGGCAGGGGTTAGGTACCAGGTTGATGAATTTCATCAAGGTGGACTAACACTGTGGAAAAACTATGGTAAGTTTCCACCCTCAGTATATCTCACTTGGTTTTGTAGTAGTAAATGGCAATTTTGTCTTGTCAACATTGAAACAGCAAACTTAGCAATGCAAATCTGAAATCTTACCGAGCAGTCTACACCACAGAAAGGATGAAACAACTTATAGAAGTCCTGATGTGGAGATGCTGGTGTTGGACTGAGGTGGGCACAGTAAGAAGTCTCTCAACACCAGGTTAAAGTCCAAAAGGTATGAGCTTTTGAAGCCCTGCTCCTTCAGTAGGTGAATTCATGAAGGAACAGTGATCCAAAAGCTCAAACCTGTTGGACTTTAACCAGATGTTGTGAGACTTCTAACTTATGGAAAGGGAGGGAGTTCAGTCAGAAGACATGACTTTTCTTGAAGCCATTGACACAGGAAGAAATAAGGATAGACATTAAGTTTTACAGAGGGAATTTAAGGGGTTAGGCACTAGCAAGCATATGAATAAAAATCAACATGAATGATATAATATTTTATTTTCTATATATCAAGAAAATTCATCATTTTGTTTTATTCCTCAAAAGAATGTAAGATTCCAAAAGGTTACCGAAAATCTTAGTGTTAATTTTTATTTGTTTTTATATTAAATAAACATTGTGCGCAATGCAACTCGTTAATTCTAACTTGTAACATTTTCTTCTTTCATATTTATGATAATTTGTACAATACATACCTCACATAAGTAAGGAAAATACTGTGGACACTAAGATCTGAACCAAGAATAGAGACTGCTGGAAAAAACTAAGCAGGTCTGGCAGCATCTGTACAAATGGAACATTTCGAGTCTGTTTGGCTCTTCATCAGACTTAAAGAGAGGGAGAATGTGTTGGGGTATTGATGTATAGCTGTGAGAAACTGCAGCAAGGTGTGGGAGGGAGAGTTTTTGCAGTAAACGTATGGGATATTTTTAGAAAAAGGGTTTAAGATGGAGGTGAAATCTCAGTCTATGCAAAGATGTCTCGTTTCTATTGCTGGCACGCTTCCTCATATTACCTTGATATTAGTCGACAATACAAAATTGAATCTGCACATGGACAAGGAAAGTTGTAGGGAACACTGCTGTTATTCCTGTTGATCTGGATGCTGCAGAGCCACTTTGTGTAGTCAATGTTGTGCATCAGTGGGAAATTCTGCCAACTGGGAGAATTCATATCAGCTTTCATGTGACACGCTTCCTCTTGCATAGAATGCCTCTGTGGCCTTCCTGATGCATTAATGTTTGGCAAACTGTTTCTAATGTGGCCTAATCCCACCTGGAAGAATGTGGGGTGTAAAATGTCAAGACTTCACGGGTAGAAAGTGGGCCATCCTTCTCCTACTTTGACATCACAGGTTGGTATGAAGGAGGAGCCTTTGATGACCCTTTTTTAAATAGTAACCTTCTGAGATGCTTCTACTGGCTTGCTAAGTAGAAATGGTGCTCACAAAAAATCCTCTGGGGATGAGATCCTTAATGGAGAGCCTTTCCTCTCCTCCCTACTTCCTGAGTTTCTCCTCTCTGCCTTCTCTACTCCATGTCCTTCGTGTTGCAGACATAAATGGACATATGCAAGAAACTGGTTTTCTTCCCTGAAGCGAGCAAAATCCTATAGCTGCAATATTTCCACAAACATTGCATTATCAACCTGTCCAGTGGCCCTTCAAATTGCCCCAGAAAATGTTCTAACTTTCCTCATAACGTTTGTTGTTTCAGGAGTGATTAATGTACTCCCCATACCTGTGTTGACAAGATTTGGTATCCTGGCATTGCATCAGACCCTAGGGGATTTCTGGTATTCGTGATATCACCCATTCAAAATCTTCAACATTTAGCAGCAGTCAATGAGCCCTTGCGACCGTTGTGAGATCAACAGTGGTGCTGTAATATAGACCAGCAAAATGCTTTCGGAACAATTAAATAACTTTTAATCTCTTCTGAAGTAATGACACATTATGAACCAGAACTACTGACCATAGTAGTGGCGAATGCATCATCTACAAGTCTGGGGTCAGTACTATTTTAAGTGTAAAGAGAAGGCAAATGTAAACCAGCCTACTCTACCTCCAGGTCATTGACAGAAATGGTATAGTGTTGTACCATCACAGACAAAGAAGCTTTGGCAGCAATATGGGCATGTGGAAAGCTTTCAGATTATCTTATGGAATTGCATTTCAAAATCAGAGCATACAATGAGCCAGTAGATATCCTTCTGAACTTGAAAGAAATTGCTTCCAGAATTTAGCAGTTCAGATTAAGATTGTTGAGATACAACTCCACAGAGTATGTGCAAGGGAAATGTCAAACAGAAATGGACATATTGTCATGAATACCATTAGAAGGAAGTGAACAAGAGGATTTTGACTTTATTGAGTAGGTTGAAGCCTATGCATCCTTAATTGCTCTGCACTTACCAGCTACTGGAGGAAAGGTGCAGGAAGTAAAGCAAGCCCAGAAACAGGATGAAGAAAAGTCAAACAGACTCAAAACATTAATTCTGTTTTATCTCTCCACAAATACTGCCAGCCAGACCTCCTGAATTTTCCAGCTTTTCCTGTTTTTATTACAGGATGAAAAATGTCTTCAAATCCGAGAATATTGTCAGGAAGTATGGCCAGATTATATCCCCAGTAGATTGATACAATGCCAATAGTTTGAACAGCGCCAGCATCTCATTGACTTGCTAGTCTTCAACAGGAGATTAGTCACACTGAGAGTCCTTTCGCTTGATATCCTTCAAAGATTTCACCAAGGACATTAGGTATTATAAAGTGTAGTATGTGGGTGCAACAATCAGACTGCTGGCCAGGTATTTATTGCTCTGTAGAAGAATAATTTCTGATGTATTGTACAGGAGGCAGCCAAATACGAGAAGAACTATGATAACCTTATTTTTCATCAAAGTTATTGGATCTCCTGGGGATAGACTTACTAAAATTTAAGTAGAATTGGCGGTGATGTTGGGTCTTTATCATTATTGATTATTATTCACGGGGAATTGAAGTGAACTAACTGTATAGTTTCATAGTAGAAGCACTCATTCAGTTCCTCAAGAACATTTGCTCAATGTATAGCATTCCAGACATTGTAGTGACTGATAATGGACCCCAATTCACTAATGAGCAATCTCAACATTTTGCAAATGAATATGAATTCATTAATATAACGAGCTCACCTCACAATCCTCAAGCAAGTAGACAGGCCCAGAGAGACTCACAAACAATTAAGGCATGATTAGAGAAAGGTAAGAGCTTAATTTAGCTCTTATGCACAAAAGAAGTCTCACAACATCAAGTTAATGTCCAACTGGTTTATTTAGTATCACGAGCTTTCGGAGTATCGCTCCTTCATCATTCAACTGAAAGCTCATGACACAAAATAAATCTGTTGGACTTTAACCCGGTGTTATGAGACTTCTTCCTATGCCCACCCCAGTCCAATGCTGGTGTCTCCACATCATAGCTCTTATGTGTTATCGATCCTTAACCCCACAGAATAGTTCCTCACCATCAGAGTTACTAATGGTTGGAGATTGAGAACACAGCTTCCATCTGTCTCACAAAAATTTAACCATGATGTGGAGATGCTGGACTGGGATGGGCACAATAAGAAATCTCACAACACCATTCCAATCATTAACTTGTAAATTGAGTTTGTGTCTATGTATGCCCTGTTTGTGAACACAACTCCTCACTCACCCGAAGAAGGGGCAACACTCTGAAAGCTTGTGCTGCCAAATAAACTTGTTGGATTTTAACCTGGTGTTGTGAGATTTCTTATTTACAAAAATTTAGACCCAACAAAAGTATGGAGAAAGAACAGAGAAGCAACCTGGCTCGGAATTTTATTGCAGGCACAGAGCACATGAGTTGCCAGTTCTGAAGCCTGAATAGAGTGTATGGTCTGAGGCCAACAGAGAGAAGGTACAATCATTGATAAAAGCTCCAAAACCAAGCTTGTACAGGATTTAGACAGGCCAGGATATCATTAAGGAGAAACTACATTGCCTTAATCTCTTAGGAGAGAAAGTCAGTAGAAACTTGGGCTTACTTGAATTCTGGAGCAAAGAGTTTTTATCCTATAGGTGTTTTGGTCCACCTTGTTGTATAGCGAGGGGCATACACGCTATGGGTCGTGAGAGGGCTGCTCTTGGATTTTTTTTCCCAAGAGTATCCTAGTGCTTCACGTCGTTAGTGTACGCTTGATCTGGACCATTTGAAGGCCAACACGACAGCTCAGTGACTATTGCTGTGCTGTGCAGATACATGGATTTGGGCCTGTATCTATGGGAGTTCACGCATTTTCCCTGTGCTTGTGTGGGTTTTCTCTGGGTGCTCTGGTTTCCTCCCACATCCCAGAGGTGTGCTCTTAGGCTAATTGGCAAAACAAATTCTCCCTAAATTGTCTCAAATTTGGTTTTTAATCCATAGATCTATAAACATGGATAGGGATCGCAGGTAGAGGTGGGAACATCGGGGTGGCAGCGCGGGCTCTTTGGGCCAAAGGGCCTGTTTCCCGTGCTGTTTTGTTCTTTGTTTTTACTTAGTACAAGCTCCACAGTCACCTGGAAGAAGAATACACACCAATAGAAGAGAGAACACTGAATATCCTCAGTCTCAAAAGAAGCTCAGAACAAGGTGAGGGAGATTGGTCAAGGTACCTTAGAGACTAATATTTGAAACCTGAGACTGTGGAGGGAGGTGTAGAATATTTTAATTAAGATGGGGATAGATGTAGAGAGTTGACATAAAAAGCATATATATGATGATGATGTCAAATACATTAGGAGCTGTTTTAATGAAAGCTACATGATTTAATGCCATGATTGATTTCAATCAACATAATTGTTGAGCTTTAATATGTAACTGTGGGGAATGTTCCCTGGTGTCTGCTGAATGAGGAGCAAGAGAGACCTTGAAGAGAGCAGAATCTCCTACCTCGTCTGGAGGTCCAAATGTGTAACACTTGCTCTAAATAAATAGCTCTGGTTAAAAAAAGATTATGGATTTTAACAAGTCGAGCAGATTTTGAGGAGATTAGATAATTCAAAAAACCCCATTTGAAACCCCTAACACACAACTAAACAGTTAGAAGAGCAAATTACAATCTAATGCTTTCTTTCGGTATAAAATGTTCCTTTTATACCGTCATCTTCAAGTGAGAAAGTAGCAAACACCCTGTGGCTTATTTATGCAACTCTGTGGTGCACAGGTTGCATTGGTACATTGACAACCCAACCAGCTCAGCAGTGCATCTGTGTGTGATCAGCATGACACTGCTTCTGAAACTGAAGGGAAAAGCCATATTGAAGAAGTGGATGTGTATGAGCGCAAATATTCGCAGTGACATTCAGATTCGTTTCTTTGACCTCTGATTCAGAATTAAGGGAAAGACGACTGTAGCAGCACCCATATGTACAACATGTGCTGTATATGTTACCTATACTTGACTTTACCTCTGGGTCTTAGTATGAGAAAACACTTCAGCTGATAAAGTGGCATGCCGCATTGGCAATGTTTATGGCCACAAATCTTCCACATTTGAATGCCTAACCTCAACAATGCCAATGAGGAAATACTACCAAGTGGGTGTGAGGGTGAGAGCAAGTCTGGTGAATCTAGAATGTGTGCTCATAACTTCAGCAGGTTGTTGACATAGCTGTAATATCAGAGGCTTGGGAACAGATGGTGGCCCTGTGTTCTTGGCCAGGAACGTGGAAAGTGATGAATGGGGACAAAAAGAAAAGGAAATAAACAATCCCAGATTTCTTTCCCCCCACAAAGCACTCACTTCGCACCAAATGAATTCAGATGGCGTCGTCCTGATTGGATTATGTCTTCTGGCAATTTATATCAAGCAGCCATTTACCTTCTTCTCAGAATTTGGGTCAACTGTCGCTGATTGATAAAAGGGTTATGCAGTGGCTTCTGCTTGAGAACCATCTTTTCATCACATCTGACACAGTCACAGCAAATTGGAATAGAAAAAGCCTATGCATTCAGCAGTCACCAGGGAACGTTCCCCACAGTTACATATTAAAGCTCGACAATTATGTTGATTGAAATCAGTTATGGCATTAAATCATGTAGCTTTCATTAAAACTGCTGTTGATATCTGTTATTTTTCTGAGATATGAAAGAAAACGATCTGAATTGAGTTTAATCAGGATGAATTTTTATCTGTGTGCTATCAACAGCACATATGTCAATCATATTGCATTAAAGCAAGCCTTTAGTTTTAAAGCCAATGCAAATTACACATTTACATTCCTCTTGGTACTACCAGTGTCATTTGAGATAGTGATGGAGTTTTTAACGCGGAAGACAACTGCCAGCCCTTCTTTCCTGAACTGGGAATATTTTTGCTAAGCATCAGATAGTGGCCTCCTGTGTTAGAATCTAGGACACTGTGTCCCAACTCTTCAGCAGTGTGCCAGTACTGCCCCAACCCCGCAAGGGAAGGCATCACATGTCAAGATATGGTCCTTTTCGGGGTCCAAGTGAACCAGTAAATTAGAGGACAAAAGTTGCTGTTTAACTCTGTTGAAAGCCTCCAGCTGCGGTGGCTCCATTCCCCCCAGATATTCTTTGATGTTTGCATAGTAAGGCATACAAAGGGTTCAACAAAGGTTAAATCAGGAATAAATTTCCTGTAATAATTCAGGAAGGGTATCAATTCCATGGGGTTCCTTGGAGTTGGTGCTTCTTTAATGATCCTCAACAAAGACATATTTTTACCTTTTCAGGTACACCTGAATTCTGAGAAGTGCAGTAAGATATCTTCCCAGTTTGTTAGATGTTCGTGTTCCTAAGTTTCTGTGACCCAGACATCATCCAGATACATTCTTACCTGAGGTAGCCTTTGGAGTATGTCCTCCATGACCCATTGCAAAATGAAGCATTCAGACAGGTCCCAGAGGATTGGTGAGTGTACTCATAAAAGCCTTTGTATGTATTAATTGTCATGTACTTTCGGGAAGACTTATCCAACTCAAGTTAGAGATACACATGGCTCATGCTCAAATTTGAAAACATTGGAATCTCCCATTAACCTGGCCTAAAGGTCTTTAACCCAGGGCTCACTGTATCTGTCACATTTAGAAACCATATTGACTGTAAGCTTATAGTCCCACTAAGTCAGACCGACAAATCAGGCTTGAGGACAGGAACATCAGTTGTGGCCCACTCTGTCAATTGTACAGATGTTAATGTGCCCAGCTTTGCCAGGATTTCCAACTCTGACTCTACTGTTCCCAATAGGGAGTATTGAACTTATCTTCTTCAATAACACCTAGGTGTAGTATGAGGTTGACAAATGTTTTAGTTTTGACTTCCTTTATTTTTCCACGTCCTCCTTGGAAGATTCAAGGTAGTTATTGACTTCATACCTAGCATAAAGGTCTCCAGCCAGTTCAGTCTGATGTGTCCCCATAAGGCCCAGTATACATGATGAGTGGAGTTGAGCTGAGCATTGTCTGTAAGTCATTAGGGTCTCCATAGTGCCCTTTTCTGCAATGGCACCCTTGTATATATGGCCAACCTGGTCTTTGTGTTTTCGAAGCTCAGGGGTTGAATATCAGCCCAGCGGCAATCATAAGCCTGCTCCCTGAAAACGAAGATTGCAACCCTTGTTTCCACTTCCATTTTTATTGGGTGGCCATTTACTAATAACTGCAGTATTATGGGGGAAACTTTTCTTGTGGAGATGCAATTTAATTCTTCCAGTTCCTGTTCTGGGCTTATCTGCCAGGTACACTTTGGTACTGGCCTTGGCCTTTTTTTGAAATAGCACATGTTTTGACTGACCCTACATTTTAGCCTCAATTATGGTCTTCAGTAGTCCTTGCAAAAGTCTGTTAGCTGGTATCTACATCCTTCTAGAATATGCTTCCAAGTAGTCTGAAGGCTATTCCTGACTTCCCTTGACTACTGGTGCCATTGAGGTTTGAATGTTGCACGAGGCCCCTTTCTCTCCAATCGAAGGATTCCACTATTTGTGGTTCCTGAGCTCCCCTCTCTGTGTTCTCCAATGAACAGGTCATTCGCAATGACCTTTTTATAGTTCCAAATGGGATTCTACCAATAATTGGACTGTCACCTTGTTAATTCCACAGACCAGTCTAGCTCGCAACATGTCATTCACAGATGGCCCGTATTCATAGTACTTTGCCAATTTTTGCAATTTGGTCAGAAATTTGCTGGCAGATTCTCTGGGGTTTTACTCTGTCGTGTTAAAGCAGTATTGCTAGGCCATTATGAAAGGTTTAGTAGCATGATAGCTTTCAACCAAGTCTACCAATTCATTAAAGGTTTTGAAGTTGGGCATTGGGTAGATCAGGCAGTTGATTACACTGAAAATCAGGATGCTGTCAGCAGATCACTTTCTTCTCGTCACTCTCGATATTATTGGCCCCAAATAAGTAATGCATGTGCAATGCATACTGGGCCTAGTCTTCTATGCTTGCATTGTATGCTTCATGTTTCTCACAAAGTAGCAAATTTCTTATCAGAGGATTATTTGTCTTCATAATAAAGATGCTCTGAGTGAAGAAAATAACTCAATTTACTTCTTGTCACCAATGTAACGACCTTATCAAGGCTAGTCTTCCATCACTATCATCCTTTATTTACAGTGATCTCTCAGTGCTATTCAGTGGCTACAGTATACAGTCACCCCTGAAGTCTTACAACTACAGGCCTGAGTGGAACCAACTGGTTTTAACCTCATTGCTGCTCCTTCTCTCTTGGACGAGCCCCAATACCCTTTAATAGGGGAGCTCATATTCACTGTGACCCACTGGGAGATCTATTCTTAATCCCTCATGACCATCTCAGCAAACCCCATCACACCAATTGTAAGAAAGCTAGTCAGCTAGAAGTCCTACTGCCTACTCCAATTTTATTTTGGAGAGGAATCTCAAGGCTGCTGTATTCAGGAACACAGAAAGCTGCAGTAATCATTGCCACAGCCATTAGTTCTCAATAATCATGCTATTTAATTAAGCATATATGGTGATTAATAATTAAGAAAACAAACAATGATATAATAAATAATGAATAGATCTAATTTTTAGCTAGCTATTGCAAACCCACTGCTGACTGATGAACTTTAATTTTGATAAGTAGAATAAACAGCATGCCATATTAACTCTTTAACTTCCAGTTTAAAATGGTCTTTACTGACCTGTACTGAAAATTTGAGGTGAATGGATTTGCTTTTATTTAAATATCTTCCCATCGGAAGATATGAATAATTAAATGTATAGGCTGACACCAGAACATTATTAGTATGTTATTAGCAATACTGATTATCTATTTAAAATTTATATAAAAAATACCTGAAAATCAACCTCTAGATTTTATACAATAAGGATGGAAATGTGATGCAGCTGGAAAGCAGGATGGAAGTATTAAGTCAGCACAGATTTCTAAAGGATAAGATGTATTCAGAATTAATTTGATAAATTAAAAGAGCTAGACAGAAAGAACAGGAATAAAGAGAATTGCGTTGTCTGTGAGTTTTATGAGGTTGTGTGAGATAATTGTATACGGAACTAAAGGAGGGGTAACTGGGTGTAGCTAACAGGAAGCAGAGAATAAAGATAAATGGGTCACTTTCAGGTTGGTAAGCTCTAATTAATGAGTGCTACAGAGATCAGTATTGAGCTTCAACTCTTTACAGTTGGATGAAGTAACTGATTGTAGTGTTGCTAAATTTGTTGATGACATAAAGATAGGTTAGGACGTAAGAGGACATCATGGGCAGGATTTTCCAATCGTGCGTGCCCCAAGACAAAAAATTCCTGCCTGAGCTCAACAGAACTTTGAATGCTCCACCAAATTTCCTGTCTAACCCATGATTCCCATGGTGGGAAATATGGAAGAATTTTGGCCAAGGAGTCTGCAAAGTGGCATTATGATAACCCCTATGAATTCCATGGAGAATCTCTAATTGACCTCCCTCTAGGTCTCATTGAATACGAGTTCCCTGTAATAGGCAATGGCCTGCCCAGGTGGAACTTGTTGCCTGAGCCCTTTATAAGGCAGACACCAGGAAGGGCTGAGACTTGAGTCTGCATGCCACAGGGTAATGGCTTTATGTTTAACAATAAATACGTTCATTTCTGGTCAGGCTTCCTGAGCTATTACAGGCATAAATAGGTTAAGTGAATAGGCAAAGTTTTAGCAGATGGAATATAATATCAGGAAATGTGAACAGAATCCAGAGATATGGAGGATTTGGGGGTCCTCATAGATAAATCAGGAAAAGTTAGTATGTGGTTACAGCAAATGATTAAGAAGGCAAATGGAATGTTCTCATTCATTGCAAGGGACATGGAATATAAAAGTAAGTCTATTTTGCTGTAGTTGTAGCGAGCATTGATGAGAACACATTCAGAGTACTGTGTACAGTTTGGCTTCCTTATTTCAGTAAGGATATAAATGCGTTGGAAAGCAGTTCAGAGAAGGTTTACTCAACTGATTCTTGAGACGATGGTGGGCTTGTGGGAAGGGATTATCTTATGAGGAGAAGTTGAACAGGCTGCACACATTGAAGCTCAGATGATTGAGAGGTGATTTTATTGAAACTGATCCTGAGGAGTCTAGACAGGGAAGAAAGCATGTTTCCTTGTGGAAGACATTAAAATGAGGGGACATAGTATAACAATAAGGGGCCTCTCATTTAAGACAGATGAGGAAAACATTGTTTCTCTCAGGCCAGGCCTCAGGGAGGATCAATGAATATTTTTAAGACCAGGGAGATAAATTCTTCATTGTTAAGGGAGTCAAAGATTATTGGGGTTGAAGAAATGTTGGATTGACTTCCTGATATGGCCAACCATACTGCTATCCATAGAATATGTACAATGCAAGGACCATTCAGTTCATCAGGTCTGCGCCAACTCATACCCAGGTTTACCCCGTGACCCCACGATTTTACCCTGCTAATCCCCTAACTTGCACATCAATGTAGCCTGCCCACTCACCTAACCCGTACATCTTTAGACTGTGAGAGGAAACTGGAGCACCTGGAGTAAACCCATGCAGACATAGGAAGAACATGCAAATTCTGCACAAGCAGTCACCCAAGGTCATTATAGATCCCAGAACCCTGGCGCTGTGAAGCAGCAATGCTAATGATTGTACCAGCGGGCCAGTCTTATTGAATGGTGGAACAGGCTCAAAAGGCGAATGATCTAATCTTGTCCTTATCTGCATTTTTGTAAGTGACAACTTCAAAGATCAGTGCCGCCAAAGAGAATTGCTCTTTGAGATGCCCTGGGTAAGGACTATGCAGGTCAGGAAATGTAGATAAATATATAATATAAGCCATTGTTGCACTTGACTTTTATGTTATCTTGCAAACTGTTCTTTTTTTTTGTCCCGATCCCGAAGCTCTCAAGGAATTTCCATCCTGCTTACCTTGGTTGCAGAGAATGTACCAGCAACTGGAAGCAAGGCTGTTAGAAGTAGTATTGGAAATAAAATCATTTCACTTTTTTAATCCATCCATGGGATGTGGGTGTTGCTGGTTGGACCAGCATTTGTTGCTCATCCCTAATTGCCCCTTGAATGGCTGAGCAAGCAGTTAAGTATCAACCACATTGTGGTAGATCTGGAGCCACATGTAGATCAGGTCAGATAACAATGACAGATTTTCTTCCCCTAAAGAACATTAGTGAATCAAATGGATTTTTACCTCAATGATCATCATTTAAACTTTTAATCCCAGATTTTTATTGAATTCAGATTTAACCATTTGCCCTTGTAAGATTCGAACCTGGGTTCCTTGTCCATTACCTGGATTTCTGGATTACTGTCCAATGACAATACTACAAAAAGCCAAGCCTGAGCAGGAAAAAGACAAATGGATGTGAAAATAAAGAGAAAGCAACAACATTAGACAAAGATTTAAAAATTTCTAACCATCAATAATAACTGCGCTCACCTTTAGCAAACCAAATCCTATGGACTAAACCACCATCACTACATCCGTTGCCATATGAGCTATAGGGTGGGAAGAAGAAAAACACCCAAAAGTCCAGCGTTTTAGTTTTGAATTGCGATATGGTTAGATGAGAATTGAATGAAGTGGCCTGCACACCTCATTTTGCAATCAATGCTAGTCCCAAGTCTCTATCCTGAGAATAAAACCTGAGAAAATCAGGGCCAACATTGAAACACATTGGTGCCCTTTCTTCTCAATTCTAATCTGTTCATCACCATCAATTTCTACTGTAAATTTGTTCAATTTAATTCATTAGCAGAGCAGGTTTGCTCTCTCGACCATTAACAATTCAAGATAATTGTTGGAATGCCATCTGCCAATATTGAATCTTGGGAATATTAGAAGAAAATCACAAGAAAGATCATTTAAAATTTATATTTTGTTTGGTTCAGATGCAAATCGATGATGTTAACACATCATTTTGATGACATTTGGAAAGCACCCATAGGATTACAATAGACCTTCAGAATAAACTCTGATAAAATCAAATGCTGTTTAAGATAAGTTCTATTAGTGGAAAACCCAATCCACAGTGTTTAATTAATTCCAGTAGAAGCATACTTTAAGCATGTAATGCACCCCATTGAATAGATTGAACCACATCAGCAATAGGAAAAGTAAGTTGTAGCCTTACCCTCAACTTTTGAATTCCTCTTTGTGTAGATTATATATATTTTTTAAAGACTAGTGCTGATTAACTCACTGGGGTAACCAGTTTGAATGAGCTATTTAATGTGAAAATGTTTATTGAGCTGTATTAATATTAATAAGAATGCATGCCTTGGCACCAATTGTGTGGGTATGTTCAATGTATTTCTTGCTGGGTGTCTGTTCTAGACCACATTCCATTTATTAGTATTAATACTATTTACACCAAAATACATTCCAAAAGACAGAATTAAGTAACTAACTCCTATAGTGAATGATAGTTCTTGAAACTTGTTTTTTGTAGAAAAGGGGAAATTTTGGGTCATAATTGCAGTACAATGCTATTATGCTCAATTATCTGCTTCTCCCATCATAGACTGTGCATTCTACTTGGGGTCAAATTAGTATTTGACATTTCAGGCCAGATTTTCTGGCATATATTTAAAACACTTACCTAAAGTGCAGTCTGCTGATTGGATGCATTTTCTGTGGTCATCCCATGATCACAATAGTTACAGCTAGCCAGGGTGATGCGGAGGGGGGTGGGGGAGGGCACGGAGGTGTTGGACTGGACTGACATTTCAAGCAGTGTTGCGTAGAGTTTACAATACAGAAACAGATAGTAAGTTGAAGTAGCATGGGATGATTGTTCCTTTTAAAGAACAATCGCCACAGTAGCCATTTGCAGCTATTTCCGAAATACCTCTACCTGGGACAACACCCCCCCCCACACCCCCCTCCCCAAATCCAGGATGATTCGCTACTCTGTGTCCTAATTGGTTACCTAGGCCACGTGACCCTTACTCTGCTGTGCTGCCCTGAAAGGGACATTCATCATGTGGTCTGCACTAACATTTGTAATCTTCATGAGCCTCTTGCCACCCTGTCAGTGTAGCCTTCTAATACTTTTCCCTCCTCATATACGAATAGGATATAGGTGTAGGAGGTGTCCATGCTGTTAAGAATTGAGGACAATCAAGATTAAAAAAATAAGATTGGGATAAAATTAAAGAAATGGGATAAACCCAAATGGGAATTAATAAGTTCAGTTGTCTGAAGGGTGTTTTTGAGATGTGAATTAGTGTTTACTGAAGTATTAGGGAAAAACTAATGGGAATTGACCCTTACGTGCTAAAATCCTGGTTTCCAGGGTGGATAACATCAAAGGAAAAAATGGTATATCCATATCGAGATAACCGGAGACGAGGATAGAGAAGCAGTGACCATCAGAATCACATCCAGCTGCAGAAATCAGCTTCTCCCAAAACCAATCTGTTGCTGAAAGGCTTTCTATTTAAAATCAAAATTCAAACAGAGAAGAATCTCTATGCCAAATACTGAAGGTGGTTTTCCCCAAACTGGAAAATAACCAGTGGGCGTGGATTCTATAACTGCATTTAACTCATTGAGTTATATAACATTGGATGTTGTTTGGGAAAAGGGATTTTTCTCAGAGTTCAGGAAACATCGGGAACAAGGGATAACTACGTGAGATGCCGTGGGTGTATAGAAATTAGTGCAGTTAAGTGTATTGTTTGTAATGTAGCTTGGTCTCTCTTGTTGTTTGTTCTTTTTTAAGCTATTAAATATTCTTTATTAGTTGATCACAAGAAGACTGGACCAGTCCTCCCTGGTTTGCATATCTTTTCTCACATAATACCAAATTGAATGTACAGACCGTTATACACAATGACACAGCGGTTAGCACTGTTGCTCCACAGTATCAGGGATTCAATTCCTGGTTTGGGTCACTGTCTGTGCAGACTCTGTACATTCTCCCCACGTCTGTGTGGATTTCCTCCACGTTCTCTGGTTCCTCTGGTAACTTTGCACTGGTTAGGTGCATTGACCAGGTTAAATTCTACCTCAGTGTACCCGAACAGGTGCTGGAGTGTGGAAACTAACTTTCACACCAACTTCATTGAAGTGATAATGTAAGCCTACTTGTGACACTAATAAATAAACTTTAAACCTAAACTAAAAACAATGTTCCATATTACCCTTCTGGGTGTTGGGATACTCTAACATTTAACATCTGCGGGTTTTTTAACAATGCAAAGGTTTTGTGACTCATGTATGAGAAGCAGATTCCCTGTGTTGCAACATTCTACAGTCTTTCTCTGATTAAATAATATTTGCTTTTCTATTTTTCTCTCCAAAGTGGACAACCTCCTCTTTTCCCATGTGAGTGATCTTGCACTCAACCTCTCTGTAACGCTTTGCACACTCTTTGTGCCCTCGCACAACTTGCTTTCCTTGCTGTTCCAAATTCCTCTTCTGGCTTTTGAGATTCCCTCAAACTTAAAATTAATGGTGTTCTTAACAAAGTTGAGGACTGTTTAGCAGGATTTTGAAAACCACATTTCCTTAGATGTTCAGGAATTTGTGATTTTTAAAGATAATGAAAGTGAGGATGGTGTTGAACAAGTGAAAAGGTGTGTGATTTAAAACAAGCTGACTGAAACATGACTCTTGTAATGGCTGAGACTTGTTTGGGGATAGACTATATTACCCTATATTATTTCAATAATTATTATTGAAAACCAAATTGACAGGATTGGCAATTATGTAACAATTAGGATTACTGACTGGGACTAAGATAGTTGAGCTAGTTGAGAGAATAGTGAAATATCTAAATGTACAGGAATTTCCAAATTGACTAAGTTCTCCAAACAGTGAGGAAATTGGATTAGCTGAGGTTCAATCTCAAATGAAACAATTAAAAATGAAGGAAAAGGGAAAAGAGAAAGATATAGAAATGAGGAATCTTTAAAGGCAGGAAATGGAAAGAGCTTTTCAAAGGGGAATTGGAAATAGAGATGGTAGAAAGAGAGACTTTCAGCTTCAAATCTGGAAATTAAAGCAGAGACACAAAAACTAATCAAGGAAGGAAATAGTTCTAAATATAAACCTATTGGGAGAGAAGTTTATATTCATACAGGCTCTTCCAAAATTTGATGAAAAAGACGTAGAAGCATTTTTTTTACAGATTTGATAAAACAGATTTGACAAATTTAAATGGTTGCAAGATATTTGGATGCTACTGTTATAGAGTAAACTCATAGGTAAGGCTAGTGAAGTCTATGTATCTTTGTTACAAGAAAGGTGTGGGGAATATGATACAGTAAAGAAAGCCATATTGCATGATAATGATTAAGTAGCAGAAACATATGGACAAACATTTTGAAATGTAAGAAAGTGGTCTCGACAGACTTGTATTGAATGTGAAAGAGTTACATTTTAACATAATTTTGACAGATGGGAGAGACATTAAAAATCGCAAGAATCTATGTGGAATCTTAGACATTCTCCTGGAAGAATTCAAAGAATCATTGCCTGAAGTGATTAAAAACTCATGTGGAGGAACATAGAGTTAAAACTGCCTGGCCAGCCATGGAACTTGCTGGTTGTTATGAATTGGTTCATTGACCAAAGCCTTTCTTTTGACACACTTTTAAATCTAAGCAAGATAAAAAATAAAATTGGGGAGGTGCGAGAAAAGACAGTCGAGCAAGAGATGGAGTAGTTGAAAATTCCAAGGAAACTTCATCTCAAAGTGAAAAGAGCAATGTTGAAAGAATAAGGGATATGAGATAAGTCAGGCGCTTCCATTGAAATAAACTGAGCCATACAAAATCTGGGATTTAAATGGCAAACCAATTGTAGTTATTAACTCAGACACTGAAGAACAAGAGAAACTGTTAGGGTTTGTATACAGAGAAGAACAAACAGTAGGAGGAAATGAAGGTGTGAAAATGCATCTATTACTTGTACAGGGGTAAAATGAACAGCAGATGGCTGATGTGTTTAAGAATTTTGAGTGAGTGAGAAGGGATTGGAGAAAGATATTAAAATTGTAAGAGATATAGGAACAAGTCAATCCCCAACTGTGAGGTAAAGATATTTGTTGTTCGGAAGGGATATTGAAGGAGCAGGTTAGCCGTATTCATGGCGTGAAAAGGAAATTCTTTTGATGAAAATAAATTTAAGGAGTAGCTTGAAGACGGGAAAGTGGTTGTAGGAATGATAGAAACGTTACGCCTTTCAGGGATTCAATTCATTCTTGGGAATAATATGGCTGAGTTACAGATAATAATGATACCTACTGTACTGGAACAGCTGATAGAAAATCAAGCTACAGAAAAATTGCAAATGGATCATCTTGGGGTGTTTCTTAGTTGTGTGGTAACAAAATCACAGGTAAATAAGATGAGGCAAGAGAAGGAGGGCACAGGTTGAGAAACATAAGATGAGGTTATGAGATATTATCTTTATTGAGCTGAAAGGAGATGAAGGGCAAGAAATAGATGTGTTTAGTTTAGAGAGATTAAAAGAATTACATCAAGGAAACATCAAATTAAGACTGATTTATCAAATGGCTTACTTGGAATTGGAAACTCAATGTATTCCTGAATGTTATTATGTAAAGGATCACATATTAATGTGTATTCCACGCATATTATTGCTGATGAAAAATTGCCAGAGGTAGATAAAGTTGTATTGCCTTCTCAATATAGGAAATAAATTTTAAGGATTTTAAGGAGTAAAAGGGAAATTAGAGGGGTACATCAAACTTTGAAAATAATGATGAGAATGTACAGTATAAGGAGGCTTTCCTTAAAATTCCGTTAGGAGGACGTTAAAATACAAGCAAAGACACAAACAGTTTTACTAGCCAGGACTACATAAAGATGTAGTTAAATTTTGTTGAACATGCCAAATCATGGGGAAACCATAAAGTGCAACAAAGCAAACATCTTTAATACCTATTCTAGCTTTGGAAGAATCTTTTACAAGAGTTCCAGTCAACTGTCTTAAAACACTTTCAAAACTGCAAAGTGGAAATCAATTGTTGTTAACTGTTAGAATATATTCACTTGAGTTCCTGAAACTATACTGTTAAGAAACATTACAGCCAAGAAAATGGTAGAAGAATTCTTCAGTTCATGTTTACCAAAAGGGATACAATGGGATCAAGGGTCAAATTTCATTTCAAGATTATTTAAAAAGTCATGAATAGCTTTAAATAAAACAGTGTACATCACTGGCATAACACTGAGAGTAAAAGGGAAATTAGAGAAGTGGCATCAAATTTGATGCCAATGATGAGAATGTATAGTATAGGAAGGCTTTGAAATTCAAATATCAAGTTATTCAAATGAAGTCTTTTACTACAACCGTTTAATGTGAAAGCCATTCATGAGGCTTGGAGAGAGAACATCATTGCTGATCCATTGTCATGAGTGTAAGAGTGACTACTGGGAGCTTGTGTATAAATACTTTGGGGTATATTTTATGTTAATGCATACTTTTAAATCTTTGTAATATTAGATAAGGTAGAAGTGATAAGAAATGGTTGAGAAATCAAATCACCTTTTCGAATTATGATGTTTTATTTGAAAAAGAGTGAAGGTGCTAAGAATTGAGGAAAATTAAGATTAAAAAATGAAATTGGAATAGAAATAAAATAAGTAAGTGAACAAGAGGAAAACCAGTAAATCCAGCTACCTGAAGGATGTTTTTGAGATGTGAAGTAATGTTTACCTAAGTGACTAGGTGAAAACAATGACTCATAGGAAAGGTGATTTCAAGATGGAGAGATTAAGGGGATTGGCATTTCTACGCTAAAAGCCTAGTCACAGTACAGAATCTTACAACACCAGGTTAAAGCCCAACAGGTTGATTTGGTAGCACAAACCACAAGCTTTTGGAGTACTGCCTCTTCATCAGGTGAGCGGGAGTTCTGTTGTGCTTCGAAAGCTAGTGGCTTTTGCTACCAAATGAACCTGTTGGACTTTATCCTGGTATTGTGAGATTTCGTACAGTGCTTACCCCAGTCCAACGTTGGCATCTCCACATCAAATGCTTAGTCCACAGAGTGGGTAACATCAGAGAGAAAAAATGATATATCCATTGGCTAGATAACTGGAAAAAGAAGCAGCTACCATCATAGCCATATCCAGCTGAAGAATACAGGCTTTCCTGAAACCAAAATGTTGCCTGAACAGTTGCATTTTAAAATCAAAATTCAAACAAAGAAGAATCTGTACATTGAATACTGAAGATGGTTTTCCCAAATCCTGGGAAAGAACCTGTGGGAGTGGTAATTATATGACAAATTTTTCATGTAAAATTACGTAATACTGGATATTGTTTGGGAAAGGGGTATTTCTCAGAATTCAGGAAACTTTGGAAACAAGTACGTAAATGAGATAATGTGGGTGTATAGCCATTAGTGTAGTTAAGTGTACTGTTGGTAATGTAAGATAGTGCTTCTTGTCGTGTATTTTTTTTAAGTTAATAAATATTCTTTATTAATTGGTCACAAGATTGTGCTATTCTGTTTACATTTTTTTTCTCACTTTATACCAAATTGAAAATATACATCACTAAACTGATATTCTATGTTACGATTCTGAGTTTTAGGATACCCTCACATTTAAGCTGAGCGGATTTCTTGACAATGCTATTATTTTGTGACTCATGTATGAGGACCATATTCCTCTGCAACCTGCAGTCTTTCTCTAATTGAATAATATTTGCTTTTCTATTCTTTTTGACAAAGTGGAGAATATTGTATTCTCCCACATGAGACACCATCTGTTAATTGTTTGCCCACTCATGTAACCTCTCTATAATCCTTTGCACACTCTTTGTGCCCTCCTCATAACTTGCTTTCCCATTTACTTTTATATTGCCAGCAAATTTGGCTACAAGACTTTAGGTCTCTTCGTCCAAGTCATTAATATGAATTGGAAATAACTGAGACCTAAAAATGATCCCTGGTATCTTACTTGTTATAATTTGCCAACCTGAGCCAGTAAATCTATTCGTGCCGGTAAAATACTGTGAAAAACATTAGCTTTTATCTTGTACATAACCTACCTGCCTGTTACTAATCCTAAAAGAATTCTAATAAATTTGTTATACATGATTTGTCTATCATTAGACCACGTCGACTCTGCTTGATTGCATTATAATTTTCTAAGTGTCTTGCTACTACTTCCTTAATAATGGATTCCAAAATTTTCCCAATGATGGATATTAGGCTAACTCGTTCATGTAGACAATATCAACAGCACCGTCCTCACTAACTTTTTGGTTACCCCTTCAATAAACTCAATCAAATTTGTGAGACATGATTTTTCATTCATAAAGCCATGCTGACTGTCCCTAATCAGTCATTGTACCTCTGAATGCCTGTAGATGATGTCTCTCAAAATACCTTCCAACAACTTGCCCACTCCAGATGTGAGGCTCACTGGCCTGTAGTTCCCAGGTATTTACCTGCAGCCCTCTTTAAACAAAGGCACAACGTTTGCCACCCTCCCATTTTCAGGCATCTCAATTATAACTAACCATGATTCAGATAACTCTGCTAGGGGACGTGCAATTTCCTCCCTAGCCTCCCACGATGTTCTGGGATATACTTCATCAGGTCCTGGGGATTTATCTACCTTGATGTGCTTTAGGACTCCCAGCACTACCTCCTCTGTAATATGTACACCTCTCATGACATCACTATTTATTTTCCCAAATTTTCTAACATCCATGTTTTTCTGAACAGTAAATACGATGGCAAATGTTCATTTAGGATCTCACCCATACCTTGTGGATCTACACAAAATGATCTGGTTGATCCTTAAGAGGCCCTACTTTCTCTCTACTGTTTTGGTCTTTATATATTTGTAAAAGGTTTTTGGATTCTTCTTTGCCTTATCTGCCAAAGCAATCTCTTGTCCCTTTATTATCCTCCTGATTTCTCTCTTAACTCTACTCCTACATCGTCTATACTCTTCAAGGGATTCACTTGATCCCAGCTGCCTATATATGTCATGTGCTACCTTCTTCTTCTTGACCAGAGCCTCAATACCCCGAGTCATCCCGGGTTCCCTACTTCTACCAGCCTTGCCCTTCGCTCTAAGGAGAATGTACTTACCCTGAACCCTGGTTAATACACTTTTGAAAGCCTCCTACTTACCAGACATCCCTTTGTCTTCCCACAGACTCCTCCAATTTTCATTTGAAAGTTCCTGCCTGTTATCATCAAAATTGGCCTTGTCCCAATTTAGAATTTTAACTTTTGGGCCAGACCTGTCATTCTCCATAGCTATCTTAAAGCTAATAGAATTAGGGTCACTGGTCCCAAAGTGATCCTAAAGAATAAAACCACATTTGTGCTTGATGAAGCCACTCTCTTGTGCTTCCTCAGCAATCACAGTCATCTACTGGAGATCAGATTGCTGTGACGGCTTGGAAAATCATCTGAACAGTGGTATCCAGAGTTAAAATGAGGAGTTTAAGTTTGTAAAGCAGCAGCCTGAACTTCTATTTCAGCTTTCAGAAATTGGAGCTCTTTGATCTTGAATGAAAGCTGTGACACTGGGTATTGGATGTTGAATTATGATAGGTTCCACAGATTTGCTGATGGATGTGGCTAACTGTTTGATGTTAAAAAGTATGGGCCCAAATTTCCCTGGGCTGTGCTACTTGCTGAACTCCTCTTGACATTGAAGCAATTATTTCAGTGCATCAAACCATCTGATTATTGATACCCATCAATTTTTTCTATTGCATGACTCATCAAAGTTCTCGCTCAACAAATCTTCAGAAGTCATTTGTGACTCTGTCTCCAGGGAACTTACATTATCCTCCCCACCTTGTCCCTCCTCACCAATACTAACTCTGGTCACTTGTTCCCAGTGTCTTGCTGTATGCAAAACCAATTTTAGTGTTAGCTTCTAACATGCACAATATCAGTCTCTGGACAGATGATTGTCTAAGATTGTTCAGGCATGAAGTGACAGCACCTCTTCATCTTCACTGTTTTCTTTATTTTTCTCCATTGAAGATGAAAGCTGAAGTTTTTGACAATCTGAAATGAAAAGGAATAAGGATTGCGTTGTGATAAGCAGAGAGGGGAAAGGAAGAAGTGTGTCCTGACACCATCTGCAGCTTCTTAGTCAGTGGTATGCTAATGCTGTCATCAATAATTGCTTCGACCTGAACAATAGCCATGGCATCAGAATTGCCCTTTCCCATGATGGTCAGCATTGTCTCCTCTGTGTAGGTGCACTTGTTCTTCTGCAGTTCTTACCTGCTGCTTTCTTATTACTGCCTTTACATTAAGAAGTGTGTCAACCAACGTTGTGCAATCTGCTATTTATTGATGTGGGAGAGCAGCTACCAGTGCATGCACATTGTAGGTGTGAAGCTTGCAACTGTAATGAGTGTATGAGGGTGAGTTAAAGCATAAATGAATTTTAAGGTTGATTACTGATTGATAGGGATTGTTGATAAGTGGGAGTGTAGTAAATTAAACAGTGGATGAGGCCAGTGATGCAGGGATAGGATGTGTCATTTTGAAGATGAACTCACTGGGCTTGACAACTTGCGTGAAATTGTTAAACTGAGCCACTTTAAATTGCTGTACCCATGTAAGGAACAACACTCCTTACAGTCACAATGCACCATCCCTTTTGAAGCAGTGGTAGCCTCTTAGGACACTGCACTTCCTGCTAATACACACAGCCAATTCTGTAAAGCAGTAGCAGCAATTTTGGTTGGACATATCTCGGTGGAAGTGAAGCAATAGAAAATGGATGGTGTGGCGTGAGTTGGTTCTTGAAGTGACATCTTGGGAGGAGTTGGTCAGTGGTGAATTATGGCTCCAGTGCAAACAGCGATTCATTTTCTTCTTCATTAATGTTTTTAATTTGTTAGCTTTTCATTGCATGTGAGTATTTTTTTAAAAAAGTTAAGATGCTTTATGTTGGATATTTGTTCTGCCTGTTATACAATTCCCAAATGCAGAAGCAGATAATGTCTTCCTTAAATGGCGAGCAGGTTTATTCTAATGGCCAAGACCTTTGGCTATTTGATCATCAGCAACTCCTTAGCCCATTTAGAGCTTCTGAGTGCAGTTAAATGTCACCATGGAGAGCTGGTCCTCTGCCAGATTATTTGGAGCCTGCAAGGTCACCTGGAACAATGCACCCTCCAATAGGGAAAGAATTCCCTCATCTCCGATTACTTGGCCCTTAACCTGGGAAAGCAAGATGAGTCACTGACTGTCAGTGGTTTCCTGATACTTTGAGACTCTGTGCTGGAAGTGGACTTGTAGCTTTTGAAGGAATGGAGGATATCAACTATGCCAGACTACTGACCTCAATCACTGATCATGGGACATTTCCACGTCTCCAGCCAGACTGTTCCAAGGAAGGAGGAACATTAGTTTGAGAGTCTCGAGAGGAGCCTGCTTTCTTCAGTATGTCAATTCAGATGGGTGGCATTGTGCTCATGACAATGGAGTAATTTATTTCCCCCTCCTAGGAGTTGCTGATGTGGAATTCTTGAACTTGTTTAAAATATTATTTTAAAATCTTCTAGACTGCTTTCTTCAGTCACTGGAAGATTGATATTGATTCAGTGCCTGGCAATTGAGTTGGCAACCTATAGCAGTAAAAATTGAGTGTGCTGCTGGCAGCAGAATGGACATGTGTCGACTAATTATGTATCACAATCCCTCTCCTGCTTTGGTGACGTTAGCAAATTTCTCTTTTTTTTTGTCAACCCTATCAAATCATTTTCTTAAAGGCCTCTATAGGTCACCACTGGGTGACATGGTGGCACAGTGGTTAACCCTGCTGTCTCAGGGTTCAATTCACTGTTTAAGTCACTATCTGTACGAAATCTGCACATTCTTCCCGTGTCTGCTCCTCTGGGTGCTCCAGATTCCTCCCACAGTCTGAAAGATGTGCTGGTTAGATGCATTGGCCATGCTAAAGTCTCCCTTGGTGTACCTGAACTGGTACAGTGCCAGAGTGCAGTGACCAGGGGACTTTCATAGTAAAAGCTCCAGCTTTTCCTGATCAGTATATATCCCATGTTCTGGACCATTTTAATTAATTATTTTCACTCCTCCTCAAGTGTCTCTATATTGTACACAGAAATGTGTATGTTAAGTGTGGGCTATTCAATATTTGACATAGCTTGGCTTTTCATTTTTCTTCTTTTAGAATTTAGCCCCAGTGCTTGCTTTGGTTTTTTAAAATATCCTTATTAATCTTGCTATTACTTTTAATAATTTCTGTATCTGTCTGTCAGATCCCCTTCCTCCTGACTCTTCACATCCAAACAAATCTTTCTGAATAATCTTATCAAAATGTATCACCTCACGCTTATAAACTTTGAATGCATTTGCCAGTTAAACATTCAATCGGCAAGTTCATTAATAACTTCTTGTATTTTGCCGCATTCTTCTTACATGTATCTTGGTTACGTCTACAAATTTTGAAATTGCACTTCTGGTTCCTGAGTGCATTATGGTCCCATCAGTTTGGTGCATTGCTCCCAATCTTTGCTCAGTCTAAGCAGTTACCCTTAATCTCTACTCTCTGCTTTGTGTTTTCTATCCATTCTGTTACCTGTCCTCTGACTCCACATCTCTGACTTTAGTCAACAGTCTACTATGCGTTATCTTATTGGAGGCCATCCAAATACGTTGCTCTTGTCTTCTCTTTCTTTCACTTTTCCAAAGAATTCAGTAGAGTTGACCTTCACTTTTGAAATACCTGTTTTGCTATACTTTGTTGTATCTTTGTTTTCTGATTGCTTTTCTATTCCATTTTTGAATAAAGTGTCCATTATTTACCACCAATACTAAGCTAACTGGGCTGTAGTTCTCTGGAGCTGTTATACCTTCCTTTTTAAATATAGGTTTAATGTTAACCTTCCTTCAGTCCTCTAGCATTATTTTCTCTCCTAATGATTTGTTATCTCTATATAATAGCACTTTGACTATCAATAACTTCTTTGAATATACATAAAGTTTATTTACTGGTGTCACAACTAGGCTTACATTAACACTGCAATGATGTTATTGTGAAAATCCCCTCCGGACCTGGTCACGTACACCAAGGGAGAATTTAGCATGACCACACTCCGGCTCCTGGTCAAGTACATCAAAGGAGAAGTTAGCATGGCCATTGCACCTAACTAGCGCCTCTTTCAGACTGTGGGAGGAAACCGGAGCACCTGGAGGAAATCCATGCAGACACAGGGAGGATGGCCCAAAGTGGGAATCAAACTCAGATCCCTGACGCTGTGAGGCAGCAGCACTAACCACAATGCCACCCCATGGATTAAACCATTCAAACCTCTCTCCATTTGATTCATTTTTAAAAAATTACTTCCACATTTTCTAACACGAGTTGCCATATCTTTTTCAATCCTTTTTTGGCTGTTGTATCACTCTGGAAAATAATGAAAGCATATGAAATATTGTTGATTTTTATTGTAATTATGAGTTATCTTGTGTAAACTTTAGCTGCCCTAATCCTAACATTATTTTTCTTCTGTTATTTGAAGGAATTATTATTATTTTGGTTTTCTTCTGTTAAATAATTTACTACTTATTCTTACATTCTTTGCTAATTAAAACTTGCAATTTCTCTTTGCCGTCTTAATTATTTTCTTTATTTTTTTAACTGTCTTGCCTTTTATATCCTTTCCTTTATTGTCTGTGTATTTAATGATTTTTTTTTTCTTTTTTTCAAATTTTTGTCCTAATCTGTTTATTCATTCATGGCATTTCATTATCGAATAAGGATTCATGGGTTATTTAGGATGTCTCAAAACAAGGACAGTCCTAGTTAAAGCTTAAAGAGAAAAAAGAGGAGGAAATGATGAGCTAGACATGAGATGAAAGGAAATCCTATTTGGGGTTATGAGCTAGATAGATATAGAAGTCACTGCAGACCCACCCCTCAGTTCGATTGTTGTTGAAGTGAGACCAGAGAGGACAGCTATGCCAACCTATGCTCTATACAGTGCATAAGAAACAATACTTTTTACTGCATACCAGTACATATGCCAATGATAAATCAACTCACTGGTGGTATAGTGGTTAGCACTGCTGCCTCACAGCGGCAAGGACTCGGGTTCAATTCCAGCCTTAGGTAACTGTCTTTGTGGAGTTTGCACCTTCTCCCCACGTCTGTGTGGTTTACCCCCAGGTGCTCTAGTTTCCTCCCATGCTCCAAAGTGCAGATTAGGATGATTGGCCATACTAAATTGCCCCTTAATTTCAGGGGATGAATAGGATAAATACATGGGGTTACAGTGATAGGGCATGGGTGAGATTCTTCTCGGTGCAGTTTTGATGGTCTGAATGGCTTCTTTCTGTATTGTAAGGGTTGTATGACACTATGAAATAAAATAAAACAAAAGATTTAATAAAAGCAGAAAATGCTGCAAAGATTTAGGCCGGAATTTTCTGGCTATTCACGCTGGTGGGATTCTCGTGCCTTGTTTGTGGCACTTCCCTCAGATGTGAGGTGATGCCAATAGGAATTTCCATTATCAGCGGTGGGACCAGAGAATTCTGCTGCTAGCAAACAATGCGCCATCTCTCGCCATTGGGAAACACGGCTGGGAGCCTGGAGAATCTCACCCTTAGTTTCAGTATCTTCTGGCAAGAGAGAGAAGGAATTAATGTTTCTAATCTATGATCTTCCATCAATTCTAATGAAACATTAGACAATCATATAATAGTTACAGAATGAGGCCATTCAGCCTATCTGTGCCTGTTCCCTGCACAATCAGCTTTCCTGGTCCCACTCTACTGCCTTTTTCCTGTAGCCCTGCAAATATTTTCTCTTTAGATAATTATTCAATTCCCTTTTGAGAGAAATGATTGAACCTACCTCCATCACACCCGCAGGCAGTGCAATTCCAATCCTAACGACTCACTGTGTAAAAAGGTTTTCCTCACGTTGCGATTGCTTAGTTTGCCAATTAAATTGTTTTCCTCAGGTTCATGATCCTTACACCCATGTGAACAGTTTCTCCCTATCTATCCTGTCCAGACCCTTCATGATTTTGAACACCTTCTTCTTCATCTTGTCTCCAAAGAAAACAGCCCTGGCTTTTCCAACCTCTTCCCACGATTGAGTTCCTCATTCCTGGAGCTATTCTTGTGAAACTTTTTTGTGTTAGGGACCAAACTAGAAACTCCAAGCTATTTTATGAGATTAACCTAGACCCCAACTTTGTTTGATTTTGGCATTAATGTGAGCGTAAGATATTTTGCTCCAGTCATTATTCGATTGACCCACTGGGAAGCTTTTATTAAAGTGAACTTTATTTAACAAAACTGTAAAAATGTAACAAAGAATTAGCACAATTTTTATCAATTGAAATACTTAAACATGACAAAGCATAACTCTTAGCAGCTAGCCATCTCTATAGTTCCAATATAAGCAATGTCCTCACAGATATAAACCTTCTCAGAATCAGTTAGCAAAAAACACACAAGCCTACATGAGCTGCTAGGCTTTCAGCCTCTTAGCAGCTCTGGACAGAGGTACAGACAGATACCTATCCTTTGACTCCCATACAGCAGTCTCCAGAGAAAAAAAACTATCTTCAAGCAGCAGAACTCCAAAAAGAATGAGAGAATCACTGCCCTGTCCAAATTTAATCGTAAACATCTATCTTGCATTCTTTCAGTAAGCCTAGCTCTGACCAGTCTTCTCTTGTCAATCAACCTAATCAAGTCCTACACTGGCCATTGCAGCCACAGTTTGCACTCTTTCTTCCCTCACTATCCTTCAGATGTATACCTCGTTTGATCCTGGTGACTTAGCACCTTTAAGTATAGCTTGCTTATATAATAACTTGTCGAAAAGAGATGCCTACATAATACCTCCCCTTTTTTATTTTTCAGCTGACCACTTCTTTCTTCACCAGAAAGAAGATATTGCCCAAGTTATAATGACAGATGTAAATTACTTATTTAGTACCTTAGGAATGCCTCCCCATCTCTATGCTTAAGTCTCATTTAGGTTCCTAATCAGTACCTCTCTTCCTTTCAGCAGTTTTTCACTGGTTATGTAGAAGACTTAGCTGCCAGTCTCTTATATATTCTCTCTTTGTTTCTCTTATTTTTCCACTTCTTCTCTGAACCTTCTATATTCTGACTGGCTCTCAAGTGTATTATTCACCTGACATCTGTCATATGTCCTCTATTTGATTCATCATACTCACTCTCTCCCTCTCTCTCTCTCTTATGTCATTCAGGGATCTCTGGATTTGTTTGCTCTATCTTTCCCCATGGTACTGTACCGTGACTGTGCCTGAAATATCTTCTTCTTAAAGATAACCCAATATTTCATTACAGTTTTGCCTGCCAGTCATCAAATCCATTTTACCTGGGTCAGATCCACTGAAGTTGGCTTATTCATTATTTTTAACTATGGATTGTCCTTCTTAGTTTTCTATTTCCAACCTAAATCTTATGATTCTATGATCACTGTCACAACACACAATACCATGGAGGGTGTCAATGATATCTCTGTTTCCACAAAGACTGTATATTATACATTCCTACAGTACTGCCATGGAAAGATGCATCTGGAGGAATTAGATTGGCAGGGATTTGCATAGGATTTTTCCTGGTTCTCTTACCATCTGCCACAGGCCCAGGCTGGCATATATCTCCTTAAGGACTTACCCAGCCATAGTGTAACTAAGCCATTCTTGGTAATGGGCATTGAATTCCCCCACTCAGAGTATATATTGGGTGTTTGCTGCCCTCATACTAGTGTTTCTTCCAAATAGTGTTCAATATGGAGGAACACAAGGTCAACAGCTGAGGGAAGGCAGTAGGTGGTAATCAGCATGATGCTTCCTTGCCCGTGTTTGACCTAGTGCCATGATACTTCAATATTAAAGTCAATATCGAGAACTTTCATGACCCCCACCTCTCCTCTCCCCCCCTCCCAACTATATACAACTATGCTAGTACCTCTGTCCTGACTGTAGGATAGGACATACCCAGGGTTGCTGATCGAGATGTATGGGACATTGGCTCAAAATTATGAGGAGCTGAATATGACTGTCAAGCTGTTGATTGCTTGACTAGTCTATGAGACAGCCTGTTTCGCCCCCTCCACCCATCACCACCACACCCTCCCCCCAACCCCCGCCCGCCAATTTTAGCGCAAAGCCCGCAAAGTTTAATGAGGACATTTGCTGGGCTGACTGGTCCCTGCCTAGGTTGATAGGGTCATAGAATGGATACAGTTCAGAAGAAGGCCATTCACCTTGTCATGTTCGTGCTGGTTGTCTGCAAGAACAACTCAGCTAGTCCCAATCCCCTGCCATTTCCTTGTAGTCCTGTCATTTTTTTCTCCTCAGCAGCTTGTCCAATTTTGTTTCAAAAGCCACAACAGAATCTACCTCCACCATGCTTTCAGAGTGTAAATTCCAAATTGTAACCACCTTTTGTTCCATTGCATCTGCATTGCTTCTCTTACAAAGTGTCCCTTTCCCCAGCTGTATCCCCATAACCCTGCACATCGACCATGGCCAATCCATCCAACCTATATTTCTTGGCTCACTAAGGGAAAACTTAGCATGGCCAATCCATCTAACTTGCACATCGAGGCCTTTTGATTATTCACCCAGTAAAGTTACTACAGCATTATCATTCCTGCCGCCTTGTGTTTGTAAAGGAGACAGCCTAAATTAGGCTGTTCTGCTGGATTTCTAAAGAATATGTGCTGAACAGTATACCTTCCAGGAAGGTTTGATTTCTTTGCTTTCTAAGTGTAGCAATATTCAAGCTTACCTTTAATCAAAATGTGTATATGATACTTCACACAGACAATGCAATAAACCCCCACAAGATCCATGGGGAATCTCTGATTGATCTCCTTGTTGGGCTCATTTGAATATGAGTTCCCCTGATAAGAGACAGTGGCCTGCCCAGTCGGAACTCAGTACCTAAGCCAGGCCTGCTGAACTACTTGTCCCAGGCAAGAACTGGTTTGTGAACATCATGGTAGTGGTTTTACTTTGCATTCTATAAATAAACTATGGTTCTTCCCAGTCAGGTTACTATGGACAGCAACTGGCATAATCCTTCCACTGGTGTTTAGAAACTCACCTTATTTGAAACTATTGATTTTGGATAAATCTTTCCTCTTGATAAACAATAAGATCAATGTAGAATGAAATAAATTATTTATTCTCTGGCAAACTGAAAATGATCCAATGAGTACTGAGCATAAACATACTAAAACTAATATTCAGATTGGAATACTTTTTATAAAAGCCCAAGATGTCTTTGAGTGTATGGAATTCCTCAAACTTGTTTTTTTTATTCCTCCTGAGTTGATTTGGTTAGGTCACATACCTGTGTTATTAACACCTCATGATGTAGAGATGCTGGCATTGGACTTATTAACACCTTGCCAGTCCTTTTCCAAATTGGCCATTAGGAGGCAGCATAGTCTAACAGCAGCCTTATGGCAACTCTTCAATTTATCTGTAATTAAGCAGTCGAGCTGATCAAATATTCACTTTCAACATGGTAGTTTTGGTAGCTCTAATAATCAATGGAAAAAAGGAACACACTTTAATAGCTCTGCTCCTGTGCTGTTGGATTTTAATTAGGTTTGTAATTGAGTTGTGAAGCAGAGTTTGCTGTCTTGTTGTCATAACTCAATGGCGTGCGTGCTTATTGCTTTGCAGATGTTGCTAATGTGTGCACAGTAGATCCCACAAATAGCAAACTCCTGAATCACAAGATAATCTGCTGTGGTAAAAAGGAAGGAAATTTAGTCAGAAAACTGACCTCTTGGAGCATTTCAAGCATTGTGAGATTCAACCATTAGAATGGTAAAAATCTTCGTTTATGGTCCTACGTGAAGGAAGTAACAAAATATCTCTTCATCAGTGCACTGGAGTCTAGTCAGTACCTAGTGACCTGGAGTAGAACTATAATGAATGACCGAGGGCTACAGAATAAGACAATGTGAAACCCATCCAGTCATTTATGCTTGAACTGGCTCTGTGAAACCTTTTAAGTACTCCCTCTTGTTTTTATCTTATTGTATTTCATTTTTACCTCCTTCGTTACTATGAATTGGGCAGAATCATCTTTATTTGCAAAATATTTATTTATTATCTCAGCTTCTACAAGATCTTCTTTTTGATCCCTAATCATCCTACTCTCACTTCGACTTCATTTTTACTATCTTTAGGTTTGTTAATCTATTCCCTTTGCCTCTCTAATTTCAGTTGTTCCCTGTATATTTTATTTAGTGAGATTCTGTACTGAATTATGAACAGCACATTTAACATAAGCCTTTGTAACTTCCATTTCTTCAGTCCTGCAATGATCTTGAGCTTTGAAGTCTTTGCCCCTCATTGGATAAACTATCTCCTTTGAAGGCCTCCCATTGCTCACTTATTATTTTACCCACCATGGATTTTAATCCATATGGAACTTTTCAATTCTTTTTTGAAAAGAAGGGACTTTTATAGTTCAATACTTTCACATCTGAGTTTTCATCATCTTTCTCAACATTGAGCACTTTTCCCCAAACGGTCTCCCAGTGAAACATGTTCCGCTTGCCCAACTTCATTCCCCAATAGAAAATCCAGCAGTGCTTCCTTCCTCAATGGGGTAGCAAAATACTGATCAAAGAAGTTCCCATGTATATATTTCAGGAAATCATCCCATACTTTGCCCTTAACAGTGTTATTTTAATTTGATTTGATTTTATTATTGTCACTATATTAACATACAGGGAAATATTACGTACTATACAAAGCACATCCTTCATAGGGAAGGAAATGAGAGAGTGCAGAGTGTAATGTTATAGTTGTAGTTAGGGTGTAGCGGCAGATAAACTTCATGCGAAGTAGGTCCATTCCAGATCTATATGAGGATAATAAAAGTCTTCAATTATTACTCTCTATGTTATTATGCCCTTAGGTCTAATTAACTACTCTGAATATTTATATATTTATTTTCTGTTTTCTCTTTCTTTAAGTAGAGACTCCTTTAACTCCTGCCCCCTCACAGCACCAAGTTCCTACTCTTGCTAAATTCCTGCTAGCAGTCTGCTTAGCAAGCTACTGCATTTGTCAGATTTACCAAACATTCACCAAGTTCTCTGTGTACAGTTTTGCATAAGATGTGATGGCTACCACAGAGCCAAGCTGTTACAATTAATGAAACAAAAATTGTTCTTTAAAGATACTTGTGACCAGGAGAAGAAAGTAATAATGTAACATCCATGCACTTAATTCTCGTGAATGGGTAATATGGAAATATGCCTTATTGTCCAGGAGATACGGATGAGTTAATTCACTAAAAATGTCCTTGTACAAAATCTTGGGTGAATATTCAACATCTTAGCACTTATACATAGAAAATCTTAGTGCTTTACGTAGCCCACTAAACTATCTGAAGCTTCAGCATTTGAAACAATTTTAATCATTTTTCTTTCACTTCAAGATTGATTTCAAAAGTGCGGTGAAGTTAATAGAGTGAGTAATGTGGAGAGGCAGGCAAACTGACCTTCAACACTGAGCTGCAGCAAAACGGGAGAGTGCTAACTCACAATTGTATATCATAATTATTATTAATAATAGTTATCACTATATGTTTAATTCCTATGAAAGCCAGTAAGTGCCTTTGAACCCTGTTGTCTTGTGGAATAATTTATGAAT
This sequence comes from Sphyrna mokarran, assembly GCA_024679065.1. Taxonomy (NCBI): domain Eukaryota; kingdom Metazoa; phylum Chordata; class Chondrichthyes; order Carcharhiniformes; family Carcharhinidae; genus Sphyrna; species Sphyrna mokarran. Next base: position 31,090,122 of record JAGIQG010000022.1, on the reverse strand, counting down.
GTAATAAGTAAGAATATCCATTCGCTAACAGTCCCTGAAAAATACAGTTGAGTACAATTTGTGTTGCTGCATGCGAGAAGGTCCATCTGCCCCATTGTGGTGCCTTCCTCAGAACAAGTGTCACTGAAATGTTTGCGGACTTTCTCTTAGTAAATGACAAACATCCTGTAACTAGGGAGGCACCAAGTCATCAGGGAGTTCTTAGGCTTTCTTCAGGTCAGCATTTTATATCTCAGATCTATGCAGAGACAGGTCTTATCTGCATAGTGGATTCTATTCACATTACTTTGAAATGTCCACTTCATGCATCAGTTCACACTTCCAGTATACGATTTGTTATTTTTTCTCTCTGAGTTCAATTTCCACACTCCAGCTTCAATAATTAAGTACGATGAACATCAGTAGTCAATAGATGTACATGATCAAATGCTGAATAATTGTATGCTACACAACATTGCCTTGAAAATACGGAAAGAGCTTATTGTTATAGGAGCAGTTATGAAAAATGATAGTGATATCACAAATACACACTTGTGAACAAAGCTCTTGCTGTCAATAATCTGAGAGATGGTGTAACTTTGTTGCTTACTGAAACCTCCCCACCCTGATAAACTTTGAACCACTTCCTTCTCCCAAACCATTATGATTGAGATTGAAGAGATTGTCATTTTTTTCCAACCCCACTTACCTCCCTTTAAGACACTTCTGCCCTACCATTCAATTATGTTCTGTCATGAATTTCACTCCTTTGCCACACTGAATAATCCCTTATCCATGTTGATTTTAATCTTAATCACAACCCACTTTGTCCTTTCCTCTGAATTTTGCAGCCCTCTTTGCCCTCTCTCTCCATATAAAATATCCTCACCATATTCTTGTCCATCCCTGTGGTTTTGTCATCTACTCACATGCATTTATTACAGACATCGGCATCTCTGTGCATTTTTTTTGTAACCCTCACAATTCACAGCATAACCCCACTTGCTTCTGCATCTACTCCTGGATAAAATCATGTCATTACAAGCGAATATCAGATTTTCAGTCTGGTTTTTATGTTTAATTTCTGACCCTCTGGTTAATAACAATATATCAACAGCTTTTGGTCTGCTCAATCATCACATCACTGTCTTTGATGTCCTTACCCTCACTCTCTTCCCCTATCCAGCATATGGCCTCCATCTTGGTTCCTTCAAGTTGAATGAACTTAGACTAGAATATATCTGATGCATAACTTATTAAGCCATCCATTGCCAGTGGTTAGCACTGCTGTCTCACAAACCTGGGGATCTGCGTTCAATTCCAGCCTTGGGTTACTGTGTAGAGTTTGTATGTTCTCCCTGTGTCTGTGTTAGTTCCCCTGGGTGCACTGATTTTCACCCACAGTGCAAAGATGTGTGGTTAGGTGAATTGGTCATGCTAAATTGATCCTTAGGGTCAGGCGGACTAGCAGGTAACTTCACTGGGCTAAGGAGGGATAGGGCCTGGGTAAGATTCTTGTTGGTGCAGGCTTGATGAGTCAAATGGCCTCCTGAATTGTAGGGATTCTGTGATGTGATTAGATCATGTGAAGATTTGCTTAGCAACTGGATGGAGCAGATTCTGGAGATTGGGGGATTGTGGATATGATAGCAACTATAATTGACTGATTACCGTGAAGATGGATATATTGGGTGGGCAGGTGATTTGAGGCTGGGAATAATCTGGAGAAGCTTTCCTGGTAAATGTCCCATCAAAGTTTGCAACTTATTTCAGTTGCTTCCATCACATATTTTCCTTATCCATTAAGCCAACTTTCCTAATGTTCCCCAACACCTCATCACACCATCCTGACCCTGGATCAGTAATTTTCTCCTTTATTCTGCTTCACGTCCTTGCTAACCATATCTTGTCTATGAGGCCTATCTTTTGCTCATGTGATCTCATTCCTAATTGCTGACCTTTAAGACTGCATTTGACCAAGTGTGACATCAAGGAGTTCTGGCAAACTGGAGTCAATGTGGATTGGGGAAAGCTCTGTACTGGTTGGAGTTATACCTACTACAGCTGAAGATGTGGTGGTTGGATCATCTCAGCTCTAGACATCACACAGGAGATCCTCAGGGTGGTATACTTGGCCTAACCATTTTCAGCTGCTTCATCAATGCCATAAGTCAGAAGTGGGGATGTTTGCTGTTGATTGCACAACATCGAGTACCACGGATGATTCTTCAGATACTAAAGCAGTATGTGCTAATGTGTAGCCAGACCTGGGCAGTATTCAGGTTTGGGCTGATAATTGGCAAATTACATTCACACAAAACAAGTTCCAGGCAATGACCATCCCGAACAAGAGAGAATCTAACCATCTCCTTGATTTCCAATGGCATCACCATTGATGAATCCCCCATTACCAACATCCTGCAGGTTTCTGAAAAGCTGAATTAAATCATCCAATTAAATAGTATGGCTACAAGAGCAGGTTCAGAGGCAAGGAATTCTGAAGTGGGTAACTCACCTCCTGATTCCCGAAAGCCTGTCAATGATCTAATATGCACAAGTCAGAAGTGTGATGGAATACTCTCACTTATCTGAATTAGGACAGCTCCAACCAAGAGAAAAAGATTGATAAAAATGAATGTAGGTCCCTTACAGTCAGAAATGGGAGAATTCATAATGGAGAATTAAGAAATGGCTGAGGAATTAAATTCATGCTTTGTTTCAGTCTTCGCCAAGGAAGACATGAATAATGTACCAAAAATTCGGAGGGAAACAAGTTTTAGTGAGCAGCTGAAGGAAATCTGCATTTGTAGAGAAATAGCTCTGGGGCTATTGATGGGATTGAAGGTGGATATCTCCAGGTCTGATAATCTTCATTCCAGAGTACTTAAGGAAGTGGCCCTGGAAATAATAGATCCATTAGTGCTATAGTCTTTGGACTATTTCCTACAGATTGGAGGAAAGCTGGTGTAAGCCTGTTGTTCACAAAATGAGGTAGAGAGAAAACTGAACTGTAGACCAGTGAGTCTGACGGCAGTATTGGACAAGTATTGCTGGCGTCCATTATCAAAGATTTCATAACTCAGCATTTGGAAGGCAGTGCTATAATCAGACAGTCAGCATGGATTTACACAAGGGATATCATGCTTGGTGAATCTATTGGAAATCTTTGAGGATGTAACTGGAATTGACTGAGGAGAACCAGGAGATGTGGTTTATTTTAACTTTCAGAAGTCTTTCAACAAAGCTTTGCGTAACAAATTGTGAGGTAAAGTTAAAGCACATGGGATTGTGGGTAATGTCTTGAGATGGATAGAAAGCTGGTTTGCAGACAGGAAGCAAAGAGTTGGCATAAATGGTCTTTTTTTTTGGATTGGCAATCAGTGACTAGCGGAGTTCCACAGGGATCTGTGGTAGGATCTCAACTGTTCATATTATATACTAATGATTTGGAAGATGGAACTGAATGTATTACCTCAAAAGTTGGGTGGGAGAGTGAGCTGTGAAGAGTATGCAGAGATGCTTCAGTGTGATTTGGACGGCTGAGCGTGTGAGTTTTTGCATGGCAGATACAATAGAATGTGGATAAATGTGAGATTAATCACTTTGGTAGCAATAATAGAAAGACAGATTAGTACTTGAATGGGTATAAATTGAAAGAGGTAGATTGTCAGCAACTTGGTGTCCTTGTGTCACCAATCACTGAAACTAAGTGTGTAGATGCAGCAGGCAGTAAAGAAGGCAAATGGTATGTTGGCCTTCATAGTGAGAGGATTTGAGTATAGGGATAAGGATATTTTGCTACATTTTTATAGGGTATTGGTGAGACCACACCTAGAGTATTGTGTGCAGTTTTGGTATCCTTATCAGAGGAAGGATGCCCTTGTTATAGAGGGAAGTGAAGATATACCAGGCTGATTCTGGGATGGCAGGTTTGTCATATAAGGAGAGACTAAGTTGATTAGGATAATATTCACAGGAGATTAGTGAGACGGGATCTTACAGAAATTTATAAAATTCCAACAAGTTTAGATAGGGAAAATTCAGAAAGAGTATTCCCAATGATGGGGGAGTCTAGAACTAGGGGTCATAGTTTGAGGGTAAGGGGGTAAACCTTTTAGGACAGAAGTGAGGAGAAATTTCTTCACCCAAAGAGTGGGGAATGTGTGGAATTCACTACCACAGAAAATATTTAAGGCCAAACATTGTCTGATTTCAAGAAGAAATTAGATATAGCTCTTGGGGTCAAAGAGATCGCGGGATAAGGGGGGATTCAGAATATTGTATTCGATGATCAGCCATGATTGAAATGAATGGTGGCACAGGCTGGAAGGACCCTGCTTCTAGTTTCTATGTAACACTTAAAAAGTTCAATACTATCCAGTACGAAGAGTCTACTTGATTAGCACCCCATCCACCAACTTAGACATTCACTTTCTCCACCACCCATGCACAGTGGCAGCAGTGTGTATGAAATGTACTGCAACAGTTCACCAAGTTTCCTCTGACAGCACTTTACAAAGCCTCAGCCTCCACTATTCAGAAGGACAAGGACAACAGATGAATAGGAACACTGTCACCTCCAAATTCTCCTCCAAACCGCAGACCATACTGACTCGGAAATAAATCACCATTCCTTCACTGTCACTGGGCTAACATTCTGAAATTCCTCCAACTGTGCTGTGGAACTATCTACACCACATGGCTTGCAACAGTGCAAAAAGACAGCTCATTATTACCTTCTCAAAGGCAAATAGGGATGGTGAATAAACACTGGCCTTGCCAGCAACACCTACATTTCCATGGAAGAATAGAAGGTCATTTGAAAGAAGATTTTTGTTAGGATTTTAAACTAATTTGGTTCAGTAAATAGAAACATTTTCCCACTGCTGAGAAAGACTTGGACAAGAGTATGTAATTATAAAATTAGAGCCAGGCCAATCAGATGGGAAGTTAGGAACCACTTATTGACAGAAAGTGTAAAAGAAGTGTAGAACCTTTCCCACAGAATGCCAGCTCAAATATTAATTTTTATTGTGAGGCTTTTGCAAAACAATTGTAATAAAGGGCAATGATATTCATTGAATTTTACAGCATTGAAAGTGGCCCTTCAGTCCAACATGTTTGAGCCAGCCCATTAAGAACCTATCTATTCTAATCCCATTTTCCAACACTTAGTCTGTAGCCTTGTATGCTATGGCATTTCAAGTGCTCAACTAAATGCTTCTAAAATGTTGTGAACGTTCCTAGCTTCACCATCTTTTCAGGCAGTGAGTTTGGATTCCCACCATTGCCTGGGTGAAAATATTTGTCCTCAAATCCCTTTTCCCTTACTGTATATCTATGTTTTTTAAAAGTTTATTTATTGATGTCATGAGTAGGCTTACATTAACAGTGCAATGAAGGTATTGTGAAAATCCCCTAGTTGCCATACTCCAGCACCTGTTCTGATACATTGAGGGAGAATTTAACATGGCCAATACACTAACCAGCATGTCATTCAGACTGTGGGAGGAAACTGGAGCACCCGGAGGAAACCCATGCAGACACGGGGAGAACGAGCAAACTCTGCACAAAATCGAACTTAGGTCCCTGGCACTGCAAGGCAGCAGAGTGGTATGGTAGTACAGTGGTTAGCATTGCTGCTTCACAGCTCCAATGACCTGGGTTCAATTCCTGGCTTGAGTTATTGTCTGTGTGGAGTTTGCACAGTAAGCAGTCTCACAACATTGGTGAAAGTCCAACAGGTTTATTTGGTAGCAAACACTACTAGCTTTCAGAGTGCTGCTCCTTCTTCAGGTGAGTGGGAAATTGAAGGAAAGTTAAAGTAACACTAACATGATGAAGGATCAGCGCTCCGAAAGCTAGTGGTGTTTGCTACCAAATAAACCTGTTGGACTTTAACCTGGTGTTGAGGTTTTTTACTGTGTTTACCCCAGTCCAACGGTGGCATTGTCACATCATGTGTGGAATTTGCACATTCTCCTCATGTCTGCATGGGCTTTCTCCAGGTGCTCCGGTTTCCTCCCACAGTCCAGAGATGTGCAGGTTAGGTTGATTGGCTAAACTAAATTGCCCCTTAAGTCCTGAGATGCATAGGTTAGAGGGATTAATGGACAAATATGTAGAGATATGGGGATAGGGCCTGGATGGGATTGTAGTTAGTGCAGACTCAATGGGCCAAATGGCTTCTTTCTGCACTGTAGGGTTTCTAGGGTTCTGTGGTTCATTGTGCTACCCTGGTAATTGACCCCTCCCTATTCCACCTAACTGTGTCTCTCATAATTTTGCACACTTTGATTACCGCTATCCACCACATATCAGTCATCTCTGTTCTAAGGAAAACCATATCAGTCTAACCAGCCTCTCTCCATAGCTGAAGTGCTCCAGCCCAGGTGAATCCTAGTGAATCAACTCTGCACCCTTTTTAGAGCAATGAAGCTAGACAAAGTTAAAGGAACAGCCATGACCTCACTGAATAGCAGAACAGCTTTGAGGGGCCGAATGGCCCACTATTGTCCCACATTCCTTGGGCTTCTAGTGTGAACCAGGATTGTGGGGAGATTGGGAGCAATGAGTATCCATGAACGTGCCATCCTTATCAATGAGGGTTAGTTAGGATTGTTAGTACATTTGTCAGAATAGATGTTTGGGAATAGCAGTTTAGCAGCAAGTTTCTGCTGGTGTGCTTTAAGGAGATGGTGAACAGGTATGAGCAATCCGTGCAGACATTGTAATGTACACAGGAATTAGAAGCTGCCAGAAAATGCTCCCCCAAGTTTGGATGTGACACCTCTTTAATGAACAGTGTGCAAGGTACACACACAGTCACACATTTAGAGGCTGGTGCAAAACCACTCAGGCACACAGATACACACGCACACATACACACACACAGTCACCCAGTCACACATTTAGAGGCTGGTGCAAAACCCCACAGACACATACATACATACACACACACAGTCACACATCCAGAAGCTGGTGCAAAACCCCCCAGGCACACAGACAGACGGACACACACACACAGGCTGATGCAAAACCCCTGCACACACGCGCGCGCACACAGTGCAAAAACCCCAGGCGCACACACATACACACACACACACACACACACAGGCAGGTACAAAAACCCCTGGCGCACACAGAGACTGGTGCGAAAGCCCCAGACACACACACACACACACTCACTCACACAGAGAGCAGTCTGTGTGATCAGATTAAAGTCGCCCCTTTAAAAGACTCAAACACTTGTGGGCGGGCAGTGTGCAGCTGGGAGCTGGAGCGGAAGGTTTTTTTTTGCACTCACAAAGCTGCCCCGATGCCTGGCAGCGCCGCGCCTTCGGCACCAAGAACTTTGGGAATGGTTCCTGGAAACCAGCGCAAGGCAGCCGCCTGCTCGCTGCGAGTTTGAGGCGGGCGGATGGAACTCCTGCTCCTCGCCACTGGACATGGTGGAGTGAAGCCTCTCCAGCCTGGCCAGCTCTCTCCCGTGGGCATCCCCCCTCCCACTGTACCCTCTCCACCTGGGGCAGTGGCCAGAGTGCCAGGCCAGCCACTCGCCTCCAGTCAGAGGTGAGCTTCCCACTCATTCATTCCCCTCCACCCGAGGGTCCGCACACGGGGAAGGCGAGAGGCATCTTTACTCCGGATTACAACAAGAGGCACCAGCAGAACAGGTAAAAGGGATTTGACCTTCACACTGAGGAATTGAGCTGCTGCTTTTTAGTGGGAGGACATGAGAGAGCTGGGGTTGGCATTCTCCCGGGTGTTGCTGTTAGTAATACCTTTATATCCGGGGAGGATGAATACCCCTGTCTGTCTGTCTCCTTTTCCAGTTCTGGGCAATCACACGGAGCAATTTTGTTCCTTCCCAAAGCTGTGTAGAAAGTGTGGGAGCACTGATCCCTCCTAACAAGTGGGAGCAGCTCCAGAATACCAGCCACCCCTCCCAGGAATGGTGTGGGACCTTAGAAGCGACTCGATCACTTTTTTGCCCCCATCCCTTTTCTGTTTGAGGTGCCAGCCAGTCCCCATCCTGGTTTCCCCCCCCCCCTGCCAGCCAGTCCCCAGCCTGGTTCCCCCCCTGCCAGCCAGTCCCAGCCTGGTTCCCTCCTGCCAGCCAGTCCCCATCCTGGTTCCCCCCCCCTGCCAGCCAGTCCCCATCCTGGTTTCCCCCCCCCCGCCAGCCAGTCCCCATCCTGGTTTCCCCCCCCTGCAGCCAGTCCCCAGCTGGTCCCCCCCCCCCCCTGCCAGCCAGTCCCCAGCCTGGTTCCCCCCCCCTGCCAGCCAGTCCCCAGCCTGGTTCCCCCCCCTGCCAGCCAGTCCCCAGCCTGGTTCCCCCCCCTGCCAGCCAGTCCCCAGCCTGGTTCCCCCCCCTGCCAGCCAGTCCCCACCCCTGGTTTCCCCCCCCCCCCCCCCCTGCCAGCCAGTCCCCAGCCTGTTCCCCCCCCTGCAGCCAGTCCCCATCCTGGTTCCCCCCCTGCCAGCCAGTCCCCAGCCTGGTTTCCCCCCCCCCGCCAGCCAGTCCCCAGCCTGGTTCCCCCCCCCCCCCCCCCCCCGCCAGCCAGTCCCCAGCCTGGTTTTCCCCCGCCAGCCAGTCCCCAGCCTGGCTTCCCCAACATTCACCCCTGCCCCCGCCCCGCCAGCCCGGGTTAACTGATGGTTGCTCTCCTTTCTCTCGCACACAGGGAGACGATGCCTTTCCACCCCGTGCACACCGGCCTCCTGTACAAAGGGAACTATCTGAGCGGCTCACTGTCGGATGGCAGCGAGATTGAACAGTTGGCCAATATCTCAGAAGAGGAGCTGGAGGGTAAGGGACCGAGTCTTGCAGTTGTACTTATTGCAAGCACTGCAACAAGCTGGGGCTGAACAAGGCTCCCCATTTAACACCACACATAATTAGCAGAGTGTAACGTAAAAGCATCCCCCCCTACACACACACACACACACACACACACTGAGATATCAGTGAAGGACCACAGAGATCCATGCAGGAGGCTGTTGCAGAGCGACTTGTTTCTGTGCTGTACATTCTCAGTAATTCCATCCAACTTAGGGGAAATGCAACAGGGTTGACTCCTCGCTGCCAAATGACAATCAACTTTCCGATGCACAGCCAAATGCAGGGAAAGGACAAATCTGCATCCACTGCCCACGAAAGGGTTAACTCACCAACACTCGGCTACACGTTCAGTAAAACCAGCGCAGGTAACAGGACTCCAGAAAGATACAGACAGTAACTGGAATATTACAAATACCCAGCCCATTCCCATCAAATACTGAATCTGCATCTCGATAAGTGTGTGTATGAGGAGAACCTTATTTTTAAAGAAGATACCAATAAATGCCTTGTAATTATTAAACCCTTTGGGTGAGTTCTTCGAAATAGGTTAAAATGTTCTGCAATTTTAAACAGTAACCATTCCCGGGAGAAACTGTGGTTCAGTTCCGTCCCTGACTGCAAATGGATTTCTTTAACAATATCGGGATATTGGCACCTTTGGATGTTATTTACTCTGGGTAAAACGATCTAATCGGAGTGACATGCATTTAAATATTACATTGACTACATTTGCTGTATATTCTGAAGAGCTAACCCGATGTTCTATCTGTGAAGATCCCAGTAGACTTTTAGCGTGCATATACATTCAGATGTAATAAGGTCAGTGTTAATTAAGATAGTGTAGTCACTCCTCATTATTTTCGGCTTTAGGGAATCCCTCGGCTGAGAAAGGACAGCGTCTGAATTACTGAATAATACATTTTTGATTTAATCTTCAAAGATAATTTTCCTTCTTGCATTTTCTTTTACATGGGGATAAACTTTTTAAAGTATTTATCCCACTTGTTAAAAAAACTTTGAATTTACTTTTAACCGATCCTTTGCAGAACCGCCAAGGGTATATATCTTTTCAGAATGCAGCGTGGGAATTGCGTGTGCAATTCTTATTTATATTTTTCCCAATCTAATTCAATCAAAGCTGTAAACCCGTGATGTTAGCCCATCAGTGCCAGAATCTTTACATTCCAGCTGTGAATGCTCCCACTGATCCCATCAATATCTTAAAGGACGTTGGAAGCAACTAGTTAGCTCCTGGAGAAGAACAACATTGACTTGATGGGCCAAATGGTCTGTTCCTAGGTTGCAGTATTCCTGAACACCAGTGGATAAGTAAACAAACACATAATCCTCAGTTAGACCAAGCATGGATTCTTTTTGTCTCTTTTTTTTTCTGTGTGACAATCTCTTAAGAGTAGTTACTCCCATGGAATTTCCAGTCTAATTAATCTTTCAGTGAGAAAAAAAAGAATGGTTTAAAAATGATTAAGGTGGCATGATTAATGTAATTTTAGGAATTGTACATTTGGGGGAAAATATTACCTTGTTGTTTGGAAATGTCTATTTATTGTAAGTCAAGGACCCAATTTTTAATTTTAAAAAAGCCAGGCATTTAGGCAGCTGTTTAAAAAGTAAGACCATCCTAAATTACAGTCCCAGCTAACAACAAAGATAGAGGTAAAAGCATATTACATTTATTAGTCAATTTTGGCAGTGTCACATCAGCAATATTTGTGTTGATGAATGAAACATTTTCCTCTGCAATCAATTAACTACCTGTATCAAATACTGTCAGGTCAGGTAAAGTGCAGCCAAGTACGGATTGAAAGCTCCTCGCGTTGTACATCATATAAAACCATCCTGATTTATAGTGCAGAAGAAGGCCATTTTGGCCTATGTATACCAGCTGCTTGCTACAGCAACCCAAAGTGAATGCCACTGCCATGTTCTCTCCACAGCCTGATTACCTTGTTCTGTTTCGCATAATTATCCAGCTTTTTCCTTGCACAATGCATGCTACTTACAGCAAAACGCACCATCAATTTTTCTCTTAACCTCTCTCCTTATTGTTTTAATTGATGATGCTTTACCACTGATTCTCTAACCAGGGGAAATATTATTTCACTCTTATCCCAATCCTTTTGATTTTCTCTTCTTAAATTCACATCTCCTTTAGCCTCCTCTACTCCTTTGAAAATGATCCTATAGCCTCACAAATATTCCTGAGTTTATTATTTCTAATTATTTATCATTTCTAATTCCAATACTGTGGTACAGTGGCTAAGGACCCAGGTTCAGTTTCAGCCTTGGGTCATTGTCTGTGTGGAGTTTGCATGTTCTCCCCATGTCTGTGTGGGTTTTTTCTGGCTGCTCTGGTTTCCTCTTGCAGTTCAAAGATGTGCAGGTTAGGTGGAATGGCCATGATCAAAGTGCGGGGTGATGGGGTTAGGGCAGCAAATTGGGCCTAGGTAGGCTGTTCTTTCGGAGGGTCGGTGCAGACCCGATGGGCCAAATGGCCTCTTCTACAGTGTAGGGACTCTATGATTCTATGATTTTATGATTTATTATCCTTGGTGTTTTATAACCCATTTTTATAATGTAATGACTGAAATGGTAAAACACTGCCCCTCTGATGAGGCAGACACTTCCTCAATATTGCACTGAAGTTTAAAGTGTCCACTCAAATTCTGGAATGAGATTTGAACAGGAGGAGAGTTTTGTTTCTCGCAGTATTGCAGTCATGCAGTGAGTGGTCTGCTGTGCTGCCTGTCCTCAGGAGACCAGGGTGACAACATACAAAATAATTTCTCCCCTTCAACCTTTGACTTGGGTGAGTTGTTACTGACTCAGACAAGCGAGCACAATATAACAAAAATTCTTTGATAAAGAATTTATTTAAGTAAGGGAACTTATTTTGAACAAAGAGCGGATATGATAAATCAGGTTGCATTAACTGTCACGGTACAGTACAATAATCATTAGAAGAAAACAAAACAGCAGGATTATGCAAATTCCATTCCCACAATTTTTTCAGGATTCTGTTTGAAGGATCAGAAATCAGGCATCAACACTGTATCACAAGTTGTGCTTTCTTTGGACTGAGTTCCATGGTAAGACTATACATTGAATCAATTTGCTCTTTACATCCTTTAGGTCCTGAACTTCCTTTTTCTAGCATTTTTAATGAAAACTATATATTCTTAAGATTTGCTTTCAAGTGTAATGTGCTAACCGATGAGTTGTTTTGTTGAAGTATAATATAACATTAGGCTTGAGGTCATTAATGACTTTGCTAGTTTATGGAATATAGTTGACTGTCATTGAAAGTTTTGGTGAATTTGATGACAAATTGCAATCACATTCTTGCCAATAGTCACCTATCCCCCTCTCCTCCAGATGGTAGAGATCATGGGTTTGAAATATGCTGTCAAAGCAGGCTTAGTGAGTTGTTGTAGGGCATCTTGTAGATGGTACACACTGTTGCCTGTTTTGGAGGAAGTGAATGTTGGGCAAATAGGCTACTTTATCTTAGATAGTGTCAAGTCCCTGGAACTGATTTCATTCAGTGAATGGAGAATATTCCATTGCACACCTGGCTTGTGCCTTGTAGATGGTGAACAGTCTTTGCAGAAGCAAGAGATGAGTTACTCGCTGTAGAATTCTCAGCCTCAATATTTGCATTGTTGGTCCAGTTAAGCTTCAGGTCAGTAATAAGATTCAATGATGACTATCAAGGGGAGATAGTTAGATTCTTTCTTGCTCATGTTGGCTATCACTGGGCATTTGTGAGATGAGTGTTATTTTCTGTCATATCATCTGGAGTAGTAGCTGCCATTAGTCTCTTGCTCCCTACATGTCCTACACCCTTTAGCAGTATCTTTTCCTCCTCACCCTGCTCTGCTGCAATACACTTACCAATGGTGTTTTTGGACAGAAAGTTCCTCTATTATTCACTCCTCTAGTGATGCACGTTTATTTAGCTCGATAACTCCAGGCCTGATCTGAAGTAAAATATGTTTTGATGTGAACCAAGATCTGTAGAACATTGAATGAGTTTGTCATTAATCACCTTTAACAAGGCCTTTAGTGAGTTACGTTGGCATTTTGTGCCCTTTTTTTGATAGGAACTTTCAGAACACTGCCAAATACAAAGGAATCATCTGTTGATTCTGTCTCTTGACATTTTGCCACTCTTTCCTTGCGTTTTTTTTGCCAGTCTAAAGTCTAAATAGTTTTTCTGTATAATAGCTGCAAAGACAGGCAGGAACTAAGTTGAATTTAAAAGAAATAGGAAGAACAATATATCATGTTTGTCCCAGTTAAGCTTTCTATTTTGGATGCGATTGGCTTGCTGTGCATTTCCATTCTTTTCAAATTCCTTTTGGATTTTCACAAGGGTTTATGTAAATACATTAAATGACAGAACTCTATATAAGCTGTGGGATTGCTGACTGTTTCTTTGCTCCTTTTTCTGAATCATAGAATCTATGAATATATAAAGCCCCATGTTACAGAGAAAGGAACAGAGAAACAGTCAGCAATAGTTTATACAGAACTCTGTCATTCAATGTATTCTTGAATATCATGTAGATGAAGCATCAGCAATTTGTTCAAAGGTACCTGGGTCAGTTTTGTTGTCTGATGTTTTTAAAGGATGGTGTTAAGAAAGAAGTTGTTTTTTTTCCCCAGTACATCTCAATATTTTATGGGATTCCTTGCACATAACAGATGTTATCAATGGGGTATTGCCCTTGCACTTTTGATTTAATTTGAATAAGGTAGTAATGATTTTGTTTGAAACTGAAAACTGTATTAAAACATAGTGAAGTTTTAAAATGTATGAAAATACAATTATAACAACAGAACATAGTAATCACTATGGCAATGGCCTAGTGGTATTATCCCCAGATTATTCATACTGAAATTCAGCTAATTTAACGGGGACCCGTGTTCAAATCTTGCCACAGAAGCTGGTGAATTCAATAAAAAATATCTGGAATTAAGAATCTACTGATGACCATGAAACTTTTGCCAATTGTTGGAAAAACCATCTGGTTCATTAATGTCCGTTAGGGAAGGAAATCTACGGACTTCTTCTGCTCTGACCTATATATGACTCTGGAGCCACAACGGTTGATTCTGAACTGCCCTCTGAAATGGCCTCACAAACCATTCAGTTCAAGGGCCATTAGGGATGGGCAACATATGCTGGCCAGCAGCAATACCTGTGACCAACAAATGAATAGAAAAATTCACAACGGAAGGAACAGACTAGAAATGTAATTAGTGAGCAACTTAACAACAACAACTTGCATTTGTATAGTGCCTTTAATGTAAACCATAGGACTACCAACTAAACTTGGTAAAAATCCACATAAAGGGACGTTAGGAAATGTAACTGGAAGCTTAGCTAAAGAGGTAGGTTTCCATTAAATTCTTTGAGGAGGAGTGAGCGGTGGAGAAACAAAGTATAGGGAGGGAATTCCTGAGTTTAAAGTCTAAGCAGCTGATAAGTTAAGTCTAAGCTAAGTAAAACTGGCTGAATGATTCAGTCGATAAATGCATTGGCAGTGAGGTACTGGACCGTGCTGACCATGCCGATGTTGGATCTGTTGTTTACATTAGTGGTTTCCAATCAGTGTGTCACAGCAAACTGATGTGCTGTGCAAACCTCCCTAAGTGTGCTGTGAGAAAAGATTCAATATGATAAAAAATTTATATAATTAAACGAAAACTTAGCTTCACCTTCAGCTTGATAGTTGGCATCTCCAAGACCCAATGAACCTCAGGCCTCCTGCGCATATACTGCAGTTCAGATATTTTAGGTTAGTGAAGCCCATGCCCAATGGGACTTGGAGCTGGAGACAAAGACCCCATGCATCTGCACAAAAAGTGAAAACTCAAAAAGGGCGCAAAAGCCCCAGGAGAATTGAAAGAAACAGAGAGAGGTATGAAATGGCACATGATGTATCGAAAATCTCAATAATGAAACCAAGCCAATAACTTGTATCTCTACATACGTTTAGCTAATTTCTAGATATGAAACTACAATGATTTTGAGATTTCTCTGTCCTTCAGATTTCTCTTTCTTTTATAATTACCTTACTGCTTTTTTTTCTCATATTTCATTTTTTAACTGAGGTAATAGAATTTAAAGTATTAATATAATAGTAAAATGTCGCATGCCGGAAATCTGACATTAGAAGAAAAAGTGCTGGAAAAACTCAGATAAAGAGGTAGCGTCTGAGGAGAGGAACAGTCAAGGGGCTGAATGGATATGAAGGAAGGGAAGGAATAATAACTCAACTCAGAATCTCCTCTTAAATATCCTTTTACTTTCATGTCGAATAAAATTTAATAACCCTCTCTTGTTTTACTTGTGAAATCTTTGTAAGGTTTAAAAAATCCTTGCTCCAATCTGAAATTTAACAACTGAAAATCCAAGTTCCAATCTATTTCCAAATGCAAATTTCTAAACCTACATATTTTCATATAAATCTAGTTCACCATAGCCACTTAAACAGATTAAAAAAAAAAGGAACATCCAATCCCTGAATGCAGAAAAAAGGAATTGTCATTATTTCAAAAGATTCTCTCAATTTCCGATTACTTATTATGGGCAGAATCCTCCAGCCATATTTCTGCTGGTATGTTTCTCATACCAAAGAGTAATACTTCTTATTGGTCTAGACCATCTGGCATCACAAAAGTCTTTTGCCCATTCTAATAAGGGTGCTTACCAATATTCTCGCAGTAAGCCCAATTTTTCTAATAAATGCTAACTATCCCAGTTTCTCAATATAATCCAGTATTCACGTAAGACATATGAATCCGTCTTTGTAACTGCACTCCCTGCTGAGATAATCTATACATAGCCTTTGAGGTCCGTTTAGTTCTGCCACCTTACAATGGGTGAACTCCAGTTATTATGGCTGGGTTCTATGATTTTATGTTTAGAAGCATAACTTCAATTTCCTTCTGCACTTGAACCAATATGTATGGGATTCAACCTATATGGTTGTTATCTTATTGACACTGAATCCCCTACATCAACATTATGCAAAGCTAAATCTGTTTTTCTTGGTCTATTTACACAAATTGCTTTGTGTGATTGCAATAGATCTGGTCAGTCACTTCGACAGTTTTCTGTGTGGTAACCTAATATCACCTTTTGATTTTTAAATACTTCCTCATTGTCCAATTTAATCAGATGAAGGTCAATTTGAGAATCTTTTATTTCTAGTTCCTCTTCTTTACCGAAACCATCATTATCTTCTGTTTGTCACCTCTGTCAAAATTCTTTTTAAGCATATTTACAAGGCACATTTGCTGATTCTTTCTTCTGTCTGGGATCTTTACTACATAGTTTACCTCAGTTTCTTATTGATTCATTAAACTTGTCTTCAACAGTTTGCCTGACGCTGGCAACAACAATACTAACTCTTTGTCCCCCAGTCACAAAACTAATCCAAGAGAGTAATTCCAGAACTTTGAATCATTGATTTCTCCTTAGTCAATTTGAGCAGTCCCTTACTTCATGATCATAAATTAACTAGAAAGGATTGAATCCTTTGGCTCATTTGGGTTATTCTGAATAGCAAACAACAAGATTGCAATTCATCAAATCCAATCATGTGCTGTAAAGTTATGTCTTTAATGTTTGATTTTACTTTTCTAACATCTTTTGTGATTCAGGGAGATATGTTGATGACCTAAATTGTTTTATTCTCAGGCCATTTATTACTTTTTTAAACAGCTGTGACATCAAATTGGAACCCGGATCCGACTGTATTTCTTTTAGGAATCCATTTCTAGTGAATAATTTCGCCAAGTCTTCCACAATCACCTTTGCTGTGATTTTCCTCAGAAGCTTGAATATGATGACTGAATATGACTAAGTCATCAGTAAGGTGATAATATCTCAACAAGTGATGAAAGCAAATGCAAATCAAAGGCTTGTAGTTTTGTGACTTGGGGAAAAGTGCATTGTTGTTGCTAGTGTCAGGCCAACCATAGAAGACAAGACTTAATGAATTGAGAAAAGACTGAGGTAAACCATGAAGTAAAGACCTCAGATGGAAGAGTCAGTGATTGTGCCATGTAAATATGCTAAAAAAAAAACTTTGACGGAGATGACAAACAGAAAATGACACTGGATACATGACTATCAGTATATATTGATTCCCACTTTTAATCTTGGGGAGTCTCCAGTCAGGTCCTGGTTAAAAGGTTTTGCAAACACTGAAGCTGGAATTAAAGATACAGGTTTAATTACTGCTTGATATTTTCTTATCATTTGAAATGTGTGGCAAATTTGACAAAATTTAACTGCAGTTTTATGTAATCCAGGCTAATAGAAATGTTTTTGTATCTCAGCTTCAGTTTTGGGTAAACTAAAATAAACGGTTTAGATATCCAAAGAACTGCATCCTCCCAGGAATCACTGGCAGTAGGAGTGAAATAGGAAGTGGAAAAAATGAGATAGGTACAGAATTGCTTTTTGTCTTTTCCACAGGCACAATCCACTTTGTTTAGAGAATGAGTGTTGGAGATAGAGGCTATGGGCCAAGTGCTGGTGGTTGTGATCAGGTGTGAGTTCAGGGGTTTCCAGTGTTTTAGTGCAGACTCGATGGGCAGAAGGGCCTCTTCTATATATATTTCAATGAAAAAGACAGCACCAGATTTATGTCTCAATTATAGCCTATCCCAATGCTCTTTCTGAAATGCTTCTCAGGAAAGAATATGAAAAGAATCTCAGGTTAAATTTATGAGGGGCGAGATAACAATAAAGCAATTTTCTGCATTATTCAATTGATTTGACCAACTCGGCCAACATCTAATGCTAAAATCTAATTGACGTAAACACAGCCTAATTACATAAATGTGAAATGAATGAGTCTTTGATTACCCAATGCTTTGAGAAATAGTTAAAATAAATTCAGTTGTCATTTTGCTTCCCTGTAAGTGCAGCACACAAACTTTGCCCATTCATTGCAAAACGTGGCAAACCTGGCAAATTGGCAGGCTTGGTACTGAAACAGTTGATTGTCACACTTAATATTGGATATTCCAGTTTTACATTGAGAAGGGAGTGTACTTCTTTCTTTAACTACATTTGCATGCACATCGTCACTGGTGGCCTATGGGATTTGTTATTTTTATTTTCACATTAATGTTTGAACTGAGAAAATTGTATAAAAATTGTCATACTACCAATATTTTTTGTATCTGAACATGTGGGAAGCCATCTTTAGTAATTATTACTAAAATTAGACCAACCCAACCTGACTCCCAGTGAAAACAAAGCATTCAATGTAGGGAAGATAGATGATTATTTCAGCTTGAAGTTTGTACTTATTCAGTGAATCCCAATGCAAGCAATGAGCTTGTTCAATGGTTATTGTAATCAATTGAATTAAAATCTGCTTAACCGATCAAATGACTGCATTTTATAATTCAATTCTAGAAACAGATACTTGTAATATTTCAATTTACCATAAATGCACATAGAAAACAGTGAAGATTTAAGCAGGATTCTCCAAGTGAGACATCAATGGAAGAGTGTTGAATTTAGCAAACTGTTACAGATGCTGGAAATATGAAATTAGAAAAAAAACTTGTAAGATCAGACAGTATCTGTGGAGAGGGAAACAGATTTCTGGTTGATGACCTTTTAATAAAACTGGCAGAAGTTAGAAATATAACAGGTTTTAGGTAAGTACAGAAGAAAAGAAATAGTGTGGCACACATTAGATATTGTCAAGAGGCTTTAGACTTTGTTCGGAAGAAATAGATATTTACTGTAACAAAAAAAGGAAACAAATGTTTGAGATAGGGCAGAGAATGGAAGCAAGTGTGTTGCAGCCCACGCGTGCCCGGAGAAGAGCTTTTACTTGTTGGCTATATGGCTGCCAGGTGCAATGTAACCTCTTGCATATTT
The DNA here is from genome assembly GCA_024679065.1 of Sphyrna mokarran. Taxonomy (NCBI): domain Eukaryota; kingdom Metazoa; phylum Chordata; class Chondrichthyes; order Carcharhiniformes; family Carcharhinidae; genus Sphyrna; species Sphyrna mokarran. The sequence continues at coordinate 31,071,361 of JAGIQG010000022.1, read as the reverse complement.
TGTCTTGATATGAAAACTTCACCAGTATTTTCAACTCAGTAAGCGCTTCAAGTTCAGATGAAAGAACTGAACTGTTGTGTGACCTACATTAAAGCACTGCCTCCCCTGACTCTTTTCAATATTTACGTTTTTCTCTATTTCTACTTTAACCCTCAGTGCACGGAGTCTCGCAAACACAGGGTGGAGCATTCCTTACCCCATCCAACATTATCCCCTTACCCAATGTTTGCCAACACCATCAATCTCTCTCTCTCATCCCGCACTGTCGGTACTTGTTTCAAGTCTGTCCCTATCACATCCCAGCTGAAGAGCACCACGCTACGCTTGATTTCACACTTTGCTCTACCTCAAACATTTGTATCCTTTCGAAACCTTGACATATATTTTTACCTCAGAATTATGCCCCCACATCTTTCCTTCCAATTTGTCTTCCAGTGATCTCAAAAGAGATCCTGCTTTTGCTGGCAAGGACAGTATTCTTCAAATATTTACTCCCCTAATCCCGTAACTAAACATGCGACCCAACGTGCTAGAGTATTGTGAGAAGCCTCACAAAGGTAGCTTCAGTAACAGTTCAAAATCAATCATTTACTATTTGACTTGGTTGTACGCGTAAACACTTTTATGTTGTGAGGGTTGTTCAATGACTGCAAAAAAACACCTGGCCCTCTCTTTCTAATTGTATTCTTTCCAATGGAGAGAGGTTTAGACTCTCTGCACTGTCAAAAAACAATGAGTAGTCTATTGTAAAGAGAAGGCTGAGAGGCCACCAATTGATGTATTTGAAATATGGTATGAAATTTTATAGGTTGAATAGAAACAAAGGGCAGAATTTTCCAGCTACACTCACCGATAGGATGTCCGGTGAATCTTTGGCTGGACCACTGACTCTCCTGCCACAACAAGGCTTGAAAATCCTGGTCTGCTTGTGCAGACTACTAGACTAGAAGAACAAGCCAACAGTTTAAAGATAATCACCAAGAAATCAAATGGGGAGTTCAGATAAAATTTTGTTACACGGACAATGCTGAGTATGTGGAACTTGCCACCCTAGAGAATGGATGAGACGTATAGCATAAATAAATTTAAATGCAAACTTCAGAAGCTTGTTTGGGAGTAAGGAAGAGAAAGCTGTGGTGATGGAGTTGGATGAACATAAATTTCAGAATGAATTTGTTGGGCTGTACGGACATTTCTGTACGATATATTCCACCCAAGCACCCAAGAGCTGAAAGCTCCTATCGGTGAGTGTAGCTGGAAAATTCTGCCCTTTGTCTCTATTCAACCTATAAAATTTCATACCATATTTCAAATACATCAATTGGTGGCCTCTCAGCCTTCTCTTTACAATAGACTACTCATTGTTTTTTGACAGTGCAGAGAGTCTAAACCTCTCTCCATTGGAAAGAATACAATTAGAAAGAGAGGGCCAGGTGTTTTTTTGCAGGCATCGAGCAACCCTCACAACATAAGTGTTTACGCGTACAACCAAGTCAAATGGAGAAAGGATGATTGAGAACAGGAAGGCAGTCAGTGCCTGCAGGAAGAACTCAAAGTACCAAAGACTTTGTCTTTGCCTTGAAAGTCCTCAATTCCATTCCTCAATGCTTCATCTGGCTCAGTCTTGGCATTACCCCAGTTCTTTGTGAAGTTGAAACAAAAATTCAACAGATGAAAAACAATAAAGCCTCTGGAAACATTTAAATTTATTTATGCTATACGTCTCATCCATTCTCTACAGTGGCAAGTTCCACATACTCAGCATTGTCCGTGTAACAAAATTTTATCTGAACACCCCATTTGATTTCTTGGTGATTATCTTTAAACTGTTTCTTCTGGAAACAGGAGAAACCCTCCTGAAATTCTAAAATATGGCATAGACATAGTCCACCACTGCACTGTCTCATATCCCTCAACTGAAAAGAGGGCCCTATCTTTCTGGGCTTGATGCTCAGGTTTGCAGTGCGCGCGTGCGCACACACACACACACGCACACACACACACACGATAAGTGGCAGATATCAACGACTCAGTTTTGGTGACGATATTCACTGTATTATCTGATTGTTGTAACTCCAGAGGAGAATCCCTGCTCCTGCTCGCTGTCACGGGGAAAGTCATTATGAGGATCCTCCTTAATTGCTTTCCCTCAGTGGTCGAAGATCTCCTTCTGGAGTTTTTTGTAGTTTTTGCCCATTGACAAACTTCAAGTTCACCACTGCATGGTAAATCCAAGAAGAGGGCAAGGAACCTGACCAACCACAATACATATCCTTTCTCCACCTCACAAGAGGCTTTGATTCTGTTAACCAAGAAGCTTGTGGGGTATTTTCCTCGAGTGTGGTTGCACTCAGAAATTTGTCACCATCGTGCAATAACGCAGGATGATGACAAATTCTGTGATAATGTGCTTGCTATAATCACCCATGTAATCATTGCAGACTAATATCAATAAAGGTTGGTGTCAAATAGGGGTGTGTCATAGCACCAATCTACTGGTCCATCTTTCATGCTGCAATAATTCACCTTCGGCAGGTTACACATTGGCAGAACAGAAGCAAAACTGTTCAGCCCTTTCCACCTTCAATCCAAAACCAAAGTCATTCTGTGTGTGTGTATATGTGTGTGTGTGTGTGTGTGTGTGTGTGTGTATATGTGTTGGTGTGTGTGTGTTTTTTGTGTGTGTGTGTGTGTGTTGGGTGTGTTGTGTATATGTGGGTGTGTGTGTGTGTGTGATATATATGTGGTGTGTGTGTGTGTATTATGTGTGTGTGTGTGTGTGTATATATGGTGTGTGTGTGTGTGTGTATATGTGTGTGTGTGTGTGTGTGTATATGTGTGTGTTGTGTGTGTGTGTGTGTGTGTGGTGTGATGTGTGTGTGTGTGTGTGTGTATATATGTGTGTGTGTGTGTGTATATATGTGTGTTGTGTGTGTGTGTGTGTGTGTGTGTGTGTGTGTGTGTGTGTGTGTGTGTGTATATACTTGCACATTCCGAAATTGAACATCAGGCCCAGAAAAATAGAGCCCTCTTCCAAACAGTTGCCACAGCAAAACAGATCCCCCCAATTGATTTAAGATTGATGGTGAGATCTTGGTAAATGTGAAATGTCCTTTTGATGAAGGACATAGGTGAAGATATTTATCACTGCTGCCATATGCCAGCTCAGCTGAAGGCTGACCGAGGGGAAGAACATTGGAGCTCCAGCATCTTAAACCTGAGGCTAAAGTCATGGCTTGCTGGGCAGCAGTGTCTCCCATGGTTCTATATGCTTTGGAGACTTGGGACAACCTGCAGCGCAATACCCCAAAGAACTGGAGCAGAATTAACAGCGGTGTATTCACAAGATCCTCCAAAGCTGATGGAAAGAAAGTGCCCTCTCCCAGGCCACCATGCCTACCATTAAGACATTAATCATTCAAAACCAGCTCTGCTGGACAGTCCAAAGATTTTGCAAGTTAGATGGATTGGCCATTGTAGTATTGCCCCTTAGTCCATGGCATGAATTACATGGATTGGTCATTGTAATTATGTGGGTTTACAGAAATAGTCTGGATAGAGGGCCTGGAGTAAGATGCTTTGTCCATACAGACCTGATGGGCCAAATAGCCTCCGTTTGCACTGTAGGGATTCTGTGACATGTCATTCAAATGCCTGGCAACAAATTCCCAAAACAAGGAGAGGTGATGGCCCAGGGGTGTTATCACTAGATTATTAATCCAGAAACTCAGGAAATGTTTTAGGGACCCGGGTACAAATCCCGCCATGGCAGATGGTGGAATTTGAATTCCTTAAAACATATCTAGAATCGAGAAGCTACAATGACCATGAAACCATTTGTTGATTGTCAGAAAAACCCATCTGGTTCACTAATATCTTTCGGGGAAGGAAATCTGCCATCCTCACCTGCTCTGGCCCACATGTGACTCCAGAGTCCAGCAATATAGTTGACTCTCAACTACCCTTCAAGGGCAACTAGGGATGGGCAATAAATGCTGACCAGCCAGTGATGCTCATGTCCCACGAATGAATAAAAAAAAAACTGGTGCACTTGGAACTCAGTGGAAGCAGGAGACTCCCAGCAGTGCAACGGATGTCCTCAAAGCATCCCTGAAAAGATTAAACATCCTCACTCAAGCATGGGATTCCCAGGTTTGTGACTGACCAAAGTGGAGGAGGTGCAGTTAGAAAGACAATGAGCATATTCAGAACACTCAGAGGCAAAGTTGAGGCATCGAAGAGAACACAGAAAGCTCCAAAAAACCACCTGACTTCTCAAACACCACCTGCCCTTTGTGCATTGGAGTCGGCAGATCACATTTCAGAATGTATTTGTTGGCCTGTTTCAGTATGAACCAGAAGGTGAGGGAGTTGACAGTGATCTGAAGCTCAGTTTCTCAATGAGTGCACACAATCTAGTGACATCTGCATACTGGAGCTCAGAGACTGGATTTGGAATAACTTTGGTATTAGAATACATCGAACTGGAGAGGAAGCAGTCATCCGAGTCCCTGAGAGATTGCCTAAGATGAAGATGAAGGCTGTGTGCAATTCCAAATATGCTCATTGTTTAACTCCCTCTGCAATAATTTCTCAACGCACAGAACAACCCGCTGAGGTCTGGTGGTTTATTTCATACCATGCAAAATAAATGTCACTTTAATATTTATTTAAAATACATTTGGGAAATCTTCTTCCAATGTCTTAAGAGCTTGTTCCATCAATAATAAAAAATAAAACTTCTGCGTTACTCCAACATCAAGTTTTTAAGCCGGGTAGTGGGGCTAATAATGAATGCCACCGTCATGAATAATTCTCTTGATTCCATTAACCTGGAACTTGTGCTTCTGGAGCTTGTGTGAAATGTCAGGACAGATTTTCAAGTGATTACTTCCTGGTTTTGGGCCTCCTTTCTTCTTTGCTGCCTCAGGCATTATCACTCTTTTTTTCGAATCTTGAGCATTCTGAAGATGATTGCACACAGTATGCCTGATTAACTTCCAACCTTAGAGATTCTGATAATCACAGTATTGTACATTCTGAAGCTGAACTATTCTTTTTTTTTCTCTGCTCACTCTGGTCGATCTATTAGAGATTGTTCATCTTGGAGCAATTTTCTAAATCATCTCGTTTATTGTCTGTTGCCATTTTCCTTTTCAGCTCATCTTATGTTCTTCAAAACAGATAGTAATCAGCCTTCTGACCCAGACAACCTCTCCTCTCTCTGCATTTGAGGGTCCATTTTCAGTTGATTGTTATTGAAATCAAGCCATGTTTCACTTTACCTCATTTTGTAATCTGATTGATGCACTGCAAGACTGTTTGCCAGTTATTGGCAAATCACTACCAAACCTAACATATTTTGTTGAGCCTTTATTGTTAGTAGCTTTTTAAAAATATTAATTGGCTAGATGTGGGGGCTGTCAGCAAGCCCAGGATTTGTTGCCTGTCCTTAATTACCCTGGAGAAGGTGGCAGTGAGTCACCTCCTTGAATCACTGCAGCCCTTGTGTGAAGGCAGTACCACAGTGCTGTTAGAGAGGGAGTTTCAGAACTTTGACCCAGCAACAATGGAGGAATGGTGATATATTCCCATGTCAGGATATTGAGTGACTTAGAAGGTAACTTGTGGTGGTGTTCTCATATGCTTGCTGTCCTTGTCCTTCTAGGTGGTGGTAGTGGTCATGATTTAGAAGTACTGTTGAAGAAGCCTTGATAGAGTACTATATTGCATTTATAGTTAGTATTCAGTAGGATGTTTCCTATCTTGCATTTGACCTGATGCTATGAGATTTCATGGGGGTTTGAAGTCAATATTGAAGACTTTCAGGGCCACTTATTCCTGACTGTATACCACTGTGCTGTCACCACCAGTAGCTCTTTTTCAACAGTGGGACCGGACATACCTAGGGAGGAGACTTCAACGTTGATTGAAAGATATGATTATGTAAAAATATTGCTCAATTAGTTTGGAGGATAGTCTTCAAATGTTAGGGCAAAGAATTTACCAAGCCTGGGCTTCGATATGTCTTTGCCATGAATAAATCTGATGAACATAGAAGAACGTAGAGTCCTACAATGCAGAAAGAAGCTCTTCAGCCCATCAAGTCTGTACCAAACACAATACCATCCAGGCCCTACCCCCATATTCCTACATATTATACCCACTAATCCCTGTAACCTATCCATACCTAGACACTAAGGGGCAATTTCTTAGCATGGCCAATCAACCTAACTTGCACATCTTTGGTCTGTGGGAGAAAACCAGAGGAAATCCATGCAGACATGAGGAGAATGTGCAAACTCCATACAGACAGTGACCCGAGCCAGGAATTGAACCTAGGACCCTCAAGCTGCGAAGCAGCAGTGTCAACCACTGTGCTACCGTGCGGGTTAATAATGAGTGACTTGTTTGGTGTTAATGAGAGCGAATATTCTTATTTATTTTTAATAACCAAGAATTATCTCCAACTCACCATCCAGCTATTCAGACATCCGATGTTGGATGGGTGGAAATTTTTTCCTACGAAATATTGGAAGGCCATTGTCTTTTGTCCATTCTCTTCCTTGTCCTCTATTTCCACTACTGAGTCCTAGGTTGAGCGAAGCCATTTACAGCCTTGGTGTTTTGCTTCAAGTGAGCTGCCCAGAAATCCAATGCTGGCATTTCTACATCAGAAGTAGGAGGAGGTAGAGCAGTGACAAGCAGATCCACTTTCTTGGCAGGCTGTGACCACGATCAGATCATATGACTAGACTTCTATTGAACACCATCTCAGAATTTCCATTATCAGTCACAAACTGACACGAATCAATTCCAGCCTCCTGGACTACCCTGGATCCACTACAGTTTGTCACTGCCGTAAAAGGTCCACAGCACACTCCATTTCACTGGCCCTGCACTTAACCCTGGCACACCTAAATAACAAGGACACCAATGTCAGACTCTTATTTATTTACTACAGCTCAGTGTTCAACATTATTATTCTCATGAAGCTTATCTCCAAACTGTGTGGCCCGGTCCTTGGCACCTTCCTCTGTGACTGGATCATGATCTTCCTAACTGGCAGACTACAATCAGTAAGGATAGGCAACAACACCACCTCCATGATCATCTTCAACATTGGTGCACCACAAGGCTGTGTTTTCAGCCCCCTATGATACTCCTTATACACCAATGACTGTGTGACCAAATTTCTCTTCAATTCAATTTTCAAGTTTGTTGACGACACCACCGTAGTGGGTCGGATCTCAAACAAAATGAGACAGAGAACAGGAATGAGATAGAGAATCTGGTGAACTGGTACAGTAAAAATAAACACTCCCTCAATGTCAACAAAACAAAGGAGATTGTCATTGATTTCAGGAAGTGTAAAAGAAAACATGCCCTTGTTTACATCAACAGGGATAAAGTAGAAAAGATCAAGTTTTTAGGTGTCCAGATCACCAACAACCTGCCCTGGTCCCCCCATGCCATCACTACAGTGAAAGAAGCCATCAAAGCCTCTACTTTCTCAGAAACAAAGGGAATTTGGCATGGAACTATGACTCTTACCAACTTTTACAGGTGGACTATGGAAAGCATTCTTCCTGGTCGTATCACATGGTATGGCTCCTGCTCTGCCCAAGACTGCAAGTAACTACAAAAGGTCATAAGTACAGTCCAATCCATCATGCAAACCAGCCTCCCATTCATTGACTCGGTCTACACTTCCTGCTGCCTCGGCAAAGCAGCCAGCATAATTAAGAACCCGTTTACCCTGGGCATTCTCTTTTCCACCTCCTTCCTTTGGGAAAAAGATACAAAAGTCTGAACCACATACCAATGAACTCAAGAACAGTTTCTCCCCTGCTGCTGTCAGACTTTTGAATGGACCAATCTTGCATTAAGTGGATCTTTCTCTACACCCTAGATATGACTATAACACTACATGCTGCATTCTCTCGTTTCCTTCGCTATGATCGGCATGTTTTGTCTGTATAGCTCACAAGAAACAATACCTTTCACTATATGTTAATACTTGTGACAATAATAAATCAAATCAAATCTTAGTCTCACAGGAATTCCCTCCCCTTTGCTATAGACAATCACAGAATCATCTTATCCACAAATTCTAGTCTGAAAACCAGAATAGCCATTTGGACCAACTTTATCAATAAATCATTCAATATTCATTCAAAAGTGAACTAATCATCCTTGTGCATTCTCTTCATGTCTGTCTTTTAGGTGTCTTTGCCTGGTCTTGTGTTCCCAATACTTACTACCCCAATGATTGCAGCATTGCTTGTAGAAGCTGCTGATTTCCAGTGGGGAAAAGAGTGTTGTGATCTCTATTAGTATTATAACCAGACAGGAAGATTCCAGATGGAACCGTGGTTCAAAAGATCCAAAACTTTGACTTTTTTTTAAATAAAACATGAAGTAACAGAATGATAGGACTACTAATTAGTTTTACCAACAAGAAAACATCATTTATTGAACATGAAAAAAATTGGATAACACTTACTCCCCCTTTATCTTAACAATTACACACAGATTTTAAGATTAACACAGATTACAAAGTACATCTTAAGATACATAGGTCTCATTAACACTCAAAGTCCCTCTTACACACAAAAGATGACTGGTCAAATACATGGACTCTGCTCTGAACCCAAGTTAGTCTCTGAGGATTTCTCCTCAATCCCCAATGACTGTCAATGTGAGTTTCCAAACTTTACTCCCAAAACAGATTTTAAAATCTTCTCTCACAATAGTGTTCTCCCTTAGTGGGTTGAATTCTGAATTCCAGTCTTTGTTTTTCAAATGACAGTATTAAATATAACTTTCACTCCATTGTTGACTGTTAATTCAGTTCAGGAATGTTAACTTCCCCTTTAAGATTTAGTGTGTTAAGTCTTTACTGCTGTACAAAGTGTTCACATTTGGTTTAACTCTTGATTTCAAGACTTTTAATGAAATGGCATCAAACATCTGCTGTCCTACTCTAAATCTGATTAATGCAATTGTCTCTTTAACTCAGAATCCTTTGTTTACTCTTCTGAACAATGCCTTTGTATCTGTTCTCTTCAGTCATCATAGGAAATTCTTTTGGTCCCAATTTCCTGATTATCTAGAATATAACTTGTTCCTTTGGAAGACTGTATCTTTGCAGCTCTCTTGCCTAGTCCAGCTTCTCCTGGCACAGTTAAGCGATGATCACTCCCCAGTGTCCTGTCACCAACTGCAATATATTCAACTAAAACTAATAGCTTTGGTATCCTTACAAAGGCCTCCAGTTACTAAGTAATCCCTGCTACTCCTATTATTTTTTGATTTGATTTATTATTGTCACATGTATTAGTGTACAGTGAAAAGCATTGCTTCCAACCTTTAAAGCACACCATTCATAGAGAAGGAAAGGAGAGGGTACAGAGCGTAGTATTACAGACATAACAGGGTGTAGAGAAAGATCAACCTAATATAAGCTGTTCTTGGTTGGTATGTGACCTGACTTTTGTATGCTTTTCCCCATGGAAAAAGGTGGAAGAGTGTATGTCTGGGGTACAGGGCATCCTTGATGTTGCTTGCTGCTTTTCTGAGGCACCGGGAAGTGTAGAAGAACCAACCAGTGATGCCCATGTCCCATGATTGATATACCTTATTCACGCTGTAGTTCCCTCTAAGAGTGATAGAAATTGATTCAATCCCCACACATACAAAATGTGGGTCTACAAACATTCTCATGTCGTTGGTTTGAGTTTGAGGCGGGCAGGTTGTGAGTTTGAGGGGGTGGGCCAAACTCCACTGACTTCCTTGTATAAAGCCTGGGCCATCTTAACTTCTGGACTACGTATGTATCTCTCTATGGTGCCTTCCTCTCTTTGGGAATCATGTAAGACTTGGTGAGCGTAGAAGTTATTGTGTTGCAATAACTGATGACAAGGAACAATGAGGGTTTATTACCAGATCTGAACAGCTTTAACATGTTGTGTGTCTGCCCATGCCCAGGGAGAACTCCCACACTGCATGTGATTTCCTTTGCACTCATGTTATCCCAAAGCGCAAGAGAACGTTCAGTCCACAGTGAGCAGAAGTGGGCAATCTGACAGGAAGTCTGTTTATTGTTTATTTATTATTGTCACAAGTAAGCTTATATTAACATTGCAATGAAGTTACTGTGAAAATCTCCCATGCTATCAAGAACCTGAGGAAATGGTGCCCAAAAAGATTAGTTAGTGTGGGTGGTATGGGAGCTATGGAATTATAATATCTTCCTTTCTGAGGCGCAAAAAAAACCTGAAGAAAATTTAATCAAAAAGGATACCTGAGCCTCTTTGGGCTTGATACCGATTGCTGCTGCCTTTTGCCAGACAGGTTCAGTACCGCTTGGGGCGCACAATTATAGAAATTGTATTTTAGTTGTGGCACTATTGGGTCGAGATTTTTTGGTCAGACTTGCCCCAAAAAAGAAAAATCCCACCCCCAGAGGTCAACGACCCTTTACATGGTCTGCCTCACACCCGCTACAATTCCCATGGCGGGCGTGATGGAAAATTCCATCCTTGATATCAACAGACCATGATTTTAGCGTTTTAATTTAATACTCTGACTGCCTGAAGCAAACTACTTCCATGGTGCTGGGAGCCCCTCGACTAAGAAAGTGTGTGGTTGAGATGGTTAAAAGATGGAAAAAAAGAGTTAATATTCCAGAAAAGAGGATGCTGGAAAAACTCAGCAGGGCTGGCAGCATTTCTAGTGAGAGATTCTTACATCCCTACAGATGCTGCTAGACCTCCTGAGTTTTTTCCATGATCCACTATTTCTCTTTCAGATTCCAGCATCTGCAGTATTTTGCTTATTTTAGACTTAATGGTCATATTCTTTTGACTGGAGGCATCTAAACATGTGATCCGACTGTGTATGATGTAAGAATTACTCTGCTTAATTTGCACCACAATATGGGCAGCACAGCGAAATAGTGGTTAGCACTGCTACCTCACAGTGCCAGGCACCCACGTTCAAATCCCAGTTTGGGTCACTCTCTGCGCGGAGTCTACACGTTCTCCCATGTCCCATGGGTTTCCTCTAGGTGTCCCGGTTTCCTCTCTCAGCCTGAAAGACATGCTGATTTAAGTGCATTGGTCGTGCTAAATTCTCCTTCGGTGTACCCGAACAGGCACCGATGTGTGACACCTGGGGGATTTTCACAGTAACTTCATTGCAGTATTAATGCAAACCTGTGACACTAATAAATAAACCTTCAACTTTATTGAAAAATACAGACAACATTAAGTTAGCAGAAATTCATCCTATCTGCTCAATGCAGAAAGCAATGAAAGGTTATGATTTATAAATTAAGCCACGCTTTATAAATAAGTTTTATATTTACAGCTCTTTCTTCTCTCATATTTTCCACTAACTATGTGAGTTAATTAATTTACTTGTCATCCTGTGAAGTTTTCAACTGATTTTATGGATCTTGTTCTTGGAAAGCTTTCTTCCGCCTGTCCAGCTGATAAGTGACTGATAACAATGACATTGTTGATGAAAGTCAGGAAATGATGACGTGCTGAATAATTATTTTTGCCAGTATTTACAGTGGACAGTATGTCAGCATGCCAGATTTCCCAAGGAAACTATCAAAGAATTGGGGACTCACCAAATTTAACATAAGCAAAATAACACTAATGAAGAAAGTAATGTCATGAAAGAGTAGTGGATCTCAACTATGGGATTTTCCAATCCCTGCCCAACTGGGGCCTGGAAATTCTGGCTGGAGATCAACAGACATCTTAATGGTTCCAGTAAATTGTTTGTCCCATCCATGGCAATTCTTGTTGCAGGTAGGATCGGAATATTTACCCGGAACAGCCAGTTCCAGTTAAGGGTTTTAATCTAAGTAGTTCAAAACATTGCAGATATTTATAAGGACTAATTTTCCAACAGTTGATTTGGGAATCGTTTGTTTAGATTGGAAAATTGCGCATGGCACTCCCACAGTAAAGGAAGGAAATTAGGGAATTGTAGATTAGGTAGCCTAGCGCTTGCTGTGAAGAAATCACTAGATTCTATAATTAGAGATGAAGGATTAATCCTCTCCAATAATTTCCCTACCATTGGTGTAAGGCCTGTAATTACCTGTATTATTCTTGCTATCCTTCTTAAACAGAGGAACAACATTGGCTATTCCCCAATCCTCTAGGACTTAACCTGCAGCCAGTGAGGATACAAAGATTTCTCTCAAGGCCCAGCAATTTCCTCTCTTGCCTGTCTCAGTATTCTGCGATATATCTCATCAGGCCCTTTTGACTTGTCTATCTTAATGTTTCTCAAGATACTTCGTCCTTTTTGATCTCAACATGACTCAAACTATCTACACATCCTTTCCAGACTCATCATCCACCAAGTCCTCCTCTCTGGTGAATACTGACACAAAGTACTCATTTAATACTGCACCCATTTCCTCTGGCTCCATGCGTAGATTCCCTCCTTTGTCCTTGAATGGGCCAACCCTCTCCTGACTACCTCTTGCTTTTTAATATGTATAAAAAGCCTTGGGATGTTCCTTAATCCTGCTGGCCAATGCTTTATCATGACCCCTTTTTAGCCCTTCTTACTCCTTACTTAAATTTCTTTCTACTTTCCTTGTATTGCAAACTTGCTTTGTGGGTTTCCAACCTCCTACCTTTGACAAATGATTCCTTCTTCTCTTTGATGTGGCTCACAATATCTCTTGTTATTCAAGGTTACCAAAACTTGCCATATTCATCCTTCATTCTTACAGGAATGTACTGGCCTTGAATCCCTATCAACTTACACATGCCAAATGTTGATTTGCCCTCAAACATCTGCCCCCAATCTACATTCTTTAGTTCCTGCCTAATATTATTATAATTAGCCTTCCCTCAATTTAGCATCTTAACTTGAGGACTACACTTATCTTTATCCATCAGTACCTTAAAACTTACTGAATCATGGTCACTGTTACCGAACTGCTCCCCCATGAAAACATCAATTACCTGGCCAGCTCATTCCCCAATACCAGGTCCAGTATGGCCTCTTCCCTAGTTGGACTATCTACATACTGTTTCAGGAAGCCCTCCTGAATGCTCGTTACAAACACTACCCATCCACGCCCCTAGCACTACGTTAGTCCCAGTCAATATAGGGGAAATTAAAATCTCCCACCACAACAATCCTGTTACTTTTACACTTTGTCAAAATCTACTACATAACTGTTTCTCAATTTCCCACTGGCAGTTGGGTGGCCTATAATAAACCCCCAACATTATGACTATATCTTCTCTATTCCAGGGCTTTACCCATGTTGCCTCCCTGTATGAGCCCTCTGAGATGTCCTTCCGGAGCATGGCTGTGATATTCTCCTTAACAAGTAGTACAACTCCCTCACCCCTTTTACATCTCTCTCTATCCCACCTGAAACATCTGTCTTCTAGAATGTTAAACTGCCAATTCTGTCCTTCCCTTAACCAAGTCTCTGTAATGGCAACAACATTGTAGTTTCTAGTACTAATCCAAGCTCTAAGTTCATCTGCCTTACCTATCACACTTCTTGCATTGAAACAAATGCAGTTCAGTCCACCACATCCTCTCTGATTAGCAATCTCACTCTGCCTACTGCTTCTCTGAGTCTTACTGGCCCTACTCTCTGGTTTCCCTTCAGCTAATTAATCTTTGCTTTGGTTCCCAGCCCCCTGCCAAATCCCCCCGTGTGACACTAGCAAACTCCCTGGCCAGAATATTTATGTCCTTTCAGTTTAAATGGAACCCATCCTTCTTGTACATGTCCGATCTGCCCAGGGAGAGACCCCAATGGTCCAGATATCTGAAACTCTCCCTCCTACAACAGCTGTTTCGCCATGTTGAGCTGCACTATCTTCCTATTCCTAGCTTCACTAGCATGTGGCACAGGGAGTAATCCAGAGGTTACAACCCTAGAGGACCTGCTTTTTAACTTTCTACCTAACTCCCTTGTTGTGGGAAATTTATCATTTCGGAGTCAGACTTGAAGATTCAACAATACACTTTTATTTTGGACAAAGCTTTGGGAGAAAGCGCTGTACTCCGCAGTACTTGACAGCTATCTTCTCAATTACGCAATGGTAGTCGAGCATCTTTTATACATTTTAGACAATAGATAGTACGGACATTAGCCATTAGCACATTGTTACAAGTTGAGTAGGCTGGTGCGAACATCGACAGTTAACACATCGTTACAATCAGACAGGTACGGACATGGACGGTTATGTCCTCTACTAATGACTGGCTTTGACATATACATTTATGTCCCCATTAGTGGCTGATCTTATTATCAAACTCATTATTCTGGGTCTGCTCTTATCTCAAGTCTTAAAGTGTCCCAGGTCTGACCAGTTTCCTACAGCAGTTCAGATACTGCAGGTTTTAACTCTTTGTGAATGCTCTGTGCCCAAAGCCAATGCCTTTTAATGTCCTTTCCCAGAGTCCATTTTGTGTGCCAGATAACCATTTTGTGTCTATCACTTTAATTTCACCATAACACCCTAAACTGCTGCTGCAGGACCTCATTGCTCCTTCTGCCTATGTCGTTAGTACCAATATGTACCACGATCTCTGGCTGTTCACCTCTCCTTTCAGAATGCTTTCTGCCCGCTCAGAGATAACATGGACCTTGACACCAGGAAGGCAGCATACTATCCTGGAGTCTGTTTCACGTCCACAGAAATGCCTATCTGCAATCCTAGCTATTAGAATGCTCTATAATATTGCTGTAATCCTCTTTGGCTCTCCCTGCTTAAAAACAGATCTAGCTAATATATCGCTGCTTTTGCTGCTGCTATTGGTATCCCCTGACAGCCTATCTCGCCCGACAGTATCCAGAATGTATACTTGTTAGAGAGAGGGATGACCACAGGGGATTCCTATATTGACTGCCTACTCCTTCTGGTGGTCACCCATCTATCTGCCCACACCTTCAGTGTGACCAAATCTCCTATCAATGCTGCTTTCCGCTGCCTTCGTGTTCCTGAGTACATCCAACTGCTACTCCAACCTATCCATATGGTCTGTAAGGAGCTGCAATTGGATACTCTTCCTGTAGACTTGGGCATCCGAAACGCTAGAAGTCAAATATCAAATGACATTTCATGTTGTGCTTCTTCTGTAAAGGTAGAGTTAGGGTCAACCTCTGAATAAATTGGTGGTGGTTGAAATCGAAACTCCTGAATATAAGCAAATATGGGGCTCCTAAATTCATGAATCTCCCACATCTCACAAGTGCAACACTTGACCGACATTTCAAGCACCAAAATTATTTGAGAAAATTTATAAAACTCTTACCTTCATTTTTACTGTCTCACAGTGGTTTTTTTTGGTTAGAGGAAGAGGGAGGGTTTCAGGTTTACCACTGCTTGACACCCAGATCTTCCGCTTCCCACTTGGTAAATGTTGCTGGTCTGACTTCTCCCAGAATGCACCAGTGAAGTCCCTCAGTCGCATCTACCAGATGCCCCGACTTCTGTTTATCACTGGAGGTAAAGTTAAAGTTAGAGGGACACAGCTTTCCTGTAGATTGTAAGGCTGGAGATGGTTACAGAGATAGGTAGTGGAGAAGGGTTCAAGAGTGGTAACTGAGTCCAGTTTCTGTTGGACTTTAACTTGGTGTTGTGAGATTACTTACAGTTTAATTGAAGGCAACTGAAAATGGGATTTTCTCAAAAGTAAGTATTTTTAATCAGGGTTTATAGCCTGCCACTAATGGTGAATAATCTGATTTTAAATAACTAAGAATAACTATTCAAAACCAATTTGTTGGTATCCAATATCCTGTTTATTTAAAACATGACTTTTAGTTTACTGAGAAGCCTCTTCGAATGCCTCTCGGCACAAGTAGCTGAAACTGGCAAAGGTAATTAATTTAATCTGGGGTCTGGCCAGTTTTGTGGCAGGATCAGCTTCCGGCACCGTCTTTTAAACTGGACCCTAACCTACGCATCTTGGGACAACTGAGCATAGCCAGTCCATCTAACCTGTACATCTTTGGACTGTGGGAGGAATCCAGAGCACCTGCACAGTTACAGGGAGAATGTGCAAACTTCATGCAAAGAGCGACCCAAGGTTGGAATTGAACGCAGGTCCCGGGCACTATGAGGTGATAATGCTAACCATTGTGCCACTGTGTCTCCCAAGATTTGTTCTGGATGTAATTTATATTAGATAGAAATGCTTTGACATTTGTGCCAGATTGAATAAATTGCACTGGGCAACCAAGCACAACTAATGGAAACTTTATTTGAATGCATTAATAGACAAATAACAATGCTATTTCAAAGACAGGATGGAGCAGGGCACATGGCCACTAAGATTTCTTGGTAGTTATCAAAAATGCGTTCATTAGAGGTATTTCAGGAATCTGTCCTTTATCCCAAAGCGGATATCTGCTTTGCTGTGCTCCTATCTTCACTTAACACATCTGGGGTTGTGTGGCAATGCTGAGGAATTCAATTCTATTTTCACACAGCAATGAGGAATTTAACTGATATAAATTCTCATGCTACAAAAACATTTTGGAACTTCCCTGTGAATGAGGAATCCAGAAAAATTTCTTTGGTTTCCTTGCACAGGATAATTCACAGCACCGCAATTAAAGCCTTTTAGTTTATTAGGAATGCTTCATCCTGAAATGAAACAGATCACGCTCGACGTTGGATCCACGTGAGAACACTCTGAAAATGAAAAGCAAATGCACTCCTTCAGTTTACACAGGAAGTGAATGTAGATATATCAGTTGAGCTTAACACTCTCTGCTTCATGACGGCTGTTCAGCTCTGACAGAATAAACAATTGCAGAAACTGACTGAATAAACAGGCTTGAAGGAAATCAAAGATGTTTCAGAGACTTGGAGTGTTCACAACTCCTCAATCACAGGAAGTTCCAAAATGTTTTGGTAGCATGAGATTTTACAGCAGTTAAATTCTTCACTGCTAAGTGAAAATAGAATTGAATTCTCAGCATTGCTATACAACCCCAGATTTGCTAAAAGAAGATAGGAGCATAGCTAGGCAGATATCTTCCCTGGGATAGAGGGCAGTTTACTGAAATAGATCTTGTAATGCCCTAACTATGCTAGGGATCGTGGGTTTTAATGGAAAGAGAAAATACTTGGTTTGCACATGTAGATTCAAAAAAACACACATAATATGTTTTATTGGAGGGTTGCGCTTTGCACTGAGTCAGAATACAAAACTGAAAATAAAGCAGCAGCTTGAGCACACACCTTAATAACACCACCATCACATCATGTGGGGTGTGATTCTCTGGCTGTTCGCTGGCAGTGGGATTCTCTGATCCTGCTGGCTGTCATCCTTGCCTATGCTGGTTTCCCAGCAGTGTGGGGTGGCTTCAATGAGAAATCCCATTGACAGTCGAGGAACTAGACAATCCTTAGTGATTGACATGCTACCTCCAACTGCTGAGAAACATGCAGCTGAGACACTGGGGAATCCTGACAGCAATCAGCTCTTAAAGCAACCTGCAAACCTTTGTAAATATATATCATCCCTCCCCCTTTACTTCTATGGTTATGACAACAAATTACAATGATGTTAAACTCAGGATCAGTAATAGTCTAGTCACAGTACTATGCATCATTTATCATTATACACAATCAATAAGAAAGTCAATCAGGATGATGTCTATTCCTCTTTGGTTGTTCTTGAATTTGGCTGTCTTTGACCCTAGAAGTATGATTTGGCAAACATTTCTTTTCTTGGATCTAATTCTTAATCATTCTCACTCAGTATACTAGCAGGGCTAAAATCATCAGGCAACAGAAATAACCAAGTCTTTCATAATATTATTCACAACTAAAGAAGGGGATACTTCTGAAGATGCTTCTAAGAAATTTATTTCAAAATGATAATTGGTTAGCAGAGGGTCACCAACTAGTTTGTCTACTGCTTGAGCCATATAAGAAACTGGGCCTGTTTTTGCTATAACTATGGCTAATACCCCTTTCTTACGGCATAATTACACACTAATGTTCCACCTCCTTGTTGAAATGAACATTATTTTTCCCTCACGTCTCATCTAGCAACCTGAGATTATTAATGCTCTACTATCTCTGAAGTTTCTGAGGGTAATAACAAAACAAATATAGTTCTCAACCTTCTCTTGAAGAGCAATAACACAGGTGAACTTTGGGCAGTTACAAGAATAGTGTTTCTAGAAGATGGCAAAAAGCTTTTCACATAGCATGATAATGATTCTTGCTGTTTTGAAGTTTTTAACATACGTTTCAAAAATTGTATGAACCTTTCAGCCAGTCCATTGATTGAAGGATATGATGTAAATTCTATATGTTGAATACTTTGAGATAATCATCAAACTCTTGTGAAGTAAGCTGTGAATCATTATCACTAACCATCTGTTCCGGTTTACCAAATTTTGCAAAAATTTCATCGTGTTTCAATAGTTTATTCCAATGTAGCAGATCTCATGATAAGAACATCTGGTCACTTTGTGCATCACTCTCAAATGGACTAGCAAAATCTATATGTAATCATTTCCATGGCATTTTAGACCATTCCCATGGATGTTATGGAGACAATGTGTATTTCATACTTGTGCACAGGATTGACACTCTTCCATTTCTCTTCAACCTGAATATCCAGACCCACCACCAAAAATAATTACATGCTGATTCCTTTATCCAGTCCAGATCAGGATGTACTTTGTGTAATTGTTCAGAATTGGAGAAATGATCATTCAGATTCCCCACAGTAGACACCTACTTAGACGGTCAACTCAAGCTTTCTTGACACATATAGTTTCAAATCAGAATCCAGGCAATATGTTCAAGCTATTATTCCTTTCAATATCATATCAATCACCCTCTCCATCATGGGATAATTCTGATGTATCTCTAAATTTAAACTATCACTGGAAAATTATCTACTAGCAAAAAATAAAAAACATTAGCAAAACTAGTTGGTAGTATCTGTTCAAAAGGTAAGGGTAAATGTGATCAGTATTAGTATAACACTGATAAAGCTTTATATTGTATGAGTATGCAGATAAGATCAGTGCCATCTTTGCAATCAACTAGCAGCTAACAATGGTATGCCTTTATACAGCCCAAAAATTAATAGTTAAGGGCTGATGATCAGTCAATAACATGAAATGACGTCCATATAAATGACAATGAAACATTTGTACACCAAAGATGCCATCCAATGCTTTTTGTCCTAGCCAAACATAGTTAGATTCAGCATTAGTCAGAGTATGCGAAGTAAAGATATTGGTCATTCTTCTCCCAAAGGCATAATGTGTAAAACTACTACCCCTATTCCATAAGGTGGAGCATCACAAGCAGGCAGTAATGGTAGCTTTAGATTGAAATGAACCTTTTGCAAAGCACTTTTGACATCTTTGTATGCTTTCTCACATTCTATTGTCCAGTTCTAAGACTGTTTCACACATAGTAAATTATGCAATGGCTTCAATAATGTAGCTATGTTATGAAAAAGTTTCCCATAATAATTTATTAATAGTAGGAAGGATCTAAATTGCATCACATTTGTTGGATATGGTTCTTCTAAAATAGCTTCCATCTTCTTAGGGTGCTGTATGTAGGCCTTTACTATCAAAATATTACCCAAATACTTGACTAGTGTCTGTAAAAACTCTCACTTTTCTTTCTTGATACACAAACCTTGTGCTTGAAGATGTTCCAATGTTGCTTCTAAATCATTTAATTGCTCTTGTTCACTGGACCCTGTAATTAGAAGGTTATCCAAGTAACATTGTATACCACAGAGACCACTTAAAATCAGATCCATCGATCTTTGCAATAAGACTGGTATGGATATTATTCTAAAAGGTAATCTTTTATAACCCAAAATGCTTTTATGAGTAACAATGGTAAGCAATGGTTTTGATTCCATGACAATATTCATCTGTAAATATGTTTACGAAAGATCAATCTTGATGAATTTCTGACCACTTGATAACCCAGCAAACAAACCTTCAATTAAAGGAAGTGGATATTGATCAGCATACAACACTGGATTGATAGTTGTTTTAAAATCGTAGATACGTACTGAACCATCTGGTTTCATGTTGGGAACAATGTGGATATCTCAGACATTAATTGTAGCCAGTTCTAACATACCAGTGTTAACAAGTTGGAATAATTCTTCTTCAAACTTTGGATGAATTGCATATGGCACTGCTCTTGCTTTCAGTCTTTTGATTGACTATTAGGCTTCATCTTGTGTTTCACTTGAACTTCCTTCATTGAGCTTACTGTCTCTTCAAATACATTCTTGCATTTATCCAGAAGGTGCTGTAGGTCTATTTTGACATTGATTAATCTGTTGGCAGTGCTCCAGTTAAGTTTTATCATCTCCAACAAGGATCTCCCAAACAGAGCTGGAAAATTACCAGGGACAACATGGAGAGGCAAATCCGCTGTTTGTCCATTCAATTCGACATTGGCTATGATGTAACGTTTTAACAGCCCAACCTCTTTTTTGTATGTCCTTAAAATTACAACTAGTTGTAAAGGAAAATGCCTCAGTTTTTGCTGTTATGTAGTGTCAGGTGTTGAAAATACAGCAACACTGGTATCAACTCCATCCTAATGCATTTTCCACTTAATTTTGTAACCATCAGAACCTATGTGATTCACCTATTAAGGATAAAATGTTCAGTTGGAGCATTTTATTATACTTCTGGACTTTTTCTTCCATGTCATAATTGTTTTTGTAGAATTCAACTTGTTCATCTTCTTGAAGGCATCCAGATTCTTCTTCTGAATATTCTTCTCTGAGGAAGCTGGTTTAGTCCAACAAACATTTGCACTGTGAACCATTTTGCCACAGTTTTTGAGTTGACTATCTTTATTCCAGCATTCACCTGCTGAATGCCCCATTTTGGCACATCTGTGACATGCTTGTTGCTGTTTTAACTTCACGGGCAGTTCCCAACTTGTGGATCTTCGTTCCTGTACAAAATCAGGAAGCGTTCATAGCGAGAGGATTTGAGTGTAGGAGTAGAGATGTTTTACTGCAATTTTATAGGGCGTTGGTGAGGCCACACCTGGAGTATTGTGTGCAGTTTTGATTGGTCTTGTTATGAAGGGAGTGCAACGAAGGTTTGCCAAACTGATTCTTAGGACTGTAGGACTGTCATACGTGGAGAGAACAAGTCAGTTAGGATTATAGATATTTGAGTTTAGAAGAATGGAAGGAGAATCTCATAGAAACTTATAAAATTCTAACAGGATTAGACATGGTAGATTCAGAAAGAATATTCCTGATGGTGAGGCAGTCCAGAATTACGAGTTATAGTTTGAGGATAAGAGATGAAGTAAAATTTCTTCACCCAGAAAGTGGTGAATCTGTGGAATTCACTACCACAGAGAGTAGTTGAGGCTAAAATGTTGTTGATTTTGAGAAGGAATTACAAATCGCTCTTGGGGCTAAAGGGATCAAGGGAGATGGGGGGAGATGGGATCAGGCTATTGGATTTGATGATCAGCCATGATTATAACAAAATGGTGGAGCAGCTTAAAGGGCTGATAGGCTTACTACTGCTTTTAGTTTCTACACAAGCTTCTTTAGCAGGTAATTCCATTCATGCTGAGATTTTGATTTCTGTCTTCAAAGCCAAAGCATGTTCAGTCAGTAATCTTCTTTGGATAGCCCATCTTTGGAGACCACAAACTAGATGATTTCAAAGAGAATCTTCCAATAACTCCCAAATTCGCAATGTTGTGCCAGCCTTTTTAAGGTTGCCACAAGTTGAGCAATGCTTTCACCTTTCACTTGATTCCTTCGTTAGAACCTGAACTGTTACATGATGATCAGTGGCTTTGGAGAATAATGCTCTTCAAAGATCTTTGTCAAGTCATTGTAAGTCTTGTTCCTGGCTTTGCTGAATAACTAAGTTTTGGAGAAAACTGAATGCTTTATATCCTACTGTGCTGAGAAGTATAAATTATTTGCATTTTCTTGTACAAAGCATTGAAATTGCTTGACATAAAAAAAATCCATGGGTAAGTTTCTTCTTTGAGCAGATCCATGGATTTTAATTGATCCATAATTTCTCTTCCAGGCACTATTGACTTGAGACTGCTTAGTATAGCTGCATTTTATTTACCCTTTTCAATCTTGACTTGCACTTCTTTTTTCAAATGGATCCAACTGTACTGTAAAATCACCCCTTCTTTTCAAATATACCACTTTACCTGGAATTTTGCCCATTTCTGATTAGAAATACTCCCTCTTTCCAATCAACATAAGTGTGTTTTTCCTTAGTTGAGTCTTCCTACACTGGTGCCTTACTTTTTAATCCCGTTGTTGCTTTTCCCCAGCTTTTAATATTCAAAGAGTGAGGACCCACGTGTTTCTCTTGGGACCTTTTTTTGATTTTTTTCCAATGAAAACAAGATCCTGACTCACTGCCAACTTTCTTTCTGTATTGTCCCAACTATGTTAGGGGTTGTGGATCTTAATAGAAAAAGAAATAACTTCGTTTAATTTACACATAATATGTCCTACTGAAGAGCCACTCTTCATCGCATCAGAAAACAAAGCTAAAAGTAAAACAGCAAGATGAACGCATACTCTAATGATGTCATCATCAAATCATGTGATCAGCCACTTAGAGTAATCTGCAATCCTTTTAAATATGTAACAGATCAGAAGAAGACATTTTATATGGCTGACAAAAAAGCTTAGTGGCCATTTGCCCGATCATGTTTGCTCTGCCCCGCCTTTGAAATGGCATTGCTGTCTCGATTCTCCTAATACATCAACATGCATTGAGATAGTGACTTGGAGTTTCTATTAGTTACGTTGGATTGTCCAAAGCAATTTGCCCAAACTGTTGCAAATATCAAGGAATTTCTAATGCAAGTTACATCCAGAACCAATCAAGTTTCTGCGCTCCTTTGCGTTAGTTTAAAAAGTGTAGCAGTGGAAGCTTGTCCTGCCACAAAACTGGCAGATTGCCTCAGAATAAATTGACAGAATAAGCAGCTTGAGAAATTGCCAGCGTAAACAATTTGAGAAACTGCCAGAGAAAAAGCTCAAGAAACTGAGAGAACAAACTGTTCTGGAAACTAACAATTCATTCTTGCTACATAGGTGCTGAAGAAGGTATAAATAAAAACCTTTCCATTGAAGGGTTAAATGCCTTCTGAAACCAATATCTTCTGGAATGTGCGATTGTGTTAGTTGCAGTTTTAATATATAGGACAGAATGTTTACTCTTTATTGGCTGAGTTATGGAATGAATTTGAGTATTCCATGTTTTAGCCATAGGGCTGACTGTATACCTGCCACATCAGAATCAATAGGTACCATCAATATTACACAATGCCAGGATCAATGCTGGTGACTCTGTCTAGTGCATGACCTCCCCCTTTACCTCTGCTTTGTGTACGATCAAATATCTAAGCCCATTTTACTATTATTAATAAATGATTCATCAATCAATACAGATATCCCTTGGCTATTTTGCTTTAATTTGAATAGATCAAAACAAGAAAAAGCACAGTGGATTAAAAAGAATCAAAGCAAAAGGCAATACATTTGGACTGCACAGTGGTCCAGTGTTCAGTACCGCTGCTTCACAGCACCAGGACCTGGGTTTGATTCCTGGCTTGGGTCATAGTCTGTATGGAGTCTGCATGTTCTCCACATGTGTATGTGGGTTTCTTCTGGGCGCTCTGTTTTCCTACCACAGTTCAAAAAACGTACTGATTAGGTGCATTGACCATACTAAATTCTCTCTCAATGTACCCAAACAGGCACCTGAGTGTGGCGACTAGGGGATTTTCGCAGTAAATTCATTGCTGTGTTAATGTAAGTCTACTTGTGACAATAGTAAATAAACTTATCATTTGCTGAATGCAACCGTAAGTGGGAAAAAAGTCATCTGAGTAAAGAAGTATCTCAGCCTGGTGTGTTCATCAGCCACTGTTCACTGTGGAGTCTTACACTGAACAAAAATCAGCTATCAAAAGCAGAAAATAAGATTAAATTTTTTTTGTTCATTTGTCTATCGACAAATGGCAGTTAGTAATATTAAAATAATCTGAATCTGCCGACCTTGTCTGATTAGTGGAAAACCTATGATTACAGCAACAGAACTGTAATAATTTTAGTTTGCCAGTTAAGGGAAATTCATATATGTACAAGTAAAAGTTATTTAGAGGCTTGTAGCTTAGTGACTGCAACCAGATCCCGAGAGGAATCTGGAACAGAAACCTGAGCTTACCAGGGTGATCCCTCCACCCTGCTCCCTGATTTGCTCCCCAGGACATGTGATCTTTCACCCTGCAGATGGATCCTTAAAGGGACAATCACCACATCCTTCCCCCTCTAAGTCCTGTTACTTAAATGTCAAAACTCAACTTGCACAGCACAAGAAAATTAAACATTTGGTACATTTAATCAGTGATAAATTAAGCCTTTTCGGGAATTTCTGAATCTTTGTGGAGTGGTGTAACTCCTGAGTCAGAAGCTGCCCCAGGATTGCTGTCAGCCAAAACCACAATGGCGGTGCCTCTTCAGGTGCAGAAAGTTCAGTTCTATCCATTTCCGTGGAGATGTGAGTTGTGCCTACCACAGGGTGACCAGGTACTGCGGACTTGGATAGTTGACAACATTGGGCCGAAGGGCCTGTTTCCTGTGCTGTTTTGTTCTTTGTTCTATGATAATACATCTCCTGATGGCAGCACTGGTTGCAGGGACATCGTTCATTCTGTCAAAGGGTTTGTGTGTTTCAAGATGATCCTTCCTTCACTTGATAAGATACGGGTCTAGTTTTGCATGTAACAACTCAACTCACTTCCAACATTCTTCACATACATAGTTTCATCCACTGAAAAATGACCGTGTTGACATGCATGAAACATGGCTTGTCTTCTGACTGCTTTGGTTGACCTCTACCCTCTCCTACAAAATTTCTTCATCAGTTTGAGCAATTCTCTTTCCCATAATTGGAAAATCTCAGTCCAGTTTAACTTGATTTTCTTCAGTCAGACATGGCAAAGAAAGCTTTGTCTTTCGCCTGACATTATTATTATTGCGACTGAGTATGCTGACAACTTGTAGGTACTCTTGTCATGCCCCTTATTTTTATGACTTCTCATGTGTAAGGTGTTAACTTCGCTGCAGTGCTGTTTAAATTCAGTGGCTGGGCTCCTTGTCTCACATTTGGTGACTTATCACAATAGCAGATGCATTGATGCTACTTCCAACTGGAGAGAATTTCCATTCACCAGGGGCATTACAATAAGGGGGGCTATCATGCACATCAAACTAAGCATGAACATCTGAATTGTTGGTGCTGGTTTCTTCCACTTTTGATGCTCTACTTGACTGGCTTCTGGATACTTTTGCACTAATGCTTTAAATGTCAAATTGGCAAGAAAAAGCAAGAGGCCTGAGGATTGGGAGCAGTTTAAAATTCAGCAAAGGAAGACCAAGAGATTGATTAAGAAGGGGAAAATGGACAATGAAAGTTATCTAGCAGGGAACAAAAAAAACTGATAGTAACAGCTTCTATAGATATATAAAGAGAAAAAGACTGAAAAAAATGAATGTAGGCCCCTTACAGTCAGAAACAGGAGAATTCATAATGGGGAATAAAGAAGCGGCAGAGGAATTAAATTTGTAATTTGCTTCAGTCTTTACAAAGGGAGACATGAATAAAGTGCTAGAAATGCTAAGAGAAACATGATTTAGTGAGAAGCTGAAGGAAATCAGCATTTATAGAGAAATAGTTTTAGGTAAATTGATGGGAGCCTCCCCCTGGCTCTCAGACATGGTGTAGATGAAGGCCAGAGGGTCGAAGGCTTGTGAGTTTACTATCAAATAAATCGGTTGAATTTAAACATGGTGTTGTCAGACTTCTTACAGTCCTCACAGACATGCCCCAATCTCACAACGTTATTGACTGCCTAATTCCACCATCTCCTTTATCACCCAGACCAATAATGGGGCCCTCCCCCTCCCTCCTACTGATCTTAGGCAGAGTGGCAGTGGACCCCTTTCTCCCCTCACTAATCTCAGGCAGAGTGACAGAGAATCACCCCATTTCCCCTCACTGATCTCAGGCAGAGTGACAGAGAATCACCCCGTTTCCCCTCACTGATCTCAGGCAGAGTGTCAGCAGAACCTCACTTCCTCCTCACTGGCCTCAGGCAAGGAGCAGAGGATAATCCTCTTCCCCCCCTTACTGATCACAGGCAGAGTAGTAGTGGACCCCCCCCCCCCCACCTCGCCTCCCTCCCGCCCGCCCCGCCCTCCACCAACTTCAAGCAGAGACCCATCAGACACTCAGCACTTACCTCCTCACTAACTGCAGCATGGGACTTTTGTGGGGCATGTCTGTTTTGTGCTGATACTGGGTGATAAGCATGATGGTAAAGGGAGGAGTACCGGTAAGGTTGGGCATGCAGCCCATTAATTCAATTTAAATGCATTTAAATGGCTATCTCATCTGTCCCGATTGTGGCCATGCTTAGGCCTTGATAAAGGGGGAACCAGCATGGAGGTGGGCATGGATTGCAATAATTGCCTCATACCCAAATTTATCGAAAATAGGTGCAACTTAATAGTAGAATTGGGCCCATTATCTCCAAATTTGCAAATGATACAAAATTGGGTGCAAGGGTGAGCTTTGAGGAGGGTACAGAGATGCTTCAACATGATTTGGACAGGATATCTGTGTGTGGATAGTTGCATGGCAGATGCAGTATAATGTGGGTAAATGTTAGATTATAATTGGAGGACGGATTATTACTTGAATGGGTGTAAATTGAAAGATGTGAATATTCAATGAAACCTTGGAGTCCTTGTGCATCAGTCACTGAAAGTAAGTGTGCAGATACAGCAGTCAGTAAAAAAGGCAAATAGTATATTGGTCTTCATAGCGAGAATTGGTAAAGGCATAGGGATGTTTTGCTACAATTGTTTAGGACAGTTGTGAGGTCACACCTGGAGTATTGTGTGCAGTTTTGGTGTCCTAATCTGAGAAAGGATGTCCTTGTTATAGAGGGGGTACAGCAAAGGTTTACCAGGTCTGTCATATGAGGAGAGACTAAGTTGGTTAGGATTATATTCACTGGAGTTTAGAGAGGGGATCTCACAGAAACTTTACAAAAACATTTCAATAGGGTTACACAGGGAGAGTCCAGAACTAGGGGTCATAGCTTGAGGATAAGGGGATAAACCTTTTAGAACTGAGGTGAGGAAAAATCTCTTCATCCAGAGGGTGGTGACTGTGTACAATTCACTACCACAGTATATAGTTGAGGCCAAAATGTTTTCTGAATTCAAGAAGAAATTAGGTATAGTTCTTAGGGCTAAAGGGATCAAGGGATATGGAAGGAGATTTCAAGATATTGATGCATTCGATGATCAGCTGTGATCAAGATGAACGGTGGAGAGGACCTGAAGGGCTGAATGGCCTACTCCTGCTCCTACTTTCTATATTTCTATGTCCTTTCTTGTGATAGAAAAAATATTTAGCTGCTTTATGAGTACAGGATTCAGGGGAGTGGTTATCCCCACAACTGTACCAGTCTACTTCAATCTTTGCGATTGATTTCCTCATCTAAATCTTTTTGTTTTATTTGTGGCTGAATTTGTTTGCCGCTTCACTACTATATCTTCATTTTTAGTGCCTCTACTGATTGCAGGTACCTGTCCTAATTGATAAATGGCAGTATTTTATGTGCTTTGTAATGCTTGTGCATCCTTTTCAGCACTCTCCGTTGCCAGTGCTATCTCCAAAGTGTGCTTCAAATTTATATCCGCCTTTGCTAATAACTTCTGTTGAGTAGCCTCATTATTCACCCCGCAGACTAATCTGTCTGGCAGCTTATCATTAAAAGTGGCTCCAGGGTCACAGGGCTCCAAGATTTACTTCATCTTAGTGAAATAAATATCAATAGTTTCTCCTTGAATTACATCTCTGCAGTATGACTAATGGTTCTGGATGGAAATATGATTGTCAACAATCTCACTGAATGACTTGGAATCTGATACGCTTGATATTGAGAGGCTGTGAATTAAATTGTAAGCCTTGGTCCTGCATGCACTTAGATAATGCCTTTCTCTTCCTGTCCTCCTTTCTCGTTTGCCTGAAAGTAATCACCGAAGCGCTCTGTGCATTGTGTCCTGTCCTCCACAGAGGCATCAGAAGGATCTTTCCATTTAGGTAGGGACCTTTTTGTGATTACTCTCAACTTCACTCATCTTCAATGGAAACTATAAGCTCAGTGACACTTTTACCCTCATTGCCACTGTAATAATCCTTCTTCACCAGTTATTTGTAGGTAAAGACTGTACGGTGGCTTGTAGCCTCAATGACTGCAGCCAGCTCCCAGGAGAGATGTGGAACACCAGGTAATCCCCCCACCTTGCTTCCCAATTAGTTCCCTGCATCATGTGGCACTGCCTCTGCAAGTTGATCCTTAAAGGGACAATTGCATAAGAACCAAAGAAAAGATCATTGACAAATTCTGTCAGTTTTGGTGTTGGGGGGAAACATGGCAACATCAATAACTTGCCATTATTTTGTCTGTGAAATATATGCTGGAATCCCCTCTGGATATTCGTCTAACCAGCAACACAAGTTTCAAAAAAAAGCTTTGAACTCCCTTTCATCTCAAAGTAGTTTCTGGAAAGATGCAGTAACATTTTCAGCTGGAGGGTAAGGACAGGGTCTGATCATTCGGTAATTTATTTCTCGCACACACATTCCCTCGTTAGCATTTACTCAGCAATGAGAAAGATTGTCGGCAGTCAGATTTACAGCTGTGATCTGCCTGCTGATTCAGGGCTGTGCGACTGGGGGCAATCTATATCGCTGATAAACTTGACAATATTTTAATGTTAGGACTGAAAGTGCTTGTGGTAAAGCTAGGATTTGGATCACTGGAGCACTTTGAGAATAAAATGCTCCTTTTGTGGATTAGAGAAGCCCAGCTTCATCGTAATTTCTTGTCACTGAAATGAATGCAAAAATATTCAAAGTTCATTCTTCGAGCTAAAGAAAAAGTCTAGCTATTTCTTTAATGTGAGACTTAGGCCTACATGTTCTGTGTCCGACCCAACAGTGAGGATCCTGGGAGTTCCAAATGAATGGCAAATCAAAGAGAAAATAGCAGTGATTCTCAATAATAGTCTCAAGTGTTTACATTCCTCCAAGTTGACTAACAGCTATGTTTTAACATTTCTATTTTATAGTGGAAAAAATTCGCATTATTACCTCAAGATTTGTGCTGATTTCTTCAGATAACTTGCTTTACTGTTGTTATAGATTGAGCTGCTTTATCTTATTCCTATTTTCTGCAAATACATTCAGTTGATCACTCCATATGGAGTAGGTAAGGACTGATCTGTATTCAGCTATGTCAGTGTCTCAGCACAGGTCAAGGGAATTGGAAAATTGGTCAAACAGACATTAAGCATGTTTGACTTTCGTTGAGACTTGAGCACATTTTGTGCTTTCCAGTACTTGCGAACTGGTTGTGCCAGGCATTTTCTGAGAGACAGCATGATTGAATCGGGTAGCTTCTTGGAGGCCTCTAATGCGATCACTTCTGTATTCGAATTATAAAGCATAATGGTTTTGGTTGTCAGATACATGCAAGCGCACTTTCTATGTTGGAAGTGCTTAATGGTTGATACAAACACAATAGGCTATGCTCTTAGACTCCATGACACACACCACAGTGGCAAAGGCATTTTATGCATCTAGGGTCTTGCACCCGATTCAGGTGTTAATGCTATGCATATGGAAATAGTGAGTCTAATGCATAAATTGGGCCTGTCCAGCATAACAGATTTTTGATTTGAGTTCAGCACCCACAGTGCAAACTGTGGTCAGCATTCTGAGGCAATGTCAAAGACTGCAAGAAGCTACGAAGGGTCATGAACGTAGCCCAGTCCATCACGCAAATAAGTCTCCTATCCATTGATTCTGTTTACACTTTCCTGTACATTGGGAAAGCAGCTAGCATAATCAAGAGCCCCAAGTACTGAGACATAAGAAGCAGGAGCAGGAGTAGGCCATCTAGCCCTTTGAGCCTGCCCCACAATTCAATAAGATCATGGCTGATCCGAAATGGATCCGTTCCACTTTCCTACTTGCTCCCCATAACCCTTAATTCCCTTGTCTATCAGAAATCTATCTACCCATGACTTAAATATATTCAATGAGGTAGGCTCTGCCACTTTCAGAGAATTACAGAGATTTAACAGCCTTTGAGTGAAGAAATTCCTCCTCAACTCTGTTCTAAACTACATACTCTCTTTCACCTTCTTCCTTGGAAAGAAGATACAAAGGCCTGAGAACACATTGAAATTGATGCAAGCACGGTGGCACAGTGCCAGGAACCTGGCTTTGATTCCCAGCTTAGGTCACTGCCTGTGCGGAATCTGCACATTCTCCCCGTGTCTTTATGGGTTTTCTCTGGGTGCTCCGATTTCTTCCCACAGTCTGGAAGATGTGCCGGTGAGGTACATTGGCCATACTAAATTCTTTCTCAGCGTACCTGAACAGGTGCCGGAATGTGCTGACTCGAGGATTTCACAGTAACTTCATTGTAATGTTAATATAAGCCTACTTGTGACAATAAAAAATAAAGGTTAAAAAACTTTAAGAATGGTGTCTTCCCTGCTGCCATCAGACTTTTGAATGGACCTACCTTACATTAAGCTGATCTCATCTCCCAATCTGTAATTACAACACTGTATTCTACACCCTCTCCTTTACTTCTCCCCTATGTACTCTATGAACAGTATGCTTTATATAGTGTGCAAGAACAATACTTTTCATTGTATCTCAATCCATGTGACAATAATAAATCAAATCAAAATCTGTCAGCCAATCATTTGTACTGCAAGGCTGTGATACTGTTACTCAGCACATTGAATTTGCTGACAGCTGCTGACCACTACGTTCACCCATGACGCCCGCTTGATTACCTGGCATCTGTTCAACTGCATCCCCACCCCATACACCCCATCCACCCCCTCAACCTCCCTCCTCCTTCTATCTCCCACCCCACTGATTTTCTCCCACTCACATCTTGCATTTCACCTGGGCTGGCATCCGAGCTGGTTGAGCTCCCCATTTTTTTGGGAATAATCACTGGCTTCTGGGTCAGTGATAATACACATAGGAGGTCAAGGGTTTAAAACCTTCTGGACCACCCTTCCCTCCCACCATTCCCCCACACTACCCCGTGGTGTTTTCAGTGGCATGTTTTAGGCTTTTGATTTTGATGGGTGGAAAATTGCAGCCAATGCGAAGACCACTTCCTGACATGTACTACTGGGGGCAATCTTCAAAATCTGTTCCTAAATTCAGAAGATATAGGAGCTGAATTAGGCCATTTGGCCCTACACCTCTGTTCTGTCATTCGGTCATGCCTAATATGCTCCTCATCCCCATTTTTTTGCTTCTCCCCATAACCCTTCAACCCATTACCAATTAAAAATCTGTCTAACTCCTCCTTAAATTTACTTACAGTCCTATCACAGTCCTGCACTTTGAGGCAGTAAATTCCACAGATTCACAGCCCTTTAGGACAAGTCGTGGTAGTGATGAATATTTTTTGCAAAGAGAAAGATGAGTGAATGATCGTCCTGCAAAAGGCAGCTAAAGGTGATGGTCATTAGATAACTCTGCTGATGCTAATTCTAGACTGTGTGATGATTAACTCCATATTTTCAAATGAAATGGGCTAACTGTCAAATCAATAACTAATTTGTCCTGACATGCTGTTTGAATTGAAGGGGCAGTTAAGCAACCAAATGAATTTGAGTAAGTTATAAGGTAAAGTCTTCAGGTGTGAAATAAGTATGTATTTGAGTGCTTTCCAGAGCTGTGAAGCTTGCTGAGATGGTGACATAGAATTTGTAGCACAGAAGCTGGCTATTTGGCAAATTAATTTATGCTTTATTGTATTAATTTGTAGGATGTAGGCAGCACTGGCCAGGCCAGCATTCATTGCTCATCCCCAATAGAAGTGGTGATGATGAGCTGTCTTCTTGAGCCAATGCAGTCCATGTGGTGTAGGTACACAGAATTCAAAGGTTTTGATCCAGCGACAGTGAAAGAATGATGATATATTTTGAAGTCAGGGTAATGAGTGGCTTGGAGGGGAACTTCCAGTTGTGATGTTCCCAGATATCTACTTCCCTTGTCTTTCTAGATGGTAGAAATCATGGGTGTGGAATGTATTATCAAAGGAGCTTTGGCGAGTTCCTGCAGTGCATCTTGTTGATGGTACACACAGCTGCCACTGTTTGTTGGTGGTGGAGGGATTGTGGTTGGTGTGTCAATCAAGCAGGCTGTTTTTTTTTTCTGGATTGCTTTGAGCTTCTTGAGTGGAACTGCACTCATCCAGAATGCATTCCATCACATTCCTGACTTGTGCCTTGTGTATGCTGGATAGGTTTTGGGGAGACAAGAGATGAGTTACTCACCACAGGATTCCTAGCCTTTGACCAGCCCTTGTAGCTGCTATAATTATATAGCTGGACTTAGTTCAGTTTCTGGTCAATGATAACCACCAAGATGCTGGTAGTGCGGGAATCGACAATGGTAATGCCATTGAATGTCAATGATTAGATTCTCTCATGTTGGTGATGGCCATTACCTGACACTCATGTGCCTCAGTGTTACTTGCTGTCTGTTAGCTGAAGCCTGGACATTGCCCAGATCTTGTTGCATTTAGACATGGACAGCTTCAGTACCTGAGGAATCAGGAATGGTGCTGAATGTCATGCAATCATCAGTGAACATCTGACTTTATGATGGAAGGGAGGTCATGAAGCAACTGAAGATGGTTAGGCCTAGGACACAATCCTGTGGACCTTCTGCAGTGATGTCCTGGATCTCCAAGATTGACCTCCCAAATCCACAACCATCTTCTTTTGTGCTCGCTATGAATTTAGGTATGCTGGTGTTTGTGCTTCCCATCTGTTGCATCCCATCTTTCTTCAATGAAAGCACATCTCTCACATTTCTGTTCATGTAGTCATACATTCCGCGTTGCTCCACTGCAAAGTTGTTGTACAAAAGTCCACATCAAACCACTTAGAGATGCACTAAGTTGGTAATCAGGTGCTTGATCAAAGAGATTTTAATGAGTATCTTAAAGGAGGAAGGAAAGGTAGACAGACTGAGTGTTTTATGGAGGGAATTTCATGGCTTAGATCCCAGGCAGCTGAAGGCATGGTTATCAATGATTAAAATCCAGGATGCTGAAGAGACCAGAATTGGAACAGCGCAGATACTTGGAGAGTTGTGGGGCCGGAGGAGTTTATAGAATAGAACAGCGAGATGATGGAGAGATTTGAAAACAATGGTGAAAACTTTAAGATCTTCTAACTCTATCAGCATAAATGATTCTTTTCTCCCTCATGGGTTTATTATTTAGCTTCCTCTTTAGCTGTCTCCTAGATTATTGGAGGGTGAGAACATTGCATCCAATTTTGAGAGAGGGTAGAGACAAGACAATAAACTCAGGACACTTAATCTTAACTGCAGTATGCGTAAGCTCAAGAAGCTTGAAACAATCCAGAAAATCCTTGTCCACCTGATTGTGGGCACACCTGGGGATAGAAAATGAGTCCAGGATCTGCACTGCCAGGATCTTTTCCCAGAAGCAGCAGACACTGGGAGGAGCAGCAACACTCATGACTGAAGGATTAAAACACTTTGAAGTCATCTGTCACATTTTCTGCTGTTATGCCTTCAATGTGTATATGCTGTGCTCAATGCCAGCTTCTGAGAAAGATCATTGAAATGTAAGATTTGAGATGTCAGGTGTGGAGAAACCATTGCCTTTGATGGGGCAGCCTTGAAGGAGTTGCAATAACCTTAAAATTTGCCCTAAGCTATTTAAAAATTAAATCAGAAAACACTTTTTAACGCAAAGTGTATTATAAATCTGGGACTTATTTCTCTCAGAAAGAATTATTGATGCCTAGAACATAAGAACTAGGAGCAGAGTATTCAATTCAGCCCCTCAAACTTGCTCCGCCATTCAAACGATCATAGCTGATTTTACAATCATAGAATCCCTCCAGTACAGAAGGAGGCCATTCGGCCCATTGAGCCTGCACTGACAACAATCTCACCCCGGCCCTAACCGTGTAATCTCATAGTTACTCTTGCTAGCCCTCCTGATACTAAGGGGCAATTTAGTATGGACAATCCACCTAACCCGCACATCTTTGGAGTGTGGGAGGAAAATGGAGCACATGGAGGAAACTCATGCAGACACAGGGAGAATGTGCAAACTCCACACAGACAGTCACCTGAGGCTGAAATTGAAGCTGGGTCCTGACAGTTGTAAGTCTGCATTGCTAACCGCTGTGCCACTAAGATGCCCTTATTGCATCTTGGCCTCAACTCCACTTTCCTGCCATAACCGTTCAACCCATTGCTATTTAAGAATCTGTCTATCTCCTCCTTAAATTTACTTAATGTCCCAGCATGCACCACACTCTGAGGCAATGAGTTCCACAGATTTATGACCCTTTGAGAGAGAGAATTTCTCCTCATCTCTGTTTTAAATCTGCTACACCTTATCCTAAAACTATAAACTCATAGTCTAGATTGCCCCACAAGAGGAAGCAGATATCTACGCTATCTACTTTATCAACACTTTTTATTATCTTAGAAATCTCAATTAGATCTCCTCTCATTCTTGTGGAGAATATAGGCCATAACTGTCTAATGGCTCTTTATATGACAAACCCCTCATCTCTTAAATTAATCTAGTGAACTTTCTCTAAACTGCCTCCAATGCAACTACATCCCTCCTCAATAGTAGCCCAAGTGCGGTCTTCTTAATGCCTTGTATAGTTGCAGCAACATTTCCTTACTTTTATACTCTATCCCTTTAGCTATAAATTCAAAATTCCATTTGCTTTCTTTATTAGATGCAAGATTAAATGAAAATTCCAAAACTGAGATTGTTCAATTTCTGGTAGGCAAGCATGTTATGAGATATTGGCTGCAATTTTACATGGTGTCAAAGAAGAATTTATTTGTTAATGAGGTAGGCAGTGAAAGCTTCCTGGTTGTGAATTCATAGATCATCAGGTGGTAAAGTTACAGACCCTGTATTCAAACTGGAACAGATCTTATTTCTCATCAAAATTGACATTCATGCGTCTTACCATCCTCCATCTTGTGAGCACCTTCACAGATCCTGTTATCCCTGTACCTTTTGATGTCATGCCTAAGATGATGGGGGACATAGTTTTATTTAGGCAAAAGCTTATGGATGCTGGAAATCTGAAATAAAAGCAGAAAATGCTGAATATGTGGAGAGAAAAACAGAGTTGGTGCTCCGGGCTGATGGTTTATTCAAGCATTTGATTAGTTGAAGATTTCCCAAATCTGATTAGATGGATTCCTGAAGGGAATTCCTCCGAAAGCCATGCTCAACCTTTTGACCATTGGTTGGCCATCATGTCCATCATTAAAGCACATCATTTGCCCTTCCATATGATCCATAATTCTTAGCTATCAGTCAAACAGCTTATATCCCTGATTCCCAATATTTTTCTAACTAATAAACAACAATTTTCAAACAAAATTCAATTTATTGAAAACCATCATGATTATTCTCCAGGAGCACTCTTGGCAGTGTCCTGGAGATTTCTGTGTAATTCCTTTGGACTCCAGGACATTCTTGGAGAGTTGGTAATCCTACCACATGGTAGGACAGTCGGAGATGAGGTCCTTAATGTAATTACTGTCACTAGAAAGGTAGTGCCTGATAGACTAACGGGACTGAAGGTAGACAAGTCCCTGGGACTGGATACAATGCATCCCAGGATTCTGAAAAAAATGGCAGAGGTGATAGCAGATGCCTTAGTAATATTTATCAAAATTCACTGGACTCTGGGGAAATGCCAGAAGATTGGAAAATGGCTAATATTATGCTTAAAAAAAGTAGCAGACAAAAGGCAGGGAATTATAGGCCAGTTAGCTTAATGCCCATAGTTGGGAAAAATGCTAGAATCTGTCATCAAAGAAGAAATAGCAAGATACCTAGAAAAGAATGGTTTGATCAAGCAGAACAGCACGGATTCGTGAAGGGGAAGTCATGTTTAACAAATTTATTGGATTTCCATGAGGATGTGACTAGTGTGGTAGATAGAGGGGAACCGTGGATGTGGTGTTTTTAGATTTCCAGAAGGCGTTTGATAAGGTGCCTCACAAAAGGTTGCTGCAAAAAGTCAGGGTGCACGGAGTTGGGGGTAAGGTGTTAGTGTGGATTGAGGATTGCTCATCTAACAGGAAGCAGAGAGTGGTATCAATGGGTGCTTTTCTGGTTGGCAGTTGGTGACTAGTGGAGTGCCACAGGGATTGGTGCTGGGGCCTCAACTGTTTACCATTTACATAGACGATCTGGAAGAGAGCGTTGAGTGCAGGGTAACAAAATTTGCTCATGACTCGAATATGAGTGGAAAAGCGAACTGCTGGAGGGCGTGGAAAATCTGCAGAGAGATCTGGATAAGCTGAGTGAGTGGGCGAGAACCCAGCAGATGGAGTATAACATTAGCAAATGTGAGGTTATCCACTTTGTTAGAAACAATAGTAGGAGGGATTATTATTTAAAGGGCGAAAAGCTGCAGCACGCGACTGTGCAGAGGGACCTGGCGTCCTTGTGCACGAATCGCAAAAACCCAGTCTGCAGGTGCAGCAGGTGATCAAGAAGGTGAATGGAATGTTGGCCTTTATTGTGAGGGGGATAGAATATAAAAGCAGGAAGGCCTTCCTGCAACTGTACAGAGCGCTGGTAAGGCCACAGCTGGAGTACTATGTGCAGTTTTGGTCCCCTTATTTGCAAAAGGATATTTTGGCCTTGGAGGGAGTACAGAGAAGGTTCTCCAGGCTGATACCGAAGATGAGGAGGTTAGCTTATGAAGAGAGATTGAATAGACTGGGTCTGTACTCGTTAGAGTTTGGAAGTTGAGGGGAGATCTTATAGAGACTTACAAAATAATGAAGGGGCTGGATAGGGTAGAGGTAGAGAGATTTTTCCAACTTCGAGAGGAAGCAGAACTAGGGGACACACCTTCAAAATAAGAGGCTGGGGGACAATTTAGAACAGAGTTGAGGAGGAACTTCTTCACTCAACGGGTGGTGAATCTCTGGAATTCTCTGCCCCTTGGAGTGGTGGAGTCTACCTCACTGAATATATTTAAATCACGGGTGATGAAATGAAGCTGGACAAGTGAATGAAGTGGCAGTGGGGAGCATTTTGGAGATAGTGACTATAACAAATTCTGTTTAGCATGGAATGAGTAATTTGTCTCTGAGGGACAATACAGTCATTCCAGTTAATGAGGAGAAGGTTGAAATATTAGGTTCAATAAGCAGAAACTCTGAATTCATTTAAAGGGTACCTGGATCTGCACCTGAGTTATTGTAACCTGCAAGACTATGGTCCAGGTATTTGGAAGTGGGATTAAAATGGACAGCTAGTTTTTTTTTCAGCTGGCACAGACACGATAGGATGTAGTGTAGCTTTTCTATGGTTCTATTATTCTCTGGTTCTATGTTCAGCTGCCAATGACTCCATATAGGGAAAGGGATGGTGGAGATTGAGGGCTGGGGGCTATATTTGTTGCCCAGTCGCTGAAGAACCTCAAAATCAGGAGGTCATTCCCCTCAAAATAATCCACAACAATTAAATCCCTCCTTTGTGAATCTGAGGCATTTCTCTGTTTTTAAACTCTGTGATGAGGCTTGGGTTGCTTTTCTGGGAATTTGGATGCCTCAGCCCTTTGGGTATAGCAGTTTCCAAACACATGCCGGCTCCTCTCTCTGACTGGGGAAGCAGAAAGATTCTGCATAGGAAACCGATCCCTCCCACTATTACATTGTATTGGAAGCCCTGTTTCTTATAAGGGCAAGTGGGAAATCCCGGCTTACTTCAGAGCCTGTCCTTTCTGAGTTCCACCAGACTAAGGGAATCCAAGATAACAGCTGACTAAATTCAGCCTACGTGGAGAATGTTTTGCTGTGGTGGTGAATATGTTGTCACTCCAGCCAAGATTTTTTGCTGTCTACAACTTAAGTCTACCGATGTTGCTTCCCGGCAGAGGTCAGTGGATGGGAATTATATCTGGAGCTTGGCTGATGTTTCTCCTTCCTTGCCCAGGTCAATCACACTGCTTCCAGTGAGCTCAGTGAAAGCAGGAAATGAAGCCAAGGATTTCTGTGTGCGTTGCCTAAAACTTACTTTTCCCATTTAGGTTTATTGATAAAGATAGAATAAGCTGGTTGGTTGTATTTTTCAAAGGTATTTTTTGTCATGATTGACAGTAATTTGTTTTAATGAAATCATAAATTATTGTGATGAGGATGTCTTGGGAAACTATCCTATCTATGCAATAATGAAATCATAAAGCCATCTATTAAGAGTCTGTTTATTATTTTGCTAGATATGAATGCTAGATATGAAAGTTTCCCCATTCTATTTGATTACCAGTTCCTTACAGAGACTAAGGGATTAATTTTATTCTAACTCATCCATTGAGAAGCTGCTCCTCCACAAAGCAAGAATGATTTGGTGTGTGTATTGCAGAGCTTGCTATGTGGGCAACACGGTGGCACGATAGTTAGTGCCGCTGCCTCATAGCATCAGGAGCTCGGACTCAATTCCAGCCTCCGTTACTGTCTGTGTGGAGTTTGCACTTTCTCCCCATGTCTGTGTGGGTTTCCTCCGGGTTCTCTGGTTTTCTCCCACACTCCAAAGATATGCAGCTTTAGTGGATTGACTATGCTAAATTGACCCTAAAGTCATGGGATTAGCAGGGGTTACTGGAATGGGCCTGGTTGGGATTGTGGTTGTTGCAGACTTGATGAGCCAAATAGCCTCCTTTTGTGCTGTAGGGATATTACAACAGTGACTACACTTCAACAGTATTTTTTTGTTCATTTGTGGGATATGGGCATCACTGGCTGGCCAGTATTTATCGCCCATCCTAATCGCCATTGAAACTGAATGGCTTGCCAGGCCAATTCAGAGGGCAGTTGAGAGTCAACCACATTGCTGTGGTTTTGGCATCACATATAGGCCAGACCAGGTAGGGAGGGCAGATTTCCTTTCCTAAAGGACATCAGTGAACCAGGTGGGTTTTTCTGACAAATGACAATGGTTTCACGGTCATCCGTAGATTTTTAATTCCAGATATTTTTCATTGAATTCGAATTCCACCACTTGCCATGGTGAGATTTGAACCTGGGTCTCCAGAACATTAGCGAGAAAGCCATAAGACCATTGCCTTCCTGTTACTGGTTGTAGAACCCTTTGGGGGATGCTGAGGTCCAAAGCAGCGCCTTATAAATGTATGTACAATCTTTACGTACTTGATTTGACCTGTTATTCTTTCTTTCATCTATATCAACAGAAATAAGAGAAGCCTTTCGAGTTTTGGATCGTGATGGCAATGGTTTTATTTCAAAGCAAGAGTTGGGCATGGCAATGAGATCCCTGGGTTATATGCCCAGTGAGGTAGAACTTGCAATCATCATGCAGCGACTGGATATGGATGGTAAGAACAGATTCATCATGTTGTGCTAATGCAGTATGTCTGTGAGGTATGCTAAATGTATTCAACTTTTAAACTATGGATCTTAAATATTTACTTAAAGGTTATCTAATTGCACCTTACTTGAATACTGAGAGCCAAATGACTTACTGATAATACTAGTTTCAAGGTTATCCTGTTATACTGGAGGGAGTACAGCAAAGCTGTATTAGAATGATACCTGGACACAGTAGATTAGATTTTAAGGGAAAGTTATGCAAAATGGATCGTGTTTCAAACAATTAAAGTAAGCTGACAGAGCATATAGAAGAAAGGGTTCTGCTGGTTGGGTGAGGGTGGGTTGGGGGAAGTCGTGGCAGAAGGAGCAACTGAGAATAGGTCATGGGAGTTACAGGGATTTTTTTAATTTTAAAGTTTATTTCTTCGTCACAAGTATGCTTACATTAACATTGCAATGTAGTTAATGTGAAAATCCCTTAGTCACTACACTCTGACACCTGTTTGATACACTGAGGGTTAATTTAACATGGCCAATGCACCTAGCCAGCAATCTTTTAGAATGTGCGAAGAAACCGGAGCACCTGGCAAAAACCCACACAGACATGGGGAGAATGTGCAGACTCTGAGATAGTGACCAAGCCAGGAATCAAACCTGGGTCCCTGGCACTATGAGGCAGCAGTGGTAACCACTGTGCTGTCCCAAAATTTCACCATCTGTTGTGGTGGAATTTGAACCTAGATCTCCAAAGCATCACTTCTAGATCTCTGGATTACTAGTCAAGTGATAATACTGCTACATCACCATTTAGTGTTGCAGAGCAGGATGATAAACCTTTACTTGAGATTCTTGGACTGCAGCAGATGGGAAAATGGAACCACGTGAGAGCTTTTTCACAGAACTAGTGAGTGGGGGGGTGAAGCGCTGGAGTGGAATGGTCTGATCAACTGCCCCAAAATGATTGATCTAGAAGTCAAGGAAGAATACTGCGCCATCATCACAGTCACAGAGAATAGAATATGTGATTTTGATGAGTTGATAGTTCAGTGCTATTGTAGGGTGGAAACCTGGTTGGAGAACTTCAGAAATGGAGTTGTGGGAAAACTGGGCATGGATGTGGGTGGAATAATTTCTTTGAGGACATTGGAACGGAAAGGAGAGGAGGCAAAAGATTGGCTATAGATACGGGGCTGTAGTTTGCAAGGACAGACAGAATGACAGTAACTTCATGGAAAGTGTGTTGACAGTGGTTTTGATACGGAAAGAAACCATTTGTACACTGTAACCAACATAGGTGCCAGAAAGAGAAATTAAAGTGGTGAACAGCTCAGTGTGAATAGAATCAAGTGTGCAGGAGTGGCTTCTAGAGACCAGATGAAAACAGAGGAAGAATGATGGGGAATAAGATAAAAATTGTGGGAAAAAATGGTTTCAGTTCTGGGGCCAAAATCAACTTTCCGGGAGTTTTGGTGAAGAACAAGAGGTGAGGCAGCTGAATGGAAGGTGTCAGCCTTGATAACATACAGGTAGATGTCCAATGGGGACATTACTCAGGTCATATTGCCAAGACACATGGAGACATAACCTCATTCTGGGTCCTTGATTGATTCCTCATCCTCCCCGTTCAAGGACAATAGAAGATGGCAAAGTTGAAAATAACAAAGACATCTTTTCAAAGAGGGCCAACATGACGTCTTCTTGTTTCTTTCCAAAAGAGGGAACAGCAACATCTCTACCTTGGTCTAGTAACTAACAATGCAGTTTGGTGGTTGGGAGCTCCTGTTATGCACCGGATAGTGGAACTGACTGCCAATGATGTCAATGGAGAGAACCAACCTCTCGACTTGGGCTGTCTGTCAGAGTTAGTGGTGGAGACTCCCAACTTAGTTTCCTGGCACTTTATGCAGTGGTGCAAATTTCACCAATATTCAGCTCCTACTGCCTGAGGACAGCATACTTAATTGAAATGTTCTTTCTTCAATTTGCTAATTGAAGTATGCTCCAATATTACTCTCATGCTGAAGAGAGATCTGTTTAGAATCTTCACTAATGTAATAGAATACAAATTTTTCCTCATTAAGTGACAGTGTTCTGCTAGCTGCTTTCCCCAGAGCTGGCACCCAGCTCTGCTAGAAGAGTGGCATTGCCAGTGTGAATCACTGTGGGTTTCAACGTCCATAACTTTGAGATTGCAGCAACAGCAGAAATGCACAGAAGCTAGCTGGCTGTCTAGGAGGTGACGGATGTATTGTTTACACAAACAGCACAGCTCGTCACCTTCCTATTGGACTCAGTCAGGGTGGTTAACTTGTACCAATTTCCCCAGCAGTCAGCTGCAATTGGCCCACATCAATAGTCATTATTACAGACGTGTTTAAACTGGAGGTTTCGCTCACTCAATGTCATGCTGGTGAGTGATCCAATCTACTTCACCTCATGCGTCAATGCCCACCACCCAAGCAGTTGGCTTGATGCTTTAACTACATGAAGTTTGAATCTATCTGTGCTGTGTGCCGGTAAAAGTGAGTAACTGGGTGGCAGATTAGAGAGCACGTTTATCCTCTACAGCACTGGCTCACAATCTCAATTGATCCGCTGACTACCCATTCTCTGGTTTAAATATGATAGGGCTCATGATATGATTTAGCAGACCATAGCTATGTTTCAGATAGGTTGACTGCCTTGGGATGGGTGTCAGTGCATTTGCACCCTACATCATAGAATGATAGGATCCCTAGTTTGCAGAAGGAGATCATTCGGCCCATCAAGACGTGCCAACTCTCCGACAGAGCATCTTATTCAGGCCCTATCCCTGTAACCCCATACATTTTCCCCACTAATCACCCTAACCTACATATCTTGGAACACTAAGGGGCAATTTAGCATGGCCAATCTACCTAACCTGTACATCTTTGGACTGTGGGAGGAACCCGGACCACCCGGAGGAAACCCATGCAGACATGCAAGCTCCACATAGACAGTCACCGAAGGCTGGAATTGAACCCCAGTTTGTGGCACTGTGAGGCAGCAGTGTTGACTACCGTGCTACCGTGTCACCCTCTGACAATTGGTGTTTTAGAAGTTCTGAGTGCTGTATTGTTGCAGTTTGATAAAAATCTTATACAGATGGAGGAAGGCAATTGTTACA
The DNA here is from genome assembly GCA_024679065.1 of Sphyrna mokarran. Lineage (NCBI taxonomy): Eukaryota > Metazoa > Chordata > Chondrichthyes > Carcharhiniformes > Carcharhinidae > Sphyrna > Sphyrna mokarran. Next base: position 31,028,618 of record JAGIQG010000022.1, on the reverse strand, counting down.
AGTCGAGTTTGGATGCTTCGAGGTGTTCTGTGAAGCTTGCCTGACCTGCAATGTTTTACATTGAATTTGACTAGAATGAGCATGAGAGGTTTCAGTTCCAGATGTCATTCAACTGACCTCCCAGGGACTTTTTTCAAAAACAAAGTTTAATTAAGAATATTGTTGACATGTCTAGTAAGATAATTAGGAAGAATTTTAAACAATTACAAACTAGAAACACAACAAACATAATAATGAATAATTCTGAAGGAAATATCTCTAATGTGTTCCAACCAAAGCCAACATCCAATACACAAACTCTACAAGTAAACACAATGCAACATAGATTAATGCCCTTTTGTTACAGGAATCCTACCTCCCAGATTGAATGCTGGAAATCCCTTGAAAAAGATCTCAAGAAGTTGTAGCCAAATCTGTTTCCCAAAACACAGCTTCTTAAAGGCAGAAGCGAGCAAACAGAAAAAAAAACAGGGAAAGAGAGAGAGAGACTGTTTCTTAGCCTGTTGCTCAACTGCTTCCAAAAAAAATGACCAAAAACGAAACTGAAAACCTTAAAGAAAAGGTCCCAATCGCCTGGCTGCCACAAACAAAGCTGAAAACCCTACTACCTGTCTGCTGCATCTTAGCTCCATCCCAATGACATCACTGATGCTGCAAGTTGCATGATTTTAAAAAGAATCTTTCTTAAAGGTACACTCATGTGACACAGTGAAGAAGTGTAGCCGGGTGAGCAGGCATCCATGGCCAAGCCACGGTCAATGTAACCAAGCAAAACCTATGATGAACTACCTGATATTCCTCCTCCACCACAAAACAGATCCTCCAATAGAGAGAACAAATGGCATTGCCATTGAATGAAATAAAATTAGTAAATGCTGGATCTTTCATTGATCTGAAACATTAGCTCTTTCTTTTTTAAAAAATTATTCTTCTATGGGATCGCTAGCTGGGCCAATATTTATTACCCATCCCTAATTGCCCTTGAGGGGCCAATTAAGAATTGGAGTCAGGAGTCACATGTAGACCAGACCAAGTAAGGATCCTAAAGGAGATTCGCAAACCAGATAGGTTGATTTGACAATAGTTCATTGTTGCTGTTCAGACTTTTAACTCAATTTTTAAAAATTGAATTCAAATTTCATTATTTCCCTTGGTGGGATTCAAGTCCAGAACATAACCCTGAGTCACAGGACACAGGTCCAGTGACAATATCATTACAGCACTGCCCTGTCTCTCTCTGCAGACGGTGCCTGACCTTGCTTAGTACTTGTAGTACATTTTTATTTAGAATTTCAGCATCTGCAGCATTCTAGACCACTATTCCTCCAAAAGTGCTGAATTGACTGTTCTAAATCCTGACTGTTTTGTCAGTTCAACTTCTCACCTGATTCTCCCCTCTTGGTGCACTGCAGAGGTCCTAGATGTGAATCACATTAAAAGCCCGGGAGTGGGGGGGGGGGGGGGGGGGGGGGGGGGGAGGGGAGGTGGAGAGGGTGAAAGGGGGGAGGGGGTGAAGGGGGCAGGGCCTATTTGCATCAGAGTCTGACAGTTCTGGAACTCTGTGCATGAGCGGTGACCCTGATCTGTTAGTCTCTTCATTTGTTGGCCAGCCTGGGACCCCTGCAGTTGCTATCCCTCTAGCTCCTCCCAAGCCCCAATCGTGGTTCCCCATACAATTCCTGGTCCCACTCTGACCCCCCTGCTCTGGAGCACCCCAATGTCCAATCCACCCACTTCCCAGCAGTGGCGATTCCCCTACCCTCATCACCCTGGCAGACCCCAACTTCCATTGATCCCCACATGGGGTCAGACCCTCCCCCAAAGGCAGGCCACTCTGGCAGACCATACTCCCATAAACCCGCTCCAATTCCTGCTCTCCCTCATCCCAGACCAATCCTGTCTGTAGAATGGCAGCAGAACCCTACACCCTTACCGAAGCCCCAAAACCCTGCCCACTTGACATTGCTTGAGCCCAAAGTGCCCTCTGGGTATGCGCACTTTGCCCCTTAGACTCACTGCCTGATCTGCTGGGGGCCCTGATTGTCACCCCTGCTCCCCACTTCATTCCAGTGAGGTCTCTGGCTAGTTTCCTGAACATGGAGACTTAGTCTGAACCCCACCAGAATGAAATACTCCTGGAGGATGGGAGATTCAATTGGGACCAGTAAGTTCCCAATAATTACATTTAAAAGACATTTAAAACATATTAAACCAGATTCAAATTACTTATGTGCCTTCCCGCCAGTTTGCAGCGTGGTCTGACTGGTGACTGTTCGCTGACCCTGGGAGATGCGCATGCATCCCCGGGGCGTGCTGAAATCCCGGAACAAGACCGGCCAGGAAAATTGAGGGTTGGGATGGGAGAATCGCGGCCCTAATGTTCAACATTAAAATGAAGTTGGCCAGGAAAACAAAGTATTAATATAATGATGGGTGGAAATGTAATCCCAACAACAAATACATCACTACAGCCCATGTCTTAGCTATGATGCTGCCAAAGCCATTATTTGATGAGGCCTAATTAATAGGTTCTGCATAATGTTGGAAATAAATTTGTGTAATGGTTCCACAAGTTTTGTTGTAAGATATACTATAAACCAAATTACTGCAGTGACTTTCAAGGCACTTAAATATGATTGCATTTCACTATATTTTATTCCATTGCACTTTATCTGAATTCACCTAAGCAAGTATTTGGGGTTGAGAGTCTATTACAGTTTGGGCAATAGACAAGTCTTTTGGGAAATTGCATTCAGTGTAAAGAATTGTATTAGGTATTAGAATATCAAATATATTAAAGTGCTTTATTTTAACAGAGACTTTTGTTATCAAAGTATTTCAGTTATATTTCTGGTTGATTGCACTGATGCAATGCTTTTAGTCCTGGGAAAGAAATAGAGATTGGGAACTGAAATATTTATCATTATATATATTAAAGTTGTTTGTTATACAGCAAAATCCTGACAAATATGGGACAAGTAATGTCGTACGATGCAATGCACATTGCTGTGTGCATAACTGATTTGTCACAATTACTTATGGACCAAGCAGGAGTATATATTTGATAGCAATAGTTCAGAAGAATCCTCCAACACTGTTGGAAGGAATGAGCTAACTGAACCTTCTGAGACTTTATACAACTTTGACAAAAATGGCTTTATTCAACATGCATGAGGAAAAGTAGCACTCAGAGCTGTAATTCTAACTTTTTCCTGAGCTGCTCTGCTAATCATAGGTTTGTACGCATTCTAATACTTTCCATGTTACAAACTGATACATTTCGATTAGGTTATCATATTGTTATTTTAAATTTGTTAAAGTTCTGTTTTGATCACATTATGCTGATCCATTGTCCTGTGTGCTTTACTTTTAATTGTTTTCTGAACATTTCCCGTCTATCTGTTTGCAATATCAAAGCACTTTAGTTATCAAATCAATTTTAGTGGTGTGTTTTAGTTGTCACAATTTCACTGATACTTGATTAGTTTTCCAGAGGCACAATGACTGCTCTAGACATTGTGAAGTCTTGATAAGTGGTATTGATTCTCTTACTGTTGCTGCTGTAACCTCGGAAAGATCTCGCCTGGGATGTGACTGTATAGTGCTATCTGGGATGTAGTTATTTGTAATTTGTCATGTGTCTGCCTGCTGTGAGTAGACCTTTCTATTCTTTTCTTTCCTGCTGCAGCTCACATTCCCTGGGTTCCCCACTACATATGGTCATCCATAGATTCTTAATTCTGGACTTTTTTTTTTATTGAATTCAAATCCATGCCAGGATTTGAACCGAAGTCACCAGAATGTTAGCTGATTTTATGGATTAATAATCAAGCGATAATACCACAAAGCCATTGCCTTCCCACTGATTTATCTGATCCATTTAGAATTTGAACGACAGGTATTGACCAATACATATATGCACAACAAAAAATCAATGTCTCCATGGAAGGATTTGCCAGACTCGTGTTCAACTGATCTGCTGGGAAATCACCAACATGAAAACATTGAAGTTTTTGAAGCCATCTGTACTGACTATATGAGCTGATTATCCAGCAGATTGGAATCCTATATCAGAACATATAGAAATTTAGAGCTCAAGGACTGTGCATAGGCGCTTGAAACATTCATCAGAGCATTCCCATGTGAAAAGCATTTGAGTGACAGAAGCCTGTGCAGTTGCCATGCACTTCCAGACTGGAGATCCCTATAAGATATAAATTCTTGTATCATACCGCTAGGCAGAACATGAGTTGATCTTGTTCCTAAAAGGTTTCTGTTCCTCAACTACCTCCTTGTTGAAATGACTGGTCATAACTTCATAGAGACCCCAAGTGGGTCTATACTCATTAGAGTTTAGAAGGCTGAGGGGGGAATCTTATAGAGACTTACAAGATAACGAAGGGGCTAGATAGGGCAGAGGTAGAGAGATTCTTCCCGCTTAGAAAGGATAGCAGAACTAGAGGACACACCTCAAAATAAGGAGGGGGGGGGAGCAGTTTAGAATAGAGTTGAGGAATTTCTTCACTCAAAGGGTAATGAATCTCTGGAATTCTCTGCCCATTGAAGTGGTGGAGGCTGCCTCATTGAAAATATTTAAGTCACGGGTAGATAGATTTCTGATAGACAAGGGAATTAAGGGTTATGGGGAGCAAGTGGGAAAATGGAATTGATTCACTTCAGATCAGCCATGATCTTATTGAATGTGGAGCAGGCTTGAAAAGCTAGATGTTCTACTCCTGCTCCTATTTCTTATGTTCGTAAGTGCAGCAGGAGACCATTCAACTCACCAAGTCAGCATCAACAGCCCTATTCCAGACCCTATCACTACAACCCCACTCATTTACCCCACTAATTTCTCCAACTTATACATCGTGGGACACTAAGAGACACAGTAGCACAGTGGTTAGCACTGATGTTTCACAGCTCCAGGGTCTTGGGTTCAATTCCCAGCTCAGGTCACTGTCTGTGGGGAGTTTGCACATTCTCCTTGTGTCTGCATGGGTTTCCTCCAAGTACTCCAGTTTCCTCCCATAGTCCAAAGATGTGCGGGTTAGGTTGATTGGCCATGCCAATGAAATTGCCCCTGAGTGACGTGGGACGCATAGGTTAGAGATATTAGTGGGTAAAATATGTAGGGAAAAGTGGGGGGAGCGCCTGGGTGGGATTGCGGTTGGTGCAGACTCGATGGGCTGAATGGCCTCTTTTGGTACTGTAGAGTTTTTATGATTCTATGATTTAGCATGGCTAATCAATCTAACCCGGACATCTTTGGACTGTGGGAAGAAACTGGAACACCCAGAAAAAAACCCCATGCAGACTGTGCAAACTCCACACACACACACATTGACCCAAGCTGGGAATTGAACCCAGGTTCCTGGAGTTTCAGGTACAGTGTTAATCACTGTGCCATCATGCCACCTTATTGTTTTGCCCTCATGTCTCGTCTAGCTACTTAAGATTGTTATTGATGCTTAACTATCTTTGAAGTTTCTGGAGGTAATGACAAATCAAACAGTTCTCAAATTTCTCTTTAAGTGTAGATTTGCAGGTGAACTATGGCTAATCGCATGGGTAGTGTTTCAATAAGATGTCAAAAATCTATTCACATGATGTGATAATGAACTTTGATCTTTTGGAACTTGTGGAGAATGTTTCAAAGTTTGTATAAATCTTTCAGCTAATCCAATGGTTGATGGATGATGAAGTGTGGATTTTATTTGCTGAAAACCATTTACTTTGAGATAAACTGTAAACTATTATTGCTAATACCCTGTTCCGGTTTACCAAATCTTGCCAACATTTTGTCAAATTTTTCAATAGTTTATTCAGGTGTAGTGGATCTCATGATAACAACTTTTGGCCACTTTGAGTGTGAATCAATTATGACTAATAACATGTAACCCACAAACAAATCAGCAAAATCTACATACAATTATTGCCACAGTATTTTGGACCATTCCCAAGGTTGTAAAGGAGACAATAGTGGTATATTTCTTATTCGTGCAGAAGATTAATACTATCCTATTTTTTTCTTCAATCTGAGCATCAAGTAGATGAGGAGGAATGATCATTCAGATCCCCAACATAGACAACCACTCAGGCTTTCTTGACACGTGTGGTTTCAAATCAGGATATGAACGATGTGTTCTAACGTGTTTCTTTTAATACTATATCTATCACCTTCCCCATCATATGGGCATTTCTCAGAACTTGAGGAAAATGATCTACTCGTAAAAAATAAAGAATATTAGCAAAGCTAGTTTGCTCTATGCTCACATAGATAAAGGTGAGTATGCTAAAGTATCAACATTACCATGGCACTCTGATTAACAATATTTTATTTCATAAAAGTGTGCTGACAAGATAAGTAACATCTTTGTAACTGACTAGTAGCTAAGAAACATATGCCTTTAAGTGGTCCCAAACTAGGAGTTAAGGGTCAATGATCAGTCAATAATGTGAAATGATAGCCATATAAATAATGATGAAACACTTGAATGCCAAAAAATATACTCAATGTGTCTTTTCTAGCTGAATATAGTTAGATTCAACACTAGTCAGAGGACACAAAGAAAAAAACTATTGATCATTCTGTTCCTGAAGGTATATTTTGTGAAACTGGTGCCTCTACTGCATAAGGTGAAGCATTGCAAACAAGCAAGAATGATAATTTTAGATTAAAATGCACAGACTTCTACAAAGTTGCTTTGACATTCTTGTATGCTTTCTCACATTCTGTTGTCCAGTTTCACACAAATCAAATTATGCAATAGCTTCTGTAATATAGTTAAGTTAGGAACAATTTGCTATAATAATTTACTAATCTTAAAAAAAACCTTAATTGCATCACATTCATCGGATGTACCTCTTCTAAAATAGCTTGCAACTTTTTAGATGCTTTATGCAGGCCTTTAAAATCAATAATGGGACTCAAATGCTGAACTGCCATGTGGCAGTGTCATACTTTTATTTCTTGATGTGCAGACCATGTGCTTTAAGATATTAAAATTTTGCTTCCAAATCATTCAAATGCTCTTGTTCCCTGGACCCTGTAATTAGCATATCATTCAGGTAACATTGTACACCAGAGAGATCACTTAAAATCTGATTCAACAACCTTTGGAATGAGTCAGGTGCAGACGTTATTGCAAAAGTCAACCTTTCACAACGATAAAGACCCTTATGAGTGACGATGGTAAGCAATGGTTGTGATTCAGCAGCTAGATTCATCTGTAAATATGCTTATGAAAGATCAATTTTCTGAATTTCTGCCCAATTGTTAACCCAACAAATAAATCCTCAATCAACAGAAGCAGATATTGATAAGAATACAACACTGAATTGATGGTTGTTTTAAAATCACCATACATATGTATTGAACCATCTGATTTCATGACAGGAACAATGGGAGTAGCCCAGTCACTTATTGTAACTGGCTGTAACATACAGGTATTAATGAGTCATATGAATTTTCTTTGACCTTAGCATAAATTGCATATGGCACAACTCTTGTTTTGAAACATTCTTGGTTCACTATTAGGCTTTATCTTGAATTTCATTTGAATTTCCTTCATTGAGCTAAGTGCCTCTTCAGATATACTTTTGTATTTATTTAGAAGGTCCTGAAGGTCTATTTTAGCATTGACCAATCTGGTAGACAGCACTCCAGTTAAGTTTTATCTTCTCCAACCACGATCTCTCAAACAGAACAGCAAAATTACCATGGACCATCAAGAGGTAACCCTGCTGTTTATCCACTCAACTCTACATTGACCATGGTGTAACTTTTTAATGGCACAAACTCTTCCATGTATGTTGTTAAAATCATATAAGCTAGTTTTAAAGGAAGATCCTTCAACCTTTGTTGGTAAGCAATGTCAGGAATTAAAGGTACAGCTGCATCAACATCAACTTCCATCCTAATATGTTATCCTCTTAACTTTAGGATCATCCAGAATCTATGTTTTTCTCCCTGTATGGATAAGATGTTCAGTTGGAAGTCTTCATAACATTTTTGGACATTCTCATTA